>OX451735.1:375281586-375881586 GCA_948472305.1 Vicia faba | reverse complement strand
GCAAACAAAAATGAAAAAACAAAAAGTTTGAATTTTAGGATGTATTTGTATTGATAATTTACCCATAAACATGCGATTTTTTACAAAGAGACATAAGTCCTAGTAAGATGAAATTGTCGTGAAATAAAAAGAGTACAAAGTGAAAACAAAACATATATCTATGTGGAAATGATCTCGTTGGGTTCCAACTCCACTATTTCCCCTATGTCCTCGGACATCTCATCCTTTGCTGTCAGAAGAAGTTGATTGAAGTGATCTGTACCATTTGAAATCTTGACTTTGGTAATAAAGCTTGCATTATGTAACACCCTAATTCTATCCAACGGATAATAATAAAATCAGAGTTCAACATAATTAGGATGCTATATTTACAACTTAAAATCAAACTTCATTTAATCACATATAAAACAGATATATAACACTTAATTAGGATGAACTGATAACAACCTGATTTATTCTTTAAAATCAAACAACTTTTTATTGATAAGCAGCAAAATCTGCACACTCAACTTCAACTCACTTAACATCTTTTATTTAACTAAAACAACTTCAAGACAACAATCATTTCATGTTACCAACTTAAAATTCAGCAATTGAAATAAATATCAACAACTAAACATCAAGTGTTCACCCCCCCAAGTGCTACGTATCAGAGCGACGACACCGACTCAAACTAACAGAGGTTACAACTATTCTTCTTGATTACCTGCACGTTACAAATAGAGGATAATATTTAAACAGAAGGGGTGAAATATCAAACAATATAATAGAACATATGATAAATAAAACATTAGAATCAGTTCATACATATTCACCACTTCTCAAATTTTTAACAACATAAACTCAATCAGATCAACCACACAACGACTCAGAATGCAACACATAATGGAACTCATCTTTATGCAAATGCATGTTGTACCAATGAAGCAGAACTCCCATCTTAAAAATCTGCCAATAAATAGAGGCATCAATAAGGCATAAGTCTTCTTCACAGTTTTCCAATCCAGGCAATCATAGAGTATGCAAATGTATATGACTCAATGACTGAACTATAACATACTCACAACAATCATCATTCATCGCAAGGCATAAGCCTATATCACCATTATTACCAGTAAATAGAAGTAATTCATCATCATTTAAAATTCCTTGCAACTTCGTATTATCAACAAGAGTTCACAGCGACAATCACAACAACACAACAAATCAACATAAATCAACATTGGCCATAAGCCTACCATATCAATCAACGATTCAACATCAACTCAACATAATTCAACTTTGGCCATAGGCCTACAACTTGACATTTCAATAACAACAATTAACACAACGTTTGCATAAGCCTACAACTTAGTACGTCACAACAACAATATCATATCAACAATAGTAATTTAACAACAACATCAACAAGAAAACAACATTGGCCATAAGCCTAACAATTCAATACCACCTACAATTCATATTTTTCAGAAAAGTATACAATACACCACATCAACCAAAATATACTACAAATGCTCAGTGAATTTGTTCGGACAATTCGACTATTTCTGGTTAATTAATCTTTCTCTAAATTACCAACATTTTCTACTCTTCACTACTCTTATTAAGTCTATACAATTACTTCTAGTATAGGTACTACTTGTTACTAATATCTCACGACCAAACTAGTACCATTACTCTTTGTTATTAAAAATACTATTTGTTTCCAACATACACTACCTGTTATCCACTTAATAAATTACTATTAGTTACTACATTGATCTTCTGCCAATTTATTCTACTAATTTCTTCTATCGGTAATTCTCTGCTAAATTATTGCATCTGTTATTAATATCCTACTATGCTAAATTAATTGAACCATCCTCTGCTACTTAGTTTAAATTAATCTAATGGGATACTACTATAACTAATTAAGCAAATTCTGCAACTTATTAGATCCATCCCTTCTAAATATTGATTTCCACAAATTAATCCTACTGATAACTCTACTATATACTGCTATCAAAAATGTCTCTGCTAATTCATACTAATACTGCTATATGAAGGGTACAATACAATAACAAGAAACAAAACAAACAAAATAAAATTGAGATAACATGTTCCCCTCGGTACCATTTTCCTGCCGATCGGCATGCTCCCCCTTTCAACATCGTGCCGGTCGACACCCATGTCATGCCCCTCGGCATGTATGTTTTCCAGCCTCCCAGTCAGTTATTGATTACTAACATATAATTTTCAGTTTCAGGCCAACCACATAGAACCACACAACAACATAACAACTATATGAACATATAATAATTTCCAACAACAAATTCATCGATTGATTCACTTCAAATTCCTCGGAAAAATCTGACTGTGGTAACACTAACTCATAACAATAACAATTACACATACAACAACATTCCCACAACAATAATTTTATATAGACCAATCCCTGCATAATATTTATCATATACCCTTTTATAGAGTCAGAACCCCACTCTTACCTTGGATTAGAGATCGCTCTATTCTACCGGTTAAAGTCTCTCGCCCTAGCTTCCAACATTTGCCTCTTCTCTGTAACTTTACAACTTCTCACATACCAAATTATCCAAGACATGTTCAACTAACCTAATTCCTTATAATTAGCTTAACCATATAATTATTACTATTCTTATTGGGCCTAACTTTCACATCCCCCACCTATTACTCCATACAACCAAATAATGAGCCCAACTAATAAACCTTATAATATTCTAATATCTATATTAATAGTATTGCTAATATTAATCAACTAATCAATTAAATATCAACCAAATAACACCTTAGCATCTTAAATCAACATTTCTCGATATTTCGCAACTTCAAAAATTTCAACAACATTTTCAACCATTAATTCATAATTAATTTAATTAAGTAATTAATTAAATTAACGAGCGTTATACAGTAAGTGATCCAACGAGACATAATCGTACGCTTTTAATCCCTAACTTTTTCCTTGACCGCCCTTTCGGGTTTTCAATCCACAGGGATACCCTTTCTTACCCAAGCCGCCTTTCCAGGTTTTCAACTTGCTGGGTATAAAATCTTTTATATATATCCCTAGATTTTGCCTGAACCCTTTTGGTTTGCCGAGATGCCCTTATTTTTGCCTAGGCCGGTTAACCTAGCAGGTTGTTTTCATGCGTAGTATTTTTTACAGGGTGCGAGAAATCTTCACCGTCTATGGTTGTCAGTATCATAGCACCGCCCAAAAATACTTTCTTGACAACAAACGGCCTTTCGTAGATGGGAGTCCATTTTCCCATGGGATCACCTTATGGTAGAATGATGTACTTTATTACCAAGTCACCATCCTGATATACCCGATGTTTGATTTTCTTGTTGAATGTCTTGATCATACGTTTCTAATACATCTGACTGTGATAGACAGCTGCAAGTCTCTTTTCAGCAGTCAAATTCAAATTGTCTAACCTAATCTGAATCCACTCGTCTTCGTCTAAGTCTGCTTCTTTCATAATTCTCAGAGAAGGAATCTGAACTTCGACAGGTAATACAACATCCATACCATAGACCAGAGAGAATGGGGTTGCCCTAGTTGATGTTCGCGATGAAGTGCGATAGCCATGAAGAGCAAACGATAACACCTCATGTCAGTATTTGTAAGTCACAACCATCTTTTGTATGATCTTCTTAATATTTTTGTTTGCGGCTTCCACTGCACCATTCATCTTTGGTCGATACTGAGAAGAGTTGTGGTGCTTGATCTTGAACTGTGTGTAGAACTCGATGACATAGTGTTGTTGAGGTTGGTATCGTTGTCCATGACAATCATCTCGAAGATGCCATACTGACATATAAGATTATGTTTTATGAACCGGGCCATCACATTCTTGGTAACAGAGGCGAACAAGGCTACTTTAACCCATTTTGTAAACTAGTCAATAGCAACGAGGATGAAGCGTCGTTAGAAGCAGTAGGCTTTATTTCTCCGATCATATCAATGCCCCACATTCTAATGGCCAAGGAGCAGTCAAAACATTCAGAGGTACTAGAGGCACATGAACCTTATCAGCATAGATCTAAAACTTATGACAAGTTCTTGAGTGGTGGTGACAGTCGGTTTCCATAGTTGACCAATAGTAACATGCTCTCAGAATCCTTTTAGCCATAGGATACCCGCTGGAGTGAGTACCTAAGATGCCTTCATGCATATCCTCTATAACTTTCTCTGTTTCCTTCTTGTTCACACAACAAAGTAGAGTTAAATCCTGATTACGCTTGTATAAAATTCCATTGCTCAAGAAGAACTTAGCCGAGAAACTCTGTAGGAATTTCTTGTCATTGATCGATTCCCCTTCAGGTATTCTTGAGCTTCAAGGTACTTTTTCACTTAATGAAACCAATGTTTTTCTTCTACTCCATCAATGTCAATTTCATAGCAATGTGTCGGTTCGTCGAATCTTTCAATGGTAACTTTAGGAGCCTCATTGTCCCATCTGACCTTGAACATGGATGACATGGTAGCTAATGCGTTCGCCAAATGATTCTCTTCTCTTGGTATATGCTCAAAAGTAATCTCTTCGAAATATGGAATAAATGTTAGCACATGTTCTCGGTAAGAGATAAGATTCAGATACTTCGTATCCCATTCTCCCTTGACCTGACTGATTACCAAGGCTAAATCCCTATATACGCTCAGGAATTTGATTCTCGGGTCAATAGCAACTTTAATACCCATGATGCAGGCTTCATATTTAGTTTTATTCTTGGTCCAGTCAAAATAAAGTCTGGCAGTGAAGGGTGTATGGCAACCTTTAGGAGAGATAACTACATCACCAATTATGTTTCCAAGTGCGTTAGAAGCTCCATCAAAAACCGTAGTCCACCAGGATTCTAGCTCAGGTCCTTCATACGGTCCAGGCTCCTCACAATTTGTAACTAACATAATGTTCTCATCTGGGAATTCAAGTTCATAGATTGGTAGTCATCTACTGCCTGATGCGCCAAATGATCAACCAGTACACTTCCTTTAATTGGTTTTTGAGTGGTGTACTGAATTTCATATTCTGTTAAGATCATTTTCCATCGGGCTATTCTTTCGGAGAGAGATGGCTTCTCGAATATGTACTTGATGGGATCCATTTTAGAGATCAATAGAGTAGTATGAGTCAACATATATTGTCGTAGTCGGCGAGCAGCCCATGCCAAAGCGTAACAAGTTTTCTCGAGCAATGAATATCTTGTTTCACAGTCGGTAAACTTTTTTCTAAGGTAGTATATTGCATGCTCTTTTCGACTAGACTCGTCATGTTTCCCCAGTACACACCCCATTGAATTCTCTAGCACTGTTAGGTACATGATTAAAGGCCTTCCTTCAACTGGTGGCATCAGAATCAAAGGTTCTTGTAAGTACTCCTTAATTTTGTCAAAGGCTTTTTGACAGTCGTCGTTCTACCTTACTACTTGATCTTTCTTCATCAGCTTGAAGATTGGCTCACAGGTAGCAGTCAAATGAGAAATGAATTGGGTAGTGTAATTCAATCGTCCTAAGAAACCTCTGACCTCCTTTTCAGTACGGAGAGCTGGAATTTCTTGAATAGCTTTAACCTTTGCGGGATCAACTTCAACACCTTTACCACTGACGACAAAACCCAGGATTTTACCGGATCTCACTCCAAAAATTCATTTGTTCGGATTTAGCCTTAGCTTGTACTTCTTCAGCCTTTCAAATAACGTATGTAGATGATCAAGATGTTCTTCTTCAGTATGTGATATGGATATCATGTCGTCGACATAGACCTCTATCTCGTGCTGAATCATGTCATGAAATAAAGCTACCATGGCACGCTGATAAGTTGCCCCTGTGTTCTTCAACCCAAAAGGAATGACCATGTAACAGAAAGTGCCCCACTGTGTGACAAAAGTAGTTTTCTCCATGTCTTCAGGCGCCATCTTGATATGATTATAACCCGAGAAACCATCCATGAAAGAGAATACCTTATGCTGAGCAGTGTTATCGACTAGAACATCAATATGTGGAAGTGAGAAGTCATCTTTGGGGATGCCCTGTTCATATTCCTGTAATCTACACACATATGTACCTTGCCGTCTTTCTTTGGTACCAGAATAACATTAGCAACCTGTGATCGGTGGATCTGGAACTGACTGTTTAACGCTGGTTCGCGAAATGTCGCAGAAGCAAGAGTCGCCACCGTCTTTTATTTTCTCCAAATGGAAAGGACAAAAGCACAGAAAAATTCCTTATAGAGATTGCTCTCGGTTCGGGAGGTAGATTTATAGAAAGGGAAGGTGTTAGCACCCTTTCTATCCATGGTTATCCATGGGCTCTTAGATACTTGCTCATTTGTGTTTTCAAAATGGTTTGTTTGCTTTTCAACTGTGGGTTTTAAAAAAAGTTTCTTTGAAAATTTCAGTTCGACTCTTGTATCAGTCCTCAAGAGTGTTTGAAAAGTTGCTTTTGAAAGCTTTTTGAAAAGTGTCGGTGTGAAAAGTATTTTTGATTTGTTTTGAAATTAGAGCAAGTATCTAGAGTCGTCTACCTACCCTAAGGAATTCGTCTGTGTAAATGTCCTTGAAGTAGTGTCATCCCACCATTGAGAGGTAGGTAGCACCACCGTTGGAGGTGTTCGGGTCAATTCGAGGGTTCGGGACATGGTGATCACTGGAGCAATGGGAAGACACCTTAGAAGCTACCCTCATGCCATGTTCATGGACATGAGGACTTACTAAAACATCCTCTACTCGACGATCACCTTTCGAGGGGCAAGGCAACAGTGAGGCGTACCCTAGGGGTGGTGTGTGATTTGTGTGTCGTTTTCAGATATTTTTGTCTTGTCATGTATTGGTGATCTGCGCATTGCTTTTATTTTGACATTCATTCTTTCATGCGATAGTTAACAGTTAAAAGTTGCGGGAACATAAAAATCCTACGCTATTACAAAGGCGCGGGTCCACATCGCCAAATTAATCCAGGACCCGATTTGAAATAAAAAATAATGCGGAAATATAAATGTCTAATTAAGCTATTACATGGCTTTGGGAGAATTACATGAATATTCACAAAAAGAAATAAAAACGCGGATAGAATTAAAATCGGGAATGCGAGGGCGTTGGACCCTTTTAAGGAAATTAAATTATAATTATGAAATTAATTAAATTTAATGAGAAAAGAGAAGTTATTTTTGAGTTTTTGTATTTATGGATTTTTAATAAGAAAATTAAATTGGAATTAAAAAAAGAAAACTTAATTAACCCTAATTCTAAATTGTTTTTAATTTATTAAGAAAAGTGTTTTTAGTTTGACCTAATTTTAATTAAATATTTACATGGCAAATTTTATTTACAAAATAATAATTAATAATTAAATATGGTGAAGAAGAAAAAAAGATAAAAGTATAAAACCCTAATTCTACATTTTTTAGTTTATTACAAAAAAGATATTAAAATTTACCTAGAATTAACTAAATTAATTAATACAATTTATTTACAAAATAACATTAAATAAAATATATTTTTATTTTTGTCTTTCTGATTTTTTTTATTATTTTTTATGTTAAAGAAAAAATTAATTTATGAATTAAACTAAAATAAGAAATAAAACAAATAAATAGAAAAGAATAAAAAAAGAAAGAAGAATTAATGCAAACCAATGGGGGTGTTGACCCCAGTTTGGAGGTATTTGGCCAGTAATTAGGCCCAATGTTCTAAGGCCTTGTTTGACTTTATTGGCTTGTGTATGACACGTCTGACTTATGCCCATGGTGGTCTCCAGATCAAGGCCCTTGGACTCATGCTCTGAGACATGTGGCACGCTGGGATACAAGGCTGCATGGTAGGCTTCAGGAAGCAAGCTACATAGAACCACATTAGGAAGAAAAATATGAAATAAATTAGGGGACCTGGAGATCGAACCCAGGTCCCATTGCTTACCAATACCCTTCTCCACCAACTGAGCTGCGTGCACATTCATAAGTATAATGAGATATAATTATTATATATGAAAAAGCATGGTTATTGGTAGAAACAAAAAAACGCGCTAAAATATTTGAATGATCCAACCAGGTTGAGACAAGTCATCATCTTCCTCATTGTTCTACATTTTTTTGAAAAAAAAACATCAAGTAGCGGGGGTTTTAAACCCCCACTAAACGTTGCACACAAAAATAGCGATTAGAAGCCTGTTAATCATAAATTAATCGCGAGGTATGGAATCAACTAGTCATAAGCTTCTGGTTTCAATGGCGTGGGTCTCGTGGTCTGATTTTTCCTGAAGAGGAAAGCCCCAAATTTACAGTTACGAAACCCTAACAAGCTTCAATGATGGATTCGTGTATAGGGCACGAAACTTCAATTCAATGGTATGGTTAGCTTCAGAAGGATAAGACTAGTACAAAACAAGCGTTAGAAATGAAAAAGATGGCATGAATGATGAAACACGATTATGCAAAAAATATGAAACAATTTGACTTCTATGTACCAATTCTTGATGCTATGGGCGTGGAAAAAGATTCAGTCAGGTTCAGTGATGCCTCATAAAGCTTTTTCAATTGGTTAGAAGCCTTGAATCGCTGTGGAATGGTGTTTTCAGTTTTGACTTTTTTCACAAAAATTGCCAAGTTCTTGTTCAGCTTTGGGCGCAGCTTTTTTGGTCGTTAGCACTAGGGTTTGCATCTGTATATGTATGCCAATGGATTAGGGTTGAATTTTGAGTCCAAAAATCCTTGCATTGATGTATGGAATATTTGATTTTCCATGAATATTTTTCAAATCTTTTCCATATGATTTTGATCCCAATCATGGCCAATCTTTCCAATTTTGTTGTGCACGAATCTTGAGTCTTTAAGGAGAGCAAATGCTGCATAAAAAGGTTCACATACATTTGTTTAGTATTTTTTTCATATTTTAATTAATTAAATGAATTAATGTGGATAAAAATTCAAATAAATAATAAAAAATGATGAAATAAATCCCCTTTGGGCCAAATGGTCGTGCATAGCCTTTGGATGATGAATCTTGGAAGAAAATGTGGCCCATTAGCAATTTTGAGGCATTTGAAGTAAAGTTGACTTTTCAAAATTCCCAAAAATTTCCCAACTTCCACAAGGCATATCTTGCTCAATTTTTAAGCTTTGATCATGTTCTTGGATATTTTGGAAAGGTCTTGAAGTCCTCTAACCAATGCCTTTGGTCCCATGTCATTTTGATTTACCAATCTCAAGTTATGGTCTTTGACTTAAAGTCCCTTTTTGTTGACTTTTGAAAATGACCTATAATGTTGAAATTGATAACTTTTTGTGAGAGCATTTCTTGGACTTGAAGTGTGAAGAGGAGTTGTTGGAAGTGTCTTTCTCTTAAAAATGAGCTTTGGATGGAATTTTTCTGATAAACCATGTGAAAGTTATGCCTTGGTCAAGTTACAGTTGACTTTTTCAACTGTCCAAATATGGAAACTTTTGCATCTTGAGACTTTTTGAGCCATGCCTTGAAAATCATGATCAAGAATTGATCAAATGATGTTTGTGGCTTCAAAATAAGATGTTGATCAAAAATTTGGTCTTTTGACTGTCAAATGACCATTTTGCCCCTGCAGTTGACTGTAGGGCAATTAGGGTTTTTGACTGTGCAATTTTGTGATGTGAGTCTTGAAACTTGGCATGAGGATGATTGACCATGTTTATAGGCATGTGGGACTTGATTGGACCCTTGGAAACTTCAATTTCTTTGTCAGAACCAAAACCCTAGTTTTTGACTGTTAGGAGGCCCTTGAACTGTGCAACCCTTGGGGAGATTTTGAAGCATGCTCTTTGCCATTCTTGAAGAATATGGGAGGGCAAATTTTGGGGTACAATAGTGCCTTTCGTAATCCGAAGGTGGAAGATGATTGAACACTAGAGTGCCCAGAAATTTGCGCTCACATAGTAGTGTGATGTGGGGAATGGGCTTACAGATGCCATTTGGAGATTGATGGATAGGATGATGGGCTTATAGATGCCATGATAAGAGATGATGGAAAGTGGATGGCTTATAGATGCCATCTGGGTTCTGATCGCGCAAGAGATTCCTTAGCGAGAACTTGCGTACCTGCAAAAGAAAATGATTACCTGACCTGTTACAGAAGCTGGTCTTCAAACTCTTTGTATAGATGCGTCCTGACTGGTTACAGGAATTGAATCTGGAGCTTCAAAAGGTTATGAATGAACCAGGGATGGTTACTACCTCAACGGACAGTGAGAGAACCTTGGACGATTACTACCTCAACAGGGACGCTGAGAGAATCTTGGGGCGATTACTACCTCAACAGGAACGCTGAGAGAATCTTGGACGATTACTACCTCAACAGGGACGCTGAGAGAATCTTGGGGCGATTACTACCTCAACAGGAACGCTGAGAGAATCTTGGACGATTACTACCTCAACAGGAACGCTGAGAGAATCTTGGACGATTACTACCTCAACATTAACGCTGAGAGAATCTTGGATGTCTTCTACTAAGTCTTTATCTGGAAAATCTTTTAGGGATCGATTTAACTGGACTAGAGAAGGCCTTTGACTGGATAAGAAACAGGAAAATATTAGGGTCGATTTAACTGAACCGGACAAGGTCTTGAAATCTTTAACTGGATAAGAAACAGGGAGATCTTAGGATCGATTTAACTAGACTAGAGAAGGCCTTTGACTGGATAAGAAACAGGAAAATATTAGGGTCGATTTAACTGAACCGGACAAGGTCTTGAAATCTTTAACTGGATAAGAAACAGGGAGATCTTTGGTTCGATCTGACTGAACCAGAGAAGGCCTTTGACTGGATAAGAAACAGTAAAATCTTAGGGTCGATTTAACTGAACCGGTCTAGGTCTTGAAATCTTCAACTGGATAAGAAACAGGGAGATCTTAGGGTCGATCTGACTGAACCAGAGAAGGCCTTTGACTGGATAAGAATCAGGAAAATCTTAGGGTCGATTTAACTGAACCAGTCAAGGTCTTGAAATCTTCAACTGGATAAGAAATAGGGAGATCTTAGGGTCGATCTGACTGAACCAGAGAAGGCCTTTGACTGGATAAGAAACAGGAAAATTTTAGGGTCGATTTAACTGAACCGGTCAAGGTCTTGAAATCTTCAACTGGATAAGAAACAGGGAGATCTTAGGGTCGATCTGACTGAACCAGAGAAGGCCTTTGACTGGATAAGAAACAGGAAAATCTTAGGGTCGATTTAACTGAACCGATCAAGGTCTTGAAATCTTCAACTGGATAAGAAACAGGGAGATCTTAGGGTCGATCTGACTGAACTAGAGAAGGCCTTTGACTGGATAAGAAACAGGAAAATCTTAGGGTCAATTTAACTGAACCGGTCAAGGTCTTGAAATCTTCAACTGGATAAGAAACAGGGAGATCTTAGGGTCGATCTGACTGAACCAGAGAAGGCCTTTGACTGGATAAGAAACATGAAAATCTTAGGGTCGATTTAACTGAACCGGTCAAGGTCTTGAAATGTAGCTGAGAACTTAACTGGATCTTTCCTGAAAGGTAAAGGTCAGTCATATGCAATGCATGATATGGATCAAGCAAATATGTTCTCAACATAAACGAGATTGGTAAGATATGATGCATATATGCATGCTATAATGTATGGAAATGTGATGTTTTATGAATGTATGTTTTCGTCTTAGGAAAATAAATCCTTGACGGGTGCCGGGAAGTCACATCCTGGGCTGATGTTGAAGAATAGAGCTTCGTTGTTTCCGCTGGGGATGATAGTTGCAAGAATACCGGTAGGAGAAGATAACTCCGTTGGGGAATAAACTTGGCGAATGGATTACTCTGCGGGGAGAAAAGCACTCTAGCGATCTTGCTGGGGAACAATACTCTGTGGGGAGAAAGGTACTTTGCTGAAATGTTGATGGTAACTTCGCTGGGGATACCATTGTTACGTTGGAAGTGTTAATATACTTCGTTGGGGATAAGAAGACTTCGTCGGGGACGATCTTTCCGTGGCTTTTGGCTGAGGATAACCCAGTTATATCCTGGTGGGGAAATAACTCTTTGAATAAAGCCGGGAGGCGCGTTCATGCTCTACGGGGATAAGCTTCCAGAATCTACTGAGGATAAGCTTACTGCTTGGGGAGATGGATTCCAACTTTCTTGGGGAAACTGGATTGGACTTTCCTGGGGAAATTTTGAACTGTACCGGGGAAGTGACTCCATTGAATGTTTGATATACCGCCGGGGAACAATCTTTAGACCAAGATTGCCGGGGATGCTTGTTAGGAATGTCCGTATACTGTGCTGGGGAATGTTGAGATCTGCGGGGGATACCCAACTTCCTTAAGGTTTGATAATATATCTTGGGGAGAGTGCACTGACTTGCTGGCTCACTCTCTGGGGAATTAAGATATACTGGTTATGTTCTTCAGCTGAACTTACCTTGGTACCTTAGTGGATAGCACAATTAGATTACTTAGACAACTCTTTATTGCCCCTGTTTCTAATGTTACCTGTAATTAATCCTTTGTTTCGTGTGCAAATATTCATGAGTTAGCAAATTATTGTCAATGCATATATCACAAATTGAACCTTGGACGTTCTTCGCAAAACAAAACAGAAAAAGAAAAAACAAACAATTGGCAATTTTAACTGGAAAGTAATTTTTGTATTGATTTTTGAATTTGCCTGTAAAATAGGCGTTTATGTACAAGAGGCTGACGTCCTAGTAAGAGAACGCCGTCGAACAAAAGAGTTTATACAAATTTGTACAAAAGAAAATAAAACAGCTGTGTGAAATGAATGATCCACTGGGTTTCAACTCTGCTATCGCCTTTATATCTCCGAGCGTCTCATCACTTGACCTTAGTTGAAGATGAAGCTGACTGATCGATGCCGTCTGAACTTAATGTAGATACCGGATTCTGGATGCAAAGTGATCCAATGAGACATAGTATTACGCTTTTATCCCTAACTTTTGCCTGGACCGCCCTTTCGGGTTTTCAGTCCACCGGGATACCCATTTTTGCCCAAGCCGCCCTTTCAGGTTTTCGACTTGCCGGGTGTACAGATTTTTTCATTTCATCCCTTCATTTTTCCCGAACCCTTTTGGTTCGACGGGAAGCCCTAATTTTTGCCTAGGTATGTCAACCTAGCGGGTCTTTTTTCATGCGTAGTATCTTTTAACTATGTCTGCATTGGCGGGGTGAGGAAGGTCGTCACCATCCATGTTGGTTAGAATCATGGCTCCTCCTGAGAACACATGTTTAACCACAAATGGCCCTTCGTACGTAGGGGTCCATTTGCCCCTTGGATCACTCTGAGGAAGGATGATACGCTTGATTACCAGATCCCCAACTTGATATTCTTGTGGTCTGACCTTTTTGTTAAATGCCCTGATCATCCGTTTCTGATACGTCTGACCATGACAGATAGCAGCAAGTCTTTTTTCATCAATAAGGTTTAGCTGATCAAGTCGTGTCTGGATCCAATCATCTTCGTTCAGATCTGCATCCTTCATTATCCGGAGAGAGGGTATCTGCACTTCGATCGGTAAGACTGCCTCCATACCATAGACCAAGGAGAAGGGAGTTGCCCCGGTTGACGTCCTAGCTGAGGTACGGTACCCATGTAGAGCGAACGGTAACATCTCGTGCCAATCTTTATAAGTCACTGTCATCTTCTGCACGATTTTCTTAGTGTTCTTATTTGCTGCTTCTACAGCCCCATTCATCTTCGGTCTGTAAGGAGAAGAGTTGTGGTGCTGTATCTTAAACTGCTCGCAGAGCTCAGTGATCATCTTGTTATTAAGATTGGTACCGTTGTCTGTAATGATCCTCTCAGGGACGCCGTATCGACAGATCAGATTATGTCGAATGAACCGTGCTACAACAGTCTTGGTTACCGTAGTGTAAGAAGCTGCTTCGACCCACTTCGTGAAGTAATCAATTGCTACAAGGATGAAGTGATGCCAATTGGACGCTGTAGGTTTAATCTCACCGATCATATCTATGACCCACATTGCAAACGGCCAAGGTGCAGTCAGAACATTCAGAGGAACTGGAGGAACATGCACCTTGTCTGCATAAATCTGGCATTTATGGCATGTCCGAGAATGTCGGTAACAGTCGGCTTCCATTGTGGACCAGAAATACCCTTCCCGAAGGATTTTCTTCGCCATAGTGTGTCCACTGGAATGTGTTCCAAAGGTCCTTTCATGTAGCTCTTCCATGATCCTTTCTGCCTCAGTTTTATCCACACAACACAGTAAGGTCGAATCATGGTTTCGCTTATACAGGATGCCGTTGCTAAGGAAGAATTTCGCTGCGAACCTTCTCAAAAACTTCTTATCGTTGACAGATGCACCTTCAGGATACTCCTGATCTTCCAAATATCTCTTTACCTCATGGTACCAAGGCTTCTCAGTCACCAGCTCAGTCTCGAGATCACAACAGTATGCCGGTTCGTCCAGTTTCCAGATGATGATCCGGGGAGCCTCTTTGTCCCATTTGACTTTGAACATGGAAGACATCGTAGCTAACGCGTCCACCAACTAATTCCCCTCTCTCGGAAAGTGTTCAAAGGTTATCTCTGTGAAGTGGGGGATCAAGGTCAACACACACTCTCTGTAAGGAATAAGATTCGGATGTTTCGTATCCCACTCTCCTTTGATCTGGTTGATCACGAGAGAGGAATCTCCGAAGACACTCAGAAACTTGATCCTTAAGTCAATCGCAGCTTGGAGACCCATGATGCATGCCTCATACTCCGCCATGTTGTTGGTGCAGTTGAAACATAGCCGGGCAGTGAGTGGAGTATGAGTGCCTTGAGGGGATATTATCACAGCGCCGATACCGTTACCCAAAGCGTTGGAGGCTCCGTCAAAGTGCATAGACCATCGGGATCCTTCCTCAGGTCCTTCATCCGGTCCAGGTACTTCACAATCAGTCACTATCATGATGCTCTCGTCTGGAAACTCGAAGTTCATTGACTGATAGTCGTCCACTGCCTGATGTGCCAAGTGGTCTGCCAATATACTTCCTTTGATAGCTTTCTGAGTCGTATACTGGATGTCGTATTCGGTCAAGATCATTTGCCATCTTGCTATTCTCCCAGACAGAGCAGGCTTTTCAAATATGTACTTTATAGGATCCATCTTGGAGATCAACAAGGTAGTGTGAGTCAGCATATACTGTCTCAGCCGGCGAGCAGCCCATACCAAAGCGCATCAAGTTTTCTCAAGCAGTGAGTATCGGGTCTCACAGTCGGTAAACTTTTTGCTAAGGTAATAAATGGCGTGCTCTTTTCGGCCAGACTCGTCATGTTGCCCCAGCACACACCCCATTGAGTTGTCAAGTACCGTCAGGTATAGTATCAGAGGTCTCCCTTCAACCGGTGGCATAAGGATGGGTGGTTCTTGGAGATACTCTTTGATTCTGTCAAAAGCAGCCTGACATTCATCATTCCAACGTACTACCTGATCTTTCTTCAGCAGCTTGAAGATTGGTTCACAAGTAGCAGTTAGGTGCGAGATGAATCGGGCAATGTAATTCAGGCGTCCTAGAAAGCCTCTGACCTCTTTCTCTGTCTTAGGAACAGGCATCTCTTGAATAGCTTTGACCTTGGCAGGGTCCACTTGAATACCTTTATCACTTACAACGAAGCCTAGCAACTTTCCAGATCTGACCCCGAAGGTGCACTTGTTCGGGTTCAACCTCAGCTTGTACAACTTCAGACGGTCAAACAATTTCTGCAGATGATCAAGGTGTTCTTCCTCAGTCTGGGACCTTGCGATCATGTCGTCAACATACACTTCTATCTCATGATGGATCATGTCATGAAATAAAGCAACCATGGCATGTTGGTAGGTTGCCCCAACATTCTTCAGTCCAAAAGGCATGACCTTGTAGCAGAAGGTGCCCCACTGAGTAACAAAGGTAGTCTTTTCCATGTCTTCAGGTGCCATCTTGATCTGATTGTAACCTGAAAAACCATCCATGAAAGAGAAAACCTTATGCTGAGCAGTATTGTCAACCAGGACATCAATGTGAGGCAGAGGGAAGTCATCCTTGGGGCTGGCCCTGTTCAGATCCCTGTAGTCGACACACATTCTGACCTTTCCATCTTTCTTTGGTACTGGCACCACATTAGCAACCCACTGAGGGTAAGAAGTCACTGCAAGGAAACCGGCGTCAAACTATTTCATAACCTCGGCTTTGATCTTCTCAGACATCTCTGGACGCATACGGCGGACCTTTTGCTTGACCGGAGGGCAGTCTTCCTTGGTAGGCAAATGATGGACCACAATGTCAGTGTCCAACCCGGGCATATCTTCGTAGGACCAGGCAAATATCTCCATATAATCATGTAGCATCTGAGTCAACCGTTGCTTCACGCTGAGCTCTAGGTTGGCACCAATCTTTACCTCCTTCCTGTCCGTCTCAGTACCTAGATTTATTGTTTCCACTGGCTCTTCTTGTGGTTGAATTGCCCTCTCTTCCTGAAGTAACAGTTTTGCAAGCTCGCCAGGCACTTCGCAATCATCTTCACCTTCGTCTTCGGCTAAGTTGATCGGATTTTCGAAGTCATAACTGGCAGTAGCAGAGTCGTTACCAGTGAGATCCAGAGTGGATTGGAACCTGTATGAGTGAGTGTGTGTAAATACGGCTATTTTGCAATATATAAAGGAAGGAAAGAAAGAAAAGGAGCATAAGATTTGAAATGCGAGAAAACGTCCAAGGTCTTTATTCATGATATATGAAATGACAATTAATATGCCCTCACAAATGAAGCCACGGTGCCCCGGGTAAGACACCGGGCCATAGAGTTTTAATTATTTATTGCAAATGCCAAAACAGAAGAATTCATTACTTAGTAACAAGAGAAACAAGTAGGTTGTCCTTTGCAATCCAATTGCTAGGTCCACTGTCAGTCGCCGGGTAAATCCAACTGTCGAACTCAGCTTCATCCACTTCATCATCCTCTCTGATAGCATTTACCCCATGGTTAGGCATGGGAGCAGTCACCACATTGGGCTTCTCAGGTGCCTCAAACTGTACCTCCTTGGCGTCAATAAGATTCTGCACCTTATTCCTTAAGGCCCAACAGTCATCAGTGGAATGCCCCGGGCTATCGGAGTGATAAGCACAGCGGGCATTTGGATTGTATTTCGGAGAGGCAGTATTCACAACTTTCGAGGCCTCCCTGACAGTCACCAAGTTGGTGGACAGCAACTGCGGCAAGATCTGCGATAGGGTCATACTCAAACGGGTAAACTCTCTCCTGGGTCTTTCAGCCCTTTGAGGATTGGTTTGCCGAGGAGCGGCAACAGGTTTAGCAATCATCACCGCGTTGACAGATTGGCGGCGCTCAGGTTTCTCTTGTCTTCTAGACCCATATACAGCACTGGCCTCCTTCTTAAAGGGCTTCTTCTCAGAACTTGCAGATGCACCCTTCTGAATTTTACCAGACTTCATCCCAGCCTCTATTCTCTCTCCAGTCAGAATAAGATCAGTAAACCCTGCAGATGAGTTACCGATAAGATGATTGAAAAATGGCCCAGATAGGGTCCCCAAGAACATGTCTACCAACTCCCGGTCAGTTAACGGAGGCTGCACCCTGCCAGCCAGATCCCTCCACTTCTGTGCATACTCTTTAAAACCTTCGCTTGATCCTAGCGACATACCCTGGAGTTGGGTACGTGTAGGGGCAAGGTCGGCATTATATTGATACTGCTTATAAAAAGCAGTAGCCAACTCCTCCCAGTTACGAACCTTGGTCCCATCCAGCTGATAGAACCATTCGAGATGAGTCCCTGAAAGACTCTCCTGGAAGAAGTGGATCCACAAATTCTTGTCCACTGAGTACGGTTGAATCTTCCGCACATAAGATCTGAGGTGAAGCTTGGGACAAGACGCCCCATCATACTTGGTGAAAGATGGTGCCTTAAACTTGTGAGGAATAATCACACCAGTAGATAAACCCAAGTCTCCGAAATCCAGCCCAGGCACTTGTTGGATCTCCATAGCATACAGTCTATCCTCCAATTGCTTATACCGGTCTTCAGCCGGAGGATACTGTTCCTCATTGAAGTCAGTCTCGTTGTCAGAGACTACCGGACTAGGACCTTTTCCCCCTTGGGGACTGCTCTTGCCTATAGAAGAACCAGCCTCTTCATTCTGCAGAGTGTTGCCAAACCTTTGGCCCGAGTTGAAAAGAACAGTTCTCTTCTTCTTTTTCTTCTCCTTCTTCAGGAGCAAAGCCTTCAGCTCTTCTTGGCCCTGAGCCAAACCCATGATTAGTTCCTGAAACTGCGCGTTCTGCGCCTGAAGAGCCTTGATAGACATCTCGGTTGATGATGAGTCAGGATTCATGATGCTGAAATAAACAGCGACGAACAGTAAGCAACCTGAAAAGAAGAAAACCTGCTATGCACATGATGAATGATATGTGTTTATGCAATGCATTCAAGGGTTCGAAAGTTCAAATTTGTTGTAGACAAAAAAGGAACACACGTTATCATTAAGGAAATAATTGTTTGGTACATCAGAGCCCCATGGGCAAAATAATACAAAAGCAAATCAATCCCAAAAGACACTACGCATCCTCTTTGGAGCTATGTAGGTGTTGAGATTCCTCTCCTCGTGCAATAGGCGGGTGAGCTCCAAGACCTTCTTTTCACTAGCATGTAGACTGGTCTCAAGAGAATTCCGTTCTTCCTTAAGCTGGATCCAGCTCTTCTGCATCTCTTCCCAGGATGTGGGCATGTCAGGATGTTGAATGATGTAGGACACTTCTCCTTCCAAGACTGGCTCTTTGATCACAGGGAGCACATGAGGATAAGGCATTATTAACTTCTGGGAGCGGGCGCGTACCCACTTGAGATAAGGTTCCAACGGGATGGAGTTCCTATGCCCCGGTGTCTTGCTGTCTATCCTACTTGGCATCCTCCAAGCTCTGATAAATCTCTGGCGAAGTCCTTGTGCATCATTGTCGAAGTCAAAAACTATGTCAGGAATTAACATGTCATGAGGGCCATCCCTCCGAGCATAACCAAACTGTCTCCAAGCCAGGCACGGGTTGTAAGTAATACCTCCTCTGATTCCAAGTAAAGGAACATTAGGGTACTCCCCGCAACGATCAATGATAGTGACATCCTCTCTGGACCGAGGGCACCGATGTATATCTGTATGTGTAAGAGTCATCAACCATTGTGACCATCTCAAACCCCGCTCGTTCTTCAAAGCTGATTGTGGAAGGTGCAAAATAAACCACCTTCCCAGGAGAGGAGTGCAACACATAAGGACACCTCTTTTTCTCATGGTTCGAGTGTAACATGAGTGAAGGATGTCCCCCAGCAACGTAGGTATAGGATTCCTGGACATGAAGATCTGGACAGCACTGATATCTATAAGTTGATCTGGGTTAGGGAACAACACCAAACCATAGACAAGGAGGGCCACAACTTCTTCAAAAGCTTGTAAGTCAAGGGAGTTCCAACATTCATGGGCCTTTTCAAACAGAAACCTGGCTAAGAACCCTTTGATACCACTTCTGACTTCCCAATGTCCCTTGAGGTCAGATGATTGTAGGTGTAAGGCTTTAGCAATCTCTTCAAGCTTGGGTTCCTTTCCCGTACCGTTGTAGGGTAGTTGATCAAGGATAGGGATCTTCAGAAGCCGGAAGAACTCCTCCAATGTAGGTACCAGCTGATAATCCAGGAAAGTGAAACAGTGCTGCAGAGGGTCAAAGAACTGGAACATGACCTTTATCATATCTTCCTCAATGTTAGTATTGACCAAGCTGATGAGTCTTCCATGTCTTTCACTGAATGAAGAGCTCTCGGGAATCCTGGATATAAGCTCTTTAAGCTGAGGAGGGATCCTTACAAGGCTGATTTGAATTGTCTTTCTGCGAACAGTCTCCATGTCCTACAAAACAAGAACAAAGATGAAGATTCGAACCCCTGAAATGGTAAGTCAATGCATATGATGCTGTATGATGTCATGATGCTATGATTGAACACACCACAAATATTTACAAAGGCAAACATGTAAGGCACACAAGTCACACAAGACAAGCCCTTAGAGTTTAGGCCAGCATGGGGTCTGGGTATTACCCTCTTGAAGTTGGTGGGCTCAACCTGTCCTATTAGAAGTAACCGGGTTCTAAGGGTCCCAACATCACGGGATTGCTTTCATTGTTCATCGTTTCGATTTAGCCACTGAACTGGCGACCGAAATATTCCAGGAAAGCAACCCTCAATTGAGTGTAGTATCGAGTATCAACCAACCTCGGACTGCACCAAAGTCAGTTATCTCACTACCCTAAAGAGGCCAAGATAGTTCAATTAAGGTTCCTAAGGTCTGTTGATGCTTCACGACACCACGCGGAGGCCCCGTACTCTCCTTGACTGGACTAAAGGGTTACCGGTACACACCAAAGTGCCACATCAACGTAGCAGACTATTTCAACCATGTCGGTATACCCCGCACAGTTCCCTCACAGCCTTGTTGCTACTTTCTAAGAAGGTATCCCCAGATCCGGGTTAGGATCTATAGAACTCCCAAGACAGTACCCACAATTTAAAGCAAACAATTCAGACAATTGAAAACACAAGTGATCTTAGTCCTAAGGTACACCTCACTGTAAAGGAATCCCCAGCAGAGTCGCCAGTTCTGTGATCGGTGGATCTGGAACTGACTGTTTAACGCTGGTTCGCGAAATGTCGCGGAAGCAAGAGTCGCCACCGTCTTTTATTTTCTCCAAATGGAAAGGACAAAAGCACAGAAAAATTCCTTATAGAGATTGCTCTCGGTTCGGGAGGTAGATTTATAGAAAGGGAAGGTGTTAGCACCCTTTCTATCCATGGTTATCCATGGGCTCTTAGATACTTGCTCATTTGTGTTTTCAAAATGGTTTGTTTGCTTTTCAACTGTGGGTTTTAAAAAAAGTTTCTTTGAAAATTTCAGTTCGACTCTTGTATCAGTCCTCAAGAGTGTTTGAAAAGTTACTTTTGAAAGCTTTTTGAAAAGTGTCGGTGTGAAAAGTATTTTTGATTTGTTTTGAAATTAGAGCAAGTATCTAGAGTCGTCTACCTACCCTAAGGAATTCGTCTGTGTAAATGTCCTTGAAGTAGTGCCATCCCACCATTGAGAGGTAGGTAGCACTATCGTTGGAGGTGTTCGGGTCAATTCGAGGGTTCGGGACATGGTGATCACCGGAGCAATGGGAAGACACCTTAGAAGCTACCCTCATGCCATGTTCATGGACATGAGGACTTACTAAAACATCCTCTACTCGACGATCACCTTTCGAGGGGCAAGGCAACAGTGAGGCGTACCCTAGGGGTGGTGTGTGATTTGTGTGTCGTTTTCAGATATTTTTGTCTTGTCATGTATTGGTGATCTACGCATTGCTTTTATTTTGACATTCATTCTTTCATGCGATAGTTAACAGTTAAAAGTTGCGGGAACATAAAAATCCTACGCTATTACAAAGGCGCGGGTCCACATCGCCAAATTAATCCAAGACCCGATTTGAAATAAAAAATAATGCGGAAATATAAATGTCTAATTAAGCTATTACATGGCTTTGGGAGAATTACATGAATATTCACAAAAAGAAATAAAAACGCGGATAGAATTAAAATCGGGAATGCGAGGGCGTTGGACCCTTTTAAGGAAATTATAATTATGAAATTAATTAAATTTAATGAGAAAAGAGAAGTTATTTTTGAGTTTTTGTATTTATGGATTTTTAATAAGAAAATTAACTTGGAATTAAAAAAAGAAAAGTTAATTAACCCTAATTCTAAATTGTTTTTAATTTATTAAGAAAAGTGTTTTTAGTTTGACCTAATTTTAATTAAATATTTACATGGCAAATTTTATTTACAAAATAATAATTAATAATTAAATATGGTGAAGAAGAAAAAAAGATAAAAGTATAAAACCCTAATTCTACATTTTTTAGTTTATTACAAAAAAGATATTAAAATTTACCTAGAATTAACTAAATTAATTAATACAATTTATTTACAAAATAACATTAAATAAAATATATTTTTATTTTTGTCTTTCTGATTTTTTTTATTATTTTTTATGTTAAAGAAAAAATTAATTTATGAATTAAACTAAAAAAAGAAATAAAACAAATAAATAGAAAAGAATAAAAAAAGAAAGAAGAATTAATGCAAACCAATGGGGGTGTTGACCCCAGTTTGGAGGTATTTGGCCAGTAATTAGGCCCAATGTTCTAAGGCCTTGTTTGACTTTATTGGCTTGTGTATGACACGTCTGACTTATGCCCATGGTGGTCTCCAGATCAAGGCCCTTGGACTCATGCTCTGAGACATGTGGCACGCTGGGATACAAGGCTGCATGGTAGGCTTCAGGAAGCAAGCTACATAGAACCACATTAGGAAGAAAAATATGAAATAAAGTAGGGGACCTGGGGATCGAACCCAGGTCCCATTGCTTACCAATACCCTTCTCCACCAACTGAGCTGCGTGCACATTCATAAGTATAATGAGATATAATTATTATATATGAAAAAGCATGGTTATTGGTAGAAACAAAAAAACGCGCTAAAATATTTGAATGATCCAACCAGGTTGAGACAAGTCATCATCTTCCTCGTTGTTCTGCATTTGCCTGAAAAAAAAACATCAAGTAGCGGGGGTTTTAAACCCCCACTAAACGTTGCACACAAAAATAGCGATTAGAAGCCTGTTAATCATAAATTAATCGCGAGGTATGGAATCAACTAGTCATAAGCTTCTGGTTTCAATGGCGTGGGTCTCGTGGTCTGATTTTTCCTGAAGAGGAAAGCCCCAAATTTACAATTACGAAACCCTAGCAAGCTTCAATGATGGATTCGTGTATAGGGCACGAAACTTCAATTCAATGGTATGGTTAGCTTCAGAAGGATAAGACTAGTACAAAACAAGCGTTAGAAATCAAAAAGATGGCATGAATGATGAAACACGATTATGCAAAAAATATGAAACAGTTTGACTTCTAT
Organism: Vicia faba; assembly: GCA_948472305.1. Taxonomy (NCBI): domain Eukaryota; kingdom Viridiplantae; phylum Streptophyta; class Magnoliopsida; order Fabales; family Fabaceae; genus Vicia; species Vicia faba. Next base: position 375,858,578 of record OX451735.1, on the reverse strand, counting down.
GTACCAATTCTTGATGCTATGGGCGTGGAAAAAGATTCAGTCAGGTTCAGTGATGCCTCAGAAAGCTTTTTCAATTGGTTAGAAGCCTTGAATCGCTGTGGAATGGTGTTTTCAGTTTTGACTTTTTTCACAAAAATTGCCAAGTTCTTGTTCAGCTTTGGGCGCAGCTTTTTTGGTCGTTAGCACTAGGGTTTGCATCTGTATATGTATGCCAATGGATTAGGGTTGAATTTTGAGTCCAAAAATCCTTGCATTGATGTATGGAATATTTGATTTTCCATGAATATTTTTCAAATCTTTTCCATATGATTTTGATCCCAATCATGGCCAATCTTTCCAATTTTGTTGTGCACGAATCTTGAGTCTTTAAGGAGAGCAAATGCTGCATAAAAATGTTCACATACATTTGTTTAGTATTTTTTTCATATTTTAATTAATTAAATGAATTAATGTGGATAAAAATTCAAATAAATAATAAAAAATGATGAAATAAATCCCCTTTGGGCCAAATGGTCGTGCATAGCCTTTGGATGATGAATCTTGGAAGAAAATGTGGCCCATTAGCAATTTTGAGGCATTTGAAGTAAAGTTGACTTTTCAAAATTCCAAAAAATTTCCCAACTTCCACAAGGCATATCTTGCTCAATTTTTAAGCTTTGATCATGTTCTTGACATTTTGGAAAGGTCTTGAAGTCCTCTAACCAATGCCTTTGGTCCCATGTCATTTTGATTTACCAATCTCAAGTTATGGTCTTTGACTTAAAGTCCCTTTTTGTTGACTTTTGAAAATGACCTATAATGTTGAAATTGATAACTTTTTGTGAGAGCATTTCTTGGACTTGAAGTGTGAAGAGGAGTTGTTGGAAATGTCTTTCTCTTCAAAATGAGCTTTGGATGGAATTTTTCTGATAAACCATGTGAAAGTTATGCCTTGGTCAAGTTACAGTTGACTTTTTCAATTGTCCAAATATGGAAACTTTTGCATCTTGAGACTTTTTTAGCCATGCCTTGAAAATCATGATCAAGAATTGATCAAATGATGTTTGTGGCTTCAAAATAAGATGTTGATCAAAAATTTGGACTTTTGACTGTCAAATGACCATTTTGCCCCTGCAGTTGACTGTAGGGCAATTAGGGTTTTTGACTGTGCAATTTTGTGCTGTGAGTCTTGAAACTTGGCATGAGGATGATTTACCATGTTTATAGGCATGTGGGACTTGATTGGACCCTTGGAAACTTCAATTTCTTTGTCAGAACCAAAACCCTAGTTTTTGACTGTTAGGAGGCCCTTGAACTGTGCAACCCTTGGGGAGATTTTGAAGCATGCTCTTTGCCATTCTTGAAGAATATGGGAGGGCAAATTTTGGGGTACAACACAACCCATTGAGGATATGATGTTACTACTAAGAAACCTGCATTGAATTGTTTCATAACCCCGACCTTGATCTTCTCTGACATCTCGGGACGCATCCGATGAACCTTCTGCTTAATTAGAGAACAACCCTCTTTCATTGGAAGACGGTGAACTACAATATCAATATCAAGCCCTAATATGTCTTTGTATGACCAAGCAAATACGTCAACATAGTCGTGCAACATTTGAATCAATCTTTTCCTGACACCGATGTGATACGGTGGGAAGAACTGACTGTTTTTTGGAATGCTGGTTTGTGTTTTGCGTTTGTTTTCGCAAAATGTCGCGGTAAGCAAGAGTCGCCACCGACTTTTATTTTATCCAACAAGGAAAGGAAAAAAGCATAGAAAAATTCCTTTTTCGAGATATTTCTCGGGTTCGGGGGGTAGATTATAGAAAGGGAAGGTGTTAGCATCCTTTCTATCCGTGGTTATCCACGAGCTCTTAGGTACTTGCTCAAATGTTTTCAAAATTGCTTTCTTTGTGCTTGTGGGTTTGAAAAAGTTTTTTATTTGAAACTTCGATTTAACTCTTGCTTCTGTCCTCAAGAGTGTATGAAGTGTTTTTGAAAACTTTATTCGAAAAAGTGTAAGTGTGAAAAGTTTTTGTTTTTGAAAGAGCAAGTACTTAAGAACCATCTACCTACTCGAAAAAGGAATCGTTCTATTCTATCTTCCTTTAGACAATGATATCCTACTATTGATGAGTAGGTAGCACCGTCATTGGAGTTTAAGGGTCAATTCGAATTTAGGGACTTACGGTCACCAAAGCAATGTTAGGACGCCTTAGCGGTAACCTTAATATCTTAGATCATTTATTTGAGGCAACAATATCCGAGGCAACCGTTTCGAGGTGACTATGATCTTTGGACAAGAGGGCGACCTCTAAAGTGACCTATACTCAATAACCGTGTACGAAGGCAACCAACTGGGGTGTACCCTAAGAGTACGCATGTGCGAGTGTGTCGTTTTCAGTTAATTTTTGTCTTTGTACATGTTAAGGGTGATCTAAGTTGATTTTAAGATTAACATTCAGTCTTGTCATGCAATCCTATTATCAAACATCTAACAGTTATATTTTGCGGAAAATAAATTGCGGAATTTAAATTACAAGGCGTCGGGTATTTACATCGCCAAAGACAAACCCTTTAAAAATAAATAAAACGATAAAAAATAAATAAAAGTCCTATTTAGTATTACAAACCGGGAGCAAGTACATTATTGGATAAAATAAATAAATCGCGTGCGGGAAATTAAGTTGAGTGCCAGTTTAGGGTTTTGACCCTTTTTGTTAAAGAAAAGATTTTTTTTTGTGGTTTTTATTTTAAGAAAGAAACAAATTCTAAATTAATTACTAAATTAATAAATTAATTAATTAATGAAAAAAAGTTATTTTTGGGTTTTTTGGTATTTTAAGAAAGAAATAAAAATTAATTGAATTAGTAAAAGCCTAATTAAGCTAGTTAATTATTTACAAAAATGTTGAAGTTATTCTAATTAAGAAACTAAATTAATTTAATTAGTATTTATTAATAAAAAATAAAAGTTAAAGTTTAATTTGATAAAAAAATATTTTTGTGATTTTATTTTATAAAAAAAAAAGAATTTTTTAATTGGTTAGTAAATTAAATAAAAATAATTAGGCAATTAATGAAATAAAACAAATAAGCAAAATAATATGAGAGAAAGGAGTATGGGCCTGTTTCCATGGTGTGAATAGCAATGCTGGGGCCCAAATGTATTGGCCTTGTTTGACTTTTGAGATCCAGTAGGCGTGCATGGACTTTGTCAATGGTGAACCATCAATTATTGGCCATTAGATTTGGCCTTGGGCCATGTGGCAACTGGATATGTGAAGGCATATGGTGCTCTGCGTGCTTGAATATGCATGTAATTACCTGAAGAATGAAAATAACAAAGAAAGTGGGGGACCTGGGATTCGAACCCAGGTCCTGAGGGTGATTACCAATGCACGCTTGCCACCAGGCTGATTTGTTTCATTTGTTAATGTATTACATAATAATAATAATATAACAAAAACACAATTATTGTTCAGAACAAAAAAATGCGCAAAAAACAATTTGAATGGGCCAACTGGAAGCTGACACGCACTCATCCCTGTCCTTCCACTACTGTAATTTTACCTGCGGATTTAAATCCGCAGCTAAAAATGCAGCTTGATCTAAAAGTCAATTCCAGGCAACAAAAATGATCTTCAAAGGCATGGTTGGGTTCGTCTTCTTCTCCTGAGGGCAACCATGCCCTTCTTTAGTCCCAATTTTCCCTGAAATGAAAACACCCAAAAACAACCAAGAAACCCTAGCTATGGCATCTCACAGTATAGGTCAGATAAACAAAATTAAACAATGCCAATAGTTTGAAAATGTTATGAGGATTTCAGATATACCAATAATTTACTCAAATGATGCAAGAATGATGATTTAAGAATTCAAGAAAGAAGCGAATTATCGTGGTACTTACAAAGTGTTGTGGTGTCTGAGAATGATGGCCTTTGATCCAGGAAGGTTGAGTGAACACCTAGGGATCGGTTGGGACCGGTCTCAGCTCCTGAAAACGCCTCTAAGTATGATTTTGATTTCACACTTTTTTAGTGAATTTTGCAACTTTTCTCTTGCCTTTTTCTGCAGCCTCCAACCCATATTTTTGTGCCTTTTCCTTCCTTATGTAATTTATATTGCATTAGGGTAAGAAACTTGGTACAAATCTCTCCATATCAATGCTCATGAATTGGATTTGATTCCACCATTACAACCTTCCAAATTTGGCCAAAATCATATCTTCTTGTAACCAATGCACTTTATGTGAATTTGACTGACATAATAGCTGTATTCGAAGTCTAAATCAACCAAAAAATCATGAGTTATAAATAATTTTGATTTTATATGATTTTATTTGATCTAAAGTGAATAAATTCAATTAAAAATCAATTTAAATAATAAAAATAAGATATGGGCTCATGGCTGAAGCTAGGACACGTGGACAATGATGCAAGCTCAAATCAAGTGGAAAAGAATGGGCCCATTTGACAAAATTTGATGTTTTGGGGATAGTTGACTTTTGGCAATTTTGCAAAAATGTCCGACTTCAACAATGCATAACTTCTTCAACTTTGAACTTTTGGAAGTGTTCTTGGACTTTTTAGAAAGCTTGAGATGTCCTATAATCAACCCTTTTGGTATCATATCATTTTGATATTCCATGCTCAAGTTATAAGCTTTGGAAAAAAAGGTGTTTTTGTTGACTTTCAAAAATGACCTATAATGTCCAAATTTATAACTTCTTGTGAGTGCATTTTCTGATCTTGGGGTATGAATATGGATTGTAGGAAATTGCATCCTCTTAAAAATGAGCTTTGGATGGGTCATTTCTCATAAAGTATGAGAAAGTTATGCTTGGTCAAATTTGAGTTGACTTTTCCTACAAAACCCTAATTTAGCAACTTTTGAATCTTGATGAATTTTGAGCAATCCTTGATGAATCATGATCAACTCTTGATTAAATGATGAAATATCCTTCAAAATGAGAATTTTGACAAAAAATATTGAAGTTTGACTGTATTTGGGTCACAATTGACTTTTGCCCTAGCACAGTCGATTTTTGGATCCTTTGAGCAATTAACTGAGCAAACTTCCTCTACAAGGCTTGAGATTTGACATGGACGATCTTGAGAACATATTAGGACATTGGGGAGAACTTGAGGTCATCTGTATTCAATGATATTGATGCAACACAAAACCCTAATTTGGGGTTGACTGCCTTAGGAGATGACTTGTCTGACCCACTCTTGAGCAACCTTGAGCCACTTGGAGATTTTTCTTGAAATGTTTTGAGGAATATAAGAGGGCAAATTTTGGGGTACAACAGCTTCCCATGTTCAATCTTCTTAAACCTGAGGATGTAGATTGGCTTTCGTGCCTTTCGTGATCTGAAGGTAGAAGATGATTGAACACTAGAGTGCCTAGAAATTTGCACTCGCATGAAGTGGTATCAGCCTTGTGATGTCGGGAATGGGCTTACAGATGCCATTTGGAGATTGTTGGTAGGAGGATGGGCTTACAGATTCCATCTGCAGGAGCGTCGATCGCATAAGAGATTCCTTAGCGAGAACTTACATACCTGTTGTTGTAGAAGACTCCGCTGGGGAAGTCTGATCTTTGTTGAGATTTAGGAACTTGCATGTACTTCAACTGAGAGAACATCTCTGCCGAGCTTTAAGAACTTTTCCATAATTCAACTGGGGGGGAAACATCTTCATCAAGATCTAGGACTTTCTGGTCTCCAACATAGTATACCGTTGAGATTGTAGAACTCGTCCACACTATGATGGAGGAAAACATCTTCATCAAGATCTAGGAACTGTCTGGTCTTCAACGTAGTATACCGTTGAGATTGTAGAACTCGTCCACACTATGGAGGAGGGAAACATCTTCATCAAGATATAGGAACTGTCTGGTCTTCAACGTAGTATATCATTGAGATTATAGAACTCGTCCACACTATGACGGAGGAAAACATCTTCATCAAGATCTAGGAACTGTCTGGTCTTCAACGTAGTATACCGTTGAGATTGTAGAACTCGTCCACACTATGACGGAGGAAAACATCTTCATAAAGATCTAGGAACTGTCTGGTCTTCAACGTAGTATACCGTTGAGATTGTAGAACTCGTCCACACTATGACGGAGGAAAACATCTTCATCAAGATCTAGGAACTTTTTGGTCTTCAACGTAGTATACCATTGAGGTTGTAGAACTCGTCCACACTATGACGGAGGAAAACATCTTCATCAAGATCTAGGAACTGTCTGGTCTTCAACGTAGTATACCATTGAGAATGTAGAACTCGTTCACACTATGACGGAGGAAAACATCTTCATCAAGATCTAGGAACTGTCTGGTCTTCAACGTAGTATACTGTTGAGATTGTAGAACTCGTCCACACTATGACGGAGGAAAACATCTTCATCAAGATCTAGGAACTGTCTGGTCTTCAACGTAGTATACCGTTGAGATTGTAGAACTCGTCCACACTATGACGGAGGAAAACATCTTCATCAAGATCTAGGAACTGTCTGGTCTTCAACGTAGTATACCGTTGAGATTGTAGAACTCGTCCACACTATGGCGGAGGAAAACATCTTCATCAAGATCTAGGAACTTTCTGGTCTTCAACGTAGTATACCGTTGAGATTATATAACTCGTCCACACTATGACGGAGGAAAACATCTTCATCAAGATTTAGGAACTATCTGGTCTTCAACATAGTATACCGTTGAGATTGTAGAACTCGCCCACACTATGACGGAGGAAAACATCTTCATCAAGATCTAGGAACTGCCTGGTCTTCAACGTAGTATACCGTTGAGATTGTAGAACTCGTCCACACTATGACAGAGGAAAACATCTTCATCAAGATCTAGGAACTGTGTGGTCTTCAACATAGTATACCGTTGAGATTGTAGAACTCGTCCACACTATGAAGGAGGAAAATTGTCGAGATTGAGAACCTTATCTGAAATTCAACCGAGGATAATTCAGTTGATATTTAAGAACCTATCAGGTCTTCGACTGCTGGGGACTTAACTGCATCCTTCCTGAAAGGTAAAGGTCAGTCATATGCAATGCATGATATGGATCAAGCAATGATGTTCTCAATATAAATGATATCGTGTTGTATGATGCGTATATGCCTGTATCATGATGTATGGAAATGTAATGTTTCTTAGCTGGGGAAAATAAATCCTGGATAGCTGCTGGAGAAGAGAGTTGAATTTTTTGTTTCCACTGGGGATGGCGAACGAAGATGATTGAGAATAAACCTGCAGGAGAGGATAACTCCGCTGGGGAATAAACTGATGAGGAGATTGCTCTGTGGGGAAGAGCTGTCTCGCTGAGGATTCCACTGATAAATTCTGTTGGGATGAATTATCGTTGCTGGTGATATTGAATCCTGCTGGGGATAAATTCCTGTTTGTGAAAGGAAAGAACTCCGCTGGGGATGATCTTTCAGTTGCGACTTCACTGGGGATAACCTTTTAGACTCTTGTGGGGGTAATCCTTTGAGCTTTGCTGGGTACAATCTCCCTTTGAACTCAACTGGGGATATTTATATTTATACTCCGCCGGGGACGAACTTTCAGAGTCTACTGGGGATGATTCTTCAACTCCACTGGGGAAGCTTTTTCAGACTGCACTGGGAAAATTTTAACTCCACTGGGGATATCTTGTATTCTGCCGGGGAACATTCTTATACTCCGCTGGGGAATATTAAGATTTCCGGGGATATTAAGCCTTTTCAGCGTTGATGGTAGATAAACTCTGCTTGGGGAGAATATTACCGACTCATTCACAGTTGCAAGCCTCAGCTGGGGAGAGCTATCTTTACTATCTTACTCTGCAGGGAGTGAATGTTACTGGGACGCGTGCTAAGGATATGACGATGGCTTGCATCGAGACTTTTTTGCCCCTGTTTCTGTGGGAGAAGGTGCCTGCGGAGGCCCCGTGGATCGAGTATTATCCCCACCTATAAGGTTCTTGGTATCTTTCGGTCAAAATGTCAAGTCTTCTTCTGGTAGGCCAGTGACGAGATGACGAGACATGATCGTATGCTTTGATCCTTAATTTTTGCTTGGACCGCCCTTTCGGGTTTTCAGTCCACCGGGATACCCTTTTTTGCCCAAGCCGCCTTTTCAGGTTTTCGACTTGCCGGGTGTAAAATTTTTCATTCTCATCCCTAATTTTTTCCTAAACCCTTTTGGTTCGCCGGGAAGCCCTTATTTTTGCCTAGGCCAGTCAACCTAGCGGGTCTTTATTCATGCGCGGTATTTTCTGACTATGTCCACGCTCTCAGGATGCAGGGAGGTGTCACTGTCGGCAGTGTTGTGTTGCCATACTACCAGAAGATCTTCATTTGATCATGCAAGATTCGTTGTTGGAATTCATGTCCAATGCCTCAATTGATTCATATGGAGATTTGCCCCTGACTATTTGGCATTTTGAGAGATTCCTTGAATCTTGACTTAACTGCCCCAGATGATGGACAATGCTCATGCCGTGCCCCTTGGTTGGAGGTGTTTTTTCCACTTGAGATGACCCTTTTTATTGAAAAGGTTTTTGTTCACCAGATATTCGTTGTGTGAATTTCTCTGCTGTTTGAACAAATAGTCATATGCAAATAATGTTATTTTAAGAATGCAAAGCTTATGTCTGTCTTGAAGTTTTTGAAAATGCATTTTTTCAGTAAGATAGGAAAATTTTGTAAAATGTGACGTCAACTCAGGATTTACAGCAAGCCCTACAGGAGTCAGGATACCTTTTGTAACAATATGCTTTCAGACTAACCCATGCTTCAGCTAGGACTTTTTAAGGGTTATAACGTGGTCTGGTTCACGGAATAAGAAACAAAGGATAGAGGCTCAAATTTTATTTGTACCCACCCGTTCTTCGTGATGTTCTTCGATCCTAAACTCAGCTAATCGTGCATTAGATATTGTTTGAGTCTTTGCTATGATATACTAGTGATGGTTTGGATACTGACAATTTATTTTGAACAGGAAGTCATTTTATTGAGAGTTTGCAGGATCTCTTCCCTTTTGGTTTTTATTATCCCTGTTTTTTGCATGAACTATTTCTTTTTGTGATTACAGTCAGCGGGATGCCCCCGTTTTTCTTAAGTCTCCTTCACAGGTTTTGACTTATTGGGCTTTTATTTTGAGAGATAATGACTGCATGTCCTTACGATTATACGAAACCAACACCGTCTTTTATTTCGGAAGGACTTCTTTGATGCCATTCCTTGTGCACATGGATCAACTGAGAAAACTACCCTGCACCAGGTTATAATTAAGAGTTTTAATTTGTGAAAATAAAAACTCCAACTTCTTTGGCTCAAAGGGGTTGACTAGGGATTATCTTCCTTATAACTCCACTGTTTAGGATTTGAAACAATGCCTGTACCTCGTCAGCGGGGTCTGTTCAAAAGCATATTGTAGAGATTTTGATATCATTTTTGTCATCCTCCCTCTAAAGGCTTAGAATTTTTTATTCGAGAGTTGATCATCACAAAAAATGAAAGCAATTTGAATATAGTGAAATACGAATGGATTGATTCAAAATAGACATATGCAATGCATTGATAAAGTAATAAAGTTTGACATGAATAAATGTTCGAACAATCAAAAGAAAATTACAACTTGAAAATTCTAATGAACAAAAAGTTTTCTCGTCTCAGTACTTGTCACTTTAAATGGTAAACCTTGGGGGGATGGCAAAAGAATTCAATCTGATCGTCTTGTGTGAGTTCCAATGCTCCTTCATCAATCAGGTCTTGAATTTTGTTGCTCAACGCCCAACAGATGTTAGTATCATGCCCCGGGCTGTTGGAGTGATATGTACACCTTGCATCAGGATTGTACCTTGGGGAGGCTATGTTGGGATTCTTAGGAGGGTCCCTTAACGTCACCAGATTCAATCTCAACAAGTGTTGTAAAGCCTGAGACAGTGACATGTTGAGCTTGGTAAATTGCCTTTTGGGCATATTTGGCTTACTCTGATCAACTCGTTGTTTATGGCAAGGTTGTTGTTGGACCCGTGAGGTAGTAGCAACTTGGAGAGGTCTATTCTTCATCAAACCAAACCTTTGACTTCTCGGAAGTTGATTAATAACTTGGTCCCCGGCCTTGACTGTTTGCTTCATGTTGTTGTATCTGTCTTGATGAAGCTGGTTGATAATGGTTCTCAGCTCTTCTTGTTCCCGAGCTAAGCCTTGGATAAGAGCCATCTGCCCCAGCATCTGGGTTTTCATGGCACTGAACTCAGCTTGCAGTTGTTCCAGCCGTTCGTCCTTATTGTCTTCAGGACTTTTCTTGACCAAGTTCCCAACGAGGAGTGTTTTCAACTCTTCCTTCCCCTTGGATAGGTTTAGCAATACGTCCCTGAACTGAGCTTCTCGAGTTTGAAGATCCTGGTTGTCTGGTTGGAAAGCCATTGCTGAAATAAACAGCGAGAACATGAGAGACCTGTACCGGGAGACCTGTTATGCAATGATATGTATGATATATGTATGCAATGTTTTCAAGGATCTCGCGGGGTAAACAAGAAACTTGTTAGAATTTTGAATTTTGCAGCTTTGATTGAAGAAAATTTGTGTTGTTAAGAGTCCTTTTTCAAGAGTCAAGCTCACCATATCGAGTGGGTTATAGCCCCTGACTCAAGTTATCGTGTTTTGATCTCTAGACGACATTATCTAGAGGAAAATAAATCCCCTTTGCCCCTTGCTAGACATTTGATTTATCATAACCTGCATCACAAACCCTTGAGATCCTTTAAATGGTTAAGGAAATGTTAAGGAATGCTGTTATGATGTGTATGCTATGTGTTTAAGTAAAAGTGTGAGGTGTTGTAAGTAAACCCTACAATGAATCCAAATTATTGGATAAGGACTGTAAACAAAACCTGCAAGGAACTCATGTTGTCAGATAACAAGAATGTGCAAGTAGTTCAAGTTTTGAAGGCACACAAGTCACACAATAGCCCTTAAATTTCAGGCTGGCATGGAGTTTAGGTATTACCCTCTTTCAGTTTAGTTGGGTCAACCTGTCCTAGTAATAGTAACCAGGTTCTAGAGGATCTCAATATCACTGACCACCCTCGATCGGTCATAATTCCAGTTTAGAAACCTTTTTTTGCGGTCGGAATCATCGCGAGAGTTTGGTCTCAATGAGTGTAGCATACTGCTACTGTTCTATGGCCAAGTTGGTCAATTATAGGTTCTAAGGTCAGTTGGTGCTTAATGACCCCTTAATAGACCCATATTCTCCTTGTTGCGCCACAAGGGATATCGGTACATACTAAAGTGCCACACCAACATAGCTACTGCTTCAACCGTATCGGTCTACGCTGTACAGTTCCCTCACAGTTTATTGCTACTTACCTAAAGGGTATCCCCCAGATCCGGGTTAGGATCTATAGTAACTCCAATACAAGCCCACAAATATAAAGCATACAATTTAAGCAATTGAAAACAATATGAACTATTCCTAAGGTAGACCCCACTTATTAATCGTCCCCAGCAGAGTCGCCAGTTCTGTGATACAGTGGGAAGAACTGACTGTTTTTTGGAATGCTGGCTTGCATTTTGCGTTTGTTTTTGCAAAATGTCGCGGTAAGCAAGAGTCGCCACCGACTTTTATTTTATCCAACAAGGAAAGGAAAAAAGCACAGAAAAATTCCTTTTTCGAGATATTTCTCGGGTTCGGGGGGTAGATTATAGAAAGGGAGGGTGTTAGCACCCTTTCTATCCATGGTTATCCACGGGCTCTTAGGTACTTGCTCAAATGTTTTCAAAATTGCTTTCTTTGTGCTTGTGGGTTTGAAAATTTTTTTTATTTGAAACTTCGATTTAACTCTTGCTTCTGTCCTCAAGAGTGTATGAAGTGTTTTTGAAAACTTTGTTCGAAAAAGTGTAAGTGTGAAAAGTTTTTGTTTTTGAAAGAGCAAGTACTTAAGAACCATCTACCTACTCGAAAAAGGAATCGTTCTATGCTATCTTCCTTTAGACAATGATATCCTACTATTGATGAGTAGGTAGCACCATCGTTGGAGTTTAAGGGTAAATTCGAATTTAGGGACTTACGGTCACCAAAGCAATGTTAGGACGCCTTAGCGGTAACCCTAATGTCTTAGATCATTTGTTTGAGGCAAAAATATCTGAGGCAACCGTTTCGAGGCGACTATGATCTTTGGACAAGAGGGCGACCTCTAAAGTGACCTATACTCAATGATCGTGTACAAAGGCAACCAAGTGGGGTGTACCCTAAGAGTGCGCATGTGTGAGTGTGTCGTTTTCAGTTAATTTTTGTCTTTGTACATGTTAAGGGTGATCTAAGTTGATTTTAAGATTAACATTCAGTCTTGTCATGCAATCCTATTATCAAACATCTAACAGTTATATTTTGCGGAAAATAAATTGCAGAATTTAAATTACAAGGCGTCGGGTATTTACATCGCCAAAGACAAACTCTTTAAAAATATATAAAGCGATAAAAAATAAATAAAAGTCCTATTTACTATTACAAACCGAGAGCAAGTACATTATTTGATAAAATAAATAAATCGCGTGCGGGAAATTAAGTCGAATGCCAGTTTAGGGTTTTGACCCTTTTTGTTAAAGAAACGATTTTTTTTGTGGTTTTTATTTTAAGAAAGAAACAAATTCTAAATTAATTACTAAATTACTAAAATTAATTAATTAATGAAAAAAAGTTATTTTTGGGTTTTTTGGTATTTTAAGAAAGAAATAAAAATTAATTGAATTAGTAAAAGCCTAATTAAGTCTAGTTAATTATTTACAAAAATGTTGAAGTTATTCTAATTAAGAACCTAAATTAATTTAATTAGTATTTATTAATAAAAAATAAAAGTTAAAGTTTAATTTGATAAAAAAAATATTTTTGTGATTTTATTTTATAAAAAAAAAAGAATTTTTTAATTGGTTAGTAAATTAAATAAAAATAATTAGGCAATTAATGAAATAAAACAAATAAGCAAAATAATATGAGAGAAAGGAGTATGGGCCTGTTTCCATGGTGTGAATAGCAATGTTGGGGCCCAAATGTATTGACCTTGTTTGACTTTTGAGATCCAGTAGGCGTGCATGGACTTTGTCTATGGTGAACCATCAATTATTAGCCATCAGATTTGGCCTTGGGCCATCTGGCAACTGGATATGTGAAGGCGTATGGTGCTCTGCGTGCTTGAATATGCATGTAATTACCTGAAGAATGAAAATAACAAAGAAAGTGGGGGACCTGGGATTCGAACCCAGGTCCTGAGGGTGATTACCAATGCACGCTTGCCACTAGGCTGATTTGCTTCATTTTTTAATGTATTACATAATAATAATAATATAACAAAAACACAGTTATTGGTCAGAACAAAAAAAATGCGCGAAAAATAATTTGAATGGGCCAACCGGAAGCTAACACGCACTCGTCCCCGTCCTTCCACTACTATAATTTTACCTGCGGATTTGAATCCACAGCTAAAAATGCAGCTTGATCAAAAAGTCAATTCCAAGCAACAAAAATGATCTTCAAAGGCATGGTTGGGTTCGTCTTCTTCTCCTGAGTGCAACCATGCCCTTCTTTAGTCCCAATTTTCCCTGAAACGAAAACACCCAAAAACAACCAAGAAATCCTAGCTATGGCATCTCACAGTATAGGTCAGATAAACAAAATTAAACAATGCCAATAGTTTGAAAATGTTATGAGGATTTCAGATATACCAATAATTTACTCAAATGATGCAAGAATAATGATTTATGAATTCAAGAAAGAAGCGAATTATCGTGGTACTTACAACGCGTTGTTGTGTATGATAATGATGGCTTTTGATCCAGGAAGGTTGAGTGAACACCTAGGGATCGGTTGGGACCTGTCTCAGCTCCTGAAAACGCCTCTAAGTATGATTTTGATTTCACACATTTTTAGTGAATTTTGCAACTTTTCTGTTGCCTTTTTCTGTAGCCTCCAACCCACATGTTTGTGCCTTTTCCTTCCTTATGTAATGTATATTGCATTAGGGTAAGAAACTTGGTACAAATCTCTCCATATCAATGCTCATGAATTGGATTTGATTCCACCATTACAACCTTCCAAATTTGGCCTAAATCATATCTTCTTGTAACCAATGCACTTGATGCGAATTTAACTCACATAATAGTTGTATTCAAAGCCTAAATCAACCAAAAAATCATGAGTTATAAATACTTTTGATTTTATATGATTTTATTTGATTTAAAGTGAATAAATTCAATTAAAAATCAATTTAAATAATAAAAATAAGATATGGGCTCATGGCTGAAGCTAGGACACGTGGATAATGATGCAAGCTCAAATCAAGTGGAAAAGAATGGGCCCATTTGACAAAATTTGAAGTTTTGGGGATAGTTAACTTTTGGCAATTTTGCAAAAATGTCCAACTTCAACAATGCATAACTTCTTCAATTATGAACTTTTGGAAGTGTTATTGGACTTTTAGAAATATTGAGATGTCTTCTAACCAACCCTTTTGGTCTCTTCTCATTTTGATATTCCATGCTCAACTTATAAGCTTTGGCAAAAAAGGTGTTTTTGTTGACTTTCAAAAATGACCTATAATGTCCAAATTTATAACTTCTTGTGAGTGCATTTTCTGATCTTGGGGTATGAAGATGGATTGTAGTAAATTTCATCCTATTCAAAATGTGATTTGGATGGGTCATTTATCATAAAGTATGAGAAAGTTATGCTTGGTCAAAGTTGAGTTGACTTTTCCTACAAAACCCTAATTTAGCAACTTTTGAGTCTTGATGAATTTTGAGCAATCCTTGATGAATCATTATAAACCCTTGATCAAATTATGAAATATACTTCAAAATGAGAATGTTGACAAAAAATCTTGAAGTTTGACTGTATTTGGGTCACAGTTGACTTTTGCCCTAGCACAGTCGATTTTTGGACCCTTTGAGCAATTGACTGAGCAAACTTCCTCTGCAAGGTTTGAGATTTGACATGGATGATCTTGAGAAGATATTAGGACATTGGGGAGCACTTGAGGTCATTTATATTCAAGGATCTTGATGCAACACAAAACCCTAATTTGGGGTTGACTGCCTTAGGAGATGACTTGTCTGACCCACTCTTGAGCAACCTTGATCCACTTAGAGATTTTTATTGAAATGTTTTGAGGAATATGAGAGGGAAAATTTTGGGGTACAACAACCGCCCTCTTGGTTGGAACTTATCTTGACTTCTTTCTGATCTGTCTCAGAACCTAAGTTTACCACTTCGAGCGACTCTTCATGTTGTTGGAAGCCTTTTATTCTTGTATTAAGAGTCTAGAAAGTTCTCCAGGTATCTCACAATCTTCCTCACCTTCGTCCTCGTCTTGGTAGATCGGATTTTCAAAGTCATAAGCAACAATAGCAGAATCGTTATCAACGATATCCAGAGTGGATGGTGATCTGCAATGTAGTGTATGGGTGTGTATAAGAACACATAGCAATTTGAAAACGCAATAAAGTAAAATAAATATAGAGAGCGCAAAATTTGAATGCAAAATGTCCAATGTTTTCATTAAATGAAAATATGACATATGGAATGAAAACCCTTAACAAATGAACCATTATGCCCTGGGAAAGACAAAAGGTTTAAAGTCATTATTTTAAAAGAAATTACATAACCAAACTTCTTAAAGCAATAAAATAGAAATAGCTATTACTCCTGACTGAAGGAGATTGAGATGATGTCTTTCGCCTTCCAGTTATTGAGTCCGTTGCCCATGGAAGGAAATATCCAGTTGTAGAAATCACAATCATTATCCGCATCCTCCATAACATTGACTCCATTGTTGTTGACACAAAATGGAGGTCTTCCAGCTCGAGTATGGCGAATAGCCCTTTGAACCTCTGCAATAAAGCCCAAACTAGACTTATCAGATTTGTAGGGGACATCAGGAAGTTGGCCCCAAATTGTGCAACCACCTTCTTCTATAGTAGCTTTGCCATATCTCAAGGAAGCCATCTTGTGCAGGACCCCGATAGTCTTTGGAATGGTAGAAATATCTTCAACAGCAACAAGGGAAATTACTTCAAAAGCTTGGCAGGGAGTCTCAATGAATTCACCATCCATTTCTACATACCAGAATGAATTCAGGTTGTTGACCATGTACTCCTCCTCTCTGCAGACAGTAACAATCTTCCCTTTCACAGGGTACTTTAATTTCTGGTGCAAAGTGGAGGTAACAACGCTTGCCCCATGGATCTAGGGTCGTCCCAATAGAATAGAATAAGCTGGCCGGATGTCCATTACATAGAAGGTGGATTGAAAGATTTGTGAGCCAACTTTGATAGGAAGATCCACTTCTCCATGCACCATTCTTTTAGACCCATCAAAGGCTCGAACTATAATGTCACTGGGTTTCCGCATAACCCCTTCACAATCCAGTCTATCGAGAGTGCCCTTTGGCAGAACAATTAGAGAAGAGCCAGTGTCAACTAACACATTAGCTAAGGTAGTGCCATTGCATTCAATGGAGACATACATGGCCCTATTATGATTTCTCCCCTCCGGAGTCAAGTTAGCATCAGAGAAACCAAATCCATTGTTAGTCGTTAAGCTAGCAACATAACTTCCAAATTGATCGGCAGAAATCTCTTGTGGTACATGAGCAATCTTAAAAAAATTCATTACAGCTTGCGCATTGGCTTTACAACACAGTAGTAAAGATAGCATGGAGATTTTGGACGGGGTCTGCCCTAGCTGTTCAACAATTTTGTAATCACTTATATGAATGATCTTTAAAACCTCTTCCATTTCTTGTCCAGAGGTGTCCTTGATTGTAGCTTCTTTTGGCGCCTCCATCTCGACAGGCTCTATCATTGGCTTTTTACCTCGAGCTTCGGCAGCTGTCTTGGTAACTGTGACTTGAATAGGTGGAGATATTTCCGGGGAGAAAATCCTTCTGCTTCTAGTAATTTTGCTAGTCTCTGCAATATTGTCAATATTGGGGTCAACCTCTTCATCATCTTCGTCAAACAACTCTTCTTTAATGCCATGGTAATAGACGTCAGACCCATAATTCCATGGAATAGCCTTCTCCGAGGAATATGGGACGGGCCCAGGTTTTGTAATGATTAAGGGAGCAGATTTTGGATTGGCAGTAATCCTTACAGGACCCTTGAAAGTGATCTTGAAAGGAGTACCAGATATGACAGACAATTCTCGACATAAATTTTCAACAAACAGAATTTTCTCAATCAAAATTACATGTTCATCCATCAGGCATTGGATGCCTTTCTTCAGCAACCCACAACAATTGGGTTGAACTGCACAGCAATAACATTCTTTAACAAAACCCAAAAATAAATCGGCTTGTAGCAAATTCTTATTGACTGTTGAGAGTGGAGTAACCACATCACCTACGGAGGTAACATACAAAATATCTTCAATAGCATTTATGCCTTTATCATGCTTCAGCATAGGAGCAATAATCACGTTCAGAGTCTCAGGAGGGTCGAACTCAATTTCCTTGTTATCAATCATGTCTTGGAGTTTTTTTAGGACCCAACAATTATTGGTGTCATTCCCAGGACTGTTCGAATGATAAGTGTGATGCGGTGGGAGAACTGACTTGAGGTTTTGCGTTTTATCACAAATGTCACGGTTAGCAAGAGTCGCCACCGACTTTTCTTTTATCCAAAAGGAAAGGTGAAAAAGCACAAGAAAGACCTTTGAGATGTTTTCTTGAGTTTGGGGGGTATATTATGAAAAGGGAAGGTGCTAGCACCCTTTTCATCCATGGTTTTCCATGGGCTCTTAGTTACTTGCTTAGATCACTTGCTTTGGTTTGTTTGAAATGGTGTTTGGTGTGGTTTTGAAAGTATTTTGTAAAAGAGGCCACTTGTTTAGGCAATCTTTGTAATGATTCTCGTTCGTAAGAATGTATACAAAGATGTTTGTCTTTTTTGAAAATGTTTTCAATGTTTGTAAGGTGTTTTTTAAATGTGTGTGTTTGCTTTGAAAATAGCAAGGATTGTTTGAAATGGAGCAAGTAACTTAGAAGTTTATCTACATACTCAAATGTCTTTCTTATAATTTTTCTATTCCTTTGACATTGTTAGCTTACCATTGATTTGGTAAGCAACCCTATCTTTGGATGTAAACGGGTCGGACGTGGGTCATCGTATAACCATGATAGCAATTTTTCCAAGTATCTTAGCATTTTTGAGGGACCAAGATCATTTTGTTTAGGCAACTTTTTGAATAGCGTCATCAAGGGGCTATGATCTTATATTTGTTTTATTTTGCCAAGATACTTCGCATGTGTAACATGGCCATTTTGTTTTAGGCAACCAAGTGGGAGAAACCCTAAGGGTGCTTCTGTGCAAAGTGTATTATTTTCATGCTTTTGATTTTGTCTTGTATTCAGGGTTTTCTATTTGTTTTGTTTCGTTCTTGTCATAAAAACCCTAATTACTAATCATGGCATATGAAAGCAATAAATTGCGTAATGGAAATATACTAAGCTATTGCAACAATTTTATGGGAGGGGGAATACAAGTTTTGAATGGGGATTTGTACAAATGTAAAGCTAAATACATTATTACAACCAAATCGAATTCGCGCGAATTAAAATAAATATAATACAATATTTAAAATGTAATGCAATATGTATGTAAAGAAAAGATGTTTTATGTCTTGCTTTTGTATAAAAGAATATTGAATTTAAACCTAAAAATATAAGGAAAAATATTTAATTCTTTT
Source organism: Vicia faba (assembly GCA_948472305.1). Lineage (NCBI taxonomy): Eukaryota > Viridiplantae > Streptophyta > Magnoliopsida > Fabales > Fabaceae > Vicia > Vicia faba. The sequence goes on along the minus strand of OX451735.1, from coordinate 375,839,840 downwards.
GAAAGGGATTAAACCCTAATTTTCATTTAAAAGAAAATAATGTTTCTATATTATTATTTTATGCATTTTTTGTATAACAAATAATAAATAATATTGTATATAAATATTAAAAATTAAATATGTGCAAAAAATAAGTATTTGTAAATAGGAAATGTAAAATAAAAATATTAAGTATATTTAATTATATTTATAAGTTTATTAAGAAAATAAATTATATTTTATCAAAATAAACTATATTTTTTATGTGAGAAATAATAAAAAAAACAAAATAAAAATGTAAAACTAAATAGATTATTTTTTAGGATTTTTATCATTAAAGAAAATAATTAAAAGTATTAAATATAAAAATGAAAAAAAATAAAATATGAAAGAGTTAGCAGGGGGTGTAATAGCAAATCAGTGGTAGTGTTTAGCAAAAACAAAAAGGCCCAAGAAGCAAAAAGCCCAAACATACTCGTCCCTGTCCTATCTTCCTCTTCCTCACGCCATGGCCAGTTCAACCTGTAACTTCCTCATGCTTGCATAAAAATGAAAACTTATAACATGAAAAATGTAGCATTTGAACTCACGATTCCAGCCATATAAATTATGTAATCTAACTATCAAAGATCAAAGAGAATTTTAAAATCCCTAATTTCTAACCTAAAATTTTCAGAGATTTCAACTTCCAAATTCTCTTAGCACAAGTAATATAAATGCAAGATAATGATATGTATAGCTTCGTTAGGATGAGAACTACATTTTTTATTCATAGATCGTGGCTTGAGGTTGCCTGTACAAGGAGATAGAGTTTGAAAAATTACCTCCTTCAGCTGGAATCGTGTATGGAAATGCAGGGACTTTAATAATAGCCTGATGATTGTTTGAGCTTCCTTGAGCTTCCCTGAATCTATTCTAACTCTTACCTTGCTCTCAAAATGGCTAGAACTCCCTGACCAAGTCCAACTGCAAGCTTCAAAGTTAACAATGGAAGGTAGTGGAACAGAGGTTACAAAACAGGGATGATGGTTTGGATTGACTAGGTATCAAGTATGTAATGTGTTTGAAGGATCCAAACTCAAAACGCACGAGCCAAATGGAATATGGGGATGCTTGTGCAGAATCTGTAGTATTGGACATGTTTTGGGTGTTTTTCAGCTTGAGAGAGTTTCAGTTCCTTGCCAAGCGTTCTATCTGTTGTATATTGTTTGCATATTAGTATATAAATGATCTAAAGTCAGCTCTCTATCAGCTGTACAAGCCCTATCCTTTTTGCAACTTTTCTTGTACTTGAAGCAAAATGACAATACAAAACTCTCATGCTTGTACCAGCTTGCTTAGGGCTGGTATTTCTTACCTACAAGTTGCCTTTGGTATGTGGTACTTGCTTGTATCAAGGGGACAGGTCCAATGCTCAAGATCACAAAGTTTGCAAAAGTTGCCCTTTATGAAAATGGCAATGGAACCTTTTTGCCATAAGTGGAATTATCAATTGGATAAAGGTTCAAAAGCATGGATAGAGGCTTTGTCAACTGAGTATGCATTTAATTAAGGAGTGTGTAGCAAGTTTAATACCTGTAAAGCATGAAATAGCCAGCATATGTTTGATTTGCAACTTGGTTCTTCATGAAAATGGCTTGAACAAAAAGTGAGAAAATGCCAACTTCCTCTCTTCGATTCTCCCTACTCAAAAATGATCTTGGAGAGTTCTTGGACATTTTGGAAAGCTTGCAATGTGCTATATAATCCATATTTGAAATGAAACTTGAGATAACTCTTTGAACTTGGTGAAAAATTTCCATGAAGTTGGGTCCAAAACCTGCCTAAATTAGGGCAAAATTTCACTAAGTTAAGAAGTTCCTGACCATGTATTCACAAATTCATAACTTGAGATCCAAGCATCTTTAGGGAAAAGTTTGTGAAGCAAAGTTGTAGATTTCATGGAGATATACAACTTTCATGTTGGGAAGTTTCCTTGAATCATTAGGAATCATGGTGGAAAAGTGGTGTGAAGTTGGGAAAAAATAAGAAAATTTTTATACTGGGAAAATTTCTAAGTTATGAAAATTTTCAAATTCAAACCCTAATTTTCAAATTTGGTTTTCTTGATGAACACGTTTCACATTTTGACATATCTTGATGAATTATGACCCTTGGCACTTGATTTTGACCAAAAAGTCAAAGTTTGACTTTTCAGTATACAGTTGACTTTTGATCAGTTGACTGCAAATTTCATTTGTCAATCCAATGAACTTGAGATGTTTTGAACCATGTAATTAAGTCAAGATGATGCCATTGAATCCTTGAAATAAAGCTTGAACTCAATTGGTCATTGGCTAGGTTAAAAATCAGAAATTTCCCTTTCTCAGTCAAAACCCTAATTTTGACCATTTTGCCCTTTTGATGATTTGATCAAATTTCTCGAGGAGTTGTGATCCAAACTTGATCAAATGGTACATATGAGTATAAAATGTTGTTATGGATAAAAAATTATGAAGCTTGACTGTAAATTGGCCATGGTTAACTTTTCCCCCAATACAACTGATTTTTAGGTCAACTGTCCAATTGACTGATCAAAAATGTGGTTCAAGGCTTGAAACTTATCATGAGCAATCTTAGGGGTTCAAAATGATGTATGAAAGTCACATGAATCATTGGTAGTCCAAAAATCCTTGTGCAAACTCAAACCCTAATTTTGGGTTATCAATGCAAGATTAGATGTCTTGAGATGACCAAACCCTAATCTTGTCTTGAGTCAAAGAAGTCTTGTGAGAAAAATAAATAAATGAGAGGGAAATTTTTTGGGGTACAACAACTGCCCCTGTTCAATCTTCTTGAACCTGAAGAGTTAGATTGGCTAGCTTTGTCGTTCGTGACTCAAAGGTAAAAGTTGATTGGACACTAGAGTGCCCGTAAATTTGCACTCGACAAAGTGTAGTTGAGGAAATGGGCTTAAAGATGCCATTTGGAGAGATGATAGAATCTTGTTGAGGAGATGGGCTTGTAGATGCCATCCAAGGATTTTTATTAAATTGTAAGTTGTAAGTCAGAAGAATAAGTATCAGAATGGTGTCCGTATTTGGAACGTATCTGAGCTGTATCTGAACTTGAATCTGAATGAGCAATAGAATGGCTTCCTTGTCTGGAGCGTATCTGGACTGTATCATGAACTTGAAATCTGAATAAGTGTCAGAATGGCATCCGTGTCTGGAGCGTATTTGAACTGTATCTGAATTTCTGAATCTGAATAAGTATTAGAATGGCATCCGTGTCTGAAGCATATCTGAACTTGAAATCTGAATAAGTATCAGAATGGAATCCGTGTCTGGAGCGTATCTGAACTTTGGAAATCTGAATGAATAACAGAATGACAACCGTGTCTGGAGCGTATCTGTATTGTATCTAGATTGCATATTTGTTAATGGTAGCTTGTTAATCTTATCCTGAAAAGGGTAAAATGTTAGCTGAAACACAGTTATGTTGCATGAAATGTATGGTGCAATACATGTGTTTTATCAATGTTTATGATATGTGGATGTAATGTATGCGTATGTAAGCTGATTTGCTGTATTGCTGAGGAAAATAAATCCTTGACTGTTGTTGAGGATATGTGGATTCTTCATGTCTTCAAGTTAGAGTACTGACAAAAAATCTGTTGTGAGAGTAATGCCATATACTGATTGAGTAATCTGCTTGGGGTATCCAGAGAATTTTGATGACTTCTACTGGGGATTTAACAATGGGAATCTTCGTTCTTTTAGGGAACAATGAAAAATTTGTGTGGAAAAAGCTTATTCCTATTTGGGAAAAAGTTCAGGAGTTTCGGTCGTCTGCCACTCTACTGGGGAATTATCCTAGGTTAGGGAGACACAGAAGTTAGCCGTTATCCGGTTGATTTTCAGGCTTCAAGATAACTTGCTAGGGAATTTGGAGAAACTGGATGTTTTCCGCTGGGGATTAAAAGTTTGAAGCTTTGGCTCCGCTGGGGATCTTAATGAAGTACTGTAGGGATTGCTCATGGAATGGCCTAAAGACGTTTTCCTATTCTTTCAACCTGTCAGTAATTGTTCTTTTCCATTTTGTTTATTTGTAAACAATAATTATGTTCAAATGCATATGTTTATTAATGAATCATTGGACGTTTTGGCAAATGAAACACAAGTGTAAAAGAAAAGGAAAAATAGTTTTCTGTACTTTAAAGAGATATCTTTGTATTCACTTTGAATAAGTATTTTGTACAAAGGAGACAGACATCCTAGTAAGAGGATGGTGTCATAAAAATAAGAAAAAATTATACAAAAAATAATAGCTATGTGTGATAATCCCATGGGGTTCCCATTCTTCTATAGCCTTCGTATCTCTGAATATCTTGTCTATTTGTTGCTTCGTCTGAAGATGATTGAATTGATCAGAAGCTCTGAGTTTGTCATTGAAGAGATTGCCCTTAAAGTGATCCGACGAGACATAGTCATGCGCTTTAATTCCCTAACTTTTGTCTGGACCGCCCTTTCGGGTTTTCAATCCACTGGGAAACCCTTTTTTGCGCAAGTCACCCTTTCGGGTTTTCAACTTTCCGGGTGTACAGATTTTTTATTTATTTTATCCCTAATTTTTGCCCGGACCTTTGGTTCGCCGGGATGCCCTTGTTTTTCCTAGGTGTGTCAACCTAGCAGGTCTCTTATGCGTAGTATCTTTTGACTATGTCTGCATTCGCAGGGTGTGGTAGGTCGTCACCGTCCATGGTGGTTAAGATCATTGCCCCACCGGAAAAGATGTTCTTGATTACAAATGGTCCTTCATAGGTAGGAGTCCATTTACCCCTGGGATCAATTTGTGGCAAGATAATGCGTTTGATCACTAGATCTCCAACTTGATATACCTGGAATCTGAATTTCTTGTTGAAAGCCTTGATCATCCGTTTTTGATACACCTGACCATGGAAAACAACAGTAAGTCTCTTTTCATCAATTAAGTTCAGTTGATCAAGTCAGGTCTGGATCCAATCATCCTCACTCAAACCTGCATCTTTCATAATTCTCAAAGAGGGGATTTGAACCTCAATAGGCAAGACAACCTCCATGCCATAAACCAAAGAATAAGGTGTTGCCCCAGTTGATATGCGAGCCATGGTACGGTACCCGTGGAGAGCAAACGGTAACATTTCATGCCAGTCCTTATAGGTGACTGTCATTTTCTGTATGATCTTTTTAATGTTTTTATTTGCAGCTTCGATGACACCATTCATCTTTGGCCAATAGGGGGATGAATTGTGATGTTGAATCTAGAACTGCTCGCACAAGGCAGTGATCATAGTATTATTAAGGTTCGTACCATTATCAGTGATGATCCTTTCTGGGATACCGTACCGGCAAATAAGATTATTCTTGATGAAGCGGGCAACAACATTCTTAGTAACGGATGCGAAGGAAGCTGCTTCGACCCACTTTATGAAATAGTCAATGGCCACTAGAATGAAGCGGTGTCCATTGGAGGCTGTAGGCTTGATCTCCCCAATCATATCGATTCCCCACATAGCAAAGGGCCAAGGAGCTGTTAAGACATTTAGAGGAACCGGAGGCACGTGCACCTTGTCTGCATAGATTTGACACTTATGACAGGTCCGGGAGTGTTGATAGTAGTCTGCTTCCATGGTAGACCAATAATAGCCTGCCCGTAGGATTTTCTTCGCCATCGTATGCCCACTAGAGTGAGTGCCAAAGGTACCTTCATGCAATTCAACCATGATCTTTTCAGCTTCAATCTTATCCACACAACGGAGCAGAATAGAATCATGATTACGTTTGTACAGGATGCCATTACTTAGGAAGAACTTAGCATAAAATCTCCTTAAGAACTTTTTATCATTGATTGAAGCTCCTTTTGGATATTCTTGAGCCTCAAGATATCTTTTGACTTCATGAAACCAAGGCTGGTCCACTACTTCTTCAGTATTAATCTCGTGACAGTATGCTGGTACGTCCATTCGTTCAATGGTGATCTAGGGAGCCTCATTATCCCAATTAAGTTTAAACATAGATGACATTGTGGCTAGAGCATCTGCTAGCTGATTTTCTTCTCGCGGGAAATGCTCGAAGGTAATCTGCTCGAAATGTGGTAACAATGTCAAAACATGTTCTTTGTAAGGGATAAGGTTTGGATGCTTAGTGTCCCATTCTCCTTTGATCTGACTGATGACCAAAGCTGAATCTCCAAATACAACTAAAGATTTGATTCCCATGTCTATGGCAGCCTTGATACTAAAGATGCATGCCTCGTATTCTGCCATGTTATTCATACAATTGAAGCAAAGTCTGACAGTAAAAGGAGTATAGCACCCTTCCAGAGATATGAGTACATCGCCAATACCATTACCAAGTGCATTGGATGCCTGTGATCGGTGGATCTGGAACTGACTGTTTAACGTTGGTTCGCAAAATGTCGCGGTAAGCAAGAGTCGCCACCGTCTTTTATTTTCTCCAATATAGAAAGGACAAAAGCACAGAAAAATTCCTTATTGAGATTAGTTCTCGGTTCGGGAGGTAGATTTATAGAAAGGGAAGGTGTTAGCACCCTTTCTATCCATGGTTATCCATGGGCTCTTAGATACTTGCTCATTTGTGTTTTCAAAATTGTTTGTTTGCTTTTCAAGTGTGGGTTTTAAAAAGTTTCTTTGAAAATTTCAGTTTGACTCTTGTATCAGTCCTCAAGAGTGTTTGAAAAGTTGCTTTCGAAAGCTTTTTGAAAAGTGTCGGTGTGAAAAGTATTTTTTGATTTGTTTTGAAATTAAAGTAAGTATCTAGAGTCGTCTACCTACCCTAAGGAATTCGTCTGTGTAAATGTCCTTAAAGTAATGCCATCCCACCATTGAGAGGTAGGTAGCACCACCGTTGGAGGTGTTCGGGTCAATTCGAGGGTTCGGGACATGGTGATCACCAGAGCAATAGGAAGACACCTTAGAAGCTACCCTCATGCCATGTTCATGGACATGAGGACTTACCAAAACGTCCTCTACTCGACGACCACCTTTCGAGGGGCAAGGCAACAGTGAGGCGTACCCTAGGAGTGGTGTGTGATTTGTGTGTCGTTTTCGATTATGTTTATCTTGTTCATGGATTGGTGATCTACGCGTTGCTTTTATTTTTGACATTCATTCTTTCATGCAAATTATTAACAGTTTAAAAGACGCGGAATTAAAAGGTCCTACGCTATTACAAAGGCGCGGGTCTACATCGCCAAATTAATCCAAGACCCGATTTGAAAATAAAACAAGATGCGGAAAATAAATACCCTAATTAACCTATTACATAGCTTTGGGAGAATTACATTATATTCACAAAAAGAAATAAAAATAAAATGCGAGAAGAAGTAAAATCGGGAATGCGAGGGCGTTGGACCCTTTTAAGGAAATTAAATCACAATTATGAAATTTATTAAATTTAATGAGAAAAGAGAAGTTATTTTTTTGAGTTTTTTTTGTATTTATGGATTTTAGTAAGAAAATTAAATTGGAATTAAAAGAAAAGTTAATTAACTCTAATTCTAACTATTTTTAATTTATTAAGAAAATATTCAAGTTTGACCTAATTTATATTAATTATTTAATGGTAAGTTTATTTACAAAATATAATTAATAATTAAATATGGTGAAAAAAGAAAAAAAAAAGATAAAAGCATTTAAAACCCTAATTCTACATTTTTTAATTTATTTAAGAAAATATTGAAATTAAACCTAGAATTAAAAAACTAAATGGATAAAATTTATTTACAAAAGGTATTAAATAAAATATTTTTGTCTTTTTTGTCTTTTTAATTATTTTTTATGTGTATTATAAATATTATTTTTATGGAGTTAAATAAAATATAGAATATAATTGAAATAAATGATAAAAAAAATAGAGAAAAAGAAAGCAAACATGAGGGGTATTCAGGCCCCTTTGGAGGTTGATTTGAAGGACTTTGGCCCATGGAATGCAGGCCTGTTTGACTTTCAACGCTTATGTGTGCAAGGTTGACTGAGGGTGTTCTCTGGATCTTGGATCCTGGCCACTGGATTTGTCTCTTAGACACTTGGCAAGCTTTGGTATTGGGTGTACGTTGAACCCCTGGAATGTGCGCTGCGTAGGAATATGGAAAAGAAAATAATATGAGAAAGGGAGGGGACCTGGGAATCGAACCCAGGTCCCATAGTTTACCAAATTAACGCCTTGCCATCTGAACCATTTACGCGCTTTGTATATAATATGACCAATAAACAACATAACGTGAAACAACGATTAATGGTGTTTTTCCGCGCGAAATTCAAACGCACCAACTGCTGGCTTACACCTCACCTTCTTCTCCAATTGTTCTGCATTTTTTGCCTGAAAAAACAAAATAAATAGCAGGGGTTTTAAACCCCCACTAAATGATGTATACAAAAATAGCGAATAGAATTCTGTTAATCATAAATTTATCGTGAGGTATGGAATCAATTAGTCATAAGCTTCTGGTTTCAATGGCGTGGGTCATGTGTCTCAATTTTTCCAGAACAAGGAAGCCCTAATTCGTGACCTCTGAAAACCTAGCAAGCTTCAATGGCAACTTTGCATATAGGCTATGAAAACTCAATTAAAGTATACCATTAGTTTCAGGAAAGGCATATGAGTACAAAACGATCATTAAAATGTATGAACATGGCGTATAAATCAAAGCATGAATATGGAAAAATTTAAGAACAGGGCAGCATCGTGTTACCAATTCCTGGTGTTAGAAGCAGTGGTTTTGATCCAGAAACGTTTCTTGAGGCCTTAGCAAGCTATTGGAATCAATATTTTGCCTTGAAACCCACTCTAATGCAGTTTTCAGTTTTGACTTTTTTTCCAAAAATTGCAAAGTGTGTTCTTGGTATCTTAGGCGCAGCTTCCAGGTTCCAGGCATTAGGTTTGCATTCTGACTTATGTATGGGATGAATTAGGGTTGAATTTTGAGCCCAAAGATCAATGCATTGATGTATCAAATATTTGATTTTCAATGAATATTTTTTCAATCTTTTTCATGTAATTTTGATTCCAATCATGACCAAATCCTTCCTTTTTTGATTTGCACGAATCTTGAGTGACCAATGAGAGCAAATGCTGCATAAAAAGATTCACATACATTTGTTTTAGTATTTTTTTCATATTTTATTTTATTAAATGAATTAATGGTGATTAAAAAATTCAAATAAATAATAAAAAATGATGAAATAAATCCCCTTTGGGCCAAATGGTCGTGCATAGCCTTTGGATGATGAATCTTGGAAGAAAATGTGGCCCATTAGCAATTTTGAGGCATTTGAAGTAAAGTTGACTTTTCAAAATTCCCAAAAATTTCCCAACTTCCACAAGGCATATCTTGCTCACTTTTTAAGCTTTGATCATGTTCTTGGACATTTTGGAAAGGTCTTGAAGTCCTCTAACCAATGCCTTTGGTCCCATGTCATTTTGATTTACCAATCTCAAGTTATGGTCTTTGACTTAAAGTGCCTTTTTGTTGACTTTTGAAAATGACCTATAATATTGAAATTGATAACTTTTTGTGAGAGCATTTCTTGGACTTGAAGTGTGAAGAGGAGTTGTAGGAAATGTCTTTCTCTTCAAAATGAGATTTGGATGGAATTTTTCTGATAAACCATGTGAAAGTTATGCCTTGGTCAAGTTACAGTTGACTTTTTCAATTGTCCAAATATGGAAACTTTTGCATCTTGAGACTTTTTGAGCCATGCCTTGAGAATCATGATCAAGAATTGATCAAATGATGTTTGTGGCTTCAAAATAAGATGTTGACCAAAAATTTGAACTTTTGACTGTCAAATGACCATTTTGCCCCTGTAGTTGACTGCTGAGCAATTAGGGTTTTTGACTGTGCAATTTTGTGTTGTAAGTCTTGAAACTTGACATGTGGATGCTTGACCATGTTTATAGGCATGTGGGACTTGATTGGATCCTTGAAAACTTCAATTTCTTTGTCAGAACCAAAACCCTAGTTTTTGACTGTTAGGAGGCCCTTGAACTGTGCAACCCTTGAGGAGATTTTGAAGCATGCTCTTTGCAAATCTTGAAGAATATGGGAGGGCAAATTTTGGGGTACAACAGTTGCCCCTGTTCAATCTTCTTAGACCTGAGGATGCAGATTGGCTGACGTGCCTTTCGTAATCCGAAGGTGGAAGATGATTGAACACTAGAGTGCCTAGAAATTTGCGCTCACATAGTAGTGTGATGGTGGGAATGGGTTTATAGATGCCATTTGGAGATTGATGGATAGGATGATGGGCTTATAGATGCCATGCTGAGAGATGATGGATGAGTGGATGGGCTTATAGATGCCATCTGGGTGTCGATTGCGTAAGAGATTCCTTAGCGAGAACTTGCGTACCTAAAAAGAAAATGATTACCTGGCCTGTTATAGGAGCTGGTCTTCAAACTCTTTGTATAGATGCGTCCTGACTGGTTACAGGAATTGAATCTGGAGCTTCAGAAGGTGATGAATGAACCAGGGATGGTTACAACCTCAACAGGAACGCTGAGAGAACCTTGGGTGATTACTACCTCAACAGAGATGCTGAGAGAACCTTGGACGATTACTACCTCAACAGGAACACTGAGAGAATCTTGGGGCGATTACTACCTCCACAGTAACGGGGAGAGAACCATAGGCGACTTCAACCTCAACAGTAACGCTGAGAGAATCTCGGATGTCTTCAATTGGATAAGAAACAGGGAGATCTTAGGGTCGATCTGACTGAACCAGAGAAGGCCTTTGACTGGATAAGAATCAGGAAAATCTTAGGGTCGATTTAACTGAACCGGACAAGGTCTTGAAATCTTCAACTGGATAAGAATCAGGGAGATCTTAGGGTCGATCTGACTGGACCAGAGAAGGCCTTTGACTGGATAAGAATCAGGAAAATCTTAGGGTCGATTTAACTGAACCGGACAAGGTCTTGAAATCTTCAACTGGATAAGAATCAGGGAGATCTTAGGGTCGATCTGACTGAACCAGAGGAGGCCTTTGACTGGATAAGAATCAGGAAAATCTTAGGGTCGATTTAACTGAACCGGTCTAGGTCTTGGAATCTTCAACTGGATAAGAATCAGGGAGATCTTAGGGTCGATCTGACTGAACCAGAGAAGGCCTTTGACTGGATAAGCATCAGGAAAATCTTAGGGTCGATTTAACTGAACCGGACAAGGTCTTGAAATCTTCAACTGGATAAGAATCAGGGAGATCTTAGGGTCGATCTGACTGAACCAGAGAAGGCCTTTGACTGGATAAGCATCAGGAAAATCTTAGGGTCGATTTAACTGAACCAGACTAAAGTCTTGAAATATGGCAGAGAACTTAACTGGATCTTTCCTGAAAGGTAAAGGTCTGTCATATGTCATGCATGATACGAATCAAGCGATGATGTTCTCAACATAAATGAGATTTATAGGATATGATGCGTACATGCATGCTATATGAAAATGTGATGTTTATGAATGTATGTTTTCGTCCTAGGAAAATAAATCCTTGACGGGTGCCGGGAAGTCACTCCTGGGTTGATGTAGAGCTTCTGTTTCCACTGTGGATGATAGTTGCAAGAATACCGGTAGGAGAAGATAACTCCGTTGGGGAATAAACTTGGCGAATGGATTACTCTGCGGGGAGAAAAGTACTCTAACGATCTTGCAAGGAAACAATACTCTATGGGGAGAGAGGTACTTTGCTGAAATGTTGATGATAACTTTGCTGGTGATACCATTGTTATGTTGGAAATGTTAATAGACTTCGCTGAGGATAAGGAGACTGTGCCGAGAACGATCTTTCCGTGGCTTTTGGCTGAGGATAACCCAGTTATATCCTGGTAGGGAAATAACTCTTTGAATAAAGCCGGGAGACGCGTTCGTGCTCTGCGAGGATAAGCTTCCAGAATCTACTGGGGATAAGCTTACTGCTTGGGGAGATGGTTCAAACTTTCCTGGGGAAACTGGATTTGACTCTCCTGGGGAAATCTGAACTATATTGGGGAAGTGACTCCATTGAATGTTTGATATACCACCGGGGAACAATCTTTAGGTCAAGACTGCCGGGGATGTTTGTTGAGAATGTTTGTACATTGCTGGGGAATGTATAGATCTGCAGGGGATACCCAACTTCCTTAAGGCTGATCGTATAACTTTGCTTGGGGAGAGTGCACTGACTTGCTGGCTCACTCTCTAGGGAATTAAGATATGATGGTTATGTTCTTCAGCTGAACCTACCTTGATACCTTGGAGGACAGAACAATTAGATTGCTTAGACAACTCTTTATTGCCCCTGTTTCTAATGTTACCTGTAATTAATCCTTTGTTTCGTACGCAAATATTCATGAATTAGCAAATTATTGTCAATGCATATATCACAAATTGAACCTTGGACGTTCTTCGCAAAACAAAACAGAAAAAGGGAAAAAACAAAAGACAGTTTGAGCTGAAAAGTATATTTGTATTGATTTTTGAATTTGCCTGTAAATAGGCGTTTAAGTACAAGAGGCTGACGTCCTAGTAAGAGAACGCCGCCGAACAAGATAGTTTATACAATTTGTACAAAAGAAAATAAACAGCTGTGTGAAATGGAATGATCCCACTGGGTTTCAACTCTGCTATCGCCTTTATGTCTTTGAGCGTCTCATCACTTGATGACCTTAGTTGAAGATGAAGCTGACTGATCGATGCCGTCTGAACTTGATGTAGATACCGGATTCTGGATGCAAAGTGATCCAATGAGACATAGTATTACACTTTATCCCTAACTTTTGCCTGGACCGCCCTTTCGGGTTTTCAGTCCACCGGGATACCCATTTTTGCCCAAGCCGCCTTTTCAGGTTTTCGACTTTCCGGGTGTACAGATTTTTTCATTTCATCCCTTCATTTTGCCCGAACCCTTTTGGTTCGCCGGGAAACCCTAATTTTTGCCTAGGTATGTCAACCTAGCGGGTCTTTATTTATGCGTAGTATCTTTTTACTATGTCTGCATTGGCGGGGTGAGGAAGGTCGTCACCATCCATGTTGGTTAGAATCATGGCTCCTCCTGAGAACACATGTTTAACCACAAATGGCCCTTCGTATGTAGGGGTCCATTTTCCCCTTGGATCACTCTGAGGAAGGATAATGCGCTTGATTACCAGATCCCCAACTTGATATTCTTGTGGTCTGACCTTTTTGTTAAATGCCCTGATCATCCGTTTCTGGTACGTCTGACCATGACAGATAGCAGCAAGTCTCTTTTCATCAATAAGGTTTAGCTGATCAAGTCGTGTCTGGATCCAATCATCTTCGTTCAGATCTGCATCCTTCATTATCCGGAGAGAGGGTATTTGCACTTCGATCGGTAAGACTGCCTCCATACCGTAGACCAAGGAGAAAGGAGTTGCCCTGGTTGACGTCCTGGCTGAGGTACGATACCCATGTAGAGCGAACGGTAGCATCTCGTGCCAATCTTTATAAGTCACTGTCATCTTTTGCACGATTTTCTTAATGTTCTTATTTGCTGCTTCTACAGCCCCATTCATCTTCGGTCTGTAAGGAGAAGAATTGTGGTGCTGTATCTTAAACTGCTCGCAGAGCTCAGTGATCATCTTGTTATTGAGATTGGTACCGTTGTCTGTAATGATTCTTTCTGGGACGCCGTATCGACAGATCAGGTTGTGCCGAATGAACCGTGCCACAACAGTCTTGGTTACCGTAGCTTAGGAAGCTGCTTCAACCCACTTCGTGAAGTAATCAATCGCTACCAGGATGAAGCGATGCCCGTTGGATGCCGTAGGTTTAATCTCGCCGATCATATCTATGCCCCACATTGCAAAAGGCAAGGCGCAGTCAAGACATTCAGAGGGACTGGAGGAACATGCACCTTGTCTGCATAAATCTGGCATTTGTGACATGTCCAAGAGTGTTGGTAACAGTCGGCTTCCATTGTGGACCAGAAATACCCTGCCCGAAGGATTTTCTTTGCCATAGTGTGTCCACTGGAATGTGTTCCGAAGGTCCCTTCATGTAGCTCTTCCATGATCCTTTCTGCTTCAGTTTTGTCCACACAACGCAGTAAGGTCGAATCATGGTTTCGCTTATACAGGATGCCGTTGCTAAGGAAGAACTTCGCTGTGAACCTTCTCAGAAACTTCTTATCGTTGACAGATGCACCTTCAGGGTATTCCTGAGCTTCCAAATATCTCTTCACCTCATGGTACCAAGGCTTCTCAGTCACCAACTCAGTTTCAAGATCACAACAGTATGCCGGTTCGTCCAGTTTCCAGATAGTGACCTGGGGAGCCTCATTGTCCCATTTGACCTTGAACATAGAAGACATCGTAGCTAACGCGTCCGCTAACTGATTCTCCTCTCTTGGAAAGTGTTCAAAGGTTATCTCTGTGAAGTGGGGGATCAAGGTCAACACACATTCTCTGTAAGGAATAAGATTCAGATGTTTCGTATCCCACTCTCCTTTGATCTGATTGATCACGAGAGCAGAATCTCCGAAGACACTCAGAAACTTGATCCTTAAGTCAATCGCATCTTGGAGACCCATGATGCATGCCTCATACTCCGCCATGTTGTTGGTGCAGTTGAAACATAGCTGGGCAGTGAGTGGAGTATGAGTGCCTTGAGGGGATATGATCACAGCACCGATACCGTTACCCAAAGCGTTGGAGGCTCCGTCAAAGTGCATAGACCATCGGGATCCTTCCTCAGGTCCTTCATCCGGTCCAGGTACTTCACGACCAGTCACTATCATGATGCTCTCGTCTGGAAACTCAAAGTTCATTGACTGATAGTCGTCTACTGCCTGGTGTGCCAAGTGGTCTGCCAATACACTTCCCTTGATGGCTTTCTGAGTCGTGTATTGAATGTCGTATTCCGTCAAGATCATTTGCCATCTCGCTATTCTCCCAGACAGAGCAGGCTTTTCAAATATGTACTTTATAGGATCCATCTTCGAGATCAACAAGGTAGTATGAGTCAGCATATACTGTCTCAGCCGGCGAGCAGCCCATACCAAAGCGCAACAAGTTTTCTCGAGCAGTGAGTATCGGGTCTCACAGTCGGTAAACTTTTTGCTAAGGTAATAAATGGCATGCTCTTTTCGGACAGACTCGTCATGCTGCCCCAGCACACACCCCATTGAGTTGTCAAGTACTGTCAGGTATAGTATCAGAGGTCTCCCTTCAACCGGTGGCATAAGAATGGGTGGTTCTTGGAGATACTCTTTGATTCTGTCAAAAGCGGCCTGGCATTCATCGTTCCAACGTACTACCTGATCTTTCTTCAGCAGCTTGAAGATTGGTTCACAAGTAGCAGTTAGGTGCAAGATGAATCGGGCGATGTAATCCAGGCGTCCTAAAAAGCCTCTGACCTCTTTCTCTGTCTTAGGAACTGGCATCTCTTGAATAGCTTTAACCTTGGCAGGGTCCACTTGAATACCCTTGTCACTTACAACGAAGCCTAGCAATTTTCCAGATCTTACCCCGAAGGTGCATTTGTTCGGGTTCAACCTCAGCTTGTACAACTTCAGTCGGTCAAACAATTTCTGCAGATGATCCAGGTGATCTTCCTCCGTTTGGGACCTTGCGATCATGTCGTCAACATACACTTCTATCTCATGATGGATCATGTCATGAAATAAAGCAACCATGGCACATTGGTAGGTTGCCCCAGCGTTCTTCAGTCCAAAAGGCATGACCTTGTAGCAGAAGGTGCCCCACTGAGTAACAAAGGTAGTCTTTTCCATGTCTTCAGGAGCCATCTTGATCTGATTATAGCCTGAAAAACCATCCATGAAAGAGAACACTTTATGCTGAGCAGTATTTTCAACAAGGACATCAATGTGAGGTAGGGGGAAGTCATCCTTGGGGCTGGCCCTATTCAGATCCCTGTAGTCGACACACATTCTGACCTTTCCATCTTTCTTTGGTACTGGCACCACATTGGCAACCCACTGAGGGTAGGAAGTTACTGCAAGAAACCCGACGTCAAACTGTTTCATAACCTCGGCTTTGATCTTTTCAGACATCTCTGGACGCATACGGCGGACCTTTTGCTTGACCGGAGGGCAGTCTTCCTTGGTAGGCAAATGATGGACCACAATGTCGGTATCTAATCCTGGCATGTCTTTGTAGGACCAGGCAAATATCTCCACATAATCATGTAGCATCTGAGTCAACCTTTGCTTCACGCTGAGCTCTAGGTTGGCACCAATCTTTACCTCCTTTCTGTCTGTATCAGTACCCAAATTTATTGTTTCCACCGGCTCTTCATGTGGTTGAATTGCCCTCTCTTCCTGGAGTAACAGTCTTGCAAGCTCGCCAGGCACTTCGCAATCATCTTCACCTTCGTCTTCGGCTAAGTTGATCGGATTTTCAAAGTCATAACTGGCAGTAGCAGAGTCGTTACCAGTGAGATCCAGAGCGGATTGAAACCTGTATGAGTGAGTGTGTGTAAATACAGCTGTTTTGCAATATATAAAGAAAGGAAAGAAAGAAAAGGAGCATAAGATTTGAGATGCGAGAAAACGTCCAAGATCTTTATTAATGATATATGAAATGGCAATTAATATACCCTTACAAATGAAGCCACGGTGCCCCGGGTAAGACACCGGGCCATAGAGTTTTAATTGTTTATTACAAATAACAAAACAAAGGAGTTTATTACTGCGTAACAAAAGTAACAGGAGTATGATCCTTAGCAGTCCAATTGGTCAATCCACCATCATTCGTCGGGTAGATCCAGCTTTCAAATTTTGATTCTTCCACTTCATCTTCGTCCCCAACAGCATTCACTCCTGGAGTGGTAATGAGCACAGGAGGTCTTCTGGTCTTTTCCTTGCGCATAGCCTTCTGACCCTCTGCAGTAAAACCCAGTCCAAACTTGTCAGTTTTTGTGTAAAATCAGGGAGCCTGCCCCAGTTAGCACATTCACCTTTCTTGATCACAGCCCGGGCATCCTTCAAGGAAGCCATCTTCAATGGAATGTCCTCTTCAACCACTGTTTCTGCTGCTGCCAAAGTCGGAGGTACCTCTTCAAAATGCTGAAAGGGGGTTTCAATAAACTCCCCGTCCATCTCAATATACCTGAAAGAATTCAAATGGCTCACCATATACTCCTCCTCTCCCTGCACAGTGACGATCTTCCCTCTGACGGGATACTTGAGCTTCTGGTGCAGGGTAGAGGTCACTGCCCCAGCTTTGTGGATCCAAGGTCGACCCAGTAGACAATAATACGATGGACGGATATCCATCACATAGAAAGTAGAGTCGAATACTTGAGAACCCACCCGGATAGGAATGTCTACCTCTCCATGAACCATCCTCTTAGAACCGTCAAAGGCTCTGACGATGATATTGCTAGGTTTCAGCTCCAAACCTTCACAATCCAAACGGTCTAAGGCCTTCTTGGGTAGCACATTTAGGGAAGAACCAGTGTCTACCAACACGTGCGCCAGAGTAGTTCCCCTGCATTCAATAGAGACATGCAGGGCGTCATTGTGGTCTTTTCCCTTAGCAGTAAGGTCAGCATCTGAGAAACCCAAACTATTGTCTGCTGTCAGATTGGCTACGCAATCCGTAAATTGGACTGCAGATGTCTCCTGTGGCACATGGGCCGTCTTGAGAAATGAAATCAAGGCCTTAGCATGGGCCTCTGAGCACAGTAGTAAGGAGAGCATAGAGATTTTGGAGGGTGTATGCCCCAGCTGCTCAACAACATTAAAGTCACTCTTCTTGATTATTTTCAGAATTTCCTCCATCTCTTGTTGGGAGGCCTCAGCAGTCACAGATTTTGGTGCCTCCATCCGGGCAGGCTCATCCTCAATCCCTTTGCCCCGAGCATTAGATGACTCGGCGGCAGGGGACACAACTTGATCAGAACTGGGAACAGGTACACTTGTAGGTGTTATAGTGAGGGGTCTTCGAATGGCTGGTGGCGCAATGTCAGGCGAGAAGAGCCTGCCACTGCGGGTTACTTTTGCTGGACTAGTGATATTGTTGATGCTGGTGCCAGTGTTGAACTCTTGCTTGATTCCATGTACATACACGTCTGCCCCATAGTGCCAGGGGACAGCCTTATTAGATTCATAGGGGAGAGGCCCCGGAACAGTAATAACAACGGGTGCGACAGTCATGGTTTTAACCGGATTCCCTAGAAGAGCCTTGATAGGATTATTAAAGATTGTAACAACAGAAACTTCTTCCACCGGAACAAACTGAACAGTAGTTTTCTTGAACAGAATCTCTTTGCTGTCCATTAGGCTTTGGATGCCCAACTTCAGCAAAGGACAACCAGAAAGGGAAACAGCGCAGAAAAGGCAACCTTCACTACAACCCGGAAATAAACTGGCCAGCAGTAGGTTTCTCTTAACAGTCATCAAGGGAGTAGCTACATCATTCACAGAAATGACATACACATCTTCATCAACGGAATTCACTCCATGCTGGGGCATAGGAGCAGTCACCACATTTGGCCTCTCAGGCGCTTCAAACTGTATCTCTTTTGCGTCAATAAGGTCTTGCACCTTATTCCTTAAGGCCCAGCAGTCATCAGTGGAATGCCTCGGGCTATCGGAGTGATAAGCACAGCGGGCATTTGGATTGTATTTCGGAGAGGCAGTATTCACAACTTTCGGGGCCTCCCTGACAGTCACTAAGTTGGTGGACAACAACTGCGGCAAGATCTGCGACAAAGTCATACTTAGCCGGGTAAACTCTCTTCTGGGTCTTTCAGCCCTTTGAGGATTGGTTTGCCGAGGAGCGGCAGCAGGTTTAGCAATCATCACCGCGTTGACAGATTGGCGGCGCTCAGGTTTCTCTTGTCTTCTAGACCCATATACAGCACTGGCCTCCTTCTTAAAGGGCTTATTCTCAGAACTTGCAGATGCACCCTTCTGAATTTTACCAGACTTCATCCCAGCCTCTATTCTCTCTCCAGTCAGAATAAGATCAGTAAACCCTGCAGATGAGTTACCGATAAGATGATTGAAAAATGGCCCAAATAGGGTCCCCAAGAACATGTCTACCAACTCCCGGTCAGTTAACGGAGGCTGCACCCTGCCAGCCAGATCCCTCCACTTCTCTGCATACTCTTTGAAACCTTCGCTTGACCTTAGCGACATATCCTGGAGTTGGGTACGTGTAGGGGCAAGGTCGGCATTATATTGATACTGCTTATAAAAAGCAGTAGCCAACTCCTCCCAGTTATGAACTTTGGTCCCATCCAGCTGATAGAACCATTCGAGATGAGTCCCTGAAAGACTCTCCTGGAAGAAGTGGATCCACAAGTTCTTGTCCACTGAGTACGGCTGAATCTTCCGCACATAAGATCTGAGGTGTAGCTTGAGACAAGACGCCCCGTCATACTTGGTGAAAGATGGTGCCTTAAACTTGTGAGGAATAATCACACCAGTAGATAAGCCCAAGTCTCCGAAATCCAGCCCAGGCACTTGTTGGATCTCCATTGCATTCAGTCTGTCTTCCAATTGCTTATACCGGTCTTCAGCCAGAGGATACTGTTCCTCATTGAAGTCAGTTTCGTTGTCAGAGACTACCGGACTAGGACCTTTTCCCCCTTGGGGACTGCTCTTGCCTATAGAAGAACCAGCCTCTTCATTCTGCAGAGTGTTGCCAAACCTTCGGCCCGAGTTGAAAAGAACAGTTCTCTTCTTCTTCTTATTCTCCTTCTTCAGGAGCAAAGCCTTCAGCTCTTCTTGGCCCTGAGCCAAACCCATGATCAGTTCCTGAAATTTCGCGTTCTGCGCCTGAAGGGCCTTGATAGACATCTCGGTTGATGATGAGTCAGGATTCATGATGCTGAAATAAACAACGAAGAATGGTAAGCAACCTGAAAAGGAGAAAACCTGCTATGCACATGATGAATGATATGTGTTTATGCAATGCATTCAAGGGTTCGAAAGTTCAAATTTGTTGTAGACAAAAAGGAACACACGTTATCATTAAGGAAATAATTGTTCGGTACATCAAAGCCTCATGGGCACATATTACAAAGCAACTCAATCCCAAAAGACACTACGCATCCTCTTTGGAGCTATGTAGGTGTTGAGATTCCTCTCCTCGTGCAACAGGCGGGTGAGCTCCAAGACCTTCTTTTCACTAGCATGTAGACTGGTCTCGAGAGAATTCCGTTCTTCCTTAAGCTGGATCCAGCTCTTCTGCATCTCTTCCCAGGACGTGGGCATGTCAGGATGTTGAATAGTGTAGGACACTTCTCCTTCCAAGACTGGCTCTTTGATCACAGGGAGCATATGAGGATATGGCATTACTAACTTCTGAGAGCGAGCTCGTACCCACTTGAGATAAGGTTCCAATGGGATGGAATTCTTGTGCCCTAGTGTCCTGCTGTCTATCTTACTGGGCATCCTCCAAGCTCTGATAAATCTCTGGCGAAGTCCTTGTGCATCGTTGTCGAAGTCAAAAACTATGTCAGGAATCAACATGTCACGAGGGCCATCCCTCCGAGCATAACCAAACTGTCTCCAACCAGGCATGGGTTGTAAGTAATACCTCCTCTGATTCCAAGTAAAGGAACATTAGGGTACTCCCCGCAACGATCAATGATAGTGACATCCTCTCTGGACCGAGGGCACCAATGTATATCTGCATGTGTAAGAGTCATCAACCGTTGTGACCACCTCAAACCCCGCTCGTTCTTCAAAGCTGATTGTGGAAGGTGCGAAATAAACCACCTTCCCAGGAGAGGAGTGCAGCACATAAGGACACCTCTTTTTCTCATGGTTCTAGTGTAACATGAGTGAAGGATGTCCCCCAGCAACGTAGGTATAGGATTCCTGGACATGAAGGTCTGGACAGCGCTGATATCTATAAGCTGATCTGGGTTAGGGAACAACACCAAACCATAGATAAGGAGGGCCACAACTTCTTCAAATGCTTGTAAGTCAAGGGAGTTCCAACATTCATGGGCCTTTTCAAACAGAAACCTGGCTAAGAACCCTTTGATACCACTTCTAACTTCCCAATGTCCCTTGAGGTCAGATGATTGTAGGTGCAAGGCTTTAGCAATCTCTTCAAGCTTGGGTTCCTTTTCCGTACCATTGTAGGGTAGTTGATCAAGGATAGGGATCTTCAGAAGCCGGGAGAACTCCTCCAATGTAGGTACCAGCTGATAATCCAGGAAAGTGAAACAGTGATGCAGAGGGTCAAAGAACTGGAACAGGACCTTTATCATATCTTCCTCAATGTTGGTATTGACCAAGCTGATGAGTCTTCCATGTCTTTCACTGAATGAAGAGCTCTCGGGAATCCTAGATATAAGCTCCTTAAGCTGAGGAGGGATCCTTACAAGGCTGATTTGAATTGTCTTTCTGCGAACAGTTTCCATGTCCTACAAAACAAGAACAAAGATGAAAATTCGAACCCCTGAAATGGATAGCCAATGCATATGATGCTGTATGATGTCATGATGCTATGATTAAACACACCACAGATATTTACAAAGGCAAACATGTAAGGCACACAAGTCACACAAGACAAGCCCTTAGAGTTTAGGCCAGCATGGGGTCTGGGTATTACCCTCTTGAAGTTGGTGGGCTCAACCTGTCCTATCAGAAGTAACCGGGTTCTAAGGGTACCAATATCACGGGATTGCTTTCATTGTTCATCGTTTCGATTTAGCCACTGAACTGGCGACCGAAATATTCCAGGAAAGCAACCCTCAATTGAGTGTCGTATCGAGTATCAACCAACCTCGGACTGCACCAAAGTCAGTTATCTCACTACCCTAAAGAGGCCAAGATAGTTCAATTAAAGTTCCTAAGGTCAGTTGATGCTTCACGACACCACGCGGAGGCCCCGTACTCTCCTTGACTGAACTCAAGGGTTACCGGTACACACCAAAGTGCCACATCAACGTAGCAAACTGTTTCAACCATGTCGGTATACCCCGCACAGTTCCCTCACAGCCTTGTTGCTACTTTCTAGAAGGTATCCCTAGATCTGGGTTAGGATCTATAGAACTCCCAAGACAGTGCCCACAATAACAAAGCAAGCAATTCAGATAATTGAAAACACAAGTGATCTTAGTCCTAAGGTACACCTCACTTTTAATTATCCCCAACAGAGTCGCCAGTTCTGTGATCGGTGGATCTGGAACTGACTGTTTAATGCTGGTTCGCGAAATGTCGCGGTAAGCAAGAGTCGCCACCGTCCTTTATTTTCTCTAATATGGAAAGGACAAAAGCACAGAAAAATTCCTTATTGAGATTAGTTCTCGGTTCGGGAGGTAGATTTATAGAAAGGGAAGGTGTTAGCACCCTTTCTATCCATGGTTATCCATGGGCTCTTAGATACTTGCTCATTTGTGTTTTCAAAATTGTTTGTTTGCTTTTCAAGTGTGGGTTTTAAAAAGTTTCTTTGAAAATTTCAGTTCGACTCTTGTATCAGTCCTCAAGAGTGTTTGAAAAGTTGCTTTCGAAAGCTTTTTGAAAAGTGTCGGTGTGAAAAGTATTTTTTGATTTGTTTTGAAATTAGAGCAAGTATCTAGAGTCGTCTACCTACCCTAAGGAATTCGTCTGTGTAAATGTCCTTAAAGTAATGCCATCCCACCATTGAGAGGTAGGTAGCACCACCGTTGGAGGTGTTCGGGTCAATTCGAGGGTTCGGGACATGGTGATCACCAGAGCAATAGGAAGACACCTTAGAAGCTACCCTCATGCCATGTTCATGGACATGAGGACTTACCAAAACGTCCTCTACTCGACGACCACCTTTCGAGGGGCAAGGCAACAGTGAGGCGTACCCTAGGAGTGGTGTGTGATTTGTGTGTCGTTTTCGATTATGTTTATCTTGTTCATGGATTGGTGATCTACGCGTTGCTTTTATTTTTGACATTCATTCTTTCATGCAAATTATTAACAGTTTAAAAGATGCGGAATTAAAAGGTCCTACGCTATTACAAAGGCGCGGGTCTACATCGCCAAATTAATCCAAGACCCGATTTGAAAATAAAACAAGATGCGGAAAATAAATACCCTAATTAACCTATTACATAACTTTGGGAGAATTACATTATATTCACAAAAAGAAATAAAAATAAAATGCGAGAAGAAGTAAAATCGGGAATGCGAGGGCGTTGGACCCTTTTAAGGAAATTAAATCACAATTATGAAATTAATTAAATTTAATGAGAAAAGAGAAGTTATTTTTTTGAGTTTTTTTTGTATTTATGGATTTTAGTAAGAAAATTAAATTGGAATTAAAAGAAAAGTTAATTAACTCTAATTCTAACTATTTTTAATTTATTAAGAAAATATTCAAGTTTGACCTAATTTATATTAATTATTTAATGGTAAGTTTATTTACAAAATATAATTAATAATTAAATATGGTGAAAAAAGAAAAAAAAGATAAAAGCATTTAAAACCCTAATTCTACATTTTTTAATTTATTTAAGAAAATATTGAAATTAAACCTAGAATTAAAAAACTAAATGGATAAAATTTATTTACAAAAGGTATTAAATAAAATATTTTTGTCTTTTTAATTATTTTTTATGTGTATTATAAATATTATTTTTATGGAGTTAAATAAAATATAGAATATAATTTAAATAGATGATAAAAAAAATAGAGAAAAAGAAAGCAAACATGGGGGGTATTCAAGCCCCTTTGGAGGTTGATTTGAAGGACTTTGGCCCATGGAATGCAGGCCTGTTTGACTTTCAACGCTTATGTGTGCAAGGTTGACTGAGGGTGTTCTCTGGATCTTGGATCCTGGCCACTGGATTTGTCTCTTAGACACTTGGCAAGCTTTGGTATTGGGTGTACGTTGAACCCCTGGAATGTGCGCTGCGTAGGAATATGGAAAAGAAAATAATATGAGAAAGGGAGGGGACCTGGGAATCGAACCCAGGTCCCATAGTTTACCAAATTAACGCCTTGCCATCTGAACCGTTTACGCGCTTTGTATATAATATGACCAATAAACAACATAACGTGAAACAACGATTAATGGTGTTTTTCCGCGCGAAATTCAAACGCACCAACTGCTGGCTTACACCTCACCTTCTTCTCCAATTGTTCTGCATTTTTTGCCTGAAAAAACAAACTAAATAGCGGGGGTTTTAAACCCCCACTAAATGATGTATACAAAAATAGCGAATAGAATTCTGTTAATCATAAATTTATCGCGAGGTATGGAATCAATTAATCATAAGCTTCTGGTTTCAATGGCGTGGGTCATGTGTCTCAATTTTTCCAGAACAAGGAAGCCCTAATTCGTTACCTCTGAAAACCTAGCAAGCTTCAATGGCAACTTTGCATATAGGCTATGAAAACTCAATTAAAGTATACCATTAGTTTCAGGAAAGGCATATGAGTACAAAACGATCATTAAAATGTATGAACATGGCGTATAAATCAAAGCATGAATATGGAAAAATTTAAGAACAGGGCGGCATCGTGTTACCAATTCCTGGTGTTAGAAGCAGTGGTTTTGATCCAGAAACGTTTCTTGAGGCCTTAGCAAGCTATTGGAATCAATATTTTGCCTTGAAACCCACTCTAATGCAGTTTTCAGTTTTGACTTTTTTCCAAAAATTGCAAAGTGTGTTCTTGGTATCTTAGGCGCAGCTTCCAGGTTCTAGGCATTAGGTTTGCATTCTGACTTATGTATGGGATGAATTAGGGTTGAATTTTGAGCCAAAAGATCAATGCATTGATGTATCAAATATTTGATTTTCAATGAATATTTTTTCAATCTTTTTCATGTGTTTTTTATTCCAATCATGACCAAATCCTTCCTTTTTTGATGTGCACGAATCTTGAGTGACCAATGAGAGCAAATGCTGCATAAAAAGATTCACATACATTTGTTTTAGTATTTTTTTCATATTTTATTTTATTAAATGAATTAATGGTGATTAAAAAATTCAAATAAATAATAAAAAATGATGAAATAAATCCCCTTTGGGCCAAATGGTCGTGCATAGCCTTTGGATGATGAATCTTGGAAGAAAATGTGGCCCATTAGCAATTTTGAGGCATTTGAAGTAAAGTTGACTTTTCAAAATTCCCAAAAATTGCCCAACTTACACAAGGCATATCTTGCTCAATTTTTAAGCTTTGATCATGTTCTTGGACATTTTGGAAAGGTCTTGAAGTCCTCTAACCAATTCCTTTGGTCCCATGTCATTTTGATTTACCAATCTCAAGTTATGGTCTTTGACTTAAAGTGCCTTTTTGTTGACTTTTGAAAATGACCTATAATATTGAAATTGATAACTTTTTGTGAGAGAATTTCTTGGACTTGAAGTGTGAAGAGGAGTTGTAGGAAATGTCTTTCTCTTCAAAATGAGCTTTGGATGGAATTTTTCTGATAAACCATGTGGAAGTTATGCCTTGGTCAAGTTACAGTTGACTTTTTCAACTGTCCAAATATGGAAACTTTTGCATCTTGAGACTTTTTGAGCCATGCCTTGAGAATCATGATCAAGAATTGATCAAATGATGTTTGTGGCTTCAAAATAAGATGTTGACCAAAAATTTGAACTTTTGACTGTCTAATGACCATTTTGCCCCTACAGTTGACTGTTGAGCAATTAGGGTTTTTGACTGTGCAATTTTGTGCTGTAAGTCTTGAAACTTGACATGTGGATGCTTGACCATGTTTATAGGCATGTGGGACTTGATTGGACCCTTGAAAACTTCAATTTCTTTGTCAGAACCAAAACCCTAGTTTTTGACTGTTAGGAGGCCCTTGAACTGTGCAACCCTTGAGGAGATTTTGAAGCATGCTCTTTGCAAATCTTGAAGAATATGGGAGGGCAAATTTTGGGGTACAACAATGCCCCATCAAAGAACAGGGTCCATCGGGATCCTTGTCCAGGTCCGTCATATGGCCTGATTTCTTCACAGTTGTCTAATGTCATGATGTCTTCGTCTGGGAATTCAAACCTCATGGACTGATAATCTTCTACAGCTTGATGAGCAAGATGATCAGCTAACACATTGCCCTTTATAGCTTGTTGGGTAGTGTACTGTATGTCATATTCTGTTAGGATCATCTGCCATCTAGCTATCCTCCCAGACAGAGCAGGCTTCTCAAAGATGTACTTTATCGGATACATCTTAGATATCAGCAAAGTGGTATGAGTCAACATATACTATCTTAGTCGGCGAGCAGCCCATACCAGAGCGCAACAAGTTTCTCGAGCAGTGAATATCTGGTTTCACAGTCGGTAAACTTTTTGCTCAGGTAGTAAATAGCGTGCTCTTTTCGGCCAGACTCGTCATGCTGCCCCAATACACACCCCATTGAATTCTCTAAAATGGTCAGATACATGATCAGTGGTCTTCCCTCGACTGGTGGCATCAAGACAGGAGGCTCTTGTAAATATTCTTTGATTTTGTCAAAAGTAATCTGACATTCATCATTCCATCTGACTACCTGATCTTTCTTCAACAGTTTGAAGAGTGGTTCACAAGTAGACGTTAGGTGAGAAATGAACCTGGCAATATAGTTCAGGCGTCCCAAGAATCCTCTGACTTCCTTCTCAGTATGAGGAGAAGGAATTTCTTGTATTACTTTAACCTTGGCAGGATCAACCTTGATGCCTTTGTTGCTGACAATGAAACCTAAGAGTTTACCGGACCGGACTCCGAATATGCACTTGTTCGGGTTCAACCTTAGTTTGTACTCCTTCAATCTTACAAACAACTTTTGCAGGTGATCAAGGTGCTCCTCTTCAGTTTGTGATCGGGCTATCATATCATCTACATAGACCTCTATCTCATGATGTATCATATCATGAAACAAAGCTACCATGGCACGTTGATAGGTTACCCCAACATTCTTCAGCCCGAATGACATCACTTTGTAGCAGAACATGCCCCACTGTGTGACAAACGTAGTTTTCTCCATGTCCTCAGGTGCCATTTTAATTTGGTTATATCCTGAGAATCTGTCCATGAAAGAAAATACTTTGTGCTGGGCCGTATTATCAACCAGGATGTCAATGTGTGGAAGTGGAAAATCATCTTTAGGGTTGGCCCTGTTTAAATCTCTATAATCCATGCATATTCTTACTTTGCCGTCCTTTTTAGGCACGGGAACAATGTTGGCAACCCATTGAGGATAGGAAGTAACAGCCAGAAATCCAGCATTGAACTGTTTCATGACTTCCACTTTGATCTTCTCTGACATGTCAGGTCTCATGCGGCGGACTTTTTGTTTCACTGGTGGACAGTCTTCTCTTGTGGGTAGACGATGTACCATGATGTCTGTATTAAGTCCCGACATGTCTTCGTATGACCAGGCAAATATCTCAACATAATCATGCAATAGCTGAATTAGACGCTCCTTGACACTCGGCTCTAAATTGGCACCCACTTTGATTTCCTTTTTATTTTCCTCGGTACCCAAATTGATTGTATCCAACAGGTCCTCATGAGGCTGAATAACTCTTTCCTCTTGTTGTAGTAGTCTGGCCAATTCCCCTGGCACCTCACAATCTTCCTCACCTTCATATTTGGCTTGGTAGATCAGATCTTCAGAGTCACTGAAGGCTATAGCAGTATCGTTACCCATGGGATCCGGAATGGAGGGGTACCTTCATTTGTGGGTATGGGTGTGTGTAAGGGTATATCCATCTTTAAACAATAAAATGTAAAAGAAAGACAATGAGCACAAAGGATTTATATGTGAAAAAAGCGTCCATGATTCATTCAATGTCATATGAAGATGAAATAAAAACCCTTACAAATGGACCATTGTGCCTCGGGTAAGACACAAGTTTTTTAAGGTGTGAATTGTTCGTGAATATTACAAGTCCAACAGAAATGTAAAAGATAAATTACTGAGAGATGAAAGTTATTGGGACAAAATCTCTGGCTTCCCAGTTACGAAGTCCTCCGTTGACAGTAGGAAATATCCAATCTTCCAAGCTGCCATCCTCTTCATTGTCTTCTACTGCATTGACCCCTTGGTTGTTAACCTTCGCAGGTGGCCCTCCGACAAGGGTGTGGCGCACAACCTTCTGAGCAGTTGAAGTAAACCCCAAGCCAAACTTGTCTGATTTATACGGAATGTCTGGAAGCTGCCCCCAGATGGTGCATCCACCCTCCTCTATTACTGCCTTTGCGTCCTTTAGAGATGACATCCGAAGTGGAGGCCTTGTAATCTTGGGAATCGAGGATACTGCCTTGGTTGCTGCTACCTCTTGAGAGACCTCTTCAAAATGTTGAAAAGGAGTTTCAATGAACTCGCCATCCAACTCCACATATCGGAAAGAATTCAGATGACTAATCATGTACTCCTCCTCTCCATGGACAGTTATGATCTTTCCTTGGACCGGGTACTTCCGTATCTGATGCAATGTAGAGGTGACAACACCGGCATTGTGGATCCAAGGCCGTCCTAACAGACAAGAGTAAGATGGACGGATGTCCATCACATAGAAAGTTGAATTGAAAGTTTGAGTTCCCACCTTTATCGGGATGTCCACCTCCCCATGGACCATCCTCTTCGAGCCATCAAATGCTCTCACAATTATGTTACTAGGTTTTAACGCCAATCCTTCGCAATCCAATATGTCAAGAGCTTTCTTTGGTAAGACATTCAAAGATGAACCAATGTCTACCAAGACATGGGCTAGGGTTGTTTCTCTAGACTCTACAGAGACATGTAGTGACTCGTTGTGTTTTCTCCCTTTGGATGTTAAGTCGGAATCAGAGAAGCCTAGACCATTATCAACTGTCAAACTGGCCACACAGTCTTGGAACTGGTTAGCAGACGTCTCTTGTGGCACATGAGTTGTCTTCAGAAATTTTACTAGAGCTTTCGCATGTGCCTCAGAACACAACAACAATGCTAGCATGGAGATCTTGGAAGGGGTTTGTCCCAACTGTTCAACCACATCATAATCACTCTTCTTTATTATCCTCAGGATTTCATCAATTTCCTTCTTGGATGTTTCGAGGATAGCCAGTGATTGAGCCTTCGTCCGGACAGGCTCTTCTTGAATGCTTTTTCCTTTATTCTCAACAGTGGAAGTATTGGTAGGGATATGTATTGTGTTGTCTTTGTCGGTAAGTACGCTTGCAGGTATAATCACTGGTGCAGTTGTAATCTTCGGAACAGCCACGGGTTTAAAACCTGCCTTTGGAGGGGCAATCTCTGGAGAGAAGATTCTACCACTACGGGTAATCTTGCTAGTTTCGGCAATATTACTGATGTCGGAATTTTCTTCTTCGGAGCTCTCTTCTTCGGCAGTCAGTTCATCTTGTTTGATACCATGGTAGTAGATTTCTCCACCATAATTCCATGGTACTGTTTTATCGGATTTGTACGGGACTGGTCCGGGCATTGTGATCTTAAGTGGAGTAGTTTTTGGAGCAGGTGTAATCTTAACGGGTCTTTTAGGGGCCGGGAAGGATTGGCGGAGATGGTTATGATTGAAACTTCTTTAACAGGAATAGGTAACACGGGAGCATTCTCAAACAGAATTTCTTGGTTATCAATCAGGCGTTGGATACATGTCTTCAACAGAGGGCAATTGGAGGGTGAGGACAAACACAGATGGCAATCTTTATTACAACCTGGGAATATATCAGCTTTCAACAAATTCATCTTAATGATCAGGAGTCGAGTCAAAAGTTCATCCACTGTAGCAATAAACAAATCTTCACCAACAAAGTTGGCATTGTGACCATGCCTAGGCATCGGAGCGGAAATGACATTCGGTTTCTCAGGCGCATCAAACTCAACTTCCTTTACATCTATAAGGTCTTGAATTTTGTTCTTCAGAGCCCAACAGTTGTTAGTGTTGTGCCCTGGACTTTCAGAATGGTATACGCATCTGGAATTTGGGTGATAATGAGGGGACGCAGTATTAGGATTCTTTGGGGGCCTCTTTTAAAGTTGCTAGATTCAATTTCACAAGATGTGGTAGAACCTGAGCTAGAGTCATATTAATCCTGGTGAATTGCCGGATTGGCCTTTCCACCTTTGGCTGGTTATTTCTTGGCTGGTCGGATGCGGGCTTTAGGATCATAACGGCCCCCACCACTGGTCGGCGTTAAGTTCTTCCTTGATTCCTATGTGAATAGACAACAAATACTTCCTTCTTCCCCGTGAAGGGTTTTTTCACAGCTGTAGAGGCAGACGAATCTTTCTGAATCTTCCCACTTCTTATACCAGCTTCCACCCTCTCGCCGGTTAAAATCAATTCAGTAAACCCTGCAGAGGAACTCCCAATTAGATGATTGAAGAAAGGGCTCGATAGAGTTCCCAAGAACATGCCCACCAACTCCCTTTCAGATAGAGGGGGTTGCACTCTTTCGGCTAGGTCTCTCCATTTTTGCGCGTAATCTTTGAAGCCCTCATTGGAAGCCATAGCCATACTCTGAAGTTGAGTACGGGTAGGTGCCAAATCAGCATTGTACTGGTATTGTTTATAGAAAGCTGCGGCCAGGTCTTCCCAATTGCGGATGTCGGCCCTTTCCAATTGGTAAAACCAATCGAGTTACGTTCCTAATAAACTATCTTGGAAAAAGTGGACCCACAAGTCTTTATCAGTAGAGTGTGGCTGAATTTTCCTGACATATGATCAGAGGTGCATTTTAGGACAAGACACCCCATCATACTTGGCAAATAATGACACTTTAAACTTTGGCGGGATTACAATTCCTGACACCAGCCCCAACTCTTCAAAATCTAGACCCGCTACCCTCTGGATTTCCATAGCGCTTAAACGCTCTTCAAGGTGTTTGTACTTGTCATCACCCGGAGGGTATTGCTCTTCAGAATAGTCCTCCTCTTCCTCCTCTTCTTCAGAGTCTGACGGAACTGCCGTTTCTTTTCCTTTTCTTTCCCCTTCATCAGATGTTGCTGGAAAATCTAAGGTCCTTCTAGCTTGTCCCTGAAACCTTCTGCCCATGATTACCACACCAGCTGGCTTCTTCTCTTTCTTCTTTTTCTCTTTCTCTTTTTCCAGCAGAGTCTTCAGCTCTTCTTGCCCCTTGGCTAAGGTCATGAGTAACTGTTGAAATTGTGTGTTTTGAGCTTGAAGATCTTTGACCGTCTGTTCGAGATCCATCTTACTGAAATAAACAGTAGAGAGATGAGGAAACTTGTTGCAAAGACCTGTTTATGTTTATGATGAATGATATGTATTCATGTAATGCTTTTAAGGATTTAAAAATTCAAATTTGTGTTAAACAAAAAGAAACACACGTTATATTAATAAGATAGAATTTGAGTACATCAATGCCCCTTGGGCAAAATAATACAAAATTCTAATATAAAAAGACATTGCGCATCCTCTTTGGTGCAATGTAGGTATTTAGAGTCTGCTCCTCATGAAGTAGCCGAGTGAGTTCCAAAACCTTCTTCTCGCTTGCGTAGAATTGGGCTTCGAAAGTATCACGCTCTCCTTTGAGTTGTATCCAATCCCTTTGTAGGTCTTCGAGTGATGTAGGCATTTCAGGATGTAGGATAGTGTATGGAACTTCTCCCTCCTTAACAGGTTCAATAATCACTGGGAGAATGGAAGGATAAGACATCATAAGACTTTGAGCGCGGGTTCGTACCCACTTGAGGTAAGGCTCAATAGGGATGGAATTCTTGTGTCCCAAAGTCTTGCTATCTACCTTGTTTAGCATCCTCTAAGCTCGGATGAATCTCTGGCGAAGACCTTGATCGTCGTTGTCATAGTCGAACACCAAGCCTTGAATCAGCATATCATGTGGGCCATCCCTTCGGGCATAACCAAACTATCTTAGAGATAATCTCGGGTTGTAGGTGATGCCTCCCCTAATTCCAAGTAGAGGTACATTAGGGAATTCCCCACAATGGTCAACAATGATAACATTCTCTTTGGATCGAGAGCACCAATGAATATATGAATGTTTAAGCGTCATTAACCTTTGTGACCACCTCAAACCTTGCTCATTCTTTAAGATTGATTGGGGAAGATGAGAAATAAAACATCTTTCCAGGAGAGGAGTGCAACACATAAGAACACCTCTTTTCCTCATTGTACGAGTGTGAAAAGAGTGTAAGATATCCCCAAGCAATGTTGGCACCGGGTTGCGTGACATGAAGATTTTGATAGCGCTCACATCTATGAGTTGGTCAGGATTGG
Organism: Vicia faba; assembly: GCA_948472305.1. NCBI lineage: Eukaryota > Viridiplantae > Streptophyta > Magnoliopsida > Fabales > Fabaceae > Vicia > Vicia faba. The sequence goes on along the minus strand of OX451735.1, from coordinate 375,807,723 downwards.
GGAACAGGACCATCCCATAGATGAGAAGAGCTACAATCTCCTCAAAAGCTTGCCCGTCTAAGGAATTCCAACAGCTTTGGGCTTTCTCAAACAAAAACTTTGCCAAGAAGCCTTTGACACCACTTCTAGTTTCCCAATGAGTTGTGACATTAGATGAGTGCAAGTGTAGGGCTTGAGCAATCTCTTCTGGCTTTGGATCTCTTTCCGTACCGTTGAAAGGTAGTTGATTGAGAATAGGAATCCTCAAAAGTTGAGAGAATTCTTCCAAAGTGGGCACAAGTTGATAATCAGGAAATGTGAAGCAATGATGCAAAGGGTCAAAGAACTGGAAGAGAACCTTCATCATATCCTACTATGTGTTGGAGGTGACCAAGTTGAGTAGACGACCATGTCTCTCGGTGAATGGAGAATTCTTAGGGATCCTTTAAGCTAGCTCCTTGAGTTGTGGAGGAATTCTTACAAGGTTGATTTGGATAGTTTTCCTGCAAAGTGAATCCATATCCTACAAAACAAGAACAAAGATGAATCTCCAAAATCCTTGAAATGGTTAGTGGATGCATATGATGTTCATGATGTCCATGATGTTATGTACAAGCATGCATATACAAATAAATCAAGCAAGTTCTTAGTTTAGGCTTGCATTGGGTTTCATAGGTAAGTACCCTCTTGAAGTTTAGTTGGCTCAGCCTGTCCTAAAAATAGTAACCGGGTTCTAAGAAGCTCAATATCACTGGATTGTTTCCTTGTTCATTGTTTCAGTTCAATCCTCTTTAATAGCGACCAAAATATCCTAAGAAACCATCCCTTAATGAGTGTAGTATCTAGTATCTACCAACTTCGGACTGCACCAAAGCCGGTCATCTCACTACATCCTAAAAGGCCAAGTTGGTCAAGTAAAGGGTTATAGAAGTTCATTAGTGCTTCATGACATCATTCAGCGGCCTCGTATTCTCTTTGATTGACTCAAAGGCTACCGGTACCCACAAATATGTCACACTAACATAGCTATTTCTTAGACCATGTCGGTATACCCCACACAGTTTCCACAACATATTGCTATTTACCTATAATGTTTCCCAAATCCGGGTGGAGGATTAAAACCCAAACAAAGAACCATAATGTAAAGCAAAAAAATCAAAAATTGTAAGCAAATAAATGTGATCTAAACCCTAAGGTAACCCCACTTTTTAAGTAATCCCCAGCAGAGTCGCCAGTTCTGTAATGCGGTGGGAGAACTGACTTGAGGTTTTGCATTTTATCGCAAATTTCGCGGTTAGCAAGAGTCGCCACCGACTTTTCTTTTATCCAAAAGGAAAGGTGAAAAAGCACAGGAAAGACCTTTGAGATGTTTTCTTGAGTTCGGGGGGTAGATTATGAAAAGGGAAGGTGCTAGCACCCTTTTCATCCATGGTTTTCCATGGGCTCTTAGTTACTTTCTTAGATCACTTGCTTTGGTTTGTTTGAAATGGTGTTTGGTGTGGTTTTGAAAGTATTTTGTAAAAGAGGCCACTTGTTTAGGCAATCTTTGTAATGATTCTCGTTCGTAAGAATGTATACAAAGATGTTTGTCTTTTTTGAAAATGTTTTCAATGTTTGTAAGGTGTTTTTTAAATGTGTGTGTTTGCTTTGAAAATAGCAAGGATTGTTTGAAATGGAGAAAGTAACTTAGAAGCTTATCTACATAATCAAATGTCTTTCTTATACTTTTTTCTATTCCTTTGACATTGTTAGCTTACCATTGATTTGGTAAGCAACCCTATCTTTGGATGTAAACGGGACGGGCGTGGGTCATCGTATAACCATGATAGCAATTTTTCCAAGTATCTTAGCATTTTTGAGGGACCAAGATCATTTTGTTTAGTCAACTTTTTGAATAGCGTCATCGAGGGGCTATGATCTTATATTTGTTTTGTTTTGCCAAGATACTTCGCATGCGTAACATGGCCATTTTGTTTTAGGCAACCAAGTGGGAGAAACCCTAAGGGTGCTTGTGTGCAAAGTGTATTATTTTCCTGCTTTTGATTTTGTCTTGTATTTAGGGTTTTCTATTTGTTTTGTTTCGTTCTTGTCATACAAACCCTAATTACTAATCATGGCATATGAAAGCAATAAATTGCGTAATGTAAATATACTAAGCTATTACAACAATTTTATGGGAGGGGGGAATACAAGTTTTGAATGGGGATTTGCACAAATGTAAAGCTAAATACATTATTACAACCAAATCGAATTTGCACGAATTAAAATAAATATAATACAATATTTAAATTGTAATGCAATATGTATGTAAAGAAAAGATGTTTTATGTCTTGCTTTTGTATAAAAGAATATTGAATTTAAACCTAAAAATATAAGGAAAAATATTTAATTCTTTTGAAAGGGATTAAACCCTAATTTTCATTTAAAAGAAAATAATGTTTATATATTATTATTTTGTGCATTTTTTGTATAAAAAATAATAAATAATATTGTATATAAATATTAAAAATTAAATATGTGCAAAAAATAAGTATTTGTAAATAGGAAATGTAAAATAAAAATATTAAGTATATTTAATTATATTTATAAGTTTATTAAGAAAATAAATTATATTTTATCAAAATAAACTATATTTTTTATGTGTGAAATAATAAATAAAATAAAATAAGAATGTAAAACTAAATAAATTATTTTTTAGGATTTTTATCATTAAAGAAAATAATTAAAAGTATTAAATATGAAAATGAAAAAAAATAAAATATGAAAGAGTTAGCATGGGGTGTAATAGCAAATCAGTGGTAGTGTTTAGCAAAAACAAAAAGGCCCAAGAAGCAAAAATCCCAAACAAACTCGTCCTTGTCCTGTCTTCCTCTTCCTCACGCCATGGCCAGTTCAACCTGTAACTTCCTCATGCTTGCATAAAAATGAAAACTTATAACATGAAAAATGTAGCATTTAAACTCACGATTCCAACCATATAAATTATGTAATCTAACTATCAAAGATCAAAGAGAATTTTAAAATCCCTAATTTCTAACCAAAACTTTTCAGAGATTTCAACTTCCAAATTCTCTTAGCACAAGTAATATAAATGCAAGATAATGATATGTATAGATTCGTTAGGATGAGAACTACATTTTTTATTCACAGATCGTGGCTTGAGGTTGCCTGTACAAGGAGATAGAGTTTGAAAAATTACCTCCTTCAGCTGGAATCGTGTATGGAAATGCAGGGACTTTAATGGAAGCCTGATGATTGTTTAAGCTTCCCTGAGCTTCCCTGGATATATTCCAACTCTTACCTTGCTCTGAAAATGGCTAGAACTCCCTGACCAAGTCCAACTGCAAGCTTCAAAGTTAACAATGGCAGGTAGTGAAACAGAGGTTACAGAACAGGGATGATGGTTTGGATTGACTAGGTATCAAGTATGTAATGTGTTTGAATGATCCAAACTCAAAACGCACGAGCCAAATGGAATATGGGGATGCTTGTGCAGAATCTGCAGTTTTGGATAGGTTTTAGGTGTTTTTCAGCTTGAGAGAGTTTTAGGTCCTTGCCAAGCGTTCTATCTGTTGTATATTGTTTGCATATTAGTATAGAAATGATCTAAAGTCAGCTCTCTATCAGCTGTACAAGCCCTAGCCTTTTTGCAACTTTTCTTGTACTTGAAGCAAAGTGACAAGACAAAACTCTCATGCTTGTACCAGCTTGCTTAGGGTTGGTATTTCTTCCCTACAAGTTGCCTTTGGTCTGTGGTACTTGCTTGTATCAAGGGGACATGTCCAATGCTCAAGATTACAAAGTTTGCAAAAGTTGCCCTTTATGAAAATGGCAATGGAACCTTTTTGCCATAAGTGGAATTATCAATTGGATAAAGGTTCAAAAGCATAGAGGCTTTGTAAACTGAGTATGAATTTAATTAAGGAGTGTGTAGAAAGTTTAAGACCTGTAAAGCATGAAATATCCAGCATAGGTTTGATTTACAACTTGGTTCTTCAAGAAAATGGCTTGAACAAAAAATGAGAAAATGCCAACTTCCTCTCTTCGATTCTCCCTAATAAAAAATGATCTTGGAGAGTTCTTGGACATTTTGGAAAGCTTGAAATGTGCTCTATAATCCATCTTTGAAATGAAATTTGATATACCTCTTGGAACTAGGTGAAAAATTTCCATGAAGTTGGGTCCAAAACCTGCCTAAATTAGGGCAAAATTTCACTAAGTTAAGAAGTTCATGACCATGTACTCACAAATTCATAACTTCAGATCCAAGAATCTTTAGGGAAAATTTTGTGAAGAAAATTTGTATATTTCATGGAGATCTACAAATTTCATGTTGGGAAGTTTCCTTGAATCATTAGGCATCATGGTGAAAAAGTGGTGTGAAGTTGGGAAAAAATAAGAAAATATTTATACTTAGAAAATTTCTAAGTTATGAAAATTTCCAAATTCAAACCCTAATTTCCAAATTTGGTTTTCTTGATGAACAAGTTTCACATTTTGACATATCTTGATGAATTATGACCCTTGGCACTTGATTTTGACCAAAAAGTCAAAATTTGACTTTTCAGTGTATAGTTGACTTTTGATCAGTTGACTGCAAATTTCATCTGTCAATCCAATGAACTTGAGATGTTTTGAACCATGTAATTAAGTAAAGATGATGCCATTGAATCCTTGAAATCATGCTTGAACTCAATTGGTCATTGGCTAGGTTAAAAATCAGAAATTGCCCTTTCTCAATCAAAACCATAATTTTGACCATTTTGCCCTTTTGATGATTTGATCAAATTTCTTGAAGAGTTATGATCCAAACTTGATCAAATGGTACATATGAGTCTAAAATGTTTATTTGGATAAAAAATTATGAAGCTTGACTGTAAATTGGCCATGGTTGACTTTTCCCCCAATACAGTTGATTTTTAGGTCAATTGTCCAATTGACTGATCAAAAATGTGGTTCAAGGCTTGAAACTTATCATGAGCAATCTTAGGGGTCCAAAATGATGTATGAAAGTCACATGAAGCATTGGTAGTCCAAAAATCCTTGTGCAAACTCAAACCCTAATTTTGGGTTATCAGTGCAAGATGAGATGTCTTGAGCTGACCAAACCCTAATCTTGTCTTGAGTCAAAGAAGTCTTGTGAGAAAAATCTTAATAAATGAGAGGGAAAATTTTTGGGGTACAATAATAGGCACACCTCGCATTTGGATTGTACTTCAGAGAGGATGTGTTGGGATTAGGAGGATGATCCCAGAGTGTTATGAGGTTAACCTTTAACAAATGTTGCAATCCTTGAGCCAATGGCATATTAATCCTGGTGAACTGCCTCCTCGGAGCATTTGACCTATGCTGGTTGCCTTGTTGTGATTATTGAACAAGCGTTGGATTAGAGATTAACACCGCTCCCATAGACTGATGGTAGTCATTTTTACTACGGCTCTTCTAGCCATAGACAATATTGGTTTCTTTCTTACCAATGAAGGGCTTCTTTACAACATTAGAAGATGTAGCCATAAGAATCTTCCCGCACTTGATACCACTTTAGACTCATTTGCCATTCACAATCAGCTCAGTAAACCCTGATGAAGAACTCCCAATCTTCCCAATCAGCAGATTGAAGAATGGACCCCTCAGAGTGGCCATGAACATATCCACCAATTCTTGATCAGTCAAAGGAGGTTGCACCCTTCTAGCTAAGTCTCTCCACTTCTGGGCATACTCCTTTAACCCTTTATTCGAGCCCATGGACATGCTTTGCAATTGCACATGAGTCGGCGCCAGGTCAACATTATATTGATACTGCTTGTAGAAAGCAATAACCAAGTCTTCCCATGTGTGAATGTTGGGACCTTCCAGCTGATAGAACCATTCAAGTTGAGTGCCATCCAAACTTTCTTGAAAGAAATGGACCCATAATTTCCTGTCAACAATATGAGGTTGGATTTTTCGAACATACGACCTCAGATGAAATTTGGGACAAGATATCTCATCATATTTAGCAAAGATAGGGACCTTCAATTTGTGAGGGATGACTACCCCCGGGATCAGACCTAGCTCTCCAAAATCCAATCCAGGAACTTTCTGGATTTCCACAGCTTTGAGACAGTCTTCTAACTGCTTGTATTTACCATCTGTAGGAGGATACTATTCGTCAGAGTAATCTTCATCTTCGGAACCCTCATTGTTTCTATCCTCACCCCTGACACTTTTGTGATCCTCCTCTCGGTTGTCGTCTTCCTAGAGGAAACATCATTCACTCGAACTGGTTAAGCAGGACCTTTGAATCTTCTTCCCATGTTGAGGATAACACCCCACTTCTTAGTCTTCTTTTTTGTGGTGAGGAGCGCCATCATCTCTTGTTTCCTTTTAACCAGATTCAGAAGAGTCTCTTGAAATTGTGCATGATGAGTTTGGATATCTTTGACAGTTTGTTCGAGGGCCATCTTATAATGAAATAAATAGTAAATAGATGAGGAAACCTGTATTGGAAAACCTGTTTATAAAATGATGTATGATATGTAGAAGCAATGTTTTCAAGGACATTAAGAGATTTAAATTTTCTAGACAAAAGGAAAGAGAAACAAAGATTTCATTAATAAGTTCAGAATTACAACTGCCTTCTAGGCTTACAATGAAAAGCAAAAGGGGCTCAAGAAGACCACAATATGAACTTCTAAAACCTAAGACTTAAATCTCCCATGGACGCTTCCTTTTCGTGTCGATTTATGAATTAAGGCTTTGCTCCTTGTGAAGTTGCTTTTCGAGCTCCAACACTTTCTTCTCGCTTGCATAAAATTAAGTTTCAAAGGTGTATTGTTCTTCTTTGAGTTGAATCCATGACTTCTGCAATTCTTCGAGGTCAGTGGGCATGTCTGGATGGAGGATGATGCGAGAAACGTCTCCTTCGACAATAGGCTCTAAGATCACCGGTAAAACAACTAGATATGGCATCATAAGGTTTTAAGCGCGAGCTCATACCCAGTTGAGATAGGGCTCCAAAGGGATATGATTCTTTTGTCCTAAAGTTTTGATATCAACCTTGTTTACCATGCCCAAGCACGTATAAACCTTTGATGATATTGAGGATCATCTCTGTAGTCGAACACAATACCCTGGATAAGTGCGTCATGAGCACCATCTCTTCAAGCATAAATTTTTTTTCGTAGAGCCATAGAAGGGTTGTAAGTAATACCCACCCTAATTCTAAGGAGTGGAACATTAGGAAATTCCCCGCAGCGGTTAATGATAGTAACGTCTTCAAGAGATCTGGAACACCAATAGATATCCAAATGAGAAAGCGACATCATCCTTTGAGACCACCTTAAGCCTTGTTCAGTCTTCAATACTGATTAGAGAAGGTGAGAGGTAAACCACCTAGATAGAAAAGGTATGCAACACATAAGATTCCCTCGCTTCCTTATAGTGAGAGTGAGAAGAGAATGCAGAATGTCTCTGAGCAAAGTAGGCACAGGGTTACGAGAAAGAAATATTTTGATGGCGTTTGCATCTATGAGTTGGTATGGATTAAGGAATAACACCAAAGCATAGATCAACAAAGCCAATATTTCTTTGAAAGCTTGAAAACTCATAGCATTTAAAAACAATCGAGCCTTCTCTTACAGAAATTTAGCTAGAAAACCCTTGACTCCACTCCTTGTTTCCCAATTTGATAAAATATTAGATTGCTTCAGATGTAAGGCTGCTGCAATTTCTTCAGGTTGTGGATCTTTCTCTAAACCGGTGAAATGTATTTGATTGAGAAAAGGTACTCCCGATAATTGAGAAAACTCCTCCATTATGGGTACCAACTGATAATTAGGAAAGGTGAAGCAGTGATTTACAGGGTCAAAGAACTGGAATAGAACACTCATCATGTCTTCTTCAAAACTTGAGGTAACCAAACTGAGTAGTCGACCAAGCCTTTTGATGAATGGAGAAATTTCAGGAACCCTTGAGACTAACTCCTTAATTTGAGAAGGTATCCTCACAAAACTGATCCGGATAGTGTTTCTGCGAGCGGAGGCCATAACCTACAAAAACGAACAAAGATAAATCCCTAGGTCCTTGAAATGGTTAGTGAAAATGATATGTGTAATGATGTTATGATGTCATATTCAAACAATTAATCAAACATAAATAAAACACAGAAGGCCTTAGGTTTAAGCTTGTATGGAGTTTATAGGCAAGTACCCTCTTGAAGTTTTAGTTGGCTCAACCTGTCCTAAAAGAAGTAACTGGGGTTTAGGAGCCTCAATATCATTGATCTTTCTCTCAGGCATTGTTTCAGCACAAGCATCTAAATTGCGACCGAAATATCCCGAGAGTCTGATCTCAATGAGTGTAGAATCGAGTATCAACCAACTTCAATCTTCTCCAAAGCCAACCATCTCACTACTTTCTAATGGCTAAGTTGTGTCAAGTAAGGTTCTAAGGCCAACTAATGCTTATGACACCATGCGACAACCCATCATTCTCCTTGACTGACTCAAGGGACACCAGCATAAACCAACGTGTCGCACTAACATAGCCATTGTTTCAACCATGTCGAGCTACATTGTACAATTTCCACAATCTTTTTCTATTTACCTAAAATACCCCCAGATCAGGGTATAGGATCTATATAAGAAATAAACCCAAGAATATCCCGAAATATAAAGCATACAAATCAAGCAAGTAAAGAAATAAAGGTGATCTAGCTCTTAAGGTAACCTCACTTTTTTTATGTATCTCCCCAGCAGAGTCGCCAATTCCGTAATACGGTGGGAGAACAGACCTTTGATTTTGCGTTTTATTGCAAATGTTGCAGATAACAAGAGTATCCACCGACTTTTCTTTTATCCAATAAAGGAAAGGGTGAAAAGAACATGAAAGACCTTTGAGAACTTTTCTGATTAAGGTGGGGTAGGTTATGAAAAGGGAAGGTGTTAGCACCCTTTTCATCCGTAGTTATCTACGAGATCTTAATTGCTAGCTCACTTTGAAAATGCTTTGTGTTTGTGTATATTTGAAAATATTTTGAAAATGGCTAAGTGCGACAATTTTGTAATGATTCTCGTATCGTTGAGAATGTATACAAAATGTTTGTTTTGAAAATATTTATGAAAAAGGAAGTGTTTGTTTTGTGGAAAGATGTTTTTGAAAATGTCAATGTAATGAAATTTGCTTTATAATAACCCTTGTATCAGTCCTCAAGAGTGTTTATAAAGCATCTTGAAAGTAGTTGTTTTAAAAGTGTGAGGTGTGAAAATGGTTTTAGTTTGTGAGCAAGCGATTACGAGCGATCTACCTACTCAAAAAGTCTTTGTTCTTTTCCTATTCCTTTAGATAATGCTATCCTTCCATTAGTTAGTAGGAAGCCCTTTCATTGGATGTGAGGGACAGGCGCGGGTCATTGTATAATCATAGAAGACAACTTGTAAGACGCTTTAGCAATTGCCGTAAGGGATTAAGATCGTTTATCGAAGGCAATATCGAAGGGTCATCAAGGGACTACAATCTTTTAACTGAGGGTCTTTGCTAAGGCGTCTCACGTTCGAGGGACATGGCTGTTTAAATCCGAGGTAACAGGTGAGGGTCATCCTAGAGGTGCGCATGTGCGAAGTGTTTTGGTTTCAGGTATTTTTGTCTTGAAATTAGGTTTTTGAATGTTTTGTTTTAGGTCTTGCCATACAACGCTTCGGGGATGGGGGTACAAGTTTATGAATTGGGGAGGAAAGAAATAAAACCTAATTATCTATTACAAACTTTTGACAGTTACGTAATTGTATTAATGCGAAAAATAAACAAATGCACGGATATAGAAACGGGAAAGATGTAAAAACCCAAAAAATTATAAGTATTTTAAGAAATTATTTTGTTGTTTATTTGTTTAGAAAATATTTGAAATGTGAAATAAAAAATTAGACCTAATTCTAATTTCATTTACAATTTAATTATTTTAAAATAAAATAAGATGTGATTAAATTAATTAATCTTTATTATAAAAAATTAAATTAACTAATTAAAATCTAAAAGAATTCTAAGTATTTAGAAAATATTTTTTGATGTTTTATTTATAAAAATAATTAAAGTATAAAACCTAGTTCTAATAAAATAAAATCAAAGTGATTAAATTAAATTAATTTTTATTTGTCAAAAATTAAATTAATTAATTAAAAAAACCTACATCTAATTTTTTAAATCATTTTTATGATTTTTTTCTAATTTTAAATAAAAATATTTGAAAGAAAAGAAAATGGTTAATTAGAAAAAACAACAAAAAGAAATTTAATGGGCCTGAGTGTAAAAGCAATTGAGGGGTGAAAAGAAAGAAAAAACTCCAGGCCCAAGATAGAGAGCCCATGCACCTGTTGTGATTCAGTGAGGGTGGTTTTCTGAGGGTGCATCATGGGGCATGCATTTGGGGCGCTAGATCTGATTGCATGATGATCTGATGGTGTTGATGAGGGGTACATGATGAGTGTGTACATTTTATTCATACTGGATCTGCAATGAAGATGTTATAAAAATAAAATGCCCATGCTTGGATCAAACCCAGGATCGGGCATAAGTATGACTTAAACACGCGCGCGCTGCCACTGAGGTGTCTGTTACATCCGATGATAAAACATGTTGCAATAAATATAAAAGTAAACTTGTTTTCAAAATTGGACTTCATCTTCTTCCTCGCGCGCGTTTATAGCAACAACAACAATATTTTAAAATTTTGTAAAAGCTTTATTTCTCAACCAAATTGAAAGATGTAAACATCAAACTTGCTTGTTTTTTTACCATAAATTCAACCATGTAACTTTTGAAAGCTATAAGTTAAAGGCTGAAACGAATTTTGCTTGGTACCAAATTGAAACCTAAAATTTCAGAAACTTCAATTCCAAAATTCTCTTCACATAGTCAACATAAATGAAAACTAAGGACATGGTTAGTTTCAAGGAAATCATATCTACATTTTATATTTTAAAATTGAAAGCAAATAATGCGTGTGTAAGGATTTCAAAGTTGGAGAAACTTACCTCTGAAGTGAGAACCGAGTTTGAAGTTAGAGCACTTCTGGAGGTGTTAGGATGATCTGGATAGCTTCATTGAACTCCCAGAAAGATTTTGCAATGCCTACCTTGGATTGAGAGTGCCTTAATTCTTCTGGACAAGTCAAGTTGCAGAGGTGTAAAGTGAGGTTTGAACAATGATGGTGAAGGTGTTACAGTTGTGCCAAGAGTGTTTGTATAACTTCTATTTGATGGATAAAAGATATTTGAATGATAAAAGAGGAAAACACATGAGTGGATTTGAAGTTGGGTATTGGAAGCTTCCAATGTGCAACAATGGAGTTTTCTAAGTGATTCTGAGTTTGGGAGTGTTTTAGGGCTTCTGAATTCATGTCTTGTCTTGCAAATGGACCCTATATTTATAGGCAAGAGGTTTGACATCTTGAAGTAACCAGAATCTTGAGATAACAAGTTATGGTTTTAAAGCTTGGTTTTGAAGTAACTTGCAAAGTCATGGTTCGAAGGAAATGTAGGGTGTTTGATAGGCTTAGAGATGTTTCTTTTGAGCATTCATGTTGAGTATGATCAAAATAAACAAGTTAGAGGCTCAAAGAGTGGACTTTGTGATTAAAGTGATCAATTTCCACCAAGTTCACTCTTTGAGCCTCTAACTTGTTTATTCTGATCAGACTCAACATGAATGGAAAATTTGTGATGCAAGGCTTGAAACTTGACATGAGCATTGTTGAGGACCTATTATGAAACATGAAATTAATTTGAGACCCTTGCAAACCAATATTCTCCAAGAAACACCAAACCCTAGTTGAAGACATTTGCTTTGGAGGAGGTTTGACCAGTCAACTCTTGAGTAGCTTTGAGCAAATGGAGACCTCATGAGAATGTATTTAAGAAAATGGGAGGGTAAATTTTGGAGTACAACAGATGCAAGTCTAGATGAGATTAATACAGTCCATGTTGATATTGAGATTGCTGCAAGTCAAGTTGAATTATGTGTTGTTGAAATAAGTCAGTTTGAGTCAAATATGGCTGAAGCAAGTCAGACTCAACCAAAACAAAAGAAGATTCAAAAACCAGTTTTGCGGATGAGAAAAAGGAAAAGTGAAAGATTGAAGATGAAATGGTTTCAAAAACTAATTACAGTTCAAGGTTCAACTTTTGACCAGCCCATAACATTGACAAAGCATAATGAAGGAACTTTGGCACAGGAAACAACTTCTCAGGGACTCGATTCAAAGCTAGGGGTGTGTACCAGATCGTTGAAATCTTGGAAGAAAAATAAATGACAGAGTATAGTTCAGCCTGATGTACTTTTTAATTTTTAAGCTATGTCTGTATTGAGGAACTTGGTTATGTCTTATTGTAGCGATAAAAAAATGTAGCGGGGTAAATCGGAGATCGAATTATTGATTAATTCGTCTCACAAAAGCAAGAGTCGCCACCGCGCTTTATTGTTTCCAAAGGAAAAGGGAAAAGAGCGAAATAAAACCCTAAATATGCAATGTAAATGATAATAAAATACAAAGCGTTTTCGAAAAGAGATCTTATGGTTCGGGGGTTGGTTATACAATGGGAAGGTATTAGCACCCAATGTATCTATAGTACTCTATAGGAACCTTTTGAAATATCTGTTTATTTAAAAATTGATTGCTTGATTAAAAATAAATTATTTTGGCCGAAAAGGGGTACGGACGGTTTTTTGAAGATACGACGACCTAACGTCGAAGTTTTTGCTTAAAGGGTATAAGTTTCGAAAAGATTGAATATTTGATGAAAAATTATCCTAAGTTTTAATGAAATGCGAAAGTTCGCGCAATTTAGACTTGAAGACATGAAGTCAACAAATTTATCGTTTCTCCTTTGGATTTAAACGTAAACAGAATAATCATGTAAATATGAAGTAATTAAACAGAAAAAAATCATGCGGATAATAATTAAATAGTAACAGGTAAATAAATGACTAAATGGTATAAATATGAAAAGTTTTTTAGATTTTGGTCTAATATTAATTAAAGCGAGAGAATTAATTAAAGAAAAGATAAAAATGTTTTTTTTTAAGTTTTAATTTCTAGTTTTTATTCTTTTTGTGTGTTTTTTTTTAATATTAATAAAAGTATTACTTTTTAAGAATTAAATTAAGTTAAAACTTAATGCTACTAACTTAAGTCTAATTTAAAAGATATTAAATCCCAAGGGTTTAAATTAATAAAATCGGTCGGTTCTTAAAATGTCTTAATTAAATACAAACTCTTATTTTTTATTACATTTACTAATTATCTAAACTAATAAGAATTCTAAAAGGAAAAAAAAAATAGAAAAAGGGTATATAAAAAAAAAATGGAGTAGATGATAAACAATTGATATGGGCTAAAAGGTTTTAGGGAGCCCAAACAGAAACAAGTAAAATGGGGGGTGCCTAAGGGAATCGTGTGGGCTTAAGGCAGCAAAATGGGTTAAAGGCCCATTATTCCATAATTTGTTTCTTAGGGTTAAACAACGTTTTGGTTTAGGGAAAAAGGGATTAGGGTTTGGTTCGTGCAGAACGGCGCTCATCTCTCTTCTTCGTCTTCGCGTCTTCTTCTCCATGCTTTTGCTTCTGAGTCCCTGAGTTCGCTTTTAAACTCCCTGCCATGGCCACCAGCTCTCACTGTCTTCTTCCCTCTAGCCAAACAAAAAGGGCTACGGATTTTACGGTAAAATACGTTATTCGTTGGGTTTCGTTATATTTTGCATGCATTGATTTTGATTATGTTTTGATTCTGATTCTTATTATTGTTGGAGGTACTATGGAAGTAAAAAGGGGAAAGGAAATCGTTACCTAGGCGGAGACGGAGGAGGAACAGTTGGGTGCGAAGGAGGCCAGGCGGCGAGGAGAGGAGGCGCGTCGCGAGCTTGCTTCGGTGGCCGGTACTTTGTATTTGGCTTTCTTCTTCTTTCTGACTTTGATACTGCTACTGTTGAAAAATATTTTTGACTAGCTTGCCTCTTCCTCTGACTTCTGTATGCTTTCGTTAGAGTGGTTTGACAGTTTCTCTTCTTCTCTTTCTCGCCTTGCTTACTGTATGATTTAAATGGCCAATGATAATAACTCTGAGGCCTTGTGTTGTATGCTTTTGAATGCTTGAATGCTACCGTTGAAATGTTGTTTTAACCAGCTTCTCTCTTCCTCTTTCTCACCTTGGTACTGTATGATTTAAATGGCCAATGATGATAACTCTGAGGCCTTGCTTATGTTGCCTTCGAAGTTGGTTTTGGCTGGATTGTTTCATGTTTGGCCTAGCTTGGCTTTAGCAGGTTTGAGATTGATGATGTTCATGGCTTGGGCAATAAGTTTGACAGGCTTTGGGTATACTGGTTGTGTTAGTTTTACGCAGGTTGACGGAAACAGGGGAATAGGTTTTTTTGTGTTAGGCCATGTTGTGAAATGGTTTTTGATAGGTTTATGGTGATGTTGGCTTGAGGGCTCAATCAGTTTCAGTGAGGTTTAGGCCATATTGGTTTGTATGGTTTAGACAGTAGGAATGGTTATGCAGGTTCTTACTGTTTTGGTATGTTTTTTGTTGACAACAATTTTTCTAAGTCTTGAAGGCTTGGAGATTGATGGATCCCCCTATGTGTGATTTTTTGTTATGTTATAACAGTCTTCTCTTCCTTTGTTTACGTTACAGGCTGGAGATTTGAATATTTTTACAATATTCTTGGCCTTCTGCATCATACTGTTACATCTAGTTTGTCTCTATTCCTATTTCATGTTTTTACTTCCTACTGGTTGTGTTACTGCAGTTTGTCTTGTATCCCTTTCCTGCCTAAACCAAACCTGTAAAACCACACTTCCTCCTCTCTTTCTCTCTCTCAGTACAGTTTTGACAATAAAATGATATGCTGTACTATTTTCTGAAATTGCAAAGGTGCTGGAATATGATGAAAAGGGAATGTTATATTGCTTGCAAATTGGTTTTTAACTGCATATTTTGACTTGCTTACTGCATGGCACAGTGGGAGCCTCTTTGTATGTTTGGCCTCTTCCTATATGGGCATGTTTACGTTGCAACTTGGCTTTGAAAGTGCATATGCTGTTGATTTTTTGTATGCTATTGTCAAACATTTGAATTGATGCATATTGTTTTGAACTATGCAGTGGGCTTTTAAAAATGCAATTGATTTGAAAAATGCAATTTTTGACAAAAATGAATTTGTGCATTCGTTTATAAAAAATTCCTCTCTTTTTTGTGAACCGGGAGAAATCCCGTGATTTGCAAAAAAGAGTAAACTGATTCCAGCCATTGCTTTTAATGATGAACATTAAATAATTTTTTGCTTTTAACTATTTATTCAAATCTGACTTTTCTTTTAATTGTTTTTGCAGGTAAATTTAAATGAGCAGACAAGAGGCATTGGATAGAAGATGAAGATTTAGAATTTAGGAAAATAGTTTTTTTTTTATTTTACTTTAAGCATTTATGTAATTGCCATTATAAATATTTTGTAATAACACAATATTTAAATGATAATTGTAATAAATAGAATAAAGTGAATAAAATTCTATTATTTCCAAATTAATTCTTTTTTCTTTCCAATTATTTATCTATTGTTTATAATTCTTTCAATTATATAATAACTGAAAATCAAATCCAATCATTTAAATTCAGAATGATAAACGAATAAATAAACATCATTGGCCAATTAACAATTTTAATTATTTAATTCATTATTCATAATATTCTAAATTATAATAATTAAAAAATAGAATTTAATTATTTAACCTAGAAGGATAAAGAATTAAATAATCATTGTTGACCAATTAATAAACCCATTCTCAAAATGTTTATTTCATTATTCATAAGTCTTTAAATTATATAACAATTGAAAATAGATTTCAATTATTTAAATCTAAGACTATAAATAATTAATAAACGTCATTTAAGTCTTGATCAGTTGATAAATTTAGCGTTCAACAAATAAATAGCTCTCGACTCGAAACAGTTATGAATTTTTAAGATCAATAGATCAAAACACTTGTAATGTAATGATGCCGATGGGAGATGGTATCTTAGGTCAAAATTTGGGGTACAACAGCTGCCCCTATTTAAGTTTCTTTTATCCGGAGATATGAAGATCAAAATCTTCGTTTCGACGAGATTGAAGGTACTTAAATACATAATTACGCAAATTTTGTCCTAAGATGCCATCATCATGCAGTGATATGAATGTAGTGCTTGAATTCACAAAGAAAGATATTGTACGAAACAAGACAATGCTGGAGGAATAGAACACCAACAAAACACAGAGACATGAATTATACGCTACTGGGGAAACGAGCTATCGACTTCAACCGACAGACTCCTGACAACGAATAAAATTTAGGGGATACGACCTCTGTCCCTAACAAAGAGGGCGTCTTGCATAGGCCGTAAAAGATTATTGACCCAAAACAGTGAGTTCACAACCCAAGGTCGAAGATAGATAAAAAGTATCAAATTTGCTGATGACGGGTTACCGACTTCTGAAGGTAAAATTCATAACAAATTTCTCTGCGAGATTTTCGGAGAGATACCAATTAATGCTGAAGTAATAAGATTGTAGATACGCAAGTTGTTCAAATAAAGAAAACTGCCACTTGCTGTCGCCCAAAGAAAATACCGATAACATACGAGTTGCTCAAATAAAGAGGCTATCACTTGCCGTCGTCCAGAGATGTCAATAACATACAAGTTGCTCAAATAAAGAAGCTGCCACTTGTTGTTGTCCAAAGAAAATACCAATGACATACAAGC
This sequence comes from Vicia faba, assembly GCA_948472305.1. NCBI lineage: Eukaryota > Viridiplantae > Streptophyta > Magnoliopsida > Fabales > Fabaceae > Vicia > Vicia faba. Next base: position 375,790,970 of record OX451735.1, on the reverse strand, counting down.
TGCTCAAATAAAGAAGCTGCCGCTTGCTGTATTCCAGAAAAGTAATAACGTACTAGTAACTCGTGAAGAGCTGCTGCTTGTTGCTTTCAGAAAAAATAAATGACGCACTAGCAGCTCGTGAAGAACTGCTGCTCGGCGCTTTCAAAAGAGTAAATGACGCACTAGTAGCTCGTGAAGAGCTGCTGCTCGGCGCTTTCAAAAGTAAATGACGCACTAGTAGCTCGTGAAGAACTGCTGCTCGGCGCTTTCAAAAGTAAATGACGCACTAGTAGCTCGTGAAGAACTGCTGCTCGGCGCTTTCAAAAGTAAATGACGCACTAGTATCTCGTGAAGAACTGCTGCTCGACGCTTTCCGATGTAATAATACATACAAGTTGTTCGTGAAGAGCTGCCGCTTGTCGTCTTCCATAAAATAATAACGTACAAGTTGCTCATGAAGAGCTGCCGCTTGTCGTTTTCCAAAAACCAATCAGAAGGAAATTGCGATGATATTGGCATAGAATAAAATCCTCGTCAAAGAGAACCATGAATCAATCCTTCCCGAGGAGATCACCTACTTAAAGGTGCAACATAAATGCACCAGTCGTCTAGGTCGCAAACTCACTGGGGAGAATCAAAGAAATAGCCTATGCAAGAGGCAACAACTTCATCCAGGAATAAACCAGAGAGAAGATAGTCAAACAAGACTCTACCCAATGAGAAAGTAATTCGACTGGGAATTCATCCTATCCAGAAATGAACAGGGTAAGCTAAATCAAAAATCATCCACGAGGATTAGCTCGGTTGGGGAATTTAGAAAGGAAGCACATTTTCTGCCTAAGCTAACCTTCTACTTGGAAATAAATATGTACGTTGTTCGAATAAACAAAGTATGACCCAAAATCAACGGCAAATGTGGATATGCATGCTGACATGAGTGTAAATGAGTGAATGACTATTATGCTGACAAAGACAGACAAATGGAATATCTTGAAGATAATAAGATGTCACAGCATAATAGGTACTCGGCCAATCTTGAAAGAGGCGGAAGATAACTGGAATTGGAAACACAAAGAAACGTCGGAGTGTAACGCTACAAGGCTCAAGTCTTCTGAGGAGAAAAGTATTCAAATCCAATCTTCTAACACCAATAAACCACTGGCATGGGACGAAGTGTACCGCACTTCAAAACCTCCCAAACAAAGGTAGCTAAAACAACACTTAACTGGAACAACTGGGGAGTCACCAAACTTAGTACCCCGAGAAACGCAAGTTTACACAACCAACACCTCATGACGATTTTAAAAGAAAACGAGTTCATCATACAAGTATAAGTTACTGCACTATTTTGCATTTCATGACTTGACCATCTTCGGAACGACTGTTAATATTCCTTTCGTTATTCACGACACTTTTTTTTTTAAAATAAGGATATTTTAAATACTTTGTTTCGAATATTGCCGTAAAAATTAAGATTTTGCCCACAGAAGGTAAATGCTCAAATTCATTAATGAGATGGTAGTTCGCTAACAACGCGACTCCAACGATTTACAAAAATGTGGGAAATAGTACATGAAATAAAAGGTTATACAAAAACAATGATCACTATTCTCCCTAACAACTTTGAATTCCAGAATGTGCTCAGATGCCAAGACTGATTTGACCAGAAGTTTGCCTAAGCAAAATACTTCTTGACTGCATCGGCGTTCATGGGACGCGGAAGATCTTCACCGTCCATATTGGTGAGAATCAAAGCACCTCCAGAGAAAACTTTCTTAACAACATACGGTCCTTCATAATTCGGAGCCCACTTGCCCCTAGAGTCGGGTTGGAAAGATAAAATCTTCCTGAGCACAAGGTCACCTTCTCTGAACTCGCGCGGTCGAAACTTCTTATCAAAAGCCTTCTTCATCCTCTGCTGATACAATTGACTGTGACACAACGCTGTCAATCTCTTCTCTTCGATTAAATTCAACTGATCATATCTACTTTGACACCATTCAGCCTCAGAAAGTTTGGCTTCCATCAACACTCTCAGAGACGGAATCTCAACCTCCACGGGGAGTACGGCTTCCATACCGTAAACTAGGGAAAAAGGGGTCGCGCCCGTTGAAGTTCGAACTGAAGTACGGTATCCGTGCAGGGAAAACGGAAGCATTTCATGCCAATCTTTATAAGTTATCACCATCTTCTGGACGATCTTTTTGATGTTCTTGTTAGCAGCTTCGACAGCTCCATTCATCTTCGGTCTGTAAGGAGAAGAATTATGATGTTCGATCTTGAACTCTTCACAAAGCTCTCTCATCATCTTGTTATTCAAATTCGAACCATTATCAGTGATGATCTTGCTCGGGATACCGTATCGATAAATGATCTGATTCTTGATAAATCTGACTACCACCTGTCTGGTTACATTAGCATAAGATGCTGCTTCCACCCACTTAGTAAAATAATCGATCGCTACCAAGATGAAACAATGACCATTTGAAGCTTTGGGTTCAATCATTCCAATCATATCAATGCCCCACATAGAGAAAGGCCAAGGTGAAGAGATAACATTGAGGAGGGTCGGCGGCACGTGCATCCTATCCGCATAAATCTGGCATTTATGACACTTCTTCACATACTTGCAGCAATCAGATTCCATTGTCATCCAATAGTAGCCAGCTCTCAACATCTTTCTAGCCATTGCATGTCCATTGGCATGAGTGCCAAAGGATCCTTCATGCACTTCTTGCATCAGCATGTCTGCCTCACGTCTGTCTACACATCTGAGCAAGACCATGTCATAATTCCTCTTATACAAAACTTCTTCATTGAGAAAGAAACTGCTTGCTAATCTTCTCAACGTCTTCCTATCTTTATTGGATGCCCCAGGCGGGTACTTTTGAGTTTGAAGAACACGTTTAATGTCATAGAACCACGGTTTGTCGTCTGTGACCTCTTCTACTGAGAACACATGAGCAGGTCTGTCGAGGCGCATAACCCGGATTGTAGGCACGTCGTTCCAACCATTCACTTGAAACATCGAAGACAAAGTAGCTAAAGCATCAGCCATTTGGTTCTCATCTCTAGGGATATGATGTAATTCCACTTTGTTGAAGAAAGTTAACAACCTTCTAGCATAGTCTCTGTAAGGGATCAAACCAGGATGACGAGTCTCCCATTCTCCTTTGATTTGATTAATCACCAATGCCGAATCTCCGTAAATATCAAGAATCTTAATCCTCAGATGCACTGCTTCTTCGAGACCCATAATACATGCCTCATATTCCGCCATGTTGTTCGTACAGTCAAACTTCAGTCTCGCCGTGAACGAGATATGAGTACCTCGGGGAGTAACGATGATTGCCCCTATTCCATTTCCATATGAATTCACAGCTCCGTCAAATATTAAACCCCAACGGGATTCGGGATCAGGTCCTTCTTCAGGTAACGGCTCTTCACAGTCTTTAGCTTTCAAGTACATAACATCTTCATCTGGGAAATCAAACTTGATGGATTGATAATCTTCAATTGGTTGGTGAGCCAAATGATCGGCTAAAATACTCCCTTTGATCGCTTTCTGAGTGTGATACTCAATGTCATATTCGGATAACAACATCTGCCAACGGGCTATTCTTCCAGATAAGGCAGGCTTCTCAAAGATATACTTGATCGGGTCCATTTTGGAGATCAACCAAGTAGTGTGATTAATCATATACTGGCGCAGACGGCGAGCAGCCCAGGCTAAAGCACAACAAGTTTTCTCAAGTAATGAGTACCGAGACTCACAGTCTGTGAATTTCTTACTCAAATAATATACGGCGTGTTCCTTTCTTCCAGTCTCATCTTGTTGACCAAGCACACATCCCATGGAATCTTCCAATATAGTCAGGTACATAATCAAAGGTCTTCCCTCCACCAGAGGAATCAAAATGGGAGGTTCAAGTAAATATTCTTTGATGCTATCAAAAGCTCTCTGACAATCTTCTGTCCAAACACATCCTTGGTTCTTTCGGAGAAGCTTGAAAATCGGCCCACAAGTAGCAGTCATATGAGATATAAACCTAGAAATGTAATTCAGTCTCCCAAGGAATCCTCTTACTTGTTTTTCCGTCTTGGGAGAGGGCATTTCCCGAATAGCTTTGACTTTATCAGGATCTACTTCAATACCTTTCTGACTGACAACGAAACCCAGAAGTCTCCCGGAACGAACACCAAAAGTGCACTTGTTGGGATTCAGACGGAGTTTGTACTTCCTCAAACGCTGGAATAACTTCAACAAATGTTCCAAATGATCCTCCTCAGTTTGTGATTTGGCGATCATGTCATCCACATACACTTCGATCTCCTTATGCATCATGTCATGGAACAAAGCAGTCATGGCCCTTTGGTATGTTGCGCCAGCATTCCTTAAACCAAACGGCATAACCCGATAACAGAAAATTCCCCAAGGTGTAATGAAAGCGGTCTTCTCCATATCCTCTGGTGCCATCTTGATTTGATTGTAACCAGAAAAACCATCCATGAAAGAAAAGACTTTGAACTTGGCGGTACTGTCGACCAATACGTCAATATGAGGTAATGGGAAGTCATCCTTCGGACTAGCTCTATTCAGATCTCTGTAGTCTACACACATCCGAACTTTGCCATCTTTCTTTGCAACAGGCACTATGTTGGCTAACCATTGAGGATAAACGGATGTAACAAGGAAACCTGCGTTGATCTGCTTCTGAACCTCCTCTTTGATCTTGTCAGCCATATCAGGATGAGTCCTTCTCAACTTCTGCTTGATCGGTGGACACTCAGGTCTCAACGGTAAATGATGTTCCACAATGTCGTTGTCTAAACCTGGCATATCTTGGTAGGACCAAGCAAACACGTCAACATACTCTTTGAGAAGCTCCAACATTTTCTCTTTAACTTTCGGGATAAGCAATGCTCCGACTTTGACTTCCTTTCTAACTTCTTCATCACCCAGGTTGACCAACTCTAAAGGTTCTTCAAATGGTTGAATAATCTTCTCATCATGCTCAAGCAAACGGGAAATCTCAACAGGAACCTCTTCATCATCCTCCTCTTTGGCTCTGAACACAGGGAATTCAAAGTTGGGAGAGGGCATAGGATCACTGTTTTCGATGGTTAAGTCATGGATTAATCTGCACATATGATTATGCTTTATTTTAGAAATCGATTTGTGCAAATAAAACAAAAGGTTATTAATTAATTTTCATTGCTATTTCCCAGAAAAAGTGAAAAATAAAACAGCAGTGGACAAAATAACATTTTTATTCATTAAAGGGAAATACTTGAAACAAAGAGCCCAGACATCTCTCTTTTGCCTTGGGCAGAGCAAAAGGAATTATTTTTCATAGCCTGACACAAAATACGTTTCGCCTTGGGCAGAGCGAATTTTTCAAAGGAAAATAAACAAAACATTACTCGGAAATGTGCATAACCACAGGAACATCAACAGCTATCCAGTTTTGGCAAGCCAATCCAGGCGTCACAAACACGGGAAAATCCTCCTCGGAATCATCATCTATGATAGCATCAACCTCAGGATGTACAAACCCTGCACTTCGGAAAACCTCTTGAATCAGACGAACAACCACCTCTTTCTCGACCCTTGCAGATATTGGATGAAAACCCAGACCTTCCCCAGACTTGTTCTCGGGTAACGTCAACACCTGACCCCATCCTTCGGCCGAACCACTTTCCACTACTCGCCGCGCATCCTCAAAAGAAGAGATGGATGCCCCTTGCTTCTTCATTGTATTCTTAGCAACAGATAGACCCTGGAACTGGGTTCCAACATCCTCGTCAGCATCAATAAAAGAAAATGATGATAAATGGCTGACCACCATAGCCTGCTCTCCCCCAATCATCAATAGCTTCCCAAGTCTTACAAACTTTAGTCTCTGATGGAGCGTAGAGGTGACTGCCCCGGCATCATGGATCCAGGGACGACCCAATAAACAGCTGTAGGCAGCACGGATATCCATCACTTGGAAAGTGATTTGAAAAGTATGGGGACCAATCACTATAGGAAGATCCACTTCACCAATGACTGTCTTCCTAGAACCATCAAATGCTTTGACAATTACTCCACTAGGCCTCATAGGAGCACCTGGATATGAAAGCCGAGATAACGTAGTCTTGGACATCACATTCAACGACGAACCTGTATCCACCAACACGCTTGATAAGGTATCGTTTCCACAACTTACTGAAATGTGCAAATCCATATTATGGTTTCTCCCCTCCTCTGGGAGTTCTTCATCACTGAAACCAAGATTGTTACACGAAGTTATATTTCCCACAATCCCATCAAACTGATCAACCGTCACATCATGGTCCACGAATGCCTGGTCCAAGACCTTCATCAAGGCTTCTCTATGCGCACCAGAATCTCTCAATAAGGCAAGCAAGGAAATCTTGGAAGGTGTTTGCTAAAGTTGGTCCACAATCTTATATTCACTTCTCTTGATAAGTTTCAAAATCTCATCATCCTCAGGGTGCGGGATAGGTTCACTGGATCGGTTTATCTCAACCCTTGGTTCAACATTTCCTACTGGAATCTCTGCCGGTATGGGCCTCCTAACTTGAATTCCTGGTCTCTTCGAAGGTACTGCTGCAAAAACACGCCCACTTCTCGTAACTCTACTCACATCAGCAATGTTAACAAAAGACGGTCTCGTTGGTATGGGGACTTCTACCCCATTCTCAATCATTGTGGCGTTATACTTGTATGGCACAACTTGGTCTGAGCTGTAAGGCACAGGTCCAGGTGGGTAAATAATCAAAGGATCAACAGGCGCAGTCTGACTGTTGTAAGCAATCTCTACTAATTCTGGCAAATTGAATTGTGGTGCGATAACATTCACTTCATCCTCCGGATTTCGGTCATAGGTAATAGTGATAACTCTCTGATCTAGCAACTTCTGAATATCCTCCTTCACGATAGGACAGTCATCCTCTCTTGAACAAAACTTACAAACGTCATAATCATGCTGGTGCCTAACAAAGGCAAGTCTTCTCAAACTCTGATGTAACCTGATCAACGACTCTCTTATGTGTTCGACTTGAAAAACTCGAAACTTCCCCGGACAACCTTCCACCATATTCACTGAAGCTGCCCCATGTCGAGGCAAAGGATTATCTCTAACATTTGGATTAACATCCTTAAAAGACAAGATACCATTCTTAATTAATCTCTGTACATCCGCCTTCAGAGCAAAGCAATTCTCAAGGTTGTGCCCCGACGACCCTTGATGATATTCACAAAATTGATCCGCCTTGTACCACGGAGAAGCACTGTTCGGTGCGACAGGAGGAGGCTTTGTCGTGATGAGATTCTTTCTGATGAGAGCAGGGAGCAATTCAGTATAAGTCATAGGAATGGCATCGAGCTGCGGTTTTCTGGGTGAACGGTTCTGATTGTTGAACGGATAAGCCTGTTGTCGAGGCTGCTGCTGAAAAGGCCGTTGTTGAGTTGGTGGAGTTTGATGAGCTGGGGTCATCAAAGTTGGGCGGACAGCCGGAGTGACTGCCGCAACGTGAGAGTAACCTCTCCTAGGCCTACCTGGAAACAAAGCGCTAACATCCTGCTCTTTTCTTTTCGGGAAAACACTTCCAAACTTCTTCGCACTGCTAGACGGACTCCCTTCTTTAACCAAACGTCCTTCACGAATCCCTTCCTCTAATCGCATGCCCATGCTTACCATTTCGGTGAAGTCACTGGGTGCGCTGGCTATCATTCTTTCATAGTAAAAGGATCCTAAAGTCTTCAAAAATATCTAAGTCATCTCTTTCTCCTCAAGAGGTGGATAGATTTGAGCAGCAATTTCACGCCACCTCTGGGCGTATTCCTTAAAAGATTCTCGGTCTCTTTGCGACATCGCCCGGAGTTGATCCCTGTCTGGCGCCATGTCGACGTTGTACTTGTACTGATGGACAAAGGCTTCACTAAGATCGTTAAAGTTACGGACCCGAATACTGTCTAAACCCATATACCACTTTAGAGCAGCACCCGTCAAACTATCTTGAAAATAATGAATCAACAAATCATGATCATCGGAGTACGTAGACATCTTCCTCACGTACATTGTCAAATGACTTCTAGGACACGAATCACCCTTATATCTCTCAAAGTATGGCACTTTGAATTTTGCTGGAATCTTGACATTCGGAACTAAACAAAGGTCATGCGTACTCTTTCCAAACAAATCCTTCCCTTTCAATGCTCTATGCTCCTTCTGCATTTCCTGGAACTGATCCTGAAATTCCTCCATTCTATCAAAGAGACCCAAACTTTCAGCAGGCTCGGCAGGATAAGGAGGTTCATTCAAGTAAGGCACGGAGTGGACCACAGGAGCAACGGTCGTCATAATTGGTTGCGGAAAAGGTGTTACAGACGGAATTACTGGCGGCATGGCAGTTGTCTCTGGTTGAGGAAGAGACAAAGCGGATTGAAATAAAGGTTGTACGGCAGGCTGATACCCCTCTGGCACAAAGTTGTAAGGCATTCCCCACGGAAAACCTTTCGGCATCTGATGTTGAAGCGGAGAGTGGATTCGAATTACGGAGGCAGGAACTGTGACAATCTCGGAAACCACTGGGGTTGAAGTCTGAATCTCGGCAGCCGTAGTCGATGGATGATTCTGAACAGCCACCAAACTTTCCACTAACGCAGTTAACTTTTCCATCTCGGCACGAAGTGTAGCAACTTCCCCACGAAGCTCATGATTTTCCTGTTCCAAATCTTCCACTTTCCTTTGACGATTGGCCCGAGTGTCGTATCGGTGAGACAGCTTGACAACCTTTGGTGGAAAAAGAACAAGGATGAGACTCTAGAAAACATGTGAAGTGGAATGTGAAATGATGCATGATGGCGATGCAAATGATGACTCATTTTAAAAGTTTTTCAAGGAACTTTAATAATTTTGCATACATTAATGGTAAAGGAATTTGGAACAACAGAACTCAATCCATTAATCGAAGGCGATAAATTACAACCTACAATTTGGAACAGTAAATTACAACCTTGGGATAACAAATCCAATAATGAAAGCAATAAATTACAACTTCGAAACATGAAAACCATAATAAAGTGATAAATTACAATTTTAAAACATGAAATCGAAAATAAAGCAATAAATTACAACTTTGGAGCATGAAGCCCATAATAAAACAATAAATTACAACTTCGGAGCATGAAGCCCTTTTACATAGTTTTACAAAATGACATCAATAAAATAAACTAAAAGCTAAAGCTCACTCGGAATCCTCAGATGACGGACCAAACACCAGCTGTAATCGGAGCTTCTTGATCTTTTCTTCGTAAAAGTCTTCCATCTCCTTCTTCTCAGCTACTAGTCGATCAATGATTTCCTTCTGCGGATTAGGAACAAGAGCGACGCTTACCGAGCCTTCCCTTTTTCTCTTCCTTTCACTAGCATACTTCTTCAGCAAGGCATCCTTCTGACGAAGCTTCTCATCGTGGTCAACAAACCGGCCGTCTTGAATAAGCAGCAACTCCTCCTTTTCTTTTAGCTGTCGAGTCAGGACTCGATTCTCATATTCAGACATATGGTACTTTTCCTTCCAAGCATCCCTCTCGGACTTCATCCTAGCCAGATTTCCTTGATATTCTCCTACATCCGTGATAGGGATAACAACAGATGATGGTGCGATGACAGGGAATAAAGGTTTCTCAAGTTTATATGGCATCTTGAGAGCACAAGCCCTAGCACGGACCCACTGCAAGTAAGGCTCCAAAGAAACGGCACCTCTATGTCCTAACATATCTCTCCCTTTCCTATGGATGTGGCGCCAAGCTCCTTCGATCTCCCTCTTAGCTGCCTGATGATCTTGCCCTTCCTGAAGAAAGAAACCACTCACATGGATGTTGTTTGGTTTATCTCTCATCGGGTACCCGAACTGACGGCGCGCTAGAACAGGGTTGTAGTTGATTCCACCCCTCGTACCGAGAAGAGGTACGTTAGGAAAAGCACCACAGCTATCAATGATCTCCACGTCGTGGTAAACTCGATTATACCAGTCAATGTCGAAATGGGTGAGAGCCATAATCTTTGGCGCCCAACGCGGTTCCTTCTCGAGATCCCAAAAAGCATCAGACCCAGGTAGATGCGAGACGTACCACTGATACAGCAACGGTACACAACAAATAATCATCCCTCCTTGATAAGAGTTTCGAAGGTGGATGGAGTAATATGTATCCCCTAGCAGCGTAGGGACTGGATTTCCAATCAGGAAAATTCTGATGGCGTTGATATCCACAAATTTATCAACGTTAGGGAATAAGAATAGACCATACGCGAGTAGAGCAAACACGTCTTCGAAGGCAACAGTATCCTTTGTATCAGCAAAGTGGCGAGCTTTCTTCAACAGAAACTGCGCCGGCAAACCCCGGATTCCCCCTTTTGTAGTCATATTCTCCTCTATCTCTGACTTCTTCAAGTGGGTGATGGTTGCTATCTCGTGAGGTTTGGGCTCCTCTTCTAATCCAGAAAAAGGAACACGGTCGGCGATCGGCAAACCAAGAATATAGGAGTACTCTTCTAAAGTGGGCATCAACTGGTAATCCGGAAAAGTGAAACATCGGTACAAGGGATCATAGAATTGAACCAACGTGTTGAGGATGCCTTTCTTCATCTTGCGCTTCATGAGCGGTATGATGGACCCATACTTCTTCTGAAAATTTGTCGGACTCTCGATCTTCGGAATCAAACTCTTCAGTTCTTCAATCTCGGGCTCCTTGAAGCTAAAGCTTCGAGTATTTCTCCTTCCAAGTTCCATAATACCCTGAGATGTCTGCAAAAATCATTCCAAAGTTCCTTGAAAAACAAGTTTTTTACAAAGATGTTGATGAATGCATGAATGAATGATAATGCAACAGTCACACACAAGCTTGCAAACATGGGGTTCAAAGGTTCAACGTTCAGCATGGAGTCGAGGGTAAAGACCACCCAAAGGTATGTACTAACGGTTCAATCACACCTGTAAGACATGGTTCTAAGGGTTCCCAGAGTCTACATTCCTCCTTCGGATATTACCAACGTCTTGATTACTCAATAGTTAGCAATATTCTCAAGAGAAACTCGTCCGAGCGTAGCATCGCGTAACAACTACTTTCGAATTACTCCGTTATAGTCTCCGCACTACACCTAAAAAGGCCAAGATGGGTTGGGGTTCTACGGTCCTCAACTTCTCGGGCTCCTAGGTCGAAAATGATAATGTCTTCCCGATTACTTGGTAAACAAATATTAAGTTCAAGAGGGCCTTCCATTGAGTGGGGGATCTCATGCCTCCTTCTTTGGGATTACTCCGTCAAAGTTAACATGACTATACCGCCCGTCCTATTCCTTAAGTGTTACTTAATCCGGGTATAGGATTCGTCCTTTGCAAAAAAACCCAAACACCCCAATTTAAACACATGATCAAGCAAATCAAATAATAGTAAAACATATAAGACAAATTAGGCTTAACCCACTTAGGGATGGACCAGCAAGAGGTCAATCTGTCCCCAGCAGAGTCGCCAATTCTGTAGCGATAAAAAAATGTAGCGGGGTAAATCGGAGATCGAATTATTGATTAATTCGTCTCACAAAAGCAAGAGTCGCCACCGAGCTTTATTGTTTCCAAAGGAAAAGGGAAAAGAGCGAAATAAAACCCTAAATACGCAATGTAAATGATAATAAAATACAAAGCGTTTTCGAAAAGAGATCTTATGGTTCGGGGGTTGGTTATACAATGGGAAGGTATTAGCACCCAATGTATCTATAGTACTCTATAGGAACCTTTTGAAATATCTGTTTATTTAAAAATTGATTGCTTGATTAAAAATAAATTATTTTGGCCGAAAAGGGGTACAGACGGTTTTTTGAAGATACGACGACCTAACGTCGAAGTTTTTGCTTAAAGGGTATAAGTTTCGAAAAGATTGAATATTTGATGAAAAATTATCCTAAGTTTTAATGAAATGCGAAAGTTCGCGCAATTTAGACTTGAAGACATGAAGTCAACAAATTTATCGTTTCTCCTTTGGATTTAAACATAAACAGAATAATCATGTAAATATGAAGTAATTAAACAGAAAAAAATCATGCGGATAATAATTAAATAGTAACAGGTAAATAAATGACTAAATGGTATAAATATGAAAAGTTTTTTAGATTTTGGTCTAATATTAATTAAAGCGAGAGAATTAATTAAAGAAAAGATAAAAATGTTTTTTTTTTAAGTTTTAATTTCTAGTTTTTATTCTTTTTGTGTGTTTTTTTTAATATTAATAAAAGTATTACTTTTTAAGAATTAAATTAAGTTAAAACTTAATGCTAATAACTTAAGTCTAATTTAAAAGATATTAAATCCCAAGGGTTTAAATTAATAAAATCGGTCGGTTCTTAAAATGTCTTAATTAAATACAAACTCTTATTTTTGATTACATTTACTAATTATCTAAACTAATAAGAATTCTAAAAGGAAAAAAAATAATAGAAAAAGGGTATATAAAAAAAAATGGAGTAGATGATAAACAATTGATATGGGCTAAAAGGTTTTAGGGAGCCCAAACAGAAACAAGTAAAATGGGGGGTGCCTAAGGGAATCGTGTGGGCTTAAGGCAGCAAAATGGGTTAAAGGCCCATTATTCCATATTTTGTTTCTTAGGGTTAAACAACGTTTTGGTTTAGGGAAAAAGGGATTAGGGTTTGGTTCGTGCAGAACGGCGCTCATCTCTCTTCTTCGTCTTCGCGTCTTCTTCTCCATGCTTTTGCTTCTGAGTCCCTGAGTTCGCTTTTAAATTCCCTGCCATGGCCACCAGCTCTCACTGTCTTCTTCCCTCTAGCCAAACAAAAAGGGCTACGGATTTTACGGTAAAATACGTTATTCGTTGGGTTTCGTTATATTTTGCATGCATTGATTTTGATTATGTTTTGATTCTGATTCTTATTATTGTTGGAGGTACTATGGAAGTAAAAAGGGGAAAGGAAATCGTTACCTAGGCGGAGACGGAGGAGGAACAGTTGGGTGCGAAGGAGGCCAGGCGGCGAGGAGAGGAGGCGCGTCGCGAGCTTGCTTCGGTGGCCGGTACTTTGTATTTGGCTTTCTTCTTCTTTCTGACTTTGATACTGCTACTGTTGAAAAATATTTTTGACTAGCTTGCCTCTTCCTCTGACTTCTGTATGCTTTCGTTAGAGTGGTTTGACAGTTTCTCTTCTTCTCTTTCTCGCCTTGCTTACTGTATGACTTAAATGGCCAATGATGATAACTCTGAGGCCTTGTGTTGTATGCTTTTGAATGCTTGAATGCTACCGTTGAAATGTTGTTTTAACCAGCTTCTCTCTTCCTCTTTCTCACCTTGGTACTGTATGATTTAAATGGCCAATGATGATAACTCTGAGGCCTTGCTTATGTTGCCTTCGAAGTTGGTTTTGGCTGGATTGTTTCATGTTTGGCCTAGCTTGGCTTTAGCAGGTTTGAGATTGATGATGTTCATGGCTTGGGCAATAAGTTTGACAGGCTTTGGGTATACTGGTTGTGTTAGTTTTACGCAGGTTGACGGAAACAGGGGAATAGGTTTTTTTGTGTTAGGCCATGTTGTGAAATGGTTTTTGATAGGTTTATGGTGATGTTGGCTTGAGGGCTCAATCAGTTTCAGTGAGGTTTAGGCCATATTGGTTTGTATGGTTTAGACAGTAGGAATGGTTATGCAGGTTCTTACTGTTTTGGTATGTTTTTTGTTGACAACAATTTTTCTAAGTCTTGAAGGCTTGGAGATTGATGGATCCCCCTATGTGTGATTTTTTGTTATGTTATAACAGTTTTCTCTTCCTTTGTTTACGTTACAGGCTGGAGATTTGAATATTTTTACAATATTCTTGGCCTTCTGCATCATACTGTTACATCTAGTTTGTCTCTATTCCTATTTCATGTTTTTACTTCCTACTGGCTGTGTTACTGCAGTTTGTCTTGTATCCCTTTCCTGCCTAAACCAAACCTGTAAAACCACACTTCCTCCTCTCTTTCTCTCTCTCAGTACAGTTTTGACAATAAAATGATATGCTGTACTATTTTCTGAAATTGCAAAGGTGCTGGAATATGATGAAAAGGGAATGTTATATTGCTTGCAAATTGGTTTTTAACTGCATATTTTGACTTGCTTACTGCATGGCACAGTGGGAGCCTCTTTGTATGTTTGGCCTCTTCCTATATGGGCATGTTTACGTTGCAACTTGGCTTTGAAAGTGCATATGCTGTTGTTTTTTTGTATGCTATTGTCAAACATTTGAATTGATGCATATTGTTTTGAACTATGCAGTGGGCTTTTAAAAATGCAATTGATTTGAAAAATGCAATTTTTGACAAAAATGAATTTGTGCATTCGTTTATAAAAAATTCCTCTCTTTTTTGTGAACCGGGAGAAATCCCGTGATTTGCAAAAAAGAGTAAACTGATTCCAGCCATTGCTTTTAATGATGAACATTAAATAATTTTTTGCTTTTAACTATTTATTCAAATCTGACTTTTCTTTTAATTGTTTTTGCAGGTAAATTTAAATGAGCAGACAAGAGGCATTGGATAGAAGATGAAGATTTAGAATTTAGGAAAATAGTTTTTTTTATTTTACTTTAAGCATTTATGTAATTGCCATTATAAATATTTTGTAATAACACAATATTTAAATGATAATTGTAATAAATATAATAAAGTGAATAAAATTCTATTATTTCCAAATTAATTCTTTTTTCTTTCCAATTATTTATCTATTGTTTATAATTCTTTCAATTATATAATAACTGAAAATCAAATCCAATCATTTAAATTCAGAATGATAAACGAATAAATAAACATCATTGGCCAATTAACAATTTTAATTATTTAATTCATTATTCATAATATTCTAAATTATAATAATTAAAAAATAGAATTTAATTATTTAACCTAGAAGGATAAAGAATTAAATAATCATTGTTGACCAATTAATAAACCCATTCTCAAAATGTTTATTTCATTATTCATAAGTCTTTAAATTATATAACAATTGAAAATAGATTTCAATTATTTAAATCTAAGACTATAAATAATTAATAAACGTCATTTAAGTCTTGATCAGTTGATAAATTTAGCGTTCAACAAATAAATAGCTCTCGACTCGAAACAGTTATGAATTTTTAAGATCAATAGATCAAAACACTTGTAATGTAATGATGCCGATGGGAGATGGTATCTTAGGTCAAAATTTGGGGTACAACACTTATTATGTTAAATCTAATGAATTTTTAAGTTCCATTTTGTAATGAATTTTTAATCCATTATGTAATGACTTTTAAACTTTATATGCTACTCACTTTCTATGCAATCACATTGGGTTCAATCTGACTTATTAATCTTGTCTGACATAAGTTTAATTTTGTTTGAAACCGATGCACTAAAACAGGCTCACACAATCATTTAACATAATTTTTAAACAAAATACAATACCACATCACATTTGTAACCAAAACCAACTTTCCATTTGATAAAATATCAATTGCTACACGGACAATTCATACATCACATTTTCTTAAATATCATCTGGTACACTGAATATTACTTTAACTTGACAACAATAGATAACAAAATCCAGGAAAACATAAGTGAAAGAATTAAACAATAACTTTTGTTCTTCTCTGTTGTACCCCAAAATTTGCCCTCTCTTTTCTCAAGATATTTCTCACCAAAGATCTTAAAATTCTGGTATAGCAGACTTAGATGTCCTATAAGGATGTCGAGACATCTGATCTGACACAAACATACAAGCAAGATAAAACAACACTGAAAATATAAAGAACACACCAGAATTGTTTACCCAGTTCGGTGTACAACAACACCTAATCTGGGGGCTACCAAGCCAGGAATGAAGTGCACTATCAGCAGTATCAATTTGCATACCCTACAGCCAACACACCTGTTGACGATCTACGCACTTAATCACTACCCAATGACCCTTCTACCTAGGTCCTCCCTAGATATGTAATATCCCCATCCCACTTCCAATCATCACAATGATGTCTAGCATTCAACAACATAGTCACTGCATCGACGACCCTTCACCAAAATTCTGATCACACTGATAAATAGTTTGGAAGACACACTTCCTGGACAACATAGCTAAGTCTCCAAGTCAAACTCCACTGTTTGTTAGCTTTGCTCCTAACACATCTTGGAGTTGCTTCAAAGCTTCCTCCAAGAGTAGTACACCTCTTACCTACAGGCTTTTAGGTGAACATGGTAACCTTTCCACAACCCGAGAGGTTTACCTTGACAAAACCCTAGACTTCTACATCTTGAGCCGTATATTTTCTAGGTTACAAACCCTTCTATTTATAACATGTTACCCAACTGGTTTTGGTCCTTCAATCACAACAAGTCAGCTGTAACAAACTGCAGAAACTTCTTCCCCAAGAAAGATCTCCAATCTTTAGTTTCCTATTTAATCTCCTTACTTACAAAGTCTTCATTCTCCTTAATTTTTGATTGAATTTTCTAGACCTATAAATATGCGCCACATAGGATGCATAATATTCTCCTGAATATTCTTCCTTTGTTAAGAATAAACTAAATCTCATTAATCCTGATCAACAGGTGTGATGTCGAAGACATCTTCTTCGACATGTTGTTCCAGTTGTTGAAAAGGTTCAACACAACATGTTCTGACATTATAATAGGACTTCTTGTTGTATCTGTTCTTATTAGCAGGTTTATACATCCTATTCTACATTACATAATTGCTGCCATTATTTGTCTTACAAAAATTAAGCCAATCCTAAAACAAGAGAACTAAAAATCTCCCCCCTTTGGCAAATTTTGGCTAAAACAAATTATCTAAAAACAATTTCCATCTAGAAGATTTCAGCAATACAAAAATATAACCCTCGACGGTAGTGTTCAGAAGCTACTACACACAATAATAGATCTTCAGTTGAAAATAATGTCTCAACATCTTGTTCGACATCTTCTTTGCAGCACTCTGAAGAACTCAATTGCACCAGCACCAACGAACAACAGCTTTGGGATAAAAGGAAGGAAAGTCCTGAAGTTTGGTTGATGCACATCTTCTAAACATAGAAGACTAATGGTGGAATAAGAGAGCTCTTAATAAGATCACAGGTCACAAAGTACAGATCCAAACAAATACATGATAGAACATTTGATTTGACATGTTTAGACACTATCTCCTATCTAAGCAAAACTTCCTCCCCTTTTTGGCCAAAACTTGACAAAGGAGGCCTTCATAGAGACAAACCTAGGCACAACTTACCTAGACCTAAACAAAACCCATTGTGGTGATGAGAACAACACTCACTTGGTATTTAGAGGAAATGAGAAGCCGCTATAAATAGCAAAGCATTTTCTTAGAAATTAACAATCTTTAATTCTTTGTCAAATAAGAGATAATTGAGGATGGAAAAATTTATGCACGAATCAATATGCATTGTCCAACCTGACTTTGAACACCTTTAATAGCTCTAGATAGTTTCTGCTGAAAGAACCAGTCCCAATAGATGCACATTCATGGTCAACAACACTTTCTAATCTTCCTTCTTACACGAGGCTGGATGAAATGTCTAGAATATTCTTTAGTTGGACTTCATAGAAACATGTCCTGAACAATGTTCAGACATCCTATCAGACATTGTCTCTAACTTCAAGCAAACACACCTTCAACAATTTAGTCAAGGATGTTTCCCAGACTTCTTCATATGGTCAGAGGCATGACCGTAATGCCTTCATCTGAATTCTCCAAGTGCATTCCTTTCACTTAGAATTAGTGTCACACAACACAAAATGACACAAAAATCATATCCAAAAATAATATGTTAGAACATCTCCTGGGACATTAAGCTTCCCCTCAACCTCACAAGTCAGATTCTCCCCCAACATAGTGTCTAACTGTCTTTAGGACCAGTAGACCTAGCAGCTTCAGAACTTCCTTCATTATTCCATCCTCTATCATCAATAATAACATTTATGGATTCCATCATAACCTTAGTTCTGGAGTTAAAGACTATGTAAGCTCTATTATTTGTTGAGTAACCCAAGAATATTCCCTCATCACTCTTGGGATCCATCTTCTTTCTCTGTTCACGATCAGCTAGGATGTGACATTTACTTCCAAAAACATGAAAGTATTTGATAGTAGGTTTTCTTCCCTTCCATATTTCTTACATGGTGACTGAGGTGCCTTTGATTAGAGTGACTCTGTTATGGATATAACATGCAGTATTCATAGCTTCAGCCCAAAAATGGCAGGGTAACAACTTAGCATGAATCATAGCTCTGGCAAATTCTTGAAGAGTTCTGTTTTTGCGTTCCATAATCCCATTTTGATAAGGAGTAATGGGAGAGGAAAATTCATGACTGATTCCTTCAGAAGAATAAAAACCAGCAAACTTATTATTCTCAAATTCCTTTCCATGATCACATCTGATTCTGATGACATGATTATCCTTTTCTCTTTGAATTTTTTGACAGAGATCTTTAAAGACTTAAAAAGTTTCTGATTTTTCTATGATAAAACTTATCCATGTGTACCTAGAGAAGTCATCTACAACAACATAGGTATACTTCTTTCCACCAAGACTTTCAACCTGTATAGGTCCCATCAAGTCCATGTGAAGAAGTTCCAAAACTTTCGATGTGGTGAGATGTTGAATCTTCTGATGTGATATCTTAGTTTGCTTTCCAATCTGGCATTCACCGCATATTCTCCCTTCTTCTATCTTGAGCTTAGGAATCCCCTCTCACGGCTTCTATAGATATGATTTTCATTCCTTTCAGATGAAAGTGTCCCAGTTTTTGATGCCACAGTTTAACTTCATTTTCTTTAGCTAAAGCACATGTCGAGGAGAAGTTCAACTCTTGAGGACTTTCCTTCATTATCATAATCTCCTCCTCCAGTACCCAATTTTTCACCAAGGTTTTCATCCCTCTTCAGATCCTTGATCATCTTTTCAGATTTCATCTTCCTCGCTGAGCTAACTCTGATTGCCTCATCAAGTCTTTACAAGCATCTATTAACTTAGAAATCATATCATCCTTGCTTGAGGTCTTGTTTTCCGAGGATGCAGATGTCAAGACAATGTTTGGGACATGTTTTCTTAAAAACAACTTGAAGTGAAGAGACAGAGCAGGCTCCATTTTGAATACCACATCAGTACCACAAAGAATCCCATGGAGTTGATTGAGAATAATGCCACAAATAAGAGAGGCAAAAGCACTAGGAATCTTGATTGCATAAGTTACTGTATGATTTATAGTTTGTTGAAAAATGTAAGCACCATAATCAAACACCTTTTTATTTCCAACAACATAAATGATTTTTCCTAAACCCACTGTAATGGTTGAGGTATGATTGGTAGGGACCCAGTTAACAAATCCAATTCTATGCAGGATAGCATATTTCACACTTAACTTACTAACAGGGAGCTCATTCTTCATAGGCCATACATTCACCTGGTTTGCAGTAATGGCTTTGCAAACCTGATTATCAGTTACTTGTCAAATAAGTGTGACATCTCCTAACAACCAGCAGGATAGTCTTCTTTATCCCATTCACTACTGCAGAGAAAAATAAATTCTCGCAGAACCAACACATCCTCTTGGATAAGGATAGTATACTCTAGCAACATCTGGCCAAAGTCTTCAGCAACTTATAAGGACATAAACAACACATCTTGTAGCAACATGTCTCAGCATGTTATCCAACATCATCCTTATAGGATGACAATAACTCTATACGCTTGAACATCACAAGCTCCAAACAAACCACTTAATCCACTGACTCCTCTTGTCATGGACAATAAAAAACTTAATAATGTAGAAAACACAACACTAAACACCAACTAGTTCACTGGGAATCACTCCAACTACTCTGAACTAGTCACCTCTGATTCATGCCCTTGCACCTCCACACATACTATCATGACTCTTTGGACGACTAAGATTTCATGCAACCATAGTCTGAAACCAACTTCCGATAATTTCTTAGTGTGTGTTGTACCCCAAAATTTTCCCTCTCATTTGACAAGACTTTTCTCACAAGATCTCTTTGACTCAAGACAGGATTAGGGTTTGGTCAGCTCAAGATATCTCATCTTGCACTGATAACCCAAAATTAGGGTTTGAGTTTTCACAAGGATTTCTGGACTATCAATGCTTCATATGACTTTCAAACATCATTATGGACCCCCTAAGATCACTCATGACAAGTTTCAAGCCTTGAACCACATTTTTGATCAGTCAATTGGACAGTTGACCTAAAAATCAGCTGTATTGGGGGAAAAGTCAACCATGGCCAATTTACAGTCAAACTTCATAATTGTTTATCAACATAAACATTTTAAACTTATATGTGTCATTTGGTCAAGTTTGGATTACAATTCTTCAGGAAATTTGGTCAAATCACAAAAAGGGCAAAATAGTCAAAATTAGGGTTTTGACTAAGGAAGGGCAATTTCTGATTTTTTAACCTAGCAAATGACCAATTGAGTTAAAGCATGATTTTAAGGATTCAATTACATCATCTTGACTTAATTACATGGCTCAAAACATTTCAAATTCATTGGATTGACAGATAAAATTTACAGTTAACTGATCAAAAGTCAATTGTACACTGAAAAGTCAAACTTTGACTTTTTAGTCAAAATCAAGTGCAAAGGGTCATAGTTCATCAAAACATGCCCAAATGTGAAACTTGTTTATCAAGAAAACTAAATTTTAAAATTAGGGCTTGAATTTGAAAATTTTCCTAACTTAGAAATTTTCTAAGTATAGAAAATTTTCTTATTTTTTCTCAACTTTAAGCCACTTTTTCACCATGATACATAATAATTCAAAGAAAGTTCCCAACATGAAAGTTATAGACCTCCATGAAATCTACAACTTTTCTTCACACACTTTTCCCTAAATATTTTTGGATCTCAAGATATAAATTTGTGAATACATGGTCATGAACTAAATAACTTAGTGAAATTTTGCCCTAATTTAGGCAGGTTTTGGACCCAACTTCATGGCAATTTTTCACCTAGTTCCAAGAGTTATCTAAAAATGAATTTCAAATATGAATTATAGAGCACATTGCAAGCTTTTCAAAATGTCCAAGAACTCCTCCATATCATTTTTGAGTAGGGAGAATCGAAGAGATGAAGTTGGCAATTTGTCACTTTTTGTCCAAGCCATTTCATGAAGAACAAAGATGCAATCAGTACCTATGCTGCCTAATACATGCTTTACAGGTCCCAAACTTGTTCCATACTCCTTAATTAAATGCTTACTCAATTGACAAAGCTTATATCCATGCCTTAGAACCATTATCCAACTTGCAATTCCATTTATGGCAAAAAGGGACCGTTGCCATTTTGAAAAAGGTCAACTTTTGCAAACTTTACAATCTTGAGCATTAGACCTGTCCCCTTGACACATACAAGTACCACAGAACTAAGGAAACTTGTAGAGAAGAAATACCAACCCTAAGCCAGCCAGTACAAGCATGTGAGGTTTTGTCTTATCACTTTACTTCAAATACAAGAAAAGTGGCAAAAAGGTAAAAACAAGCATATCTGTTAAAGGGTTTACATCAAACCATTTACATACTAATATACAAACATTATACAACACAATACACGTTTTGCATAAGCACATCCATCTTCCCTTTGGCTCGTGCGTTTTGAGTTTGGATCATTCAAACATCTTACATACTTGATACCTAGCCAATCCATGCCTTCATCCTTGTTCTGTAATCAATCTTCTACCATCTTGCATTGTTAACTTCAGAGCTTGTAGTTTGACTTGGCCAAGGAGTTCCAGATACTTTCAGAGCAAGGCAAGAGTTGGAATACATTCAGGGAAGCTCAAGGAAGCTCAAGCAAGCATCAGGCCTCCATCAAACTCATCCCAGTTCCATTCACGATTCTAACTGAAGGAGGTAAAATTTCAAACTCTATCTCCTTGTACAGGTAACCTTAGGCCACGATTTGTGAATAAAAATGTAGTCCTCATCATAACGAAACTGTACATATCTTTATCTTGCATTGATTTTACTTGAGCTAAGAGAATTTGGAACTTGAAGTTTCTGAAAATATTAGGTTAAAATTTAGGGCTTTTAAAATTCTCTTTGTTCTTTGATTAATAGTTCACATAACTTATATGGTTGGAATCGTGAGTTCAAGCACTACAATTTTCATGTTATGAATTTTTATTTTTATGGAAGTATGAGAGAGTTACAGGGTGTCTGGCCAAGCGTGAGGAAAGGGATGAAGTACAGGGCAATGGCTTGTTTTGGATTATTTTGTTTTTGTTTTTCTTAAGACAATGGAAGTATAGCCACCGCAGTGGCAAAGTAGCGCGCTGGTGAGACCCATGTCCTGGGTTCGAACTTGCGCGCTACTTTTGTATTTTTCACATTTTTTTCCTTTTCCATTTTCACATTTTTGCAGGTTGGGCTTGGTCTTTTGGGCCAGGAGTTTTTGCTAGTACATTACCACTAGCTTTGCTACATTACCCCCCCTTTCCAACTTTATTATTTTTATTTTTTATTTGTTTTATTTTCATATTTAATATTTTAAATATTTTCTTTAATGCATAAAAATCCTAAAAAATGTAAAATTAATAATATTGCACTTTTATTGTATTTTTATTTTATTTCTCACATAAAAATATATTTTATTTTAATATGATATTCTTTAGTTTCTTAATAAACTTGTAAATATATTTAAACATATTTAGTTCAATTTATTTTTCATTTCATACTTATAAATACTTATTTTTGCATATATTTAATTTTATATTTATATACAATATTATTTATTATTTTTATACAAGAAAATACACAAAATAATACCTATAAAAACTTTATTTTCTCTTAAATAATAATTAGGGTTAAACCCCTTTTAAAAATTAATTCCTTTTCTTTATATTTTTAGGTTTAGATTAAATTTTCTTTTACATAAAAACAAGACACAAAAATCTTTTTTTTACATGTACATTGCATTGCATTTTCTTTTTAATATTGTATTGTATTTATTCTAATTCGTACAAATTCGATTTGGTTGTAATAATTTAATTAGGTTTATATTCTTGCAAATCCCCATTCAAATTTGTATTTCCCCTCCCATAAATTGTTGTAATAGCTTCGAAATATTTACATTACGCAATTTATCGCTTTATATGTCATGATTAGTAATTAGGGTTTGTATGTCAAGAACAAAATAAAGCAAAATAGAAAACCCTAAATACAAGACAAAATCAAAAGCATGAAAATGATACACTTGCACACAAGCATCCTTAGGTTTTCTCCACTTGGTTGCCTAAAACAAAATGGCCATGTTACGCATGCGAAGTATCTTGGCAAAACAAAACAAATATAATATCATAGTCCCTCGATGACGCTATTCAAAAGTTGCCTTACAAAATGATCTTGGTCCCTCAAAAATGCTAAGATACTTTGCAAACATTGCTAATCATGGTTATACGATGACCCACGCCCGTCCCATTTACATCCAAAGATAGGGTTGCTTACCAAATCAATGGTAAGACAAAAATGTCAAAGGAATAGAAAATATATAAGAAAGACATTTGAGTAGGTAGATAGCTTCTAGTTACTTGCTCCATTTCAAACAATAATCCTTGCTATTTTCAAAACAAACACACACATATTTCAAAAACATCTTACAAACATTGAAAACATTTTCAAAAGACAAACATCTTTTTATACATTCTTACGAACGAGAATCATTGCAAAGATCGCCTAAACAAATGGCCTCTTTTACAAAATACTTTCAAAACTACAACAAACACAATTTCAAACAAACAAAAGCAAGTGATCTAAGCAAGTAACTAAGAGCCCATGGAAAACCATGGATGAAAAGGGTGCTAACACCTTCCCTTTTCATAATTTACCCCCCGAACTCAAGAAATAATCTCAAAGGTCTTTCCTGTGCTTTTTCACCTTTCCTTTTGGATAAAAGAAAAGTCGGTGGCGACTCTTGCTAACCGCAACATTTGCGATAAAACGCAAAAACCTCAATTCAGTTCTCCCACCATATCACAGTGTGCTGAAAAGCTTTACTAAGATTCAAACTCTCCAACAGAAGGAATACCATTTAACGAATGTGCTGATTAAATCCTCCTTTTGCACATTACTAGTATTTGCTGACACTAGTAAAGTCTTCAAACCAAGATATAAGTTATGCATTACTTGAGCATACTTCTCTAAACAAACTCAGAATATTCTTATTCTAAACCAATGATAGAACTGCCACTTCTAAATGAGGTGGTAGAATATTTAAGATTCACAGTCCCAAGTCTCTCCCACAGACTATCATCAACAATGATGTTACAACATCATTTGGGACATTAACAACTTTACTACAAAACCTATCAGCTTTCATTCTGGAATCACCATCCAAGGGACTTATTTCCATACATTCCCTTTACAAACCTTCTAATCTACACAATAGGATCCCAATAGATCTCATCTTCAGTATCTACCACAAATCAGAACATAATTTAAGAGACATAAGCTCTCAAATATTTTCTGAAAGACATGTTCAGAAATCAGATTTGCACTCAATCATGAGACAAACACTCAGCTCCCATCAAGGTATTTGTATTCAACTTTCATGCATAATCCTAATAAATACCCAGTGTCCCGTCAAATTACTTATCAGGTAGTCAGATAGGATTACCTTCTCACACTAGGTAGGACTTTAATCTGACATCCTTCTTCTTTAAACCTTTGATATTTTATGAATCTTTGTCATGACATTCAATCATGGCAGCCAAAACATTCCAGATTAGGTCAGTGGCTTGACCTTAAACTCAACTTTGGAGAACACACAATTTTGCTTCTTACTGAACCATGATATGAGATAATTCCCCAGAAAGAAACATCCTCCTGATGTACTTTTTCTATCATCAGCACTTCCTGCCCAATCAACATCATGATATCCACTTAGTGTAGAGCTAAATCCATAAGAATACAACATACCATAGTCACTTGTCCCATTCACATACTTTAGTATTCTCTTCACATGGTTGGCATGGCTAACTTTGGGATCAGCTTAATATCTAGCACATACCCCTTTTTCATCTTTAGACAACTACAAATGTGTGGGAGCATGTGTTCTCTTGTGACTGGCATTTTCCATCCCAAATTTCTTTACTATAATCTTCACATATTTAATCTGAGATAAGGATATTGAATCTTCCATTTGTTTAACTTGCAGACCAAGAAAGTAGGTTAACTCACCAACAAGGCTCATCTCAAATTCTGACTGCATTTGCTTGACAAAATGTTGAACCATCTCATTTGACATCCCACATAAATCTGTGCAATCATGTTCTTCCCTTCTTCTTCCTTGACAAAAAGAGTTTTGTCTATGCCGGCTCTCCTATATCCATTCTCACCAAGAAATTTTGTCAATCTCTCATGCCAAGCTCTTGGAAACTGCTTTAAACCTTACAAAGCTTTCTTCAGTTTATACACATGGTTAGGAAAGCTTGTATCAACAAATCCCTTAGGTTGTTCCACATAAAATTCCTCATTCAGATAGCCATTTAAGAAGGCACTCTTTAAATCCATTTGAAACAACATAAATCTCATAATGCAAGCAACTCCTAAGAGTAGTCTGATTGATTCAAGTCTTGCCACAAGGGAAAAGGTTTCATAAAAAACAACTCCTTCAATTTGAGTGTATCCTTGAGCAAAGGTCACTTTTATTGCTGAAGAAACTAAAATGTTGTTCCAACATCTACTACGACATTATCCATTTTTACTATGGTTCTAGGGGAAATATCCATAGTAACTCATACTCAACTCTTATGGGGGAAACACAAGGAAACATACCAACAACAACTGATCAATCTTCAGGATCATACTACCAACATATGCACGGGATTGCACAAGCCACGTCTCAATAAGCTTTTCTTCAGACCTCCTGTCTAACTTTGAGATGATGGATGTCATTGTCTGTACCTACAGAGAAGATTTCCTCTATTAGGTATCTATACAGACTTTTCAAAGAAGTCTGTTTCCCCTGATTCTTAAAAAACAGTCCCCTTCAAATTTTAACATCTCCAAAGATGTCACGACATTATGTCTGACATCATATCAACCCTTGACAAGGGGATCTTCTTCAACAACTTCTGAGGGTACACAAGGATAATCACAAATTCTCTTACTCAAGGGAAATCAAAACAATACTCAGGAGCATCAAACATTGTGGTTGGATCACAATACTCTTCTTTAAACATAATTTGTTTTATGGCCACAAACAGGATTCC
This sequence comes from Vicia faba, assembly GCA_948472305.1. Taxonomy (NCBI): domain Eukaryota; kingdom Viridiplantae; phylum Streptophyta; class Magnoliopsida; order Fabales; family Fabaceae; genus Vicia; species Vicia faba. Next base: position 375,764,660 of record OX451735.1, on the reverse strand, counting down.
ATGAATCTGGTTCATTTGATCAGAAGGATCTTCCAGATACGAGCTCATCTCATAAAGGATCTGGTGGAGATTCCTTTATGAGTTCTTCTCAAGAACATGGAGCTCAACCTCTATACTCCCATAATCCTTGGTCAGAAATAAACTGACACATGGAGTAAATAAATTGTTGATCATGTCCTGATCAACCTGCACAAACCAGATGCCTCGTCTTCCACATCAGGAGTAAGTTTCAAAAAAAAAGTATTCATAACATTTTTGTTCAGCATCCAAGGCATATGTTCTTCAACTGGTAGTTGCATACCTGATGAAATAATGTTCTAACATCCCATAGAACATCAGTTCCTTCTTCTTGGAACACACCATCCTTGATAGTCTTTAAGGTTAATATGCGATGTATATGAGCATCATTGATCAATTGATTCTCATCAACCTTATTGATAAATGTCTTTATGAGTGGACTTGAGGAAGATCTCAAGTATCTTTGACACTTTTAATGCAGTTGAAAATGTCAGCATATATTCTGTTGAGGGTAACAACCCTAGTATCATTCCCATACTTTAAGAGTTATATAAGATAACATGCAGCAGAATACTAAAAACTCCTCAACAATATTTAGACACAATGCTTACACCACTATCCAAGTATAAGCATGGAAAATTAGGATAGAAAGTAAATCAAGCGTACATGCAGCAACTTCCCACCAAGCTACAGGCCTCAATGCAACAGACAGGAACAATACCTGTCACAGATAACCAATGATCCTTGCCACGAGATCATCCTTACAATAGTATGAATTGTCCAAGTTCATACCTCTTTTCAGTAAATACTTTCTTCCTTGCCCATGACCAGAAAGTACCTTTCCAAGATCTCACCCAGAACAGAACATGATGCCTGCTCTGATACCAAATGAAATTCTGGTATAACAGACTTAGATGTCCTATAAGGATGTCGAGATATATGATTTGACACAAACACACAGGCAAGATAAAACAGTACTGAAAAGATAAAGGACACACCAGAATTGTTTACCCAGTTCGGTGCATAACAACACCTAATATGGGGGCTACCAAGCCAGGAATGAAGTACAACAACACCTAGAAATTCTCTAAGTGTTTTCACACTTGATAATTTTACTACTTCATGACCATTTTTTCACCAAGATGCAAGATGATTCAAAGAAGACTTTCAACATGAAAGTTGTAGATCTTGACGAATTCTACAACTTTTTATTAGAGGGTTGATGTCCAAAAAATTCTTAGATTTGAAGATATATGCTGATGAAGTCATGCCATTTTTGTATAAACACTTAGAGGAATTTTCAACAGGTTTTGGTCAGTTTTTATCTCAACTTCTTGGCCAATTTTTATCAAGTTCCAGTTTGATTTAGCCAAAGTTGTAAACATGAAAGTTGTAGACAATGTTTCAAGCTTTCCAAAACATTCAAGAGCATGAATTTATCATACTTGATCTAGGAGATTCAAAGGCATGAAGTTGGGCATCTATTTTGGAATTACAAGTCATTTTGGTGAAGAACACATAATCCAATCTATATGTTATGCGGAATAATCTTTCTTTGCAGGCCTTCTAACTTGAAAATCTCACCATAATTTAATGTTTACACAAACTTTTGAGCTATGGTCCATTTGATTTAAGCATTATCCAAGTGATCTTTCAATTTTTGGCACAAAGTTAACATTGCCTTTATTGCAAAGTAGCTTTAATCACAAAGTCAACCCTTCTTGAGCCTCTAACTTGTTCCTTCTACACACATGCAACATACAAAATCAGATAAGCATGCTTAAAGTATCCAACAACTCTATGAAGCAAAGTAAAAAGCATTGGAACTATGATCTCCAAACTTGCTTCATTTACAATCCAACCTAGCCAGAACATATGATCTTGAAAATATGATCAAACCTTATCTTAAAACCTTTTTCCTATAAATAGAGAGATCATTTGCAAGAAAAAGGTGAGAGGAACAAGCACTCAAAATCCTTTTACTCTAAAAAAAACAGAATTGTCCAAAAAACCTCCATTTTTGAGCTTTAAAGTCCAAATCTTTGAACCTATCACGCCTTTCAAGTTTTGCCCAAACAAACCACCGAAATAATTCATATACATCATATAGAAGTTGTTCAAGCACAAGAACAACTTTTGTAACATCATTATCATCGTCTTCCGAACTCAAAAATTGTACCTTGCAACTTGACTTAGTTGGAGTGATTCAACAACTTTCAGCACCAAAGCGAGGATTGACATAGCTTTAAGAAGGTCCAAAGGAGCATGAACAATCACCACTTTGCACACAGAAATATCCGTACATGTTCTAAAGTTTTCGCTTCAAGAGGTAAAATTTCTCAAACTGTAATATCTTTATCCATACATCATTTTCTCTTGCTTTCAAAAGAATACAACAGGACAGTCAAAGAGAAAACTTAGAAAAAAGGCAGCCCAGTTGCTGACACGGGTGCCCGTGTCACACGACACGGCCCGTGTCAGCTAGAAACTTAGCAAAAGGGCGGGACAGGGGCTGACACGGGTGCCCGTGTCACACGACGCAGCCCGTGTCAGTTAGAGACGTGCAAATCAAGCATGACAGGGGATGACACGGGTGCCTGTGTCACACGACACGACCTGTGTCAATTTGGCTGAAACCAAAAATATGTAGAGGAGCAAGGGCAGATTCTGACACGGGAGCCTGTATCCACTAACACGGCCCGTGTCAGCTCAGACATTAAAATTCCTTATTTTGAGATTTTTAAGTTACTTTTGAAATATTTCATTGCTTAGAGATGGCCTAACACTATACAAAAACTCTTTTCTAGATAAAATATTAAAGTTATTTCCTAAAATAATCGAGACTACAAAACCTTTTCTATCAAAAAACCCTAAAAAAAAATTCTTTTCACTTTACATTTTCTTGTGCATTTTACTATTTTGCATTATAAATTATGTAATTTTCAAAGCCTTGTAATAGTAATTAGGGTTTATTTTTACTTGTCATCCCCATTTGTAAATTTGTATCCCCCATCCCCCAAAGTATTGTAATAGCGTAGGACTATCTAATTTCCATAATTTATCACTTTCCATATTATTGCTAGTAATTAGGGTTTGTATGGAAAGACTTAAAACCAAACAATAGACAACCTTAATTAAAGACAAATGAATGAAAACAATACACCTTGCACACTTGCACCTCTAGGGTAACCCACACTTGTTGCCTCGAATAAAAACAATCATGCTCCTCGAACGTGGGATACTTTAGTAAAGACCCTCGATTACAAGATCGTAGTCCCTCAATTGCCCTTTGATGTTGCCTTCGGTAAATGATCTTAATCCCTCACAATGAATTGCTAAGGTATCCTACAATGTTGCCTTCTATGACTGTATGATGACCCACACCTGTCCATTCACATCCAATGATAAGGTTCCTTACTAACTAATGGTAAGATAACGCTATCTAAAGGAGGAGGAAAAGAACAAATACTTTCTTTTGAGTAGGTAGAACGCTCGTAGTTTCTTGCTCACAAACATTTCAAAATAAAACATCTTTCAAACACACCAACACTTTCATGAAATATTTTCAAAATTCAACACTTTGTATATGTTCTTATAGAGACGAGAATCATTACAAAGTTCGCCTAAACAAAGGCACTTTTCAAAAATACTTTCAAACAAACACAAACACATTTACAAGGCATTTTCAAAGTGAGCTAGCAACTAAGAGCCCGTAGATAACTACGGATGAAAAGGGTGCTAACACCTTCCCTTTTCATAACCTACCCCTTGAACTCAAGAAAATTCTCAAAATGTCTTTTCTGTTCTTTTCTCCATTTCCTTTATTGGATAAAAGAAAAGTCGGTGGTGACTCTTGCTATCCGTAATAATTGCGATAAAACGTAAAACACCCAAGTCAGTTCTCCCACCGTATTACAGAACTGGCAAATCTGCTGGGGAAATGAACTAAACATGGGGTTACCTTAAGATCTAGATCACCTTTATTACTGTATTTTCTTGATTTGTTTGATTTATCTTTGTGGGTTATGCTTGGGTTTATTCTTGTAAAAATTATATACCCGGATTTGGGGGCATATTAGGTAAGTAGCAATAGATCATGGGGACTATGTAGCGTATACCGACATGGTTGAAGCGATGGCTACGTTAGTGTGACACATTTGTTGGTACTTGTTATAGCCCAAATATTTCCCTCTCGTTCTTCAAGAATTTTCTCACAAGATTTCTATTGGGTCAATACTGCACAAGGTTTGATCAGCAAGATACTTCCTCAACACTGATGACTCAAAACAAGAGTTTGAATTTGCACAAGTATAATTGGACTTTTAATGCCCCATGTAGTTTCCATGGATCATATTGGGCTCTCGGGAATCAAATCGAAGAAGAGAAAGTTTGCTTCGATCTATAAGCTTCGATTGGGCATTTGGTTTCCTTCGAGCAAGCTTGGTTCCTATGCTTCGATTGGGCATTTGGCTTCTTTTGAGAAAGCTTGGCTCCTATGCTTTGTTTGGGCATTTGGATTCTTTTGAGAAAGCTAGGTTCATAAGCTTCGATTAGGAATTTGGCCTCCTTCGATGCAAGCTTGGTTCACAAGCTTCGATTGGGCATTTGGCCTCCTTTGATCAAGTTTAATCCACAAGCTTCAATTGGGGAATTGGTTTTCCTTCCTTCAACCTGCTTCAATCCACCTCCAAACTTGCTTCGACCCATAAAGAAAGTCTATCTTCAAACTTTCTTCGAACCACAAGGATAGTTGTTTGTGGCATTTGAAGTTTGGATATTTGAACTTTCAACTGATTACTCAAGATATGGTTTTCCAAGTCTTGAGATGACTGAAAAAACTTTGTGAAGTAGGAAAGAAATCCATAATTTCTTTCGTTTTGACTATTCCATTGAGATCATCTTGCATACTCAGAGTAGTATATTCAGTTGAATATGGTCCACTCGAAAGACTTGCAATTGGTGGGAACAATTAGTTTAGCCTTCTTTCGAGTTTGGTCGAAAGTTGGACCTATGTGATCAAAACAAAAGGACTCAAAGTGGTATATTCAGCTAAATATGGCCCATTCGAAGGACTTGCAATTGGTGGGAACAATTAGTTTTGTCTTCCCTTGAGTTTGGTCGAAGGTTGGACCTACGTGATCAAAACGAAAGGACTCAAAGTGGTATATTCATATGAATATGGCCCATTCGAAGAACATAACAAAATCCTTATGCTATGATGCACAATCTTGTGTAGCAGGCCCATTTGCTGGTAAATCCCAATTTAATGCTTAAACCCACTTTTGAGTTATTACCCAAGGGTTTAAGCCTTTATCCAAAGGATCTCTACATTTATGGCCTAAAGTTATCATTGCTATTCTTGGAAAGCAAATCTTTTGGTACAGGTCTGTCTTGAGCCCACACTTTGTTTGCTTCTGATTCTGACCCCACCATAAAACACATAAAGCAACCCATCTAAACCATTAACTTTGGTATTTCATCTTGGGATCATGAAAACTTGACACAAGTGGATATTTGCTTTCCAACCAAACCATATTTTATTATCTTACAAATTTGGTTACTCCAACTTCCCAAACCTTTTCTCTATAAATAGAGAGACCATTTGCAAGCTAGGGGACCAAATTCTTGTTGTGTTAAAAAATCCTTAAACACTCCTAAACTCTCAAAAACTCAAAATTTGCATCCAAAGCAACATTATTTTCCATTTATGGCTTTTGAAAAAAACCACTCCAGAATCTTTCAAGCATCTCCCATTTCTTCCATTTGAATATCATCCATACACCATATAAAGAGAGAGGTTATTACCCTAGAACACTCCTAAACTCTCAAAAACTCAGAACGTGAACACAAGCAAAAATAACTTGGCACATTCTAACCTTACACACAAAATCTCAAATACCTCATTATGTTCTTTTGGCCTTTCGATTCACTAAACCTCCATATACCAGCTCTTCGATTCAAGTGACTTTCAAAGCAAAGTAGCAACTGAAATAGCTTCAGGGAGGTCGAAACATGCTTAGTCCATCATCAAACTGTTCCTGGAGGCTCTGTCGAAGTCCCTCAAGTTTCGCTCCAAGAGGTAAGTTTTCTTAAACTTAGAACTTTTCATTCAAACATCATTTGTATACACAAATAAAATAAAGATGTAGAATTCATATCTAGGAAGTTAAACATGCTTTTAGTTTCGATTATCACTGCTTATACGTTGAGAATTTCAACTCTGACTAGTTAGGCTTTGATTTTGGTACCAAACAATTTTGTGCTAACCTCTGATATGTAGCTTTCGAAAGTTACATAGTTAGATTTGTATTCAAATTTTAGACAGGTTTGATATTTACACTTTTCGATTTGGTTGAGAATCAAAGCTTTTAAAAGCTTAACATGGTAATACATATCCATGCGCTCGAAGGAAGAAGAGGCTAGCATTTCAAACATTCAGAAACGAGTTCATTTTGTACCAAATTGAAGTTATCTTATGAACGGATGAAACAGACCACCGCAGTGGTACAAACAGCGCACGCGAAAGACATTTATGTATAAGGTCCTGGGTTCAAACCTTGGCAGGACAAGAACAATTTTTATCATTTGTTTGTTTCCTTTTCTTTCTAACAAATTTCAACATTTTTCCAACCAATCAAAATAACTCCTTTTGAGTTGATTTTTTGCATACTATTTATTTACAATGTTTATTTTATGAATATATAAAAATATCACAAAAAATATTTTATTTTCATAATTATTTTAATTAACCAAAATCTTTCTTTAACAAAATCAAAACAAATTCATTTCCTTTTCGTTCATGTCTTGTACATTATAATCCTTTTAATTTTTGTACATCATTCAAATTTCAATATGGCTGTAATAGATAATTAGGTTTAATTTCTTGCAATCCCCAATCGTAAATTTATACACCCCATCCCCAAGTGATGTAATAGCATAGTAAATTTACTTTCCGCAATTTACCGCTTTTCATATAAATGCTTGTAATTAGGGTGTGTATGGCAAGATAAAATCAACCATTAGAAAACCCTAATTTCAAAGACAAAAATGTATGCAATCAAACACACTATTTACACACATGCACATCTAGGATGACCCCACTTGTTGCCTCGAAAAATAGTCATGTCCCTCGAATATGGGCGTTTTAGCAAAGACGCTCGATAAAAAGATCGTAGTCCCTCGATGTCCCTCGATGTTGCCTTCCGTGAACGATCTAGTCCCATATAAAAATTGCTAAAACGTCTCATAAGTTGCCTTATATGACTATACAACTGACCCACGCCTGTCTCTTCACATCCAACGATGGGGCTTCTTACCAAATCAATGGTAAGATAGCAACATCTAAAGGAGGAGGAAAAGAACATAGACTTTTTGAGTAGGTAGGACGCTCGTAGTTGCTTGCTCTTAAACAAAAACCATTTCCACACTTACACTTTCAAAACATCTTAAAAAAACAAACATCTATTTGAACTATTTTCAAAACCAAAACTTTGTATGCATTCTTATAGAGACGAGAATCATTACAAATTTAGCCGCAACAAAGGAATTTTGCAAAATATTTTCAAACTTACACCACAAAGCACATTTCACATAAAGCAAAAAATGATCTAGCAAGCACCTAAAGAGCCCATAGATAACTATGGATGAAAAGGGTGCTAACACCTTCCCTTTTCATAATTTACCCCCCAAACTCAATAAAATATCTCAAAGGTCTTTCCTATTCATTTCACCCTTTCCTTATTGGATAAAAGATATGTCGGTGGCGACTCTTGCTATCCGCAACAATTGCGTTAAAACGCAAAACAACCAAGTGAGTTCTCCCACCGTATTACAGAACTGGCGACTCTGTTGGGGACATACTTAAAAGTGGGGTTACCTTAGAGCTAGATCACATTTAATTACTTTCCTTGTGTGACTTGATTGCTTTACATTTATGGGTCTTTTTTTGGGCTTGTTTTGATCCTCTACCCGGATCGGGGAACACCATTAGGTAAGTAGCAATAAATTGTGGAAACTGTGTGGGGTACACCGACATGGTTGAAGCGATAGCTACATTAGTGTGACACATTTATTGGTATCGGTAGACCTTGAGTTTAGTCAAGGAGAATACGGGGCCGCTGTGTGGTGTCATGATGGACTAACTGATCTTAGAACCTTTAATTGAACAACTTGTCCATTAGGAAGTAGTGAGATAGCAGACTTTGGTGTAGTCCGAAGTTAGTTGATACTCGATACTACAATCATTAAGATCTGAGTTTTGGGATATTTTGGTCTCCAATAAAGAGGCTTGCGCTGAAACAATGCCCAATGAAGAAAAATAAATGATATTGAAATCCCCTAGAACCTAGTTAATTTCTAGGACAGGTCGAACCAACTAAACTTCAAAAGGGTACTTACCTATAAACTCCATGCAAGCCTAAACCTAAGGACTTGTTTTTTTTACTTGTGTATATACTTGTACATAAACATCATGACATCATACCATGGCATTTTGAACTAACCATTTCAAGGACCTAGAGATTTACTTTTGTTCTGTTTTGTAGGACATGACTTCCACTCGCAGAAATACTATCCAAGTCAACCTCGTAAGAGTGCCTCCTCAACTCAAAGAATTAGCGTCAAGGGTTCCTTAGAATTCTTCGTTCATCGAGAGACATGGTCGACTTCTCAATCTGGTTACCTCAAGCTATGATGAAGACATGATGAAGGTTCCCTTCCAATTCTTCGACCCTTTGCACCATTGCTTTACCTTTCCTGATTACCAACTTGTGCTCACTATGGAAGAATTTTATCAACTCTTGGGAATCTCTATCCTTGATCAATTACCCTTCAACGGTATTGAAAGAGACCCAATACATGAGGATATTGCTCGAGCTTTACATTTGCAACAATCTGACGGTTTGGCCAATTGGGAAACGAGAAGTGGCGTCAAAGGGTTTTTAGCCAAGTTTTTGTTTGAGAGGGCTCAATTCTTTTGGGATACTTTGGATTTATCAGCCTTTGAAGAAGTTTTGGCTCTTATCATCTATGAGTTGGTTATGTTTCCCAATTCGGACCAACTTATGGATGTGAACATAGTAAAAAAATTTCTATCTCACAATTTGGTTGCCACTTTACTTGGGGATATCTTGCATTCTCTTCAATCTCTCACCATGAAGAGAAGAGGACTTCTTGTGTGTTTCACTCCTCTTTTGGATAGGTGTTTTATTTCACACCTACCCCGATCTATTATGAAGAATGAGCAAGGTTTAAGATGGTCTAGTAGGTTGATGTCACTCACACATCTATTATTGTGCTCAATCTATGGAGAACATTACTATTATTGACCGCTGTGGGGAATTCCCTAATGTCCCTCTACTTGGAATTATGGGAGGTATCACTTACAATTCTTGTTTGGCTCTGAGATAGTTTGGGTATGCTAGGAGGGATGGACCGCATGACGCACTTATCCAAGGAATTGCATTTGACTATGAGAGTGATGTCCAAGGTTATCGTCATAGATTCATACGAGCTTGGGCATGGTTAACAAGGTTGATAGGAAGACGTTGGGGCATAAGAACTCCATTTCTTTGGAGCCTTATCTCAAGTGGGTGCGGTCTTGCGCCCAAAACCTCATGATGCCTTATGAAGCCATCTTACCTATTATCATGGAGCCTGTCGCCGAAGGAGATGTTCCATATACTGTCCTTTATCCGGATATGCCAACTTCTCTTGAAGATTTGCAAAGAGCTTGGATTCAGCTAAAGGAGGAGCGAGACACCTTCGAAGCCCACTGAATGCGAGAGTGACATCAACCTTTGCGATCACTTCATGCCTTGCTCATTCTTCAAAACTAACCGAGGAAGGTGCGAAATAAACAACCTAGCCAGCAAAGGAGTAAAACACATAAAAATTCCTCTTCTCTTCATGGTACAGGCATGATGGGAATACAAAATGTCTCAGAGTAAGGTAGGTACTGGGTTACGAGATGAGAAGATTTTGACCGCATTCACGTCTATAAGTTGGTCTGGATTAGGAAATAGTACCATCCCATAGAGTAGAAGAGCCAAAATTTCTTCAAAAGATTGCAAATCCAAAGCATCCCAAAATTGTTGAGCCTTCTCAAACAGAAACTTGGTTAGAAAACCCTTAACACCACTTCTTATTTCCCAATTTGTCACAATGTCGGATTGTTGCAAATGTAAAGCTAGAGCAATCTCCTCATGTCTTGGGTATTTCTCAATACCGGTCAAGGGTAATTGATCAAGAATAGTCACTCCCAAGAGTTGAGAAAACTCCTTCATGGTAGGCACTAATTGGTAATCAAGAAATGTGAAACAATGATGTTTAGGATCAAAGAATTGAAAAAGCACATGTACCATGTATTCTTGAAAGTTTGAGGTAACCAAGCTAATGAGACAGCCATACTTCTTGGTGAACGGAGAATCATTTGGAACTCTTGACGCTAACTCCTTGAGTTGAGGAGGCGTTTTCACAAGGTTGATTCGGATAGTATTTCTTCTCATGGAAGCCATATCCTACAAAACAGCACAAAGATAAATCCCAAGATCCATGAAATGGTTAGTGCAAAATTCCATGGTATGATGTCATGATGTTATGTACAAGTAAACATATACAAGCAAAGCAAATAAGTCTTTAGGTTTAGGCTTGCATGAGTTTCATAGGTAAGTACCCTCTTGAAGTTTGGTTGGTTCAACCTGTCCTAGAAAGTAATTGGGTTCTAGGGAATCTCAATATGATTGATCTTTCTTTATTGGGCATTGTTTTAGTGCAAGCCTCTGTTTTGGTGACCGAAATATCCTAAAATTCCAATCTCAATGAGCGTATATCGAGTATCAACCAACTTTGGGCTGCACCAAAACCGGCTATCTCGCTACTTCCTAATGGCCAAGTTGTTCAACAAATTTTTTTAAGGCCAGTTAGTGCTTCATGACACCACATAACGGTCCCATATTCTCCTTAATTTGCCATAAGGGATACCGGTACCCACAAATGTGTCACACTAACATAGCTATTTATTGAACCATATCGGTCTACATCGTACAATCTCCACAATCTTTGCTACTTACCTAATAATGTTCCCAGATCTGGGTAAAGGATCAATACAAAACCCAAATAAGGACCCAAAATGTAAAGCAAACAAGTCAAACAATGAAATCATTTAAATTTGATCTAGTCTCTAAGGTAACCCCACTTTTAACAAGATTCCCCAGCAGAGTCGCTTGTTTTGTCATATGGTGGGAGAACTGACTTGGGTGTTTTGCGTTTTATCACAATTGTTGTGGACAGCAAGAGTCGCCACCAACTTTTCTTTTATCCAATAAAGGAAAGGGTGAAAAGAACATGAAAGACCTTTTGAAAATTTTCTTGAGTTCGGGGGGTAGGTTATGAAAAGGGAAGGTGTTAGCACCCTTTTCATCTGTAGTTATCTACGGGCTCTTAGTTGCTATCTCACTTTAAAATTCTTTATTTGAAATGTGTTTGTGATGTTTTTGAAAGTATTTTTGAAAGTGCCTTTGTTTAGGAAAACTTTGTAATGATTCTCATCTCTATAAGAATGTATACAAAGTGTTGACTTTTGAAAATATTTCATGGAAAGTGTTGGTGTATTTGAAAAATGTTTGGTTTGAAATGTTTGTGAGCAAACATCTACGAACGTTCTACCTACTCAAAAAGTCTTTGTTCATTTCCTCCTCCTTTAGATATTGCTATCTTACCATTGATTGATAAGAAGCGCTATCATTGGATGTGAGGGACAGGTGCTGGTCATCGTATAGTCAAAGAAAGCAACATTGTAGGACACCTTATCAATTTTTGTAAGGGTCTAAAATCATTTACGAAAGCAACATTTGAAGGGTCATCGAGGGACTATGATCTTATTTTTCATTGTTTTTGCTAAAGTATCCCACGTTTGTGTAACATGGCTATTTTCATCTTAGGTAACAAGTGAGGTCAACCCTATAGGTGCAAGTGTGCGACGTGTTCGTTTCCATGCTCTTTTTCTTTGAGATTAGGGTTTTCTAATGATTGATTTTATCTTTCCATACAAACCCTAATTATTAGCAATAATATTGAAAGCGATAAATTGATGGAATTTAAAGTTCTACGCTATTACATCATTTTGGGGGATGGGGATACAAATCACAAATGGGGGATGAAAGCAAATAAACCCTAATTTACTATTACAACCATATTGAATATGAACAAATAATGTACAAGAATAATGAAGGCAATGTAAAAGGAAAAGAAAATTGTTTCTGTTTGATTTTTATGAAATTTAACTTAATTAATTAAAACTAAAATGAATGGAAGGAAATTAATTAATTAAACTCCTAAGTTCTAAATTAATTTAATTAAAATAAACTAATTCTAACATTAATTTAATTAAGAAAATAAATTTGTTAAAGAAATGTTTTTGGTCTTTTATTCTAAAAGAAAAAAAATGAAAATATACTAAATATCTAAATAATAAATATACAATACTTTTTGGAATTTTTGGTTAATAAAAATAATAATAATAAATTAATAGAAATTAAAATAACATAAAGAAAAAAAGAAAATAAAATAAAAACTAAAATTAAGTCATGGGAATTTGAAAGTAATTTGAAGTGTAAATAAGTAAAATGATTTTGTGTGTTAGGCCCATCATTGATTTTTTTGTAAAGCCAGAAAATAAAACAAAAAAATGGAATGGGCTATGTGACATTAGCATATAGGGGGTGAGAGGAAGTAAAATGGTAATGGCCCAACGTGCTGGCTGTTTGAACAAAATGAAGCAAAAATGTTAAGAAATAAAGCAAAAGGTGTCCCTCTAGAGCTTGAACCCGGGACCCTTTAGCAATAAGGCCCTTATGTGCACACTCTCTACCATTGGAGTGGCTATACATCCGTTTATTAAAAAAAACTAACACAATATATTACAAAATCAATCCTAGGCATGTGTCTTCTTCTTCCTTGCGCCATACTGAACATCCATCTTTCAAATCATGTAACTTCTTCATCTCTCAACTATTTGCAAAAATGCAAACATCAAACTTATTTGAAATTTAACCACGATTCCAGAAATGTAAATAACTAAAACTATAAATCAAAGATTAGCACGAATTTTGAATGGTACCAAATCTGACCTAATTTTTCCATAAATTTCAAACCTAAAATTCTCACTACTCAAGCAATATAAATGAATTCTAAGGACATGGTCAGCTTCAAGGCTATGATGTCTACATTTTGTCTTTGAAAATGGAAAGCTAACAATGCCTATATGAAGATTTTAAAAGTCAGAAAACTTACCTCATAAATGGAATTCGTGTTTTACAAATGAGCTTTCTTCAAGGGGCTACAATGATAAGGTTAGCTTCCTTAAGTCCCTAGGAAGCTAATGCAATGCTTAGCTTGGGTTGGGAGTGGCTGAAAAGGTCTGGAGAAGTCCAACTCTAATGCTTTATTTTTGGTTATGGAAAATGAAGAAGATGGTGTTACAGTTGGAAGACAGGGATTGGGATAGTCTCTATATGTGTATTAGAAGCTTTGTGACGGATTAGAAGTGAAAACGCACGAGTAGATTTGAAGATTGGGTTACAAAGTCAGAAATGACAAGTTTTTGTGCTTATGTTGCAATTCCTGGTTTGAGGGAGAGTGAGGGTTCTTGATGGCTCGTGAATTCTTCCTCTAAGTTTCATAAGAGTGTCTTAATTTATAGGAAAAGGTTTGAGAGCTTGAGGTGGTCAAAATTCAAAAATCACATGTTGTGTTCATTTGACTTGTTTTTGAAGCAAGCATGACAAATATGATTTCAAGGCAAAGTACAAAGCTTGTAGGTTAGTTGAATAACTTTAAACATGCCTCTTATGAGTTTCTAGGTTAAGTGTGTGCAGAAGGAGCCATTGAGAGGCTTAAGAAAGGTTGACATTGCATAAAGCTTTGCTTTACAAGAATGGGATGGTAACTTTCTCCCTAAAATGGCAAATTGCTTTGGACAATGCTTGAATCAATTGGACAATTGATCAATCAGTTTTGTAAACATTAAATTCGGGAGTGATTTGCAAATATGAAGCCTATAAAGTAAGATTATGCAGCATGGCTTATGGATTTGGTCATGTGTTCATCACAAAATTGACTTGTAATTCAAGTTTGAAACCCTAACTTCATCTCTTCGATTCTACTAGCTAAAGAATGATCTTATTGAGTTCTTAGACATTTTGAAAAACTTGGAACATTATATACAACTTTCATCTTGGCCATTTTGACAAAATCCTCTTGGAGCTTGGTGCAAATTGGCCAAGAAGTTAGGTCAAAAATCTGCCTAAACTAGGTCAATTTTTCATTAAGTGTTTAAGAAAAAGTGCATGACTTCATGGATTCATAACTCAAAATCCAAGCATTTCTAGGACTTTATCAATAAAGAAAAGTTGTATATTTCATCATTATCTACAACTTTCATGTTGGAAGTTTTCTTTGAATCCTCTTGCATCTTGGTGAAAAGTTGGCATGAAGTCATGAAAAAAATAAGACTTAAAACACTTAGAAAATTTTCTAAGTCTTGAAAACTTTGACTTTTTCGAAGACTTTTGAGTTTCTTGATTTCTTGATAGTTAAGCTTCATATTTTTGAATGTCTTGATGAATTGTGGTCTTTGAAACTCAATTTTGATCAAAAAACCAAATTTTGACTTTTGATTTATCAATTGACTTTTCCTTAGTTGACTGAATTTCAACTATCAATCAATTGTTCTTGAGAAATGATTTGAGCCATGAAATTTGGTCAAGACATTGTGTTTGAATCCTTAAGATCATGCTTCAAACCATTAAGTCATGTATTAGGTCAAAAGTCATTGATCAGTCATTCTCAGTCAAAACCCTAATTTTGACCATTTTGCCCTTTTGATAACTTGATCATTTTCTTGGGGAATTGTGATCCAAACTTGATCAATTGGTGCATATGACTTCAAAATGTTGATATTGGTTAAAAATCTTAAGGTTTGACTGTAAGTTGACCACAGTTGATTTTTTACCCAAAATACAAATGATTTTCAGTCATCTGAGCAATTGACTGAGCAAAATTGTTATTCAAGACTTGAAACTTGATATGAATAGTCTTAGAGGTCTATAATGATCCATGAAAGTCATTTAAGGCATTAGAAGTCCAGTTTTCCTTGTGAAAATCAAAACCCGAATTTGAGGCATCAGTGTTTAGAAGGTGGTTTAACCTAGTCAACACTTGTACAGGCTTGAGCTATTGAAGATCTTGTGAGAAATCTCTTGAGAAAAGAGAGGGAAAATTTTGGGGTACAACAGTTGGACTTCAACTGGAAGAAGTATCAGAATAAATTTACGCTTGATTTAATCTGAGCCAAAAAATGTCTAACTGGAAGAAATATCAGAATAAATCTATGGTCAATTTAATTTGAGCCAGAATAAGTCTACGCCTATCTTTAACTGGAAAAAGTATCAGAATAAATCTATGGTTGATTTAATCTGAGCTAGAAGATGTCTACGTCTGTCTTTAACTGGAAGAAGTGTAAGAATAAATCTTTGGTCGATTTAATCTGAGCCAGAAAAGGTCTACGGGAAGAAGTATCAGAATAAATCTTTGGTTGATTTAATCTGAGCCAGAAGATGTTTATGTTTGTCTTTAACTGGAAGAAGTATCAGAATAAATCTTTGGTCAATTTAATCTGAGCCAGAAAAATTGTCTACTGGAAGAAGTATCAGAATATATCTTTGGTCAATTTTATTTGAGTCAACAAATGTTTTTGTCTGTATTTAACTGGGAGAAGTATCAGAATAAATCTTTGGTCGATTTAATCTGAGCCAAAAAAAGTGTCTACTGGAAGAAGCATCAGAATAACCCTTTGGTCGATTTAATCTGAGCCAACAGATGTTTTATGCTCGATTATATCTGAAAAATATATTAGAATGAGTCTATGGCTGACTGTATCTTAAAAGTGGATCAGAATGAGTATTTGCTCGACTGTATCTGAAAAATGTATTAGAATGAGTCTACGCCCGACTGTATCTAAAAATGGATCAGAATGAGTCTTTGCCCGACTGTATTTGAAAAATGTATTAGAATGATTCTACGCCCGATTGTATCTAAAAGTATATCAGAATGAGTCTTCGCTCGAATGTATCTGAGAAATGTATTAGAATGAGTCTACGCATGACTATATCTTAAAAGTGGATCAGAATGAGTCTTTGCCCGACTGTATCTGAAAAATGTATTAGAATGAGTCTACGCCCGACTGTATCTAAAAGTGGATCAGAATGAGTCTTCACTCGACTGTATCTGAACCATGCTTCCAAAATGAAACTCTGGGAACGGTGTTTGAGTAGCTGCTCGTCATGTAGATAGTCGCCCCGTCCTGTTTCGGGATTTATTCTTCAAATATTTTGTTGGTAAACCCATCGTGTTTCGGGAGTTCGTACCATTGGTGATCAAGATAGTCGCCTCGTCTTGTTTTAGGAATTGATCTTTATCTTCCCATAAAGAAAGAAATATAGTTTCCTCGTCCTGTTTCGGGAGTTAATCTTCAACCTGTTCAGGCAGATAGTCACCTCGTCATATTTCGAGAATTAATTTGTGGCTGGTCATCCAAATAGTTTCCCCGTCTTGTTTCGAGAATTAATCTGGAACCTACTTTTTATTGGCCGTAGAGATAATTGCCCCATCTTGTTTCGGGAATCAATCTCTGACCTGGTCACGTAGATAGTTGCCCTGTCTCATTTCGGGAATTAATCTACAATATGTTTTGAGAATTATTGATGATATTCGTCTGTTGATTGATCCTTTCTGAAAAGGTAAAGATTTAGATGCATGAAATGTTATGATGTATGAAATGCATTGCATAATGTTGTTCTCAAAAATGAGATTGTGCTAAATGCTTTCGTATGCATATGCTATAATGTATGAATGTAAAATATTGTGATGTGTATTTGTAAGCTCATTTTGTATTTTGTCTGGGAAAATAAATCCATAATTATTGCTAGGGATGAAGAGTATGTGTATATTAAATCTTGTCTAGAATGCTTCTGCTGGGGATTCCTGCTTGCTGTTTGAGGAAACTCCGCTGAGGAATGTTGAATTCTACTTTGGGGAGAAGAGTTCAAGAACCTTGGTCGTCCATTGCTCTACTGGGGAATTTAATTCTTATATACCCTGACTGGGGAGAAAAGAGATGGATAACCTTCTGACTCGTCTGGGGAGGATAATTCTTATATACCCTGACTGGGGATAAAAGAGATGGATAATCTTCCGACTAATCTGGGGAGGATAATTCTTATATACAATGACTGGGGATAAAAGAGATGGATAACCTTCCGACTTGTTTGGGGAGGATAATTCTTATATACCCTAATTGGGGATAAAAAAAGATGGATAACCTTCTGACTTGTCTGGGGAGAATAATTCTTATATACCCTGACTAGGGATAAAGCAGATGGATAACCTTCTGACTCGTCTGGGGAGGATAAAGTTGACTGATATCTGGTCTGGTTCCAGGTTCTGTAGTGATTCTCTAGGGATAATGCCAATTTCACTAGGGAGAGGAATTTCGTCGGTAATTCGTAGCAATCTGAGGACTAGACTCAAGTTGAGGAGACTATAATATGTTGGGTAAATAAACCCTATTGATGAAGAAATATTCTGCTGAGGAAACAAACTCCCATGGGGAGATTGAATTTTTCTAAAGAGAAGAAATTTGTAGGGTTTTTTCAGTTTTGGAGGAATAAACTCAATGGGGGAAGAGAATTTCCATGAATTATACTGATTGGAACTCCGGAGGTGGGTGATATTTCTCGAGAAAAGATCATACTCCTTTATCCATTAGGGGGATCTGCTAGTGAGTACGATTATGTTGACAGTTGGAAGATGCCCCACTTTCTGTTTGAAGGCAAATTAGACCTGTCGGGGAAAAGATCATACCCCTTTATCCGCTAGGGGGATCTGCTGGTGAGTATGACTAGGTTAATTCAGCCTTGCGGGGAATGTATCTTTGTTAAAGATGAGCTTGTGAAAATAGCTCTATAGAGACAATTTCCTGGAAACTACTCTGTGAGGATAATCCTTTGGTGGAAGTGGATGACTTGGACATCATCTCCGCTTCTAAAGCCCTCGGTAAATGTTGATCAGAGTGATAAGCTTTCTACTGATAGACGCGTGATGAGATAACGAGACATAGTTATACGCTTTAATCCCTAACTTTTGTCTAGAACATCTTTTTAGATTTTCAGTCCACCGGGATACCCTTTTTTTCCCAAGTCGCCTTTTCAGGTTTTCGACTTGCCGGTTGTACAATCTTTATGTATATATATCCCTAATTTTTTCCTGAACCCTTTTGGTTCGCCGGGATGCCCTTACTTTTGCCTAGGACAGTCAACCTAGCGGGTCTTTTTCATGTGTAGCGTCTTTTGACTATGTCCATGTTCACAAGGTGCGGGGAATTATTGTCGTCCATAGTAGTAAGTGTTGTAACACTGCCATAAAATATTTGCTTGATCGTATGTGACCCTTCGTATGTGAGAGTCCATTTGCCTCTAGGGTTAGTCTGGTGAACCCGATGTTTGAAGTTATTGATCAATCATAGATTGCCAAGTTTCTGATAGTCTTGACCTTCCTCAATATTTTTCTAAGAACTGTCACGGTAGAATGATACCATATGATACTGCTGACATAGACAAGCAATTTAGCGATACCGAAGATTCAATTCATAATGGATTTTGTTGAAACCCAAGATTTAGATGGAGATCTGCCCCTAATTATTCAGGACTTTATGAGAGATTCTTTGAATCTCGACTTGACTGCCACAAATGAGTTAGACAGTAACACGCCATGCCCCCTTGATTATGGAATATTTGTCATTGGAAGTGTCTTTCCATTTGAAGTGATTATATTCATTAAATATTTCCATTCATTGTATATTCGTCGTGCGAATTTCTCTGCTGTCAAACACTTAGTTATATGCAAACAATGGTATTTAAAATGCACAGCTTATGTTTGTCTTGAAGTTTTTGAAAATTCATTTTAATAAACAACAAAATTTTTGTAAGAATATGAATTCAACTCACTATTTATAGTAAGCCTTAGAGGAGTCAGGGTACCTTTTGGTAACAATATGCTTTTGAACTAACCTATGCTTCAGTTAGGACATTTAAGGGTTGAAACGTGATCTGGTTCATGGTTTAAGAAACAAAGGATAAAGGCTCAAACTTTATTTGTACCTAACACGTTCTCTGTGATGTTCTTCAGTCTCATACTCAGTTAACTGTGCGTTTATCTCCCAGTAGAATCTGGAATGATATTTTAGTGATGGTTCGGATAAGTTAAGTTTATTTGAGAAGGTAGTCATTTTTGTAACATTTTCTGTTGTCGAGGATTTTTAGTGACCTCTTTTTGATTTTATTATCCCTACATTTTGCCTGAACTGTTTCTTTTGTGATTACAGTCAGCGGGATGCCCCAATTTTTTTCTTAAATATCCTTCATAGGTTTTGACTTAGCGGGCTCTTCTTTTGAAAGATAATGACTGCCTGTTTTACGGGGAACCATTACCATTTTTTGATTTGGAAAGACTTCCTCGATGCTATTTGTTGTGTACAAAGTGAAAGCTTGTGACTGAATGCACATTTGAATTAACTGAGGAACTACCCTGCCCCAGGTTATGATTAAAGGTTTCAATTTATACGAAAAAGAAAACTCATACTTCTTAGGCTCAAGGGGGTTGACTAGGGATTATCTTCCTTATAACTCCACTATTTAGGATTTGAAACAACGCATGTACATCGTCAGCAAGGTCTATTCAAAAGCATACTATATGAGATTATGGTATCGTTTTTGTCATTCTCCCTCTAAAGGCTTATAGCTTTTAATCGAGAGTTGAATATCACAAAAAGAAAGTAAAAGCATGGTTTAAGTATAGTGAAAACGAATGGATTAATTTAAGGCAAACATATACAATGCATTAATGGAAAGAAAAATAAAGTTTGACATAAAGATAAGTGTTCGAACAAACAAAAGAAATTAAAACTAAAAATTCAAATGAACTGGACGCTCTCAATCATAGTCATGATTTGGCATGGGAGCAGTGATCACATTAGGAGTCTCAAGAGGGTCAAACTCAAATTCCTTAGCATCAATCATATCTTGAATCTTGTTTTTTAGGTCCCATCAGTTGTTGGTGTCTTTCCCCAGACTGTTAGAGTGGTATGCGTGTAACACCCAATTTCTATCCAACGAATTATATAAAATCAGAGTTTCAAAATTTCCAACAACATATGGAATGTTACACTTTCAACTTAAAACAACGACAACCAATCATCTGAAAATCGGATACATAACACAATATTTCGGGTGAAGTGATAACAACCTGCTGAGTCTTTTAAAATAAAACAACTTTCATTACTACACAGCGGATTCAAAAAATTCAACGAAAACACCATAACATCTTGTCCAACTCAAAACAACTTTAAGACAACAAGTCTTTAATGAAAACAACTTAAAAATTCAGCAACATAATGAAAACTAACAATAAAGAAAACATGCATTCATCCCCCCGAGTGCTACATATCAGAGCGACAACACCGACTCGGACTAACGAAGGTAATAACTATTCTTCTTGATTACCAGCATGTTACCAACAGAGGACAATATTCAAACAGAAGGGGTGAGATATTGAACCATATAATTGAGTGTATGATAAACAATATATTAGATCGAATTATATAAAATCAACATTCACAACTTTCAACCAATATCAATTATCACAAGTCAATAATACAACGAATTAAGTATGCAACACGAAATGTGACTCGTTACAATGCACATGCATGTGGTACTATTGGAGCAGAACTCCCAACTTAAAAATCTGCCAATTAATAGAGGCGTCAACAAGGCATAAGCCTTCAACTTAATTTGTCAATCCAGGCCAACTTACCAAGCATCGCCTCCAACTTGATATGTTATGTATTCGACACAATATGAATGTCAAAGTAACGACAATAATAGTTACATAGAAACACAACACAAATCGGCATTGGCCATAGGCCTACAACTTATAATTTGCCCACAAATAGAGGAAATTCAACAAGATACAACATCACATGTAATTTCATATTTTTCAACAAAAACACCACCCAACGATCAACCAAAAATTACTACAAATAAACCGCGTAATTATTCGGACTATTTCGATTAAAACTGATTAATTAATTATTGGCCAAAAAGTTCTATTATTTCTATTTTATACTAAATTTCCCATTACGACTCGGTTAGATTAATACTACACTGTATTGAATAGTTTATACTGTTGATCTTGGTTCTGTCAATAAAAGTTACTAATCTGCTATTATGACCTTCTACTACATGTATACTACCTGTCAATTAATATTGTCCTACTACATATATATTAGTTTAAGTCTAATTGTTACGTTTGTTAATTGTCAAATATGCTACTTTATGCTACTAACTATTAATCCTGCTATTTAGTGCAAATATACTGAATGTGCTATTGGAGCTACTACAAAATATTCACTAAGTATGTTAGACTAAATAATTGATTGAGTCTACTATGTAATTACACAAATTCTTAATTTCCTGCTACTAAATTTAACTAAAATTCATAACTAAGATATCAATAATTTAGTAAAGATGTATTATTATTTGGAAGCTCCAACTTACCCTACTGACAACTCTAAACATATCAGAATTACGCAAAACAAATAAAAAATGACTTTTAATAATTTAAAACAACTTTATTGATAACTTTAACAACACTATTGACAACTCTAACAACCATATTGACAACTCAATTGACAACTCTATTGATAATTCTAACGGAAAAATAACTTAAATTAACTCATTAATCTAAAATAGTTATCTCTAGTTTAAAACTCCCAAAAATTAGTTTACTAATAAAACTAACTTATTATTATTATTATTATTATTATTATTATTATTATTATTATTATTATTATTATTATTATTATTATTATTATTATTATTATTATTATTAGTATATAATTATTATTATTATATTTGTAAACATAATAGGATTCTCAATTTAACATTATAGTAAATAACTAGATATTCTATCAAAACATGAAGAGGTTTCGCTACAGTACCTATATATTGTCAAAGTGATGCTCATATACATTTCGCTACAATATCCTAACCATGTAGGCACTTGTATCTCTTTCAATATATATACTATACTACAAAGTGTCTTTGTCGCTATTGTAATCATGAGAAATAGTTAACACTACAGTACCGATACACACACACACACACACACACACACACACACACACACACACACACACACACACACACACACACACACACACACATATATATATATATATATATATATATATATATATATATATATATATATATATATATATATATATATATATATAAGTGTCACATTAATGTAGCCATCGCTTCAGCCATATCGGCTTACACAGTACAATTTTCACGATCTATTGCTACTTACCTAAAATGCCCCAGATCCGGGTATAGGATCTATACAAGAAATAAACCCAAGCATAACCCCAAAATGTAAATCATACAAATCAAGCAAGTAAAGCATTTTTAAATGTGATCTAGCTCTAAGGTAACCCCACTTTTAGTTAAACTCCCCAGCAGAGTCACCAATTCTGTAATACGGTAGGAGAACTAACTTGAGGGTTATGTGTTTTATCCCAAATGATGCAGATAGCAAGAGTCGCCATCGACTTTTCTTTTATCCAATAAAGGAAAGGGTGAAAAGAACAGGAAAGACCTTTTGAGAATTTTCTTGAGTTCGGGGGGTAGGTTATGAAAAGGGAAGGTGTTAGAACCCTTTTCATTCGTAGTTATCTACGGGCTCTTAATTGCTAGCTCACTTTGAAAATATGCTTTGTGTTTGTGTATGTTTGAAAATATTTTGAAAACGCCTAAGTACGGCAATTTTGTAATGATTCTCAAATCGTTGAGAATGTATACAAAAATGTTTGTTTTGAAAATACTTGTGAAAGAAAGTGTTGTTTTGGAAAGATGTTTTGAAAATGCCAATATAAGGAAATTTTATAATAATTCTCGTATCGTTGAGAATGTATACAAAATGTTTGTTTCTGAAAAATGTTTTAAATATAGTTGTTTTGAAAATGTGAAGTGTGGAAATTGTTTTAGTTTATGAGCAAGCGATTACGAGCGATATACCTACTCAAAAAGTCTTTGTTCTTTTCCTCCTCCTTTATATAGTGATATCCTACCATTAGTTAGTAGAAAGCCCTATCATTGGATGTGAGGGATAGGCGTGGGTCATTGTACAGTCATAGAAGGTAACTTGTAAGATGCTTTAGAAATTGTTGTAAGGGACTAAGATCGTTTACCGAAGGCAACATTGAAGGGTTAACGAGGGACTACGATCTTTTAACTGAGGGTCTTTGCTAAAGCATCTCATGTTCAAGGGACATGATTGTTTTATCCGAAGCAACAAGTGAGGTTAACCATAGAGGTGTAAGTGTGCAAAGTGTGTTTGATTCAATTATTTGTCTTGAATTAGGGTTTTGCTATGATTGATTTTAATCTTGTCATACAAACCCTAATTACTAACAGAAATATGGAAAGCGGTAAATTATGGAATTTAAATGTTCTATGCTATTACAATGCTTCGGGAATGGGGGTTACAAATTTATGAATGGGGAGAGAAAGAAATAAACCCTATCTATTACAAACTTTGAACATTTACAATATTGGGAGATATTAATGCGAAAATAAGGTGCGTGAAGGTAGTGAAAAGGAGCAAGATGTTTTTTTTTAAGAAACCTTTGAAAGTATTGATAAGTGTTTAAGCAAATAATTATTGTTTTTGTTTAGAATAATATTTGAAATAAAAAATTAGACCTAATTCTAATTTTATTTACAATTTAACTAAAATAGAACAAAGTATAATCAATTTTTATTTATGAAAATTAAATTAATTTATTAAAACCTAAAGAAAATAAATTAAAATTAATAAATTAAAAAAACGTCAATTAATTTAATTGATTTAAAAAAGATAGTTAGCTTTGTTATTTTAATATAAAAAAACTAAGTCTAAATTAAATTGAATTTTTTTATATATAAAAAATAATAATTGTTAGAAGAAATATTTTAGATGTTTTATTTTATTTACTTGAGATAAGAGAATATGTTTTTGTGTTTTTAATATAAGATAGAAATTAAAATAATCAAAACAATATAAAAATAAATCAAAAGAGAGAATGAATAGGCCTGAATAAGCAGAAATTGGTGGTGCTGAATAGAAAATTTGTCCTAGGCCCTTGGTTGAGTTTGCTAGTCAAGTGTGGGAAGCTTCTGAGGGAGCACCATGGATGTGAAGATCTGATTCGTTGATGAGGATCTAGTGACTCTAGAGCAAGGGAGCACGGTGTGACTTGATGAAGTACCTGCACGGGATCACAAGATAACCACAATGGCAGTGACAAGTGTCACCGCCTGATTAGCAAGATGAATAAATTTTAGTTAAAAAAAAATTAAATAATAAACAAAACAGAATAATATTCAGAAAAAACAAAACATAACATATTTCTCTTCCCTTTTTTCTCTCGCCTCTCTTCGTCTTCTAGAGCTCGCCAGAAATCGCCCCTAGCGGCGGCAGGCAGCGACAGAACAGCGGCTTATCTCCGATTCGTGATTTTTTTACATTAATCTCTTTGTCCTCTTCTCCTCTGTACAAATTCAGTATTGGTTTTTGTAGGATGAAAGAAATCAAGTAGATCTTGAAGGAGATTTTCAGAAACACTAGCGCTCGGATTCACCTTCCTTCGTCATTTTCGAGTGAGATTTCTCCGATTTCTCTTTTATACTCTCTTCCTCTTCGTCTCTCTCAGATTTCTGAAGGGGTTTGTGATATAGTGAAAATGATGTTATCTTAGGGTTTGTGGTTCTGCGGCTGTGTGTGTTCAACATCGATCTTACTTTATTTTGATTTCTGAAGGGATTGTTTATGATGGAATATGATGAACAAAAATAATATTTGTGTTCTTGGCTACCGTTTCTGTCTTTTTTTTTTGTGAACTGTGTCCTCCTTTAATAACCATGCAATCATTCTTTTTATACTGTGAAATTAGGGTTTTCTGTTGAATTTGATTTGTGATAACAGGCCTTGAGAAATTTCTTTTTCTTTTGGGCTTCTGATATCTTGTGATTTTCTGATATCTTTCCCTTTTACTATGCTATGTTGCCCATGTTGCTTGTTGGCCTATTTTCCATTCTGACTTTACTAGTTTGTGTGAATTTTGTGTTATTGGGCTGAAGCTACGAGATTTTGTATTGGGCTTGTTGATTCTGATTTTCTGTACTATCCTTTTCAGCAACTTTTTGTTGAGATGAGACATGAAACTCCTTTTACTGTCTTGTTAATTACTGTGATGATTGTGAGGCCCTTTCACTGAGTTGTACTTGTGCAGTAAATTACTTTTTGAGTTTTTACTTTTATTGTAAACCAAACAAGTCCTTTTTTGAGCATTTGTTTGATATTTTTATTAAAGTACTAGGCCCATAATTGATATTGTAGTTTTGACTTTTGTTGAAACAAAGCAATATGAGGCTTTTAATTGTTGCTTATGAATATGATTAAATGCAACCTTAATTCTGATTCCTATCACAAGACCCTAATGATGAATTTGTGAAGTAGCTTTTTGAAAATTCCTTGTTCATGTTTCTTTCTTGTTTTCTAACATTTTTCTCTCTTTTGTTTCACGAGCAAGAAAAAGTGATGATTGGCAATAGCGGTGAAGATTTGCAAGAGAAATCGTGGCATGGCTTGGAGGAGTTAGATGGAAACATAAAGTGGGAAGCTTTAAGATCTCGTTAGCAATCTTATGTTTAGATTAGGAATTCCATTGTATATTGCAAAAGCTTAGGCCTTAGGAACATGTTTTGTAATCTTATCATTGGTCTTGTAATTTAAACTTCAAAGTTTGATTTTTGAATGATGATGAAAGATGTTGCAACTTAGATATTTAGAAACTTTGATGCTTTTGAGTTTTGATTCAAATGTAGAACTTATAGATCTTATAGAAATTTTAGTCTTGAATGAGGATGAATGTCGAGACTTGTATGGAAAAATGTAGTTTGGATTCTTGAAATGAATCTTGAATGAAAAATGAATCTTTAATCTTGAAATAAAATCTTAATATTTGCAATTTCCATTTGAACTTGAATTCTTGAGAAAATATGAAATTTTTTATTGCACCAAGTCAAAACCTCTCTTATTTCCACATCAACAAGGTTCAAAAGTCTTGAGTTCTATATTTCAAACAAAACAAATTTTCTTCTAAGTTCCAAAGAAAAAACTTTGAATGAAAATTTAAAGGAAAGATGTAGTAATGAATTTTGTAGCGAGAATGGATTGCATAAAGTGATGATCAAATGAAATGGGCTTCAAACCAAATTAAATCCAAATTCAAACTAAACTTGAATTTCAAGTTTGAATTTCAAGGAAAAGGATAAGATTCTATTGAGACTAAGAGACTCCCAAGAATTGTGACTAAACCCCGCATCAAGCTTCACTACAAATAAAATAATGGATTGTAATTCTCTTGAAAATACCAAATGGTGAGGCTTAAACCTAATCTTCTTAACTTGAGACCCACTTTGAAATAGAAAACAATTTGAGATGTTGAAACCAAATTCTGATTCAAAACCTTGGCAAATTTGAGAAGAATGACCTTGTGTAGTTGAAAACCCTAAGAGAATGTCTTGAATAAAAGGGAGGGAAAATTTTGGGGTACAACAAATGTCATGTTTAAATAGATAATAAAACACAAGCAAAGCACACAAAGGCCTTAGGTTTAAGGCTTGCATGGGGTTTGTAGGTAAGTACCCTCTTGAAGTTTAGTTGGCTCAACCGGTCTTAAAGAAGTAAATGGGTTTTAGGGATCTCAATATCACTGATTTTCCCCACAAATTTTGTCTAGCACGGAAACTGACTTGCCACCAAACAAAACCCGAGAGTCGATACTCAATGAGCGTAGAATTGAGTATCAACCAACTTTTGACTGCACAAAAGCTGACTATCTCACTACCTTTTAGTGGCTAAGCTGGGTCAATTAAAGTTCTAAAGGTCAGTTAGTGCTTATGACACCATGTCGCAGCCTAGTATTATCCCCGACTGACTCGAGGGACATCGATACAAACTAATGTGTTGCACTAACATAGCCATTACTTCAACCATATCGGTATACGCCGTATAGTTTTCATGATCTATTGCTACTTACCTAAAATGCCCCCAGATTCGGGTGTAGGATCTTTGCAAGAAAATAAACCCGAGAAACCTTTAAATGTAAAGCATACAAGACGAACAAGGAAAGCATTTAAAAATGATCTAACTCTAAAGTTAACCTCACTTTTAGTTCTCCCCAGCAGAGTCACTAGTTCTTTAATATGGTGGGAGAATTGAGTTAGTTTTCATTTTATCCCAAATGTTGCGGATAGCAAGAGTCACCACTGACTTTTCTTTTATCCAATAAGGACAAGGTAAAAGAACATGAAAGACCTTTTTCGATTTTGAGTTCGTGGGGTAGGTTATGAACAGGGAAGGTGTTAGCACCCTTTTCATCCATAATTATCTACGGGCTCTTAATCGCTAGCTCACTTTGTTTGAAAATGCTTTGTGTTCATGTGTTTGAAAATATTTTGAACTTTTCCAATAGTTAGGCAACTTTGTAATAATTCTTGTATTGGTTAAGAATCCATACAAAGTGTTCCTTCGAAAATATTTTGAAATTGTGAGAGTGAGAAGTGTTTTTGTTTTGAAAAATGTGAGTAAGCGATTAAGAAATATCTACCTACTCAAGGTCTCTCATATTATTTTCCTCCTCCTTTAGATAGTGTTATCCTACCATTAGTTAGTAGGAATCCCTATCGTTGGATGTGAAGGAACAGACGCAGGTCATCATACAGTCATAAAGGCAACTCGTAGGGGCACTTTAGCAATTTTATCATAAGGGGCTAAATCATTTACCAAAGGTAGCATTCGAAAGGGTCATCGAGGGACTACGATCTTTTTAATTGAGGGGTAGTGCTAAAGCGTCCCCATGTTCGAAGGACATGACTGTGTTTCCGAGGGAAACAAGTGAGGTCACCCTAGAGGTGCAAGTGTGAAGAGTGCTTTGATTCTAGTTATTTATCTTGAAATTAGGGTTTTCTACGATTGTTTTTAATCTTTCCATACAAACCCTATTAGCATACATCTAACAGTTATATACAAGGCATAAAAATATAAGTGTGGAAAAGTATAATCCTATGCTATTACAAGGCTTCGGGAATGGGGGTACAAATAGTAAAAATAGGGGGAAATAGAAAAAACCCTAATTAAACTATTACAAACCATAAACAAATAAATAATTGGGAATAAAAGTGAAATTAATAAAATACGCGAAAGTAAAAGGAAAAGAAAAAGGAAATCGTCTTGTGATTGTTTGATAGAAAAGTTTGATAATTAACCTAATAACCTAATTAATTTTGATTAATTAAAAAATTAAATTGATTAAAAAAACCTAAAAAAACCTAAGTCGGTTTTAATTAAAAGGAAATTAATTAGTGAAAAACCTAAAAACTAAATTAATTTATCAAATAAAGACCTAAAAACTAATTAGGGTTAAATTTAAAAAACTAAGTTAGGGTTTATTAAATTAAAAAGGTTTATTTGGAAAGGTTTTGTAAAAAATGATTTAGGAGGAAGAGTAAAAAATAAACCAATTGGTAGGGGTAGGTGTTGAACCCACACCCTTGGATACCCGCCAACACCTTCACCACTGGGCCATGCCCGCCTTGGTGATAGTAAACAGCTCCATCCCATTTTGTAAGTCATCCTGCAAAATATGAAAACATAAGGAAAATAAATGGCAAAAGGCTGGATCGAACCCATGCCCTTTGATACCAATGCCTTAACGCGCGTGCTTCAATCGCTTAGGCGGTAATATGTCTGTTAATCATGCTGAAACAAATAACATAAATATAAATCACAAATGTATTAACCAAAGATACGCCGGAGCCCTAGCTCTGGTCGTCTTCTACGGTAACCCTTTCATTCAACTTGTAAAAATATAAGAGATTAGCAAGCCAAAAACATCATATCCCCCTAAATCAAGGATTGTGAATCCAATGGGAGGATTATTTTGGTCTGAAAATCAATGGTTTGAGAGTGTTGTACCCAAAAATTTGCCCTCTCATATTTCTCAATACATTTCAAGTAAGATCTTCAAATTGCTCAAGGAAGTCCAAGGGTTGACCAGACAAGCTCTCTCCTAAGACAGTCTACCTCAAATTAGGGTTTCATGTTGCATCAAGATACTTGAGTCCAAGGGATCCAAAATGCTCACCATTGTCCTAATATGTTCTCAAGATCATCATTGTCAAGTTTCAAGCCTTGTAGAGGAAGTTTGCTCAGTCAATTGCTCAAAAGCCTGAAAAATCGACTATGATAGGTCAAAAGTCAACTGTGGCCCACATACAGTCAAACTTCAATATTTTTGGTCAAAATTATCATTTTAAAGTATTATTCATCATTTGATCAAGTTTTGATCATGATTCATCAAGGATTGCTCACAATTCATCAAAACCCAAAAGTTGCTAAATTAGGGTTTTGTAGGAAAAGTCAACTCAACTTTGACCAAGCATAACGTTCTCATACTTTATGAGAAATGACCCATACAAAGCTCATATTGAATAGGATGCAATGCCATACAATTCATCTTCATCTCCCAAGTTCAAAATATGTACTCACAAGAAGTTATGAATTTGGACATTATAGGTCATTTTGAAAAATCAACAAAAACACCTTTTTTGTCAAAGCTTCATACATGAACATGGAAGACTAAATTGAGATGAGACCAAAAAGGTTTCTTAGAGGACATCTCAAGCTTTCTAAAAAGTCCAAGAACACCCTCATAGAGAAAAAATTGAGGAAGTTATGCATTTGTGAAGTTGACCTTATTTGCAAAATTGTCAAAAGTCAAAAGTGCCTCAAATTGCAATTTTTGTCAAATGGCCCCAACTTTTTGCACTTATTTTGAGTTTGTAACATGGTCCACGAGCCCTAACTCTTCCCAATTGCCTTTATTTTATTTTTTTCCATTTATTTTGATTTTTTATTCAATTAAATCAAATTAAAATATATCATGGAAATATCCAAATCATTCAAACCTTAAGATTTTGTGCATATTTCAGGTCTCTTATACAGCTAGCAAGAGAATCAGATCGGGCAAGGCATGGTTGTGCATAAAAAGATTGGTTTTTGGCTTATTTTGGAAATATTTTCATGAAAATCAAATCATGATCAAAGACCATAATTGACAAAGATTGAATACACATTTGCAAACCTAATTCAATCACTGATATATAGTGGACAAATGCAAACCAAAAGATAAGGGTTTGGAGGCGTGTAAGAGGAAGAACAAACTTCAAAAAAATCAAGAAAAGTGGTGATCTGTTTTCCTATTTCTAGGTGCTTTCAAACCTTGCCAAGAATTCCTTTCGTTTCCTGGGCATTCAAGGAAGCCATAGGAATCAAAAGCAAGCCTTTTTCGCGCCCTAAAACTCACTGTAAGTGATTCACGAATTTGAAAAATTCTTGAAATCGAATATATTTGTTTAAGCATTGGTAGCATGAATCATGTATATATTCTGAATCCTGGAAGTATTTGCAAGCTATTCATAATAGTTAATTGCATTTTTTCTAACCCTATAGAGATATGCCATTGTTAGGGTTTTTTGTCTCGTTTTGGGATCTTTTTGAACAGGAAAAATTGGTCCACAAGAAAGGTGCCATGATGTTCACAAGGTCAAGGCGATTTGATCTAGATCATTAGATTTCATTTATCGTGCTTGTGTGAGATTTTGAAATGTGCATGGGTTATAGCTACAGACCTTTGTCCGTAGGTAAAAGTCCATAACTTTTACCAATGGAGAGAGGAAGAAGAAGACCTGCGTGGCACCACCCTATTTGCCTATTTGAAATTTCACGCACAGGAAATTAACAAGTTTTGTTTTTTAATATATTATTTATTTTTTCTCTATGTACAACAAGCGCGCTTGGCTCAGTTGGTGGGAGGCATGTGAAAAAGTCCATAGGACCTGGTTTTGATCCCCAGGTCCCCTTGTTTCTTCAAAATGCATTTTTCTATACATGATCCCCTGTGTAGGTTCCCAGAACGCCTACCATATGCCATCAGCTTGCATCCACTGGATCTAAGGCAATTAAAATCCAACGCTGGGCAGGAGAGGGTCTACCAAAGACCCCAGTCAACGTGTAAGTATTGAATCATGGAAGTCAACGTGGATCAGATTGTTGGGCCCAAAAGCTGGTAATGGCACCCCCCCAAACTGCTGTTTACCAGGCCCATTTTCCTTTTCTTTTTCTTTTTATATTTTCTTTATTTAATTCATTTAAAATTATTTTACTAACACAAATTAATTCTTTTTTTTATGAAAATCATAAAATCAATTTTTACCAAATTAGAATTTAGGCTTTATTTTATTTTATCAAAAATTAATTCAATTAGTTAATTTAATTTTTAGGTAACTTTAATTTTCTTTATAAATAAATTAAAATCAATTAGAAAATTAGGGTTTTGTTTAATTTAATTTTTTATTTTATTTTCTCAAAATAACAAAAATACAAAAATAGGTAAAATTAATCACTTTTCTTAATTTAAAATTAATTAGTAATTAGGTTCATATTTAGTTTAAAACCTTTTTTTAAAAATAATCAAAACAACCAAAATAAATTTTCTTTTAATTAGGTTTAGACGGGGTCAAACCCCTAATTTCTCTCGTTCTCGTTTCGTCACGCGCTTATTTATTTTTACAATATTAATGTAACTGCTCATGGGATGTAATAGTTTAATTAGGACTTTTCGTTTATTTATCGTTTTGATGGGTTTTTGGCTATGTAATTAATCCCCCACCCGAAGCCTTGTAATAATGTAGCTTTATTTTCCACATTTTTTATTTTCACAAATATTAACTGTTAGATATATGATAATAAGGTTGCATGACAAGAATGTATGTTAAAATTAAAACAGTTAGCAAACCCTAAATGTGCAAAGATAATAACTTGAAATTGAAACACTCGCACATGCGCACTCCTAGGGTATACTCTCACTTCGGTTTCCTTCGGTAAACGGTCATTAAGTATAGGGTATTTTAGTGGTTTCCCTCTTATCTAAACAAAGATCAAAAGTCCCATTCAGAAATGTTTCCTCGGAAAGGTTGCCTCGGAAATATTGCCTCAAATATGAGCTTAAGACATTAGGGTTATTACTAAGACGTCCTAACATTGCTTTAGTGATCGTACGTACCTTTCGAATTGACCCTTACAACTACAACGACGGTGCTACCTACTCACTAATAGTGGGATAGCGCTGTCTAAAGGAAACAAGAACAAAAACATTCTTTTTCGAGTAGGTAGATGATAGTAGGTACTCGCTCAAAATAAACTTTTTCACACTTTGTTTACAGTGATTTCTGGTAAACAACCGCTAGTCCTCCAAACTATCGAATAATCTTACTGACTGTTATTCAATTTCTCTGGTAACTCGCAGGATCGACTAGATTGATCCTAGGATGTATTGGTCATTAGGGTAACTCTCATGATCGAACTGGTATTCATGGTTGGTATTTAGAATGTTGTGTAGATGTTTAACTTACTTCGATTACTCTATTAAAATCTAAAGGCATGATCAAGTAAATGTGCACGAAATCAAATTGCATGAATGAAGTTAAATTGTAAAGACATGTAAAAACTGCATAAAAGACAAGTAAACGACTTCGAAGCATAAAAACAGTTAATGTAAAAGATTCTCTGGAATGTAAAAGATTCGAAATATGAAGAAAGCGTTTAAATACAAGAAAACTGTAAAATGACTTTAAGTAAAATAGGTGTTCGAATGATAAAAACTTGAAGGTAAAGGCATGAAATGTATAACAGTTTCTGAAATGTAAAGTATTTGAAATGGAAAGAAAGCATTTAAATGTAAGGCATCAGTAAAAAGGCTTCGAATGAAAACATTTTAAATAAAAAAGCTTGTAAATGGTATTGACATGAAGATAAAGGAAAGTACTGGAAATGATAAAGAGTTTTCATTAAATCATAAACATGTGGTGTTATCATACGTACATTGCTCGTGCACTCGTTTCCCTAGCCATGTGGTAATTTGAATGTTTACTGAGTTTTTTGTACAATAGATATGACACACGAAATCCTAATGCTAAGACTTCTATTTATACTACTTCGACCATAACGGTCTTGCTATAAGATTCTGCCATGTTCAGAACATGCAGAGCAATGCCTCTCTCCTGCTTCCACGGGTCTTCGAATGCTCCAGCGCATATATTTCAAATTTCGAACATCCCGCTTGCATTTGAATTTCAAATGTTTTGGCACTTCTTTGCTTCGAACGCATTTCTTAGACACATCTTTGTTATCATTTCGAGACTTCTTTGAATATATTCTCCTAACTGTCACTCGAAGCTCCAAGCTTTGATATGCCCATTCGAAGCACTGCTTCTACCATTTCGAAACATGACATCTTGCTTTATTCCAATCGAAACTTCCAATTTACTTTGCTTCTAATAATATCATCAAAATCTTCAGCCAACAAAATGCCCCTTTAAAATATGTATTTCGATTCCTTTGAGAAATACTTATTTTAAACATATACACAAGATTTTGATGCGACCTTTGAATCATCGTAACATTTATTGCATATGACTCCAGTCACGTCAATCACAACGCTTTTCAGATTCCTTAACCGCCTTGAACCATTTCACAGCATGGTGCAGTTACAAAACAATGATTATCTTTAATCACGCCTATTACCAATATTAACTTTACGCCACCTCTTCATCAAACCAACCCACGACTACCACGTATCACAATCTTACTCAGTGGATGCTTAAACTTCCACATTATAAAAAACCCATCAACTTAGTCTTTTCTTTTCTTCCCACTTTCTGAATCTTTTCTCCCTCTTTGCTCACCGAAACCCTAAACTTCAAACATTCTTCCAACAATGTCTTCTTCAACTTCATCTCAACTAAAAAAGGTTTCCAAAAAGAAAGGAAAGACCACAGGAACCACAATGGAAAGCAAGGTTGGCACCTACCAAGGTCAATCTGTTCTTGTTCCCCAGATGATCTCAAAAGAGAAAGAAATGCTTTATGCATCCCATGTACTAATTCCTACTAACGCTGCTGGCAAGAGGTTAGCTTTAATGGGCCCTCTTACAGTCTTTGAAATTTTAAAAGACACCAGAAAATTTTTCCCAGTTTGCTATAATTTCAAACCTCTGTTTAATAAAATGGATAGCCCCAAGACTATAGAGTCTTCTGATTCAACCACCGTAGAAAATCCAATCGTTCCCCCTAAGGACCCTTTCGTGCTAGATTATGTAAAGAGTAACTTCAAACCGTTTCGATCTTGCCCCACCTCCGACACAGCCTATCACAACTGGTTTAATAAGGTAGAAGCTAAGAAATCCCAGAAATGGGAAGAATTAGGTATCTACAACTTGATTAAACTGTCGAAACCAGGTTTTACTTATGGCCACCCATTGTTATTCGCGTCCCTATATTTCTGGGACAGTACTTACAATACTTTCCATCTCCCTGGTGGAATGATTACCCCTACCTTTTTTGACATAGCGGCCATTACTGGGCTATCACCAATAGGAGAAACATATATCCCTGACAATGAAGAGCATTCGAGTATTATCGACTTCGAAGTCAAGCTAGCAAGCTTTTCAAAGTTTATCAGCCACTATCACACTGAAGGAGACAGTGTGTCGGATGTAGAACACATTGCTTTCCTTACCTTATGGTTGTCAAGGTATGTCTTTTGCAGCAGATCCCTACAGGTAGCCAGTAAGTTTATTCCTCTAGCTAGAGATTTGCATGAGAATCGGAGGGTGTGTTTAAGCGAATTCCTATTAGTTGATCTTTATGAAAGCCTAAGGTCAGCTGTTTCGAGTCTGAAATCTCACACCTCCAAGAACATCCTGCTAGCTGGCCCTTTCTGGTTACTTCAGTTATGGCTAAATGCCATGTTCGAACCTTCATTATCAACTGCCAACACTATTGATGAACAAGACCCAGAAATAGTGGATAGAATTATCGAAGGCACTAGGCTACGAAGACTTACCCCAAACGATGATAAGGATGATTTCAAAGTTCTCTTCTCAAAATATATCATGATTTTCTCCAAGAGGCATAAATTCGAAGAGACCATGGCGCCTTTTGCTTCAAGGACTCATAGACCTTCATGGTTCACCATGGCTCTCTAAGAAGCTGTCAAAAGCAAAGAAATTCA
The DNA here is from genome assembly GCA_948472305.1 of Vicia faba. NCBI lineage: Eukaryota > Viridiplantae > Streptophyta > Magnoliopsida > Fabales > Fabaceae > Vicia > Vicia faba. The sequence goes on along the minus strand of OX451735.1, from coordinate 375,729,290 downwards.
AGATGTATGGAGAGCCTTTTTGCTACCCAGACTAATCTCTTCAAGAATTACTCCTGCTAAGAATCAGATTTTCCTTTTCGCTTATCAACCCAACTTCGTTTCGAGACAATTTGGCTTGTGCCAACTAATTCCTGAACCCCTATTCCAAACGGAAAATGCCATCACCTCTGGGCGAACCTTCAAGGCAAGAGAAGCCAAACTACAGCAGGAACAATACCAAGGCTTCGCCCATTTTGAACTAATAACTTTCGAACCTACACACCTTACAGCAAAGGGGTTTCTGGAATGGTGGACAAAGTTCTATCAGACTTATATGTTCGATACTCTTACTATTCAGCAGAAACTAACTGATGCATTCGATGTGCAGGTACCATCCAAGAAAGGTATGTTTACTCATGCCAAAGAGATTAAGGCTTTTCAAAATTATTTCGAAACTACTTATGATCCCACACACTTGGAATCCACGGTGCATCAAGCGGCTGATACCTTGAAGGAAAAATTCAAAGAAAAAGTTTCTAAGTTAAAACTTCCTTCAGGGTTGTCACCTGAGGATAGGTATAGGTTGGCATTCGAAATGCATCCACCTAAATTTCCTAGACTACCTACCTCAGAACTGGCTCTGGCTTGGTTTCCTCCATACGCTTGGTGGTTCACTTGCAAAGAAATGTTCAAATATCTTCAAAAGAAACCAAAGCCATCTGAGACTGTGATATGGGCTCGACATTGGCTCCATGATTTCCCAGGACATCTTCGCTATGACCTTTCTGCCATGTCGATTAAATCTGATCAAGGCACAGGTGCGAATGCTTGGGAAAATCCCAAACGCTTCTCATTTTCTATATTTTTAACTTTTGCCTTAATTGTTTCGATTTTCAGCCATCAGGATAAAGACTGCTGCTTCAAAGTCAAAAAAAGGGAGCGCCTCTCAAGCCTCTATCGAAACCATTGACAATGTGACTCCATCCGAACCAACAACAATTGCTGCAACAACAACAACAACACCAATAATAACCAGTGCTCCAACTCCACAAGTAATCACTTAGACTTGATGTTTCGAATACACTAATGCTTCATGATTTGCATCTTAACTTATTGTTTTAAATCTTTTCAGACCAACAAACTCCCGCCAACAACTCCAAAGAAACGAAAAACAAACACTACTGGGGAAGACCCCAAGGCTGGAGGGAATTTACCAGCTGCTTCGAAGAAGAAGCAGAAGAAGGATATTTCAAAAAGTGTTGTACCCACTAGTGTCTCTGGACTCGATTCCAGGGATGCTGCTCCCTCACCTAAATCCAAAATTCCACCTTCGACCTCCAACGTAATGTTGGAACGCATAGCTAGCAACCTATCTTCTGAGAGTCCACAGGTAAATTGAACTTTAAATCTTTGACAAAATAATTATTCATTACCTTGGTGCATGCTTTTAATATTCTTTTGCCTCTGCAGGACATTTCGAATCCGGCTCTTACCACTTCGACTTCACCATCAAAAGTTGTTGCTCCGATCAACTCTTCTCCTCAAGGAGATTCCAGCAACCTTGTACAGAACAAAGGTTCCTCCAATATGGCGGTTCTGGCTGGGGCTTCTGAGCAGCAAGATCATCAGAGTACTTCTCCTCCTCTAAAAGAAACAAATGAAGCAACACTTCATGAATCTGCAGAGGCTTTACAAAGAACTTCTCTTCAAAAGTCCCCTCTTGAAACCCTTCAAGAGGATCCAAAGGACACTCACGCTGAAGGAGAGAAAGCTGATTCTGATCAAAGAAACGAAGAATCTACAGAAGAAGGGTCTGAGGAAGGAGATGCCAACGATGGTTCGACTGCTGGGACAGAGTCCAATGCAAATAGCAGCGAAAATGAAGATATCGAAGTGGTGGATTTGGATGACGATGAAGAAGATAATGAGCACGAAACGAATGAAGGGGATGGTGACGCAACCAATAAACCCATGGAAGTCGAAATGGACGTGACTCCCATGCGTGTGGAACTCCATCAACCGTCTTTGTCCCAAATGACTGAAGAGGAGCTTGCTCTCCTGAGACGAAATGACCCTATTGGGTTCATGAAGGCGAAGCTGGCTCAAAGGGATATTCCACCTGCTAGGGCTGGCACAAGCTCGACTAGCCATCCATTGCCCACAGATGAAAGAATTGTACTTCTTAATAGGATCAGGAGAACAATTCTTGATGTGGATTTATTCGAAGTGCTCAAACAGGATAGCACTGCTTGCTACACTATGAAGGAGTTGCTTACAAAAGTCAACCTCGCTACCTGCTCCTTGCCAGTTAGTTCTATCTTGTTCGATCTTCAATCTTTGCTGGACAACGTGACTGGGTACCTTCTCCAAGATGAATTTGCATCCAGAAAGGTTTAAGAAAAACGAACTGCAATGGATGCTGCTTATGAGCATGCTTCGAACCTCTCTCAAGAAGCTGAGGATCAAGCCATGCATCTAAAGCAAGCAAAAACTGATTATGAGGCTCGAGCTGAGTCCATCCTTCTCTGGGAAAGTCAAATTCAGGAACTTCAACAGAAGGTTAAAGAGGCTAAAGAACAAAAATTAGCCTACGAAACCAATATTGCTGGTAACCAATTCGAAGAGCTCCTCAACAAGGGGCTTGCAGAAATGGAAACTGCAGAACAACTCAAGGGAGAAGTGGCCACCTTAGAGGGAGCAAGACGTTTTTCTCAACAAAGGCTTGAGTCTTTTCGAAGTACCTTCAACAGATTGAAGAATAATTCCCATTTCTAAATCTTAGTGTTGATTTGATTAAAATTTGGTTTTTTGTATGTAATCTTTGAACAACGCCATTTTGGCAAACCCATATTGCCATTTTGGCATTTTTATGATATTCTGATTACGTTGTTACTATTCAAATCTCCTGCAGGCGTGGCTTATATTTCTTTAAATATTTCCCATTAACCTTTAGGATACGTTTATCATCCACCAGCTCTTCGATTTCATATGCATTGTTTGAGAATACCTTTAGTATTCGAAAAGGCCCTTCCCAATGAGGTGACCATTTACCTAACGTTTTATTTTTCTTATCCATGGGCAATATGACTTTCCAGACTAAGTCATTAATAATGAATGCTTTTCTTTTCACCCTTTTGTTATATGTCCTGGCCACTCTTTCTTTTTGTCTCATCAAGATTTCCAATGCATGTAATCTAACTTCGTCCAACTCAACTAATTCATTCATCATCATCTCCCAATATAATGCAGCTGGAATTTCATTTTGTCTTTGAATTCGAACTGATTGCAGATGAATTTCTACTGGCAGCACTGCATCATGACCAAATGTGAGTTGGAAAGGCGTGGTGTTAGTAGCTTCCTTAGGAGATGTTCTACAGGCCCATAGTATTTGGTCCAAAGTTTTGTGCCAGTTCCTTGGCTTTTTACCAATATGTTTCTTGATTAACCCTATTATCACTTTATCAGCTGCTTCGACTTGACCATTTGCTTGAGCATAATATGGCGTTGATGTTAGTAATCTAAACCCCATTTCTTGGGCAAATTCTTGCATTTTTCTACCAGTAAACACAGAGCCTTGGTCTGTGGTTATGCTCTCTGGAAATCCGAACCTATAGATAATGTGTTTCTGTATAAATTCAATAATAGCCTCTTGATCAGCAACTATTAATGGTACTGCTTCGATCCACTTGGTAAAATAGTCTATTCCTACCAAGATATATTTATGTCCTTTAGACGAAGCAGGATTTATTTCTCCTATTAAATCCAATGCCCATCCTCTAAATGGCCATGGTTTGATGATTGAATGTAACTCACTTGCAGGGGCATGTTGAATCCCTGCATGTTTCTGACATTCCTCACATCCTTTAGCAAAGTCTATACAATCTTTGAGCATGCTGGGCCAATACATGCCATATCGAAATAACAGCCATTTCATTTTATGACCTGCTTGATGTGCCCCACATGCCCCATTGTGGACTTCTGACAATGCTAAGTATGCCTCACTTTCTCCTAGGCACTTCAATAATACGCCCTCTTGGGTCTTTTTGAACAATTCGTTCCCCATGAGGACATATGATAATGCTCTGTATTTTGTCTTCCTATCAACATTCAGAGTTGGGTTTGTCAAATAACTCACCAGTGGACTTCGCCAATCTGCATCTGATAAAGTGTTTATGGCTAATATTTCGAATCCTTGTTTCTTAGCATAACCCAATTTCATACTTTCTAGATCTGATGGTGTGAATCTAGTAGCCATAACTCTACCCCTTAATTCAACTAAATCCTCAAAGTTTCTGGCAGAAACTTTATAACCCGAAGCCAACTGTGCTAAGTCATTTGCTTCTTGGTTTTCTATTCTTGGTATATGTTTAATATCCATGTATTCAAATTTCCTAAGTAGCCTGTTAACTATGACGAAGTATATCATCAGGTTTTCCTTTATGCATTTATACTCCTTTGTTATTTGCTTGACCATTAATTTTGAGTCTCCTTTAATTTCGACTCTAGTTGCCCCCAATTCCAACAAAGCTTCAAGTCCAACAATGAGCGCTTCATACTCTGCTTCGTTGTTCGAGCAACGAGGACCATCTAATTTATACTTGAATTTTGTTGGAATTCCTTCAGGAGAAATTAGAAGGACTCCAACACCACTTCCATTCCTGTGGGTCGAACCATCAAAGTATAATTTCCATGGTTGCATTTCGACGTAACTCATGACAGTCTGCTCAACCAATGAATGGTCCACAATGAAATCAGAAATCACTTGGCCTTTCACAGCTTTTAAAGGCATGAAAGTCAAAGAATATTCTGTTAAGGCTAAAGCCCATTTACCAACTCTGCTATGCATTATTGGTTTTGAAAGCATGTGTTTAATGACATCGAAATGAGATGAAACATAAACATCAACAGGCTTTATATAATACTTGAGTTTCATACAAGAGAAATACAAACAGAGACATAGCTTTTCTAAATTTCTATATCTGGTCTCTGCATCATTCAATACTCTACTTAAATAGTATATGGCTCTTTCGATACCATTGCTATCTTCTTGTGCTAACATACTACCTATACTAACTTCAGAGGCAGATATGTACAATCTCATGGGCTTCCCCCATGAAGGTGGAGACAAGATGGGAGGCTGAGAGAGGTATCTTTTTATCTTGTCAAATGCCTCCTGGTGGACTTCATTCCATTCGAAGGCTTGACCTTGCTTTAAACGAAGCAACGGAGAGAAAGCTTGGGTTCTTCCACTCAGATTCGAAATGAACCTTCTGAGAAAGTTAATCTTCCCTAGCAAAGATTGCAACTCCCTTTTTTACGTAGGTGCTTTCGTCTCCATTATGGCTTTGGTTTTGTTCTGGTTGATCTCAATTCCTTTCTTGTGAACCACAAAGCCAAGGAAATCTCCAGCCTGCACAAAAAATGCACATTTAAGGGGATTCATCTTTAAGCCATGTTTTCTCATTCGTTCGAATGATTGGCTCAAATGATGCAAATGTGTTTCTGCAGATATAGATTTGATGACTATATCATCAATATACACCTGCATAAAGGTTTCAATGAAATCATGGAAAATCGAATTCATTGCCCTTTGATAAGTTGCCCCAACGTTCTTTAAACCAAAAGGCATCACCACCCATTCGTAAGTGCCTAAGGCTCCTGGGCAACGAAATGTTGTCTTGGAAACATCTTCTTCAGCAATGAAAATCTGATTATACCCAGAGTATCCATCTAACATACTCAAGTATTCGAACCCTGCAGCAGAGTCTACTAGCATTTCTGCCACAGGCATGGAGTACTCATCCTTAGGGGTTGCAGTGTTTAAATCCCTAAAATCTATGCAGATTCTCAAAGAACCATTTTTCTTAATAACAGGTACTATATTTGCTAACCATTCGACATACCTTGTGGTTCTGATGAATCTGCAACGCAGCAACCTTTCGATCTCAGCTTTAATCTTTGTGAGAACCGTTGGTGCGAATCTTCTAGGAGTTTGTTTGATGGGCTTCTTGCCATCTTTGATTGGAAGTCTGTGTTCGACTAACTCCCTCTTTAAACCAGGCATTTCGTCATAATCCCATTGTTGGCTCCTAAATTCGACACCCTTGTTTTTTATTAATATAGACTATTAATCATGAGGAATGGTTTTGACCAGCTGATCCTGTCGAATGCTTGTCAGAAGGTGGCAAGGTACTTAGAGGATTTCTTTAAGTGGGAATCTTGTTGCCTTCGACGTCGAAGAAATCTTGTTTCCTTCGACGTCGAAGGAACTTCTCGACAAAGGCATTTGATGCTCAGGGTGAAACGGTTTGAGATTCGAATGTCTGGAGGGAAAACGGTTCCCAGCAGTTACCAAGTGCTACGTGCCAAGATCAGGAGCGTCAAATGCTGTGAGCATGCCAAGTGGTGTCATCTCGAAGCAGTGTAACTGCCCAACGGTTACTTGAGATGTGTTTAGTATAAATACTAGTTGTTCACGTAGTTTTCGCGTGTGTTCACCATTATATACAAGTTACTCATTTAGATTCAAGTACCCAGTGTGAGCGAAAGAATTGTTGAGAATGTATGTGTGAAACACCATTTAAATTAATCAAAGTCTTTTATATTCCAGCACTTTATTGCCTTTTCATTTATCCTTCCCTGTCGAAGCCTTTATTTAACGCTTTCTTTTATTCTACCAAGTTTTCCTTCATGCAATTTACATAAAGTGTCTTTACTTTCCTGTCATTAACCATCATTAGACTTAGTCAAACCCCAAAAAAATCAACCATGTCTTAGGATCAATCTGATCGATCCTGCGAGTCACCAAATAAGTAACCTTTTGGAGGATCAGCGGTTGTTTACCAATTTCCACGGTAAACACCCATGCGAAGCAATCTTTGTTTTTCTTGAGGACTTCGATCACTTCCTTCTTGAGGCCTGGGCTAAGTTTTGCACTTATGTAGGTTATTCTTTTCGTGTTTTCATCCTCTAAGTTCACTTCTTCGAGTGGATCCTGTGCCAACATTTTGGCACCTGAGTCTATGGGGTCCCTTTCGAAGCCTAAGGGTTCTTTATCATAGATGGCGTCCAGCCTTTGATCTATCTCAATTTCTTTAAAGGGTGAGCCTTTTGAGCCATCCCAACTTATTTCGTTCATCTTCACAGCCAATTTATTTATTTCAGCCTCTAAGGCCGCCTTTGATTCGTTCTCAGACATATAGGCCGAAATCCTTTCGAAAAAGGAGGACTCTGTCATGAGTAAGGTTGTCGAAGTCCCAGCCTGCTGGCCGTCTTTGTATAGTATTTTCGACAAAAAGCCAAGGCGACAAAAACTCATAAAAGAGAAAGGATAGCATATGTCGAAATGGACGATGAAGATCCAGAAACCTTCGACGAAACTATAACCGTCGAAGAAAGCGAGGTCGATTTAGCGGAACTAAAACAAGGGCCACCATACTCTTGCAAACTGCTAGTCCCCTCAAGTGGAAAAAATCCCACCGGTCCGGAAAGGGCCAACGATAGGTTCCCCAAAAAGACTTACAGTTTTGATATTACAAAATGTGATGAAATTTTTGACTTACTTGTAAAAGATGGCCAAATGATAGTACCCCCAGGGGTAAAAGTACCTCCTCTTGATCAAAGAAAGAAAAGAGGCTTTTGTAAATATCATAATTTTTTGGGCCATAAAACATCTCAATGTTTTCTTTTCAAGAATCTCGTGCAAGATGCTATCGAAGAGGGGAGGCTGAAATTTGCTGATAAGACCCCCAAGACTGTGGACTCTAACCCTTTGCAGGCTGAAGCCCATTATGCTGAACCTTCAGAAGTGAATATGATCGAGGCATCCAAAAGCCAGGCGAAGAGGCCAGGAATAACTATGGTCGAAGTCACCAAGGATCATGTCAACATGCCAATCTTTGGCAGTTTTTCTGGGAGTCTTTCTAGAAAAACAATTGAAGCAGTCTAAAAAGCTGTTGAAAGCCCAAAATCTGGAGCAAAACCCAGTTCCTACTTGGCTGCAGTCCAAGGCCAGACAGAGCACCTGAAGGCTCAGATGAAGCAGTTGACTCTTGCCACCAAAGACACCATGAATGTCAACATGGTCAAAATCTCTGAACCAAAAGCATCAGAGGAGGCCGCTAGGCAAGAACAGGCCAACAAAACAGCTTTCCCTCGGGAAAATGAAAATCTGGCAGATTTCCAGCAAAGATGCCAGAAGAAGAAGTCAGAAGTGATGTTGTGTCCTCGATGCAGCTCGATTTTCGACAAAAAAGCTGCTGAACACATCCAAGGTGTAAGGGCAGCAAACAGAAGAAGGGAAAGTGTTGATATTCGACATGACCCCAGAAGAACCTACCAAAAGGGTTCAAATCAAGAGAAGAGGCCACTGACTTTCAGGCCTCCAACCAATGTGCCAGTTGATATGTGGTATAAAACATCAGGTCGAAAGAGAGGCCTAGCAAGGAAAGGTTGCACTCCTTCGAAGTGCCAAGAGGTTCATCTTTGACACATAAGAAAGAACCTCAGGTTGTCACCTCTAAAGTGACCCAGGTATCAAGTAACTACAAGGGAAAGAATCCCATGTCTCGATCCCAGTGGAGAAGATACCAGAGGCGGCGAAAGGCTGAGAGGGAAGCTACCAACGAACCAAAGCCAGAATCAAGTTCAAATGTCCCTCAGAGAAAGCAGAGGAAGCCTCTGGAAAGACAACCAGTGACCAATAGGCTAGTCTGGCCTAACCAGGGTGAAGTTGATAACGAAGATGGCTCTGAGTCTGATGACACCCTAGATATCATGGTGAACATAGTCTCAGTTTTGCCAAGAGAGTTCAACCGCTAGGTGGAGGTCGAAGCAAGTGATTGGGAAGTCGAACAAGAAATGGCCAAGCATAGGCCAGTATGCTACTTCGTCATGGATAATGGCGCTACTGAAGAGCAAAATGGTTTCTTCGAACCTCCTACAGAGGCGATGAAAAATCACCTCAAGCCTTTATTTATAAGGGCAAAACTCGAAGAAACCACCGTAAATAAGATCTTGGTGGATTATGGGGCAACCATCAACATCATCCCTCACTTTATGCTGAGAAAAATAGGCAAGAGCGATGAAAACATCAAGCCTCACAATATGGTCCTGTCGAATTATGAAGGCGGAATAGGGACCACTATGGGTGTGATTCAACTGGACATCAAGGTGGGATCCATCCTTCGACCAACTATGTTTATGGTCATATCGGCCAAACCAAATTATAATCTTTTGTTGGGCCGAGAATGGATACATGGTGTTGGAGCTGTACCATCATCAATGCACCAAAGGTTGATACTATGGTGTCCTGATGGAATGGTCGAAAATATAGAAGCGGATCAAAGCTATTACTTGGGAGAAGTAAATCACCTAGGGATGGCAGACTTCGACAAAAATTTGGCTCACATTGGGCCATGCCCAGCACCTGACTTCGACTTGGCGCCAGCGCCAAATGCTTTTTGTTCCTTATACCTGCACCCTGAGCATGGTTTTCAATGGGACAGAGAAGACTTGTCCCACATTGATTTTAGTGGGCTAACTGACATCCAGCCAACTGGTTGGGGAAGCAAATTCAGTGACAATGACTGAGTCACAATCACTGCAGCGAATTTCGGCTTATGTAGCCGAAACAAGGATGATAACGGCTCTCGAAGCCGAAGTAAAATATATGTCCACACAGGCCAATGATCAAGAGTTACCTTATGTAGGCCCTGGAAAGGATTTCGACCTAGAACCTCCTGATATCATGCCAGAAGGAATGCAGGAACAAAGGCTCGACGCCATCTACGACGATGAGCCTTTGGGATTCGAAAAGGACCCCTTAGCGAACAACATCAAAATGTTAGCGCAGGATCCTTTAGAAGAAATCAACTTGGGAGAAGGGTTAGAGAAAAAGCCAACTTACATTAGCGCAAAAATAGACCCAGAACTCAGGTTGGAAGTGATCCATTTGTTAAAGGAGTTCAAGGACTGCTTTGCATGGGATTACGACGAGATGCCTGGTCTCGACAGAGGATTGGTAGAACTTCAGTTGCCAATCAAACCTGGGAAGAAGCCAGTCAAGCAAAGTCCAAGACGCTTCGCTCCAGAAATACTGTTGAAGATCAAAACGGAAGTCGAAAGACTGCTGAAGTGCAAATTCATACGAGCTACGAGGTATGTCGAATGGATTGCAAACATTGTGCCAGTGATTAGGAAAAATGGTACATTGAGGGTGTGCATAGATTTCAGAGATTTGAATGCTGCTACACCCAAAGATGAATATCCTATGCCTGTGGCGGAAATGCTAGTCGATTCTGCCGCTGGCTATGAGTACCTGAGTATGCTCGATGGTTATTCAGGATATAATCAAATATTCATTGTTGAAGAAGATGTGTCGAAAACAGCTTTTTGATGCCCCGGGGCTTTAGGCACTTACGAGTGGGTAGTGATGCCTTTTGGCCTAAAGAACGCTGGGGCAACATATCAGCGAGCAATGAACTCTATCTTCCATGATTTTAATAACACTTTTATGCAAGTATATATTGATGATATTGTTGTAAAATCTGTTTCCAGGAAGAACCATATAGACCACCTTCGACAATCATTTGAAAGAATGAGAGAACATGGTCTGAAAATGAACCCTTTGAAGTGTGCATTCTGTGTAAAAGCTGGAGATTTCTTGGGCTTCGTCGTCCACAAGAAAGGAATCGAAATCAACCAGAACAAGACGAAAGCAATCCTGGAAGCGAAAGCGCCAGCGAACAAAAAGGAACTGCAATCTCTGCTGGGCAAGATAAATTTCTTAAGGAGATTCATATCTAACCTAAGTGGAAAAGCTCAAGCCTTCTCACCCTTACTTCGATTGAATAAGGAAAGATTCGAATGGGGGCAAGAGCAACAAGAAGCCTTCGACAAAATCAAAGGGTATCTCACAAAGCCACCTATTTTGGTGCCTCCTTGCAGCAACAGGAGTATGAGATTGTACATAGATGCATCCGACAAAACTTTGGGAAGCATGTTAGCCCAAGAAGATGAAAATGGAGTCGAAAGACCCATTTACTATCTTAGTAGAGTTGTGAACGATGCAGAAACTAGATATAGCGAAGTTGAAAAATTATGTCTATGTCTTTATTTCTCTTGTACAAAGCTCAAACAATATATAAAGCCAGTTGATGTGTATGTTTCGTCTCATTTTGATGTTTTCAAGTACATGTTGTCGAAACCCATCCTGCACAGCCGAATTGGCAAGTGGGCGCTAGCGTTAACTGAGTACTCCTTGACCTTTATGCCTCTTAGGGCAGTGAAAGGGCAAGTGGTGGCAGACTTTATAGTCGACCACTCAATTCAGGTTGAGAATATAAATTATGTGGAGATAGAGCCTTGGAAATTCTACTTCGATGGTTCCAGCCATAAAGATGGAACATGAGTAGGGGTCTTTATTATTTCTCCAGAAAAAATTCCAACAACATTCAAGTACAAGATATCAGGTACTTGTTCGAACAATGAGGCTGAGTACGAAGCTCTAATTACTGGCCTTGAGATATTGTTGGAATTGGGGGCAACTTGAGTCGAAATAATGGGAGACTCAGAGTTAGTCATTAAGCAAGTCACAAAAGAGTATAAGTGCATAAGAGAAAATCTTATTATGTACTTTGTGATAGCAAATCGTTTATTGAAAAAATTCGAAATGGTCAACATTCGACACATACCCAGATTGGAAAATCAAATAGCCAATGATTTGGCACAAATTGCATCTGGGTACAAAATTTCAAAAATGAGATTACAAAGAGCAATCGAAGTCCGAGAAAAAATAAAAGCAACTAGTCTGTCACCAACAGATTTGAAATCGACAAGACTAGGGTACGCTGATCAAAGGAACTTTGAAATATCGTTCATAGACAATTTGTCAGAGCAAGATTGGAGGAAACTGTGATCGGTGGATCTGGAACTGACTGTTTAACGCTGGTTCGCGAAATGTCGCGGAAGCAAGAGTCGCCACCGTCTTTTATTTTCTCCAAATGGAAAGGACAAAAGCACAGAAAAATTCCTTAAAGAGATTGCTCTCGGTTCGGGAGGTAGGTTATAGAAAGGGAAGGTGTTAGCACCCTTTCTATCCATGGTTATCCCTGGGCTCTTAGATACTTGCTCATTGTGTTTTCAAAATGGTTTGTTTGCTTTTCAATGTGGGTTTTAAAAAAAGTTTCTTTGAAAATTCCAGTTCGACTCTTGTATCAGTCCTCAAGAGTGTTTGAAAAATTGCTTTCGAAAGCTTTTTGAAAATGTGTTGGTGTGAAAAGTATTTTTGAATTTGTTTTGAATTTAGAGCAAGTATCTAGAGTCGTCTACCTACCCTAAGGAATTCGTCTGTGTAAATGTCCTTTAAAGTAGTGCCATCCCACCATTGAGAGGTAGGTAGCACCACCGTTGGAGGTGTTCGGGTCAATTCGAGGTTCGGGACATGGTGATCACCAGAGCAATGGGAAGACACCTTAGAAGCTACCCTCATGCCAGGTTCCTGGATCATGAGGACTTACTAAGACATCCTCTACTCGACGATCACCTTTCGAGGCAAGGCAAAGAGTGAGGCGTACCCTAGGGGTGGTGTGTGATTTGTGTGTCTTTTCAGATATTTTTGTCTTTTTCATGTTATTGGTGATCTACGCTTGTTTTTATTTTGGTCCATTCATTCTTGCATGCCTTGATTAACAGTTAAAAAATTGCGGAAAGATAAAATTCTAAAGCTATTACAAAAGGCGCGGGTCCACATCGCCAAAATTTCTTGAACCCGATTTGACAGAAAAATAAAGAATTAAAGAAGAGTAAAGTGCGAGAAATTTAATTACACGGCTTTGGGAGAGATACATAAATATTAAAAGGAAAACGAAATAAATATGCGAATTGAAATTTAAATTAGAAACGAGGGCGTTGGACCCTTTTTAATTAAATTAAACAATGGAATTAATTAATTAAAAAAAAGAAAAGAAATTTTTTTTGGTATTTTTGGTTTTAATGAAAAAGAATTAATTAAGATAACATGCTAACCCTAATTCTACAATTTTTATTTTATTATGAAAACATGTTAAAGTTTTAACCTAAAATTAACCCTAATTAATTTACATGCAATTTAATTACAAAAATAAATATTTAATATTTAATTATTATGAAAGAAAATAAAAAGGGATAAAAAATTAATCAAACCCTAATTCTACCAATTTTAGGTTTTTTTATTATGAAAATATTATAGTTAAACCTAATTTAATAACTAAAGTTAATTAATGGACTTTATTTACAAAAATACTAAAATAAAAATATTTATTATTTTTTTCATCTTTCCTGATTTTTTTGTGTGTTTTTTATATATTATGAAAATATTAAATTAATTAATAAAACAATAATTAAAAGAAAGTATAAATAATAAAAAAAATAAAGAAAGTAAAAAATTTGCAAACCTAGGGGGTCTGCCCCTAGTTTGGAGGTGTTTCTTTTAGCAATCTGGGCCCAATTATTCTTTGGCCTGGTTGACTTTTGCGCTGGCATGGATCTCCGTTGACTAGAGTGCATCATGTTATTCAATTCTTGGCCTTCTGATCGCTCCATTGGGCACGTGGATGGCAAGATTTCATGGACGTATGGTGCTCCACTACGTTTACGCTGCATATGAATGTTAAATGAAGAAAAATATGAAAGGGGTGAGGACCTGGGGCTCGAACCCAGGTCCTGAACATTACCAACCAACGCGCTTGCCACTCATGCTGCTTTGTTTATCTGTAAATAATATAACAAATAAATATAATAAAACAAAAACGCGTTAATGCTTCTCTTTTCGCGCGAAAGTTTAAACCAGCCATTCACAGCCTGCCACCGAGTCATCTTCCTCATTGTTTTATTTTTTTTTCTGAAACACAAACATTGGCAACGGTTTTACAAACGTTCCCATAGGCACCCTATTTAAAAAATAGCGATTAGCCCAGGGATGCTCATAAATTGAGCGCGAGTGTGGCTTTATGATCGTCCAATCATGCTTGATTCATTCATGGCACTATGGTGGTCTAATTTTACCGCGTCTGGAAATGCCCAAATTGAAGCTTGCAAAACCCTAAAGATTGTTAATGGTAAATCTTCATATAGGGCACGAAAACAAAATTAAACTATTGGGTTAGCATTAGAATCAAATGATGAACATGAATCAAGCGTTAAAAATTACAAAAGATGCATGAATTGAGATGCACGATTATGAATTTTTTTCTGTACAGGTGGTCACCGTGTTACCAATTTAGGGCGTTAGAATGATTGATTTCGATTGGAAAACTCTCCTTGAAGCCTCAGGAAGCTAATGAGATAAAAATCTTGCCTTGAATCGCCCTAGAACTTGGTTTTCAGAATTCACTTTTTTCACAAAAAATTCAAGTTTTGTTTTCTAGGTATGGCACAACTTGCAGTCAGTGAGCACGAGGGTTTTGATCAGGCTTATGTATGGAATGATTAGGTCAAATAAAATTGGTCCAAAATCCATGAATTGATGAATGTAATATTTGATTTTTAAGCCATGATATTTTCAAATCTTTTCATGCACATTTGCTCTCAATCATATCCAATCCTTCCCTAATTGATCATGCACGAATTTTGAGTGTCCAATGAGAGTATTTTCTGCACAAAAAGATTTTATTTCATTAGTTTAGCATTTTTCCATATTTTATTTAGTTTAAATGAATTAGTTGTAATAAAAAATTCAAATAAATAAATAAAAATAATAAAAAACTTCCCTTTGGGCCAAATGGTCGTGTGCATGCTTTGGATAATGAATTGTGGAAGGAAAAGAAGCCCATTAGCAATTTTAGGTCATTTGAAGCAATCTTGACTTTTCAAAATATCCAAAAATTTCCCAACTTCCACAAGGCATAACTTGCTCAATTTTTAAGCTTTACTCATGTTCTTGGACATTTTGGAAAGGTATTTGAGTCCTCTAACCAATGCCTTTGGTCCCATGTCAATTTGATTTACCAATATCAAGTTATGGCCTTTGACTTAAAGTCCCTTTTTGTTGACTTTTGAAAATGACCTATAATGTTGAAATTGATAACTTTTTGTGAGAGAATTTCTTGGACTTGAAGTGTGAGGAGGAGTTGTAGGAAATGTCTTTCTCTTCAAAATGAGCTTTGGATGGGATTTTTCTGATAATCCATGTGAAAGTTATGCCCTGGTCAATTTACAGTTGACTTTTTCAGCTGTCCAAATAAGGAAACTTTTGCATCTTGATGATTTTTGAGCCAAGCTTTGAGAATCATGATCAAGCATTGATAAAATTATGTTTGTGGCTTCAAAATGAGATGTTAACCAAAAATTTAAACTTTTGACTGTCAAATGACCATTTTGCCCCTACAGTTGACTGTAGTGCAATTAGGGTTTTGACTGTGTAATTTTGTGCTGAAAGTCCTGAAACTTGGTATGAGGATGCTTGACCATATTTATAGGCATGTGGGACTTGATTGGACCCTTGGAAACTTCATTTTCTTGATCAGGACCAAAACCCTAATTTTGACTGTTCAGAAGGCTCTTACATTGTGCAACCCTTGGAGAATTTTGAAGCTTTGACTTGGCAAATTTTGAAGAATATGGGAGGGCAAATTTTGGGGTACAACAGAAACCCATTGTAGATTATCTACAAAATCCAGCAGCTTTGACAGAACGAAAAATAAAATATAGGGCGTTGAGTTACGTACTCATGGGTAATGAGTTATTTAAAAAGACGCCTGAAGGGGTACTGCTAAAGTGCTTAAGTGAAACTGAAGCATACATAGCCCTTTCGACTACGCACGCCAGAGCATGTGGGGCTCACCAAGTAGGCCATAAGATGAAATGGTTGTTGTTTCGACAAGGACTATACTGGCCCACCATCTTGAAAGATTGTGTTGAGTTCGCGAAGGGTTGCCAGGAATGTCAAGTCCATACAGGCATCCAACATGTACCAGCAAGCGAACTTCACTCAATAGTGAAACCATGGCCCTTTAGAAGATGGGCGTTGGACCTTATTGGAGAGATTCGACCAACATCATCAAAGAGCCAGAAGTATATATTGGTAGGCATTGATTATTTCACTAAGTGGATCGAAGCCATTCCTTTAGTCAATGTAGACCAAGAAAATGTCATTGAATTTATTCAAAAGAACATTATCTTTAGATTTGGAATCCCTAAAACTATAACGACTGATCAAGGATCAGTTTTCACCGGTCGAAAGATGCAGGAATTCGCTCAAGAAACAGGCTTTAGACTCCTAACATCAACGCCTTATTATGCACAGGCAAACGGTCAAGTTGAAGCAGCGAATAAAATAGTGATTGGCCTGATAAAAAAGCATGTAGGGAAGAAGCCAAAAAATTGACATAAGACGTTAGACCAGATCTTGTGGGCCTGTCGAACGTCCCCAAAAGAAGCCATAGGCACAACACCATATCGGCTAACTTTCGGTCATGACGCAGTGTTTCCAGCGGAAATTTGTCTTCAATCTGCGAGGGTTCAGAGACATCATGATATCCCCTCTGAGGTTTATTGGGATATGATGTTAGACGAATTAGTAGATTTAGACGAAGAAAGACTACGCGCTCTTGACCTACTAAGGATTCAGAAGAAAAGAGTGGAAGACTCTTACAATAAAAAAGTAAAACCTAATGCATTCTCTCCTGGAGAATTAGTTTGGAAGGTGATTCTCACCATGGATCGAAGGGATCGAAGCATGGGAAAATGGTCACCCAAATGGGAAGGACCGTTCAGAATTATCCAAACTTTTTCTGGTGGAGCTTATGAAGTCGAAGAGTTAGGTGAAGATAAAAGACTCTTGAGAGTAAACGGCAAATATTTGAAAAAATATAAACCTATGCTCCAAGAGATCAAAATAAATAGCAATTAACGACCAAATTAACCATAAAAAGCCAAAATGGAAAATTATATAAGAATTAGCCAAAATGGTTACATTGTCTTGCAAATATTACAATACATGGTTAATAAATGGCTGAGAAAATTAGAAAGGGATAGAATCTCTAAGTCAAAGGTACTTGGCCTGCTGCAACTCCAGCCTTTTGTTACACAAGGCAGTCGCCTGGGTAAGTTTGGCAATCTGGTCATCGAAGGCTTGGGCCTTCTCAGCAAACTCTAGGCCTCGTGTAACTTCAGCTTAGCTCTCTGTGTCCGAAACAGTCGAGAGGAGCTCCTCTTTGCGCCTGGTGTTAGCATTTATCTTGGCCTCCAGCTCTTCGATCTGCGCCTTTATAGAGGCATTGTCTCTGTGATACGGTGAGGGAACTGACTATGGTTTTGCGTTTGTCTTTGCAAATGTTTCGGTTGAGCAAGAGTCGCCACCGACTTTTTATTTTATCCTAAGGAAAGGTTTAAAAAGCACAGCAAAAACCTTTGAGATTTTTCTTGGGTTCGGGGAGTAGATTATAGAAAGGGAAGGTATTAGCACCCTTTCTATCCATGGTTATCCATGGGCTCTTAGGTACTTGCTTAGATCAACTTGCCTTGGTTTTCAATTGTTTGAAATGGTGCTTGGTGTGTGGTTTTGAAAATGTTTTAAAAAGATGCCTTGTATAGGCTACCCTTGTAACAATTATTTACTCGAATGTTTTACAAAAGGTGTTTTGTCTTTTGAAAAGATGTTTCAAGGTTTTTTTGAAAGTTTGTTTTGAAAGTGTTTGTGAAGTGTGGTTTGAAAATAGGCAAGTGTTTTCTTTGCAAATTGACAAGTACCTAAGAGTTATCTACCCTAAAGTTTTCTCAAAGATTTTTGTTATGTTTTAAACCTTTTGACAATTTTGTTCCACCATTGCATTTGGTGGACAATCTTGTATTAGGAGGTGAAAGGGACGGGCGTGGGTCATCGTTTAGACCATAATTGCAATAGTGCTAAGTGTCTTTGGGAAATTTCTCTTTGAAAGGGACTTGATCTTTTTAGGCAACTTTTCGAAAGCGTCATCGAGGGACTTATGATCATTTGATTGTTTGTTTTACCCAAAGAAACCTAACATGCAATATGGCCCAATTATTTGAAGGCAACAAAGTGGAATACCCTAGGGGTGCAAGTGTGAGATGTGTTGTCCATTTTCATGCTTGTTTATCTTGAAATTAGGTCAAACTATTTTTTTGTTCGTTTTATTTGCATACAAACCCTAATTCTAGCATGGTATATTTAGAAAGCGATAAAGTGCGAAAATTAAATTCCTACACTATTACAACACAAAAATATGGGGAGGGGGATACAAATGTTCAAATGGGGAGATATTTAGACAAGAAAATTAAACCTAGCTTATTACATCAACTTGGAATATTTACAAGATATTTAATTTGCACAAATCAAATAGAAATGAAACAAATATGCAAGAATGCAAAAAAAGTTTTTATATGTATGAAAAAAAAGTGTTATTTATGTCAAATAAATAAAAATAAAAAATATTATTTTTGGAGTATTTTATTCTAAGTGTACTAATATATATATATATATATATTTATTTATATTATTTACAAAAATATATTAAATATGCACAAAATAATAATATTTAATTTTTATAAAAAAAGTATTTTTTGATACAAAATGTTTCCAAAAGAGAAAAATGAAATAAAAATCAGAAATAATATGTTTACATTATTTTTTCTAATATTTCTAAATAATAGTATATATATATTTATGTAGAAATGTCCATATAAACAAATAAATACTTAAAAAATACAAAAATGGTGTAAAAATGATTTTTCAAGTTTTAAACATTATTAGCAAAAATAAATGAGTCAGAAATAAAAAAGAAAGATCAAAAAATCATTAAATCAAACAAATGGGCTCAGGGGGGTATGAATCAAAAAATATGGTGTAAAAAGCAATACAAAAGCTGGCCCAGCCCATGAGGCTTCTTCTTCAACCTCTGCACAAAATTATTCAGAAAAACGCACGCAAGAACTCCCATTCAAATATCCTGATTCCTTGATCTTTTGCACAAACTTCCAACATAAGAAATGTTAAGCATTGAATCACGATTTCAAATATATAAAAAACTCATCCTAACTCTCAGAAGTGAGAGAGAATTTGGACAATCCCAAATCATGACCTAACTTTTCTGCCATATTCAAACCTTAAATTCTCATAGCTTAAGCAAACCTAGAGGCATGAGTAGAACATTTCTTATTCACAAACCTAGAGCTAATGATGCCTGTACTAAGAGTTAGAAGTTCAAGAAAATACCTGTTCAGTTGAAGTTCTATCTGGCAATGGAGGAGCTTTCAGTGCAAAGTGATGATTGGTATAGCTTCCTTGAGGTGTGGTGATGCTATTACAATGCTTACTTTGTTTTGAAAGACCTTGAATCGAGCTATGGACCTTCAACTGCAAAGCAAGAAAGCAAAAATGGTGGAACTGGTTAGAGGAGTTACATGTCGTGTTTTAGGTTTTGGTTAGCTTGCATTGATGGTAGGGAATGAGTTTGAACAGGTTTGGGCAAGAGAGCATGAGAGGAATGAGAGATGATGTTCAATCTGCAGGCCCTGCCCTGTTTCTGCAGTTTGAGAGTGATTATGGCAATGGAGAGGTATTGGAGGTCTTAGGGTCGTGTGCTAGCTCAAATGGGATGTCTTGAATGTGTTTCCAAAGATTTCTTAAGGGTTTGCAAGCTGATATCAAAGTTGTGTTGTACAATGCCATGTTTCTTAGCACTTAAGCAAGAAAAGGTCAAGTTGGTGTTTAGGCAGCTAGAGGCCCCCATAACATGCTGCATAACTCAGTCTTGATCAGTGTGATTAATCCCTAAACTTGTGCCAAAGAGATCTTAACTGTACTTCTTGGATTTTCAATTGGACATAAAGCTTTCTTTTTCAAAAATGGATAAAGTGCTTTATCTATTTTGGGATTAATCTACTATGCAATGCTTGAATCCATAGAACATGGTCTTGGCACAAAGAGTTTGCATTAAATTTATGAGTGTTGGATGGTTTAAGGACCTGTAATCAAGATATGCAAGCTGAGATTGAAAATGCCTAGTGTTATGAACATGTAAATTGACCAATTCAAAAGTGAGTTTTTGCCAAATTGTGAAATTCGATTCTCTCAAGTTATGAGGTTGTTTGATGAGTTCTTGGACATTTTGGAAAGCTTGGAATGTGTACTACAATCCATCTTTGAAATGCAAATTGAAATTACAAGTGGAAGTTTATGGAAAATGGCCTTGAAGTTGGGTAGAAAACCTTGCCAAAATAGGTTAAAATTTCACTAAGTTAAGAATGGTTTAGTGCCCTTATTCAAAAAATTGTAACTTGAGATACAAGCCTCATTTGGGAAAACTTTGTGAATCAAAGTTGTAGATTATGCAACAAGATACAACTTTCATGTTTTGACTTTTGTTTGAATCCAAATGAATCTTGGTGAGAAAGTGGGGGAAAGTTGGGAAAAAAATTAGGGTTTTCCATAACTTAGAAAAATTCTAAGTTATGAAAAATTTCCATTTCAAACCCTAATTTGCATTTTTTGATTTCTTGGTGAACAAGTTTCATGATTTGGCATGTTTTGATGAAAAATGAATCTTGACCCTTGATTTTGACCAAAAAGTCAAAGTTTGACTTTTCAGTATACAGTCAAAATTGATCAATTGACTGGGAAATTCAACTGTCAATCTTGTGTACTTGGGATCTTTTGAACTTGTTGAGCATGTCAAGATAATTCCATGGGGTCCTTGAGTCCATATGTGATCTTGGTTTGCCATTGGTTGGGTCAGACAGTCAAAAATTGCCTTTGTGCAGTCAAAACCCTAAAAATGACCATTTTGCCCTTTTGGTGATCTGATCAAATTTCTTGTGGAATTGTGATCCAAACTTGATCAAATGGTTCATATGAGTTCATAATGTTGATGTGGGTCAATTTTCATGGGATTTGACTGTCAATTGGCCACAGTTGACTTTTTCCCCAATACAGTTGATTTCTAGGTCAACTGTCCAATTGACTGGGCAAAATTTGGAATCAAGACTTGAAACTTTATATGGATAAACTTGGGAGTCCAACATGAAGCATGAAAGTCATCTTAGGCTTTTTAGGTCAAAACATCTTTGTGCAAACACAAACCCTAATTTGGGTAACCAGTGCAAGGAGAAGTCTTGAGTAGAGGAAACCCTAACTGGATCTTGAGCTCCAAGGGCTTTGTGATGAGATATCAATGAGAAATGGGAGGGCAAATTTTGGGGTACAACAGTTGCCCCTGTTCAATCTTCTTGAACCTGAAGAGTTAGATTGGCAAGTTTGCCTTTCGTGACTCGAGGCTAAAAGGAGATTGGACACCAGAGTGCCCTTAAATTTGCACTCGTCAAAGCAAGGGATGTGGGAATGGGCTTAGAGATGCCATTTGGAGATGGGCTTAGAGATGCCATCTGGAAGAATGACAGAAACTTGTCGGGGATGGGCTTAAAGATGCCATCTGGAATGGGTATCAGGAAAGTGTCCATGTCGGGGACCATCTCTGAACTGGGGGTCTGAATAAGCAATAGATTGACATCCGTTGTTGGGAGGAATCCGTAAACTATTTTCAAAAATTGCATCTGAACAAATTGATAGATTAACATCTGTTGTTGGGAAGAATCCATAAACTATTTTCAGAAGTCTGGAGAAGAATCTGAACAAGCGATAGGTTAACATCCGTTACTTGGAGAACCCGTGAACTGTTTTCATAAATCTTGAAGTTGAATAAGCAATAGAGCAGCATCCGTTGTTGGGAAGCGTCCGTAAACTGCTTTCAAAGGTTGCATCTGAACAAGTGAGAGATTAACATCCGTTGTTGGGAAGAATCCATAGACTGTTTTCAGAAGTCTTGAGAAGAAACTGAACAAGTGATAGGTTAACATCCGTTACTTGGAGAACCCGTAAACTGTTTTCAGAAGTCTTGGAGTTGAATAAGCAATAGAGCAGCATCCGTTGTTGGGAAGCGTCCGTAAACTGTTTTCGAAGGTTGCATCTGAACAAGTGATAGATTAACATCCGTTGTTGGGAAGAATCCATAGACTGTTTTCAGAAGCCTTGAGAAGAAACTGAACAAGTGATAGGTTAACATCCGTTACTTGGAGAACCCGTAAATTGTTTTCAGAAATCTTGAAATTTGAGGAGGAACCGGTGTAGGGTTGCCTGATGGTGAGTCCGTGTAAAACTGCATCTGAAACTGTTAATGATAGCCTTTTATTCTTATCCTGAAAAGGACAAAATGTTAGCTAAACACAAAATTGTGTTGCATGAAATGCATGACGTAATATATGTTATATCAATGTTTATGATATGAATGTAATGAATGCGCATGTAAGCTGATGAGCTGTCTTGCTGGGGATAGATGAATCCTGGATGGCTGAAGATAAAAGCATCTTGACTGCTGCCGGGAAGAACAATTCCTTGGCTGTTGCTGGGGAATAAGGAGCTTGGGTTGTATACCAAATCTCTGGGGAATTCCTGATGACTTCTACTGCGGAGTACCAATCTAGTAGACTCATGTTGGGGATGCAAGACTGAGAATCTTCCGTCTGGCGAGAAGCATCTCTGGCGACTTCACTGGGGAACTCAAGATTTGCTCTCCTAAAACTCTGTAGGGAGAAGGTTCATTAGCCTGGCTTCGCTGGGGATTTTGAAACTTAAACTCTGGGGATAATTGAATTCTTGAGGACCCTCTGGATGGGGGATTGTAAAGATAAGTTACTGCAGGGGAATTTTTGATGAACTCCGCTGGGGATAGGAAGAATTCTGGAGAGTGCGATCTTCCGTGGTTGTTAGCTGAGGATAACCCAGTTATAAGCCCTTGTGAGGAATAACTTTGAATAAAAAACTCGGGGGAGGCGTCTGTGCTCTGCAGGGGATAAGCTTCCAGAATCTACTGGGGATGAGCCTCAAGACTTGCTAGGGATATGGATTCTAAATCTCCTGGGGGTTTCCTTTGAAAGGGTATCAGGTTATCCAATTGTACCTTTGACCTATCAGTAATCCTCTTTCTTGATTTGTAAGGAAATGATTATGTTCAAATGCATATGCCTATTTAACAAAACATTGGACGTTTCTCAAAATAAAACAAATAGTGCAAGAGAAAAGAAAAGGAAATGACACCAGTTTCTGGGAAAAGTATTTGTATTGACTTTCTATGAGTATATTTGTACAAAGGAGACAATCATCCTAGTAAGAGGATTTTGTCGTAAATATTTGAAAGATTTATACAAAATAAGGATGGCTATGTGAAATAATTCCATGGGATTCCATTCCGCTGTAGCTTTCATAACTCTGAATATCTGTCCATTCAATAATTCGCTTGACGATGACTGGATTGATCAGAAGCCTGGAACCGGTTGATGAAGAGATTGTCCTTGAAGTGATCCGACGAGACATATCATACGCTTTAATTCCCTAACTTTTGCCTGAATCGCCCTTTCGGGTTTTCGATCCACCGGGAAACCCCCTTTTGCCCAAGCCGCCCTTTCGGGTTTTCAACTTGCCGGGTGTACAGATTTTTTTGTTTTTATCCCTAATTTTTGCCTGAACCGCCCTTTCGGGTTTTCGGTTCACCGGGATACCCATTTTTGCCCAAGCCGCCCTTTTGGGTTTTCGACTTGTCGGGTTATTTTATGCGTAGTATCTTTTGATTATGTCCGCGTTCGCAGGGTGTGGCAAATCGTCACCGTCCATGGTGGTCAGAATCATTGCACCACCAGAAAATATGTTCTTGATCACAAATGGTCCCTCATATGTAGGAGTCCATTTGCCCCTGGGATCGCTTTGCGACAAGATAATCCGCTTGATTACGAGATCTCCGACTTGATATACTTGCCGTCTGACTTTCTTATTGAAGGCCTTGATCATTCGTTATTGATACGCCTGACCATGGCATATAGCAGCGAGTCGTTTTTCGTCGATCAGGTTGAGTTGATCAAGTCGGGTCTGCATCCAATCATCTTCATTCAAACCTGCATCCTTCATAATCCTTAGAGAAGGAATCTGGACTTCCATAGGCAAAACAGCTTCCATGCCATAAACTAAAGAAAATGGGGTTGCCCCAGTTGAAGTACGTGTCGTCGTACGGTATCCATGCAGAGCAAACGGTAACATCTCATGCCAGTCTTTGTAAGTGACTGTCATTTTCTGAATGATCTTCTTAATGTTTTTGTTCGCAGCTTCAACAGCACCGTTCATCTTCGGCCGGTAGGGAGATGAATTGTGATGATAAATCTTGAACTATTCGCACAAGGCGGTGATCATTGTGTTATTCAGATTTGTACCGTTGTCTGTGATGATCCTGTCCGGAACACCATACCGACATATGAGATTTTTCTTGATAAAGCGGGCAACCACATTTTTAGTAACAGAGGCGATGGAAGCTGCTTCGACCCATTTGGTGAAATAGTCAATTGCAACCAGGATGAAGCGATGTCCATTGGAAGCTGTGGGCTTGATCTCTCCAATCATATCAATGCCCCACATTGCGAAGGGCCAAGGAGCAGTCAGAACGTTGAGAGGGACCGGAGGGATATGAACTTTGTCAGCGTAGACCTGACATTTGTGGCAAGTACGGGAATGTTGATGGCAGTCAGCTTCCATGGTAGACCAGTAATAGCCTGCCCTTAGGATCTTCTTAGCCATTGTATGCCCGCTCAATTGAGTGCCAAATGTGCCGCTGTGTATATCAGTCATGATCAACTCTGCTTCAGTTTTGTCTACGCATCAGAGTAGTACACAATCATGGCTTCGTTTGTAAAGGATGTCGTTGCTCAGGAAGAATTTAGCGGCGAATTTCCTTAAGAACTTCTTGTCATTTACGGAAGCTCTTTCAGGATAATCTCTTGTCTCGAGATACCTTTTGATTTCATGGAACCAAGGTTGTTCCACTACTTCTTCGATATTAATCTCGTGACAATGCGCAGGTTCATCCATTCGCTCGATGGTGATTTGGGGAGCCTCGTTATCCCAGTTGAGTTTAAACATGGAGGACATTGTGGCTAGAGCATCTGCTAGTTGATTCTCTTCTCGCGGGAAATGCTCGAAGGTAATTTGCTCGAAATGAGGCAACAATGTCAGGACATGTTCTTTGTATGGGATAAGATTAGGATGCTTGGTATCCCACTCTCCTTTGATTTGACTGATAACCAAAGCCGAGTCCCCAAATACGATCAAAGATTTGATCCCCAAGTCTATAGCAGCCTTGAGACCAAAGATGCAAGCTTCATACTCAGCCATGTTGTTTGTGCAGCTGAAGCAAAGTCGGGCCGTGAAAGGCGTGTGACAGCCTTCCGGAGAAATGAGTATTGCGCCAATACCGTTTCCAAGTGCATTCGAAGCACCATCAAAGTACAGGGTCCATCGGGATCCCTTTTCGGGTCCGTCGTACGGTCCGTTACTTTCAATGTTGTCCAAATTCATGATGTTCTCGTCCGGGAAGTCAAATCTCATGGGTTGATAATCTTCGATAGCCTGATGAGCCAGATGGTCAGCTAGTACACTCCCTTTTATGGCTTTTTGGGTGGTGTACTGGATGTCATACTCAGTTAGGATCATTTGCCATCTAGCTATCCTTCCAGATAAGGCGGGTTTTTCGAAGATATATTTGATAGGGTCCATTTTGGAAATCAATAAGGTAGTATGAGTCAACATATACTGTCTTAGTCGGCGAGCAGCCCATACTGAAGCGCAGCAAGTTTTCTCGAGCAGTGAGTAGCGAGTCTCACAGTCGGTAAACTTTTTGCTAAGGTAATAAATAGCGTGCTCTTTTCGACCAGACTCGTCATGCTGGCCCAAAACACACCCCATTGAGTTATCCAAGACGGTCAAATACATGATCAATGGTCTTCCTTCGACGGGTGGCATCAGAATAGGAGGTTCTAGCAAATACTCCTTGATTCTATCAAAAGCAGCTTGGCAATCGTCGTTCCATTCGACTACCTGATCTTTCTTCAAGAGTTTGAAAATTGGTTCACAGGTGGAAGTCAGATGAGAGATGAATCTGGAAATATAGTTCAAGCGCCCCAAGAACCCTCTAACCTCCTTTTCAGTACGGGGAACAGGCCTCTCTTGTATTGCTTTTACTTTTGCCGGATCGACTTCAATGCCTTTGTTGCTTACAATGAATCCCAGGAGTTTACCAGACCTAACTCCAAAAGGGCATTTACTTGGATTCAGCCTGAGCTTGTATTCTTTCAACCTGGCAAACAGCTTCTCCAGATGTTCAAGGTGCTCTTCCTCTGTTTGTGACCGAGCTATCATATCGTCTACGTAAACTTCAATCTCATGATGTATCATATCATGAAACAAAGCTACCATGGCGCGTTGATAAGTTGCCCCTGCGTTCTTCAGCCCGAACGACATCACCTTGTAACAGAAAGTGCCCCATTGTGTGACAAAAGTTGTTTTCTCCATATCCTCGGGGGTCATTTTGATTTGATTGTAGCCCGAGAATCCATCCATGAAGGAAAACACTTTGTGCTGAGCTGTATTGTCGATCAAGATGTCAATATGAGGTAGCGGGAAATCATCTTTGGGGCTGGCCCTATTCAAATCCCGGTAGTCCACACACATCCTGACTTTGCCATCTTTCTTAGGCACTGGCACGATGTTAGCGACCCATTGAGGATAGGACGTAACAGCCAGAAAGCCAGCGTCAAATTGCTTCATTACTTCTGCTTTGATCTTTTCAGACATGTCAGGCCTCATTCGGCGAACTTTTTGCTTGATCGGTGGACAGTCTTCTCTTGTGGGGAGACGGTGAACCACGATGTCTGTGTCTAAACCCGACATGTCTTCATAAGACCAAGCGAAGATTTCAACATACTCATTCAACAACCGTATCAGGCGTTCCTTGACACTCGGTTCCAGATTGGCACCCACTTGCACCTCCTTCCGGTCCTCCTCGATTCCCAAGTTGACAATTTCCAAT
The DNA here is from genome assembly GCA_948472305.1 of Vicia faba. Lineage (NCBI taxonomy): Eukaryota > Viridiplantae > Streptophyta > Magnoliopsida > Fabales > Fabaceae > Vicia > Vicia faba. Next base: position 375,702,414 of record OX451735.1, on the reverse strand, counting down.
GACTCTTCGTGCGGTAGGATGGCCCTTTCCTCTTGTTGCAGAAGTCTGGCTAGTTCCCCTGGTACTTCACAACCTTCGTCATCTTCATACTCGGCTAGATTGACCAGATCTTCAGAGTTATTGAAAGATATAGCAGAATCGTCACCCATGGAATCCGGAGTGGATGGGTACCTGCATTGGTGAGTGTTGGTGTGTGTAAGGGATAGCCATCCTTAAACAAAAAATGCAAAAGGAAAGAAAATGAGCACAAGCAGTTTATCAAATGAAAAACGTCCAATGAATCATTAAACATGGCATATGGATATGAAAAATAATCAAAACCCTTACAAATGGACCTACATGCCCCGGGTAAGGCATGAGGTGAAAAGATAGTGTACAGATTGTTTGAGAGTAAATATTACAGACCAAATAGGAAAATGTTTGATAGATAAATTACTGATGAATAAAAGTGATGGGGACAAAGTCTTTTGCCTCCCAGTTGCTCAATCCTCCTTTGACAGTTGGGTAAATCCACTCTTCAATGTTGCTCTCTTTGTCTTCATCTTCCAAGGCGTTGATTTCGTAGGGAGAAATTTTGACTGGCGCCCTTTCAATCTTCGAACGGCGCATAGCTTTCTGGCCAGCGGCTGTGAACCCTAATCCAAATTTGTCTGTCTTATGCGGAATGTCAGGTAACTGCCCCCATGCTGAATTCTTCCCTTCCTTGATTGCGGCCCTTGCGTCCTCCAGAGATGCCATCCTGGCCATCTGCCTCGGTGTCTCAGTTGCCAACTTTGCTACTGCTATTTCAGGAAGGACTTCTTCGAAATGTTGAAAAGGCGTCTCAATGAATTCCCCTTCAACCTCCACATACCGGAAAGAATTCAAGTGACTAATCATGTACTCTTCTTCGCCATGGACAGTGATGATCTTTCCCTTGACAGGATACTTCAACATCTGATGCAAGGAGGAGGTGACTGCCCCTGCATGGTGTATCCAAGGTCTACCCAGCAAGCAAGAGTATGATGGACGGATGTCCATCACATAGAAAGTAGATTTAAACACCTCAGTGCCTATCTTGATGGGAATTTCAACCTCTCCATGGACCATTCTCTTCGAACCATCGAAAGCTCTGACAACAATATCACTCGGCTTCAATTCCAATCCTTCACAATCTAGTCGGTCCAAGGCCTTCTTAGGCAAAACATTCAGCGACGAACCAGTATCAACCAAGACATGTGCGAGAGTAGTTCCCCGACACTCGACTGAAATGTGCAAAGCATCATTGTGGTTTCTTCCTTTAGGAGTTAGGTCGGCGTCGGAAAACCCTAATCCATTGTCCGCAGTCAAGCTAGCCACGCAATTTTGAAATTGATCCGCAGAGGTTTCCTGGGGCACGTGGGCTGCCTTCAGGAATTTTATCAGGGCTTTAGCGTGCGCTTCCGAGCAAAGTAGTAGTGCCAGCATGGAAATCTTTGAGGGGGTTTGCCCCAGCTGTTCTACCACATCGTAATCACTTCTTTTGATTATCCTCAAAATCTCATCCATTTCCTTCTCGGAGGTTTCCGGGATAACCAAGGGTTGAGCCCTCGTCCTGACGGGCTCATCTTGGATTCCCTTACCTTTGTCAACAGCGGTAGGAGAGACAGTACTAGGAACAACAACGTCTTCAGTTAAAGGGGTTCTGGCGGAGAGTTTTATTGGTGCAGGGATGACCTTGTCAGCTGATGAGGGTCCAAAGACTGCTCTTGGAGGGGCAATCTCTGGAGAAAATATTCTCCCGCTCCTGGTGATTTTGCTAATGCCTGCAATGTTGCTAATGTTGGCTTCTTCATCATCTGAACTTTCTTCAATTATTTCGATTTGTTTGATACCATGGTAGTAGACGTCACCGCCATAGTTCCATGGTATGGACTTCTCAGAAACATAGGGGACAGGCCCTGGCATTGTTATCTTAAAAGGAACAGATTTCGTAGCTGGTGTAATCTTAACAGGCTTTTTGACGGCCTTGGAAAGATTGGCGTGAATGGTTATGATTGAGACATCTTCAGTATGAATTGGAACAGCAGAAACTTTTTCAAACAAAATTTGTCGACTATCCATAAGGCCTTGGATGCCTTTTTTCAGTAACGGACAGTCAAACGGCAGAGAGTAACAACAATAGCAGTCTTCTTTACATCCCGGGAAGATCCCGGCCCTTAACAAATTCAACTTAATGGTTAGCAGTGGAGTAGTCAGATCACTGACATCAGCAACATACAAATCTTCTTCAATGGCATTGACATTTCGGCCATGCTTCGGCATGGGTACAGATATCACATTAGGCTTCTCCGGAGCGTCGAACTCCACCTCCTTCGCCTCTATCAGGTCTTGGATCTTATGCTTGAGCGCCCAACAATCATTGGTGTCGTGCCCAACACTGTCTGAATGGTAGGCGCATTTAGCATTAGCATGATAATGTGGAGAGGACGTATTCACATTCTTTGGTGCCTCCTTGATGGTGGCAAGATTCAACTTCAACAGATGGGGAAGCACTTGCGCTGGAGTCATATTAATACGGGTGAACTGCCGTTGTGGCCGTTCCACTCGTTGTTGATTTGGTCTGAACTGGTTATAACGAGGCTGCTCACCTGGAGTGTTTTGAATCATCACGGCCCCCACACTTGGCCGACGCTCCGTCTTCCCTGCTCTTCTCTGAGAATATACCACAGCTGTCTCCTTCTTAAAAGGCTTCTTCTCAACACTTGCAGCAACACCCTTCTGAATCTTTCCTGACTTGATGCCAGCTTCTATTCTTTCGCCTGTTAAGATCAAATCGGTAAACCCCGCGGAAGAGTTACCGATTAGATGATTGAAAAATGGCCCAGATAGGGTCCCTAGAAACATATCAACGAGCTCACGATCGGTTAAAGGAGGCTGCATTCTGCCAGCCAAATCCCTCCATTTTTGTGCATATTCTTTGAATCCCTCGCCTGTTCCTAGTGACATACCCTGAAGTTGGGTATGAGTAGGAGCAAGGTCAGAATTATACTGGTATTGTTTGTAGAAAGCGGTGGCCAAATCTTCCCAATTTCGGACGCTGGTTCCCTCTAGCTGATAAAACCATTCCAACTGAGCTCCAGAAAGGCTGTCTTGAAAGAAATGAATCCAGAGGTTTTTGTCTGCCGTATAGGGTTGAATCTTTCTCACGTAGGACCTGAGATGCATTTTTGGACAGGACAGCCCATCATACCTTACAAACACTGGCACTTTGAATTTTGGGGGAATCACGATCCCGGCGACCAAACCCAAGTCTTCAAAATCCAAACCCGGTACTCTTTGTAATTCCATGGCGGCCAATCTGTCTTCTAGCCCTTTGTATTTATCATCAGCTGGAGGGTATTGCTGATCAGAATAATCTTCATCCTCTTCGACCTCCTCTTCTTCCGCATCAGACTCGGAAGGTACCGCAGCTCCACCTCCTTTGCTGGTCCCTTCATCAGAAATAGGAGGTAATTCAAGCACTCTCCGAGCTTCTCCGTCAAATCTTCTCCCCAAAGTAGCCACCCCGAGTCTATTTTTCTTCTTTTTCACTGGGTCTTTGTTCCCCAATTGAGTTTTGATATCCTCCTGACCCTTAGCCAAGGTCATCAGGAGTTGCTGGAACTGTGCATTCTGAGCTTGCAGGTCTTTGAATGTTTGCTCGAGATCCATCCTACTGAAATAAACAGCAGACAGATAAGGAAACCTGGAGTGAGACCTGCTTATGCACATGATGAATGGTATGCTTATGTATGCAATGCATTCAAGGATTTAGGACATTCAAAATTGTTTCAGACAAAGAAGAACGCACGTCATATTAATAAGAAGAAATTTGTTAGTACATAAATGCCCCATGGGCCAAATATTACAAAATAACTTCTCAAGGCAAAAAGACATTGCGCATCCTCTTTGGTGCGATGTAGGTGTTGAGGGCCTCTTGCTCATAGAGTCTGCGGGTAAGCACTAGAACCTTCTTCTCACTGGCGTAGACGCTAGCTTCAAAAGTATTCCGTTCCTCCTTGAGCTGAATCCAACTTTTCTGCATTTCCTCCCACGATGTAGGCATGTCTGGATGTAGGATGGTGTAGGGAACCTCTCCCTCATTGACGGGCTCTTTAATCACTGGGAGTACATGAGGATAAGGCATCATTAGACTTTGGGCTCGGGCTCGTACCCACCTGAGATAGGGCTCAATAGGGATGGAGTTCTTGTGTCCCAGAGTCTTGCTATCAACCTTGTTGGGCCTCCCCCAAGCTCTGATGAATCTTTGGCGAAGTCCTTGCGCATCGTTATCAAAGTCAAAAACTAGGTCAGGAATCAACATATCATGAGGGCCATCCCTCCGTGCATATCTAAATTGCCTCAAAGCTAGGCAAGGGTTGTAGGTGATACCTCCTCTGATTCCAAGTAAAGGAACATTAGGAAATTCTCCACAACGATCGACAATGATGACATTTTCTCTGGACCGAGAACACCAATGCACATCAGAATGAGTGAGAGTCATCAATCGTTGGGACCACCTTGAACCTTGGTCATTTTTCAAGACAGATTGTGGAAGGTGCGAAATAAACCACCTTGCAAGGAGAGGAGTACAGCACATGAGAACACCCCTCTTTCTCATTGTTCGTGTGTAAAATGAGTGAAGGATGTCCCCAAGCAATGTTGGTATTGGATTTCTGGACAAGAAGATTTTGACGGTGTTGACATCTACCAATTGGTCAGGATTTGGGAACAAGACCAACCCATAGATAATGAGTGCCACAATTTCTTCAAAGGCTTGTAGGTCCAATGAGTTCCAACATTCTTGTGCCTTCTCAAACAAGAATTTTGCTAAGAATCCTTTGACGCCGCTTCTGGTTTCCCAATGCCCCTTGATGTCGGATGGTTGTAGACGTAATGCTCGAGCAACATATTCTGGCTTTGGTTCCTTTTCCGTACCGTTGAAGGGTAGTTGATTAAGGATAGGGATTCTTAGGAGTTGAGAGAACTCCTCCAAAGTGGGTACCAACTGATAATCAGAGAAAGTGAAACAGTGGTGAAGAGGGTCAAAGAACTGGAATAGCACCTTCATCATGTCTTCTTCAATGTTGGTGTTGACTAGGCTGAGCAGTCTACCATGTCTTTCACTGAAGGATGAGTTTTCCGGAATTCTTGAGGTGAGCTCCTTGAGTTGAGGAGAGATTCTCACAAGGTTGACTTGAATGGTGTTTCTGTGAGGAATTTCCATGTCCTACAAAACAAGAACAAAGATGAAGATCCAAAACCCTTGAAATGGTTAGTGAATGCATATGATGTTTTATGATGTTTATGATGTATGCACAAAACATATGTACAAGCAAATCACACCAAACCCTAGTTTCAGGCTTGCATGGGGTTTCATAGGTAAGTACCCTCTTGAGTGTAGTTGGCTTAAAAACCTGTCCTATAAATAGTAACCGGGTTCTAAGGAGCTCAATATCACGGGATCGTTTTCATTGTTCATTGTTTTGGTTTAGCCACTTAACTAGCGACCAAAATATTCCAAGAAAACAAACCTCAATGAGTGTAGTATCGAGTATCTACCAACTTCGGACTGCACCAAAGCCGGTCATCTCACTACCCCTAATGTAAGGCCAAGATGGTCAAGTAAGGTTCTAGGTCATTAGTGCTTAGTGACATCACTCAGCGGCCCCGTACTCTCCTTGATTGAACTCAAGGGTTACCGGTACTCACAAATATGTCGCACTAATATAGCTATTGCTTCGACCGTGTCGGTATACCCCGCACAATTTCCACAACGTATTGCTATCTATGAATGTTTCCCAAAATCCGGGTGTAGGATTGCAAACCCAAACAAGAGAGCCAAAGTATAAAGCAAACAAAGACAAACAATTTAATCATGCAAGAGGGTGATCTAAGCCCTAAGGTTACTCCACTTTTAAAATTCTCCCCAGCAGAGTCGCCAGTTCTGTAATACGGTGGGGGAACTGACTATGGTTTTGCGTTTGTCTTCGCAAATGTTTCGGTTGAGCAAGAGTCACCACCGACTTTTTATTTTATCCTAAGGAATGGTTTAAAAAGCACAGCAAAAACCTTTGAGATTTTTCTTGGGTTCGGGGAGTAGATTATAGAAAGGGAAGGTATTAGCACCCTTTCTATCCATGGTTATCCATGGGCTCTTAGGTACTTGCTTAGATCAACTTGCCTTGGTTTTCAATTGTTTGAAATGGTGCTTGGTGTGTGGTTTTGAAAATGTTTTAAAAAGATGCCTTGTATAGGCTACCCTTGTAACAATTCTTTACTCGAATGTTTTACAAAAGGTGTTTTGTCTTTTGAAAAGATGTTTCAAGGTTTTTTTGAAAGTTTGTTTTGAAAGTGTTTGTGAAGTGTGGTTTGAAAATAGGCAAGTGTTTTCTTTGCAAATTGACAAGTACCTAAGAGTTATTTACCCTAAAGTTTTCTCAAAGATTTTTGTTATGTTTTAAACCTTTTGACAATTTTGTTCCACCATTGCATTTGGTGGACAATCTTGTGTTAGGAGGTGAAAGGGACGGGCGTGGGTCATCGTTTAGACCATAATTGCAATAGTGCTAAGTGTCTTTGGGCAATTTCTCTTTGAAAGGGACTTGATCTTTTTAGGCAACTTTTCGAAAGCATCATCGAGGGGCTTATGATCATTTGATTGTTTGTTTTACTCAAAGAAACCTAACATGCAATATGGCCCAATTATTTGAAGGCAACAAAGTGGAATACCCTAGGGGTGCAAGTGTGAGATGTGTTGTCCATTTTCATGCTTGTTTATCTTGAAATTAGGTCAAACTATTTTTTTGTTCGTTTTATTTGCATACAAACCCTAATTCTAGCATGGTATATTTAGAAAGCGATAAAGTGAGAAAATTAAATTCCTACACTATTACAACACAAAAATATGGGGAGGGGGATACAAATGTTCAAATGGGGAGATATTTAGACAAGAAAATTAAACCTAGCTTATTACATCAACTTGGAATATTTACAAGATATTTAATTTGCACAAATCAAATAGAAATGAAACAAATATGCAAGAATGCAAAAAAAGTTTTTATATGTATGAAAAAAAAGTGTTATTTATGTCAAATAAATAAAAATAAAAAATATTATTTTTGGAGTATTTTATTCTAAGTGTACTAATATATATATATATATATATATATATATATATATATATATATATATATATATATATATATATATATATATATATATATATATATATATATATATATATATATATATATATATATATATATATATATATATATATATATATATATATATATATATATATATATATATATATATATATATATATATATATATATTTATATTATTTACAAAAATATATTAAATATGCACAAAATAATAATATTTAATTTTTATAAAAAAAGTATTTTTTGATACAAAATGTTTCCAAAAGAGAAAAATGAAATAAAAATCAGAAATAATATGTTTACATTATTTTTTCTAATATTTCTAAATAATAGTATATATATATTTATGTAGAAATGTCCATATAAACAAATAAATACTTAAAAAATACAAAAATGGTGTAAAAATGATTTTTCAAGTTTTAAACATTATTAGCAAAAATAAATGAGTCAGAAATAAAAAAGAAAGATAAAAAATCATTAAATCAAACAAATGGGCTCAGGGGGGTATGAATCAAAAAATATGGTGTAAAAAGCAATACAAAAGCTGGCCCAGCCCATGAGGCTTCTTCTTCAACCTCTGCACAAAATTATTCAGAAAAACGCGCGCAAGAACTCCCATTCAAATATCCTGATTCCTTGATCTTTTGCACAAACTTCCAACATAAGAAATGTTAAGCATTGAATCACGATTTCAAATATATAAAAAAACTCATCCTAACTCTCAGAAGTGAGAGAGAATTTGGACAATCCCAAATCATGACCTAACTTTTCTGCCATATTCAAACCTTAAATTCTCACAGCTTAAGCAAAAGAAATGAAAAGTAAAAACATGTACAGGTTCAGTGGCATGAGTAGAACATTTCTTATTCACAAACCTAGAGCTAATGATGCCTGTACTAAGAGTTAGAAGTTCAAGAAAATACCTATTCAGTTGAAGTTCTATCTGGCAATGGAGGAGCTTTCAGTGCAAAGTGATGATTGGTATAGCTTCCTTGAGGTGTGGTGATGCTATTACAATGCTTACTTTGTTTTGAAAGACCTTGAATCGAGCTATGGACCTTCAACTGCAAAGCAAGAAAGCAAAAATGGTGGAACTGGTTAGAGGAGTTACAGGTCGTGTTTTAGGTTTTGGTTAGCTTGCATTGATGGTAGGGAATGAGTTTGAACATGTTTGGGCAAGAGAGCATGAGAGGAATGAGAGATGATGTTCAATCTGCAGGCCCTGCCCTGTTTCTGCAGTTTGAGAGTGATTATGGCAATGGAGAGGTATTGGAGGTCTTAGGGTCATGTGCTAGCTCAGTTGGGATGTCTTGAATGTGTTTCCAAAGTTTTCTTAAGGGTTTGCAAGCTGATATCAAAGTTGTGTTGTACAATGCCATGTTTCTTAGCACTTAAGCAAGAAAAGGTCAAGTTGGTGTTTAGGCAGCTAGAGGCCCCCATAACATGCTGCATAACTCAGTCTTGATCAGTGTGATTAATCCCTAAACTTGTGCCAAAGAGATCTTAACTGTACTTCTTGGATTTTCAATTGGACATAAAGCTTGCTTTTTCAAAAATGGATAAAGTGCTTTATCTATTTTGGGATTAATCTACTATGCAATGCTTGAATCCATAGAACATGGTCTTGGCACAAAGAGTTTGCATTAAATTTATGAGTGTTGGATGGTTTAAGGACCTGTAATCAAGATATGCAAGCTGAGATTGAAAATGCCTAGTGTTATGAACATGTAAATTGACCAATTCAAAAGTGAGTTTTTGCCAAATTGTGAAATTCGATTCTCTCAAGTTATGAGGTTGTTTGATGAGTTCTTGGACATTTTGGAAAGCTTGGAATGTGTACTACAATCCATCTTTGAAATGCAAATTGAAATTACAAGTGGAAGTGTATGGAAAATGGCCTTGAAGTTGGGTAGAAAACCTTGCCAAAATAGGTTAAAATTTCACTAAGTTAAGAATGGTTTAGTGCCCTTATTCAAAAAATTGTAACTTGAGATACAAGCCTCATTTGGGAAAACTTTGTGAATCAAAGTTGTAGATTATGCAAAAAGCTACAACTTTCATTTTTTGACTTTTGTTTGAATCCAAATGAATCTTGGTGAGAAAGTGGGGGAAAGTTGGGAAAAAATTAGGGTTTTCCATAACTTAGAAAAATTCTAAGTTATGAAAAATTTCCATTTCAAACCCTAATTTGCATTTTTTGATTTCTTGGTGAACAAGTTTCATGATTTGGCATGTTTTGATGAAAAATGAATCTTGACCCTTGATTTTGACCAAAAAGTCAAAGTTTGACTTTTCAGTATACAGTCAAAATTGATCAATTGACTGGGAAATTCAACTGTCAATCTTGTGTACTTGGGATCTTTTGAACTTGTTGAGTATGTCAAGATAATTCCATGGGGTCCTTGAGTCCATATGTGAGCTTGGTTTGCCATTGGTTGGGTCAGACAGTCAAAAATTGCCTTTGTGCAGTCAAAACCCTAAAAATGACCATTTTGCCCTTTTGGTGATCTGATCAAATTTCTTATGGAATTGTGATCCAAACTTGATAAAATGGTTCATATGAGTTCATAATGTTGATGTGGGTCAATTTTCATGGGATTTGACTGTCAATTGGCCACATTTGACTTTTTCCCCAATACAGTTGATTTCTAGGTCAACTGTCCAATTGACTGGGCAAAATTTGGAATCAAGACTTGAAAATTTGTATGGATAAACTTGGGAGTCCAACATGAAGCATGAAAGTCATCTTAGGCTTTTTAGGTCAAAACATCTTTGTGCAAACACAAACCCTAATTTGGGTCAACAGTGCAAGGAGAAGTCTTGAGCAGAGGAAACCCTAACTAGATCTTGAGCTCCAAGGGCTTTGTGATGAGATATCAATGAGAAATGGGAGGGAAAATTTTGGGGTACAACAGTTGCCCCTGTTCAATCTTCTTGAACCTGAAGAGTTAGATTGGCAAGTTTGCCTTTCGTGACTTGAGGGTAAAAGGAGATTGGACATTAGAGTGCCCTTAAATTTGCACTCGTCAAAGCAAGGGATGTGGGAATGGGCTTAGAGATGCCATTTGGAGATGGGCTTAGAGATGCTATCTGGAAGAATGACAGAAACTTGTCGGGGATGGGCTTAAAGATGCCATCTGGAATGGGTATCAGGAAAGTGTCCATGCCGGGGACCATCTCTGAACTGGGGGTCTGAATAAGCAATAGATTGACATCCGTTGTTGGGAGGAATCCGTAAACTGTTTTCAAAAATTGCATCTGAACAAATTGATAGATTAACATCCGTTGTTGGGAAGAATCCATAAACTGTTTTCAGAAGTCTGGAGAAGAATCTGAACAAGCGATAGGTTAACATCCGTTACTTGGAGAACCCGTGAACTGTTTTCAGAAATCTTGAAGTTGAATAAGCAATAGAGTAGCATCCGTTGTTGGGAAGCGTCCGTAAACTGCTTTCAAAGGTTGCATCTGAACAAGTGATAGATTAACATCCGTTGTTGGGAAGAATCCATAGACTGTTTTCAGAAGTCTTGAGAAGAAACTGAACAAGTGATAGGTTAACATCCGTTACTTGGAGAACCCGTAAACTGTTTTCAGAAGTCTTGGAGTTGAATAAGCAATAGAGCAGCATCTGTTGTTGGGAAGCGTCCGTAAACTGTTTTCGAAGGTTGCATCTGAACAAGTGATAGATTAACATCCGTTGTTGGGAAGAATCCATAGACTGTTTTCAGAAGCCTTGAGAAGAAACTGAACAAGTGATAGGTTAACATCCGTTACTTGGAGAACCCGTAAACTGTTTTCAGAAATCTTGAAATTTGAGGAGGAACCGGTGTAGGGTTGCCTGATGGTGAGTCCGTGTAAAACTGCATCTGAAACTGTTAATGATAGCCTTTTATTCTTATCCTGAAAAGGACAAAATGTTAGCTAAACACAAAATTGTGTTGCATGAAATGCATGACGCAATATATGTTATATCAATGTTTATGATATGAATGTAATGAATGCGCATGTAAGCTGATGAGCTGTCTTGCTGGGGATAGATGAATCCTAAATGGATGAAGATAAAAGCATCTTGACTGCTGTCGGGAAGAACAATTCCTTGGCTGTTGCTGGGGAATAAGGAGCTTGGGTTGTATACCAAATCTCTGGGGAATTCCTGATGACTTCTACTGGGGAGTACCAATCTAGTAGACTCATGCTGGGGATGCAAGACTGAGAATCTTCCGTCTGGCGAGAAGCATCTCTGGCGACTTCACTGGGGAACTCAAGATTTTCTCTCCTAAAACTCTGTAGGGAGAAGGTTCATTAGCCTGGCTCCGCTGGGGATTCTGAAACTTAAACTCTGGGGATAATTGAATTCCTGAGGACCCTCTGGCTGGGGGATTGTAAAGATAAGTTACTGCTGGGGAATTTTGATGAACTCCGTTGGGGATAGGAAGAATTCTGGCGAGTGCGATCTTCCGTGGTTGTTAGCTGAGGATAACCCAGTTATAAGCCCTTGTGAGGAATAACTTTGAATAAAAAACTCGGGGGAGGCGTATGTGCTCTGTAGGGGATAAGCTTCCAGAATCTACTGGGGATGAGCCTCAAGACTTGCTAGGGATATGGATTCTAAATCTCCTGGGGGTTTCCTTTGAAAGGGTATCAGGTTATCCAACTGTACCTTTGACCTATCAGTAATCCTCTTTCTTGATTCGTAAGGAAATGATTATGTTCAAATGCATATGCCTATTTAACAAAACATTGGACGTTTCTCAAAATAAAACAAATAATGCAAGAGAAAAGAAAAGGAAATGACACCAGTTTCTGGGAAAAGTATTTGTATTGACTTTCTATGAGTATATTTGTACAAAGGAGACAATCATCCTAGTAAGAGGATTTTGTCGTAAATATTTGAAAGATTTATACAAAATAAGGATGGCTATGTGAAATAATTCCATGGGATTCCATTCCACTGTAGCTTTCACAACTCTGAATATCTGTCCATTCAATGCTTCGCTTGACGATGACTGGATTGATCAGAAGCCTGGAACCGGTTGATGAAGAGATTGTCCTTGAAGTGATCCGATGAGACATATCATACGCTTTAATTCCCTAACTTTTGCCTGAATCGCCCTTTCGGGTTTTCGATCCACCGGGAAACCCCTTTTTGCCCAAGCCGCCCTTTCGGGTTTTCAACTTGCCGGGTGTACAGATTTTTTTGTTTTTATCCCTAATTTTTGCCTGAACCGCCCTTTCGGGTTTTCGGTTCACCGGGATACCCATTTTTGCCCAAGCCGCCCTTTCGGGTTTTCGACTTGTCGGGTTATTTTATGCGTAGTATCTTTTGACTATGTCCGCGTTCGCAGGGTGTGGCAAATCGTCACCGTCCATGGTGGTCAGAATCATTGCACCACCAGAAAATATGCTCTTGATCACAAATGGTCCCTCATATGTAGGAGTCCATTTGCCCCTGGGATCGCTTTGCGGCAAGATAATCCGCTTGATTACGAGATCTCCGACTTGATATACTTGCCGTCTGACTTTCTTATTGAAGGCCTTGATCATTCGTTTTTGATACGCCTGACCATGGCATATAGCAGCGAGTCGTTTTTCGTCGATCAGGTTGAGTTGATCAAGTCGGGTCTGCATCCAATCATCTTCATTCAAACCTGCATCCTTCATAATCCTTAGAGAAGGAATCTGGACTTCCATAGGCAAAACAGCTTCCATGCCATAAACTAAAGAAAATGGGGTTGCCCCAGTTGAAGTACGTGTCGTCGTACGGTATCCATGCAGAGCAAACGGTAACATCTCATGCCAGTCTTTGTAAGTGACTGTCATTTTCTGAATGATCTTCTTAATGTTTTTGTTCGCAGCTTCAACAGCACCGTTCATCTTTGGTCGGTAGGGAGATGAATTGTGATGATAAATCTTGAACTGTTCGCACAAGGCGGTGATCATTGTGTTATTCAGATTTGTACCTTTGTCTGTGATGATCCTGTCCGGAACACCATACCGACATATGAGATTTTGCTTGATAAAGCGGGCAACCACATTTTTAGTAACAGAGGCGAAGGAAGTTGCTTCGACCCATTTGGTGAAATAGTCAATGGCAACCAGGATGAAGTGATGTCCATTGGAAGCTGTGGGCTTGATCTCTCCAATCATATCAATGCCCCACATTGCGAAGGGCCAAGGAGCAGTCAGAACGTTGAGAGGGACCGGAGGGATATGAACTTTGTCAGCATAGACCTGACATTTGTGGCAAGTACGGGAATGTTGATGGCAGTCAGCTTCCATGGTAGACCAGTAATAGCCTGCCCTTAGGATCTTCTTAGCCATTGTATGCCCGCTCAAGTGAGTGCCAAATGTGCCGCTGTGTATATCAGTCATGATCAACTCTGCTTCAGTTTTGTCTACGCATCAGAGTAGTACACAATCATGACTTCGTTTGTAAAGGATGCCGTTGCTCAGGAAGAATTTAGCGGCGAATTTCCTTAAGAACTTCTTGTCATTTACGGAAGCTCCTTCAGGATAATCTCTGGTCTCGAGATACCTTTTGATTTCATGGAACCAAGGTTGTTCCACTACTTCTTCGATATTAATCTCGTGACAATGCGCAGGTTCATCCATTCGCTCGATGGTGATTTGGGGAGCCTCGTTATCCCAGTTGAGTTTAAACATGGAGGACATTGTGGCTAGAGCATCTGCTAGTTGATTCTCTTCTCGCGTGAAATGCTCGAAGGTAATTTGCTCGAAATGAGGCAACAATGTTAGGACATGTTCTTTGTATGGGATAAGATTAGGATGCTTGGTATCCCACTCTCCTTTGATTTGACTGATAACCAAAGCCGAGTCCCCAAATACGATCAAAGATTTGATCCCCAAGTCTATAGCAGCCTTGAGACCAAAGATGCAAGCTTCATACTCAGCCATGTTGTTTGTGCAGCTGAAGCAAAGTCGGGCCGTGAAAGGCATGTGACAGCCTTCCGGAGAAATGAGTACTGCCCCAATACCGTTTCTAAGTGCATTCGAAGCACCATCAAAGTATAGGGTCCATCGGGATCCCTTTTCGGGTTCGTCGTACGGTCCGTTACTTTCAATGTTGTCCGAATTCATGATGTTCTCGTCCGGGAAGTCAAATCTCATGGGTTGATAATCTTCGATAGCCTGATGAGCCTGATGGTCAGCTAGTACACTCCCTTTTATGGCTTTTTGGGTGGTGTACTGGATGTCATACTCAGTTAGGATCATTTGCCATCTAGCTATCCTTCCAGATAAGGCGGGTGTTTCGAAGATATATTTGATAGGGTCCATTTTGTAAATCAATAAGGTAGTATGAGTCAACATATACTGTCTTAGTCGGCGAGCAGCCCATACTGAAGCGCAGCAAGTTTTCTCGAGCAGTGAGTAGCGAGTCTCACAGTCGGTAAACTTTTTGCTAAGGTAATAAATAGCGTGCTCTTTTCGACCAGACTCGTCATGCTGGCCCAAAACACACCCCATTGAGTTATCCAAGACGGTCAAATACATGATCAATGGTCTTCCTTCGACGGGTGGCATCAGAATAGGAGGTTCTAGCAAATACTCCTTGATTCTATCAAAAGCAGCTTAGCAATCGTCGTTCCATTCGACTACCTGATCTTTCTTCAAGAGTTTGAAAATTGGTTCACAGGTGGAAGTCAGATGAGAGATGAATCTGGCAATATAGTTCAAGCGCCCCAAGAACCCTCTAACCTCCTTTTCAGTACGGGGAACAGGCATCTCTTGTATTGCGTTTACTTTTGCCGGATCGACTTCAATGCCTTTGTTACTTACAATGAATCCCAGGAGTTTACCAGACCTAACTCTAAAAGTGCATTTACTTGGATTCAGCCTGAGCTTGTATTCTTTCAACCTGGAAAACAGCTTCTCCAGATGTTCAAGGTGCTCTTCCTCTGTTTGTGACTAAGCTATCATATCGTCTACGTAAACTTCAATCTCATGATGTATCATATCATGAAACAAAGCTACCATGGCGCGTTGATAAGTTGCCCCTGCGTTCTTCAGCCCGAACGGCATCACCTTGTAACAGAAAGTGCCCCATTGTGTGACAAAAGTTGTTTTCTCCATATCCTCGGGGGCCATTTTGATTTGATTGTAGCCCGAGAATCCATCGATGAAGGAAAACACTTTGTGCTGAGCTGTATTGTCGATCAAGATGTCAATATGAGGTAGCGGGAAATCATCTTTGGGGCTGGCCCTATTCAAATCCCGGTAGTCCACACACATCCTGACTTTGCCATCTTTCTTAGGCACTGGCACGATGTTAGCGACCCATTGAGGATAGGATGTAACAGCCAGAAAGCCAGCATCAAATTGCTTCATTACTTCTGCTTTGATCTTTTCAGACATGTCAGGCCTCATTCGGCGAACTTTTTGCTTGATCGGTGGACAATCTTCTCTTGTGGGGAGACGGTGAACCACGATGTTTGTGTCTAAACCCGGCATGTCTTCATAAGACCAAGCGAAGATTTCAACATACTCATTCAACAACCGTATCAGGCGTTCCTTGACACTCGGTTCCAGATTGGCACCCACTTGCACCTCCTTCCGGTCCTCCTCGATTCCCAAGTTGACAATTTCCAATGACTCTTCGTGCGGTAGTATGGCCCTTTCCTCTTGTTGCAGAAGTCTGGCTAGTTCCCCTGGTACTTCACAACCTTCGTCATCTTCATACTCGGCTAGATTGACCAGATCTTCAGAGTTATTGAAAGATATAGCAGAATCGTCACCCATGGAATCCGGAGTGGATGGGTACCTGCATTGGTGAGTGTTGGTGTGTGTAAGGGATAGCCATCCTTAAACAAAAAATGCAAAAGGAAAGAAAATGAGCACAAGCAGTTTATCAAATGAAAAACGTCCAATGAATCATTAAACATGGCATATGGATATGAAAAATAATCAAAACCCTTACAAATGGACCTACATGCCCCGGGCAAGGCATGAGGTGAAAAGATAGTGTACGGATTGTTTGAGAGTAAATATTACAGACCAAATAGGAAAATGTTTGATAGATAAATTACTGATGAATAAAAGTGATGGGGACAAAGTCTTTTTCCTCCCAGTTGCTCAATCCTCCTTTGACAGTTGGGTAAATCCACTCTTCAATGTTGCTCTCTTTGTCTTCATCTTCCAAGGCGTTGATTTCGTAGGGAGAAATTTTGACTGGCGCCCTTTAAATCTTCGAACGGCGCATAGCTTTCTGGCCAGCGGCTGTGAACCCTAATCCAAATTTGTCTGTCTTATGCGGAATGTCAGGTAACTGCCCCCATGCTGAATTCTTCCCTTCCTTGATTGCGGCCCTTGCGTCCTCCAGAGATGCCATCCTGGCCATCTGCCTCGGTGTCTCAGTTGCCAACTTTGCTACTGCTATTTCAGGAAGGACTTCTTCGAAATGTTGAAAAGGCGTCTCAATGAATTCCCCTTCAACCTCCACATACCGGAAAGAATTCAAGTGACTAATCATGTACTCTTCTTCGCCATGGACAGTGATGATCTTTCCCTTGACAGGATACTTCAACATCTGATGCAAGGAGGAGGTGACTGCCCCTGCATGGTGTATCCAAGGTCTACCCAGCAAGCAAGAGTATGATGGACGGATGTCCATCACATAGAAAGTAGATTTAAACACCTCAGTGCCTATCTTGATGGGAATTTCAACCTCTCCATGGACCATTCTCTTCGAACCATCGAAAGCTCTGACAACAATATCACTCGGCTTCAATTCCAATCCTTCACAATCTAGTCGGTCCAAGGCCTTCTTAGGCAAAACATTCAGCGACGAACCAGTATCAACCAAGACATGTGCGAGAGTAGTTCCCCGACACTCGACTGAAATGTGCAAAGCATCATTGTGGTTTCTTCCTTTAGGAGTTAGGTCGGCGTCGGAAAACCCTAATCCATTGTCCGCAGTCAAGCTAGCCACGCAATTTTGAAATTGATCCGCAGAGGTTTCCTGGGGCACGTGGGCTGCCTTCAGGAATTTTATCAGGGCTTTAGCGTGCGCTTCCGAGCAAAGTAGTAGTGCCAGCATGGAAATCTTTGAGGCGGTTTGCCCCAGCTGTTCTACCACATCGTAATCACTTCTTTTGATTATCCTCAAAATCTCATCCATTTCCTTCTCGGAGGTTTCTGGGATAACCAAGGGTTGAGCCCTCGTCCTGACGGGCTCATCTTGGATTCCCTTACCTTTGTCAACAGCGGTAGGAGAGACAGTACTAGGAACAACAACGTCTTCAGTTAAAGGGGTTCTGGCGGAGAGTTTTATTGGTGCAGGGATGACCTTGTCAGCTGATGAGGGTCCAAAGACTGCTCTTGGAGGGGCAATCTCTGGAGAAAATATTCTCCCGCTCCTAGTGATTTTGCTAGTGCCTGCAATGTTGCTAATGCTGGCTTCTTCATCATCCGAACTTTCTTCAATTATTTCGATTTGTTTGATACCATGGTAGTAGACGTCACCGCCATAGTTCTATGGTATGGACTTCTCAGAAACATAGGGGACAGGCCCTGGCATTGTTATCTTCAAAGGAACAAATTTCGTAGCTGGTGTAATCTTAACATGCTTTTTGACGGCCTTGGAAAGATTGGCGTGAATGGTTATGATTGAGACATCTTCAGTATGAATTGGAACAGCAGAAACTTTTTCAAACAAAATTTGTCGACTATCCATAAGGCCTTGGATGCCTTTTTTCAGTAACGGACAGTCAAACGGCAGAGAGTAACAACAATAGCAGTCTTCTTTACATCCCGGGAAGATCCCGGCCCTTAACAAATTCAACTTAATGGTTAGCAGTGGAGTAGTCAGATCACTGACATCAGCAACATACAAATCTTCTTCAATGGCATTGACATTTCGGCCGTGCTTCGGCATGGGTGCAGATATCACATTAGGCTTCTCCAGAGCGTCGAACTCCACCTCCTTCGCCTCTATCAGGTCTTGGATCTTATGCTTGAGCGCCCAACAATCATTGGTGTCGTGCCCAACACTATCTGAATGGTAGGCGCATTTAGCATTAGCATGATAATGTGGAGAGGACGTATTCACATTCTTTGGTGCCTCCTTGATGGTGGCAAGATTCAACTTCAACAGATGGGGAAGCACTTGCGCTGGAGTCATATTAATATGGGTGAACTGCCGTTGTGGTCGTTCCACTCGTTGTTGATTTGGTCTGGACTGGTTATAACGAGGCTGCTCACCTGGAGTGTTTTGAATCATCACGGCCCCCACAATTGGCCGATGCTCCGTCTTCCTTGCTCTTCTCTGAGAATATACCACAGCTGTCTCCTTCTTAAAAGGCTTCTTCTCAACACTTGCAGCAACACCCTTCTGAATCTTTCCTGACTTGATGCCAGCTTCTATTCTTTCGCCTGCTAAGATCAAATCGGTAAACCCCACGGAAGAGTTACCGATTAGATGATTGAAAAATGGCCCAGATAGGGTCCCTAGAAACATATCAACAAGCTCACGATCGGTTAAAGGAGGCTGCATTCTGCCAGCCAAATCCCTCCATTTTTGTGCATATTCTTTGAATCCCTCGCCTGTTCCTAGTGACATACCCTGAAGTTGGGTACGAGTAGGAGCAAGGTCAGAATTATACTGGTATTGTTTGTAGAAAGCGGTGGCCAAATCTTCCCAATTTCGGACGCTGGTTCCCTCTAGCTGATAAAACCATTCCAACTGAGCTCCAGAAAGGTTGTCTTGAAAGAAATGAATCCAGAGGTTTTTGTCTGCCGTATAGGGTTGAATCTTTCTCACGTAGGACCTGAGATGCATTTTTGGACAGGACAGCCCATCATACCTTACAAACACTGACACTTTGAATTTTGGGGGAATCACGATCCCGGCGACCAAACCCAAGTCTTCAAAATCCAAACCCGGTACTCTTTGTAATTCCATGGCGGCCAATTTGTCTTCTAGCCCTTTGTATTTATCATCAGCTGGAGGGTATTGCTGATCAGAATAATCTTCATCCTCTTCGACCTCCTCTTCTTCGGCATCAGACTCGGAAGGTACCGCAGCTCCACCTCCTTTGCTGGTTCCTTCATCAGAAATAGGAGGAAATTCAAGCACTCTCCGAGCTTCTCCGTCAAATCTTCTCCCCAAAGTAGCCACCCCGAGTCTCTTTTTCTTCTTTTTCACTGGGTCTTTGTTCCCCAATTGAGTTTTGATATCCTCCTGACCCTTAGCCAAGGTCATCAGGAGTTGCTGGAACTGTGCATTCTGAGCTTGCAGGTCTTTGACTGTTTGCTCGAGATCCATCCTACTGAAATAAACAGCAGACAGATAAGGAAACCTGGAGTGAGACCTGCTTATGCACATGATGAATGGTATGCTTATGTATGCAATGCATTCAAGGATTTAGGACATTCAAAATTGTTTCAGACAAAGAAGAACGCACGTCATATTAATAAGAAGAAATTTGTTAGTACATAAATGCCCCATGGGCCAAATATTACAAAATAACTTCTCAAGGCAAAAAGACATTGCGCATCCTCTTTGGTGCGATGTAGGTGTTGAGGGCCTCTTGCTCATGGAGTCGGCGGGTAAGCTCTAGAACCTTCTTCTCACTGGCGTAGAAGCTAGCTTCAAAAGTATTACGTTCCTCCTTGAGCTGAATCCAACTTTTCTGCATTTCCTCCCACGATGTAGGCATGTCTGGATGTAGGATGGTGTAGGGAACCTCTCCCTCATTGACGGGCTCTTTAATCACTGGGAGTACATGAGGATAAGGCATCATTAGACTTTGGGCTCGGGCTCGTACCCACTTGAGATAAGGCTCAAGAGGGATGGAGTTCTTGTGTCCCAGAGTCTTGCTATCAACCTTGTTAGGCCTCCCCCAAGCTCTGATGAATCTTTGGCGAAGTCCTTGCGCATCGTTGTCGAAGTCAAAAACTAGGTCAGGAATCAACATATCATGAGGGCCATCCCTCCGTGCATATCCAAATTGCCTCAAAGCTAGGCAAGGGTTGTAGGTGATACCTCCTCTGATTCCAAGTAAAGGAACATTAGGAAATTCTCCGCAACGATCGACAATGATGACATTTTCTCTGGACCGAGAACACCAATGCACATCAGAATGAGTGAGAGTCATCAATCGTTGGGACCACCTTGAACCTTGGTCATTCTTCAAGACAGATTGTGGAAGGTGCGAAATAAACCACCTTGCAAGGAGAGGAGTATAGCACATGAGAACACCCCTCTTTCTCATTGTTCGTGTGTAAAATGAGTGAAGGATGTCCCCAAGCAATGTTGGTATTGGATTTCTGGACAAGAAGATTTTGACGGCGTTGACATCTACCAATTGGTCAGGATTTGGGAACAAGACCAACCCATAGATAATGAGTGCCACAATTTCTTCAAAGGCTTGTAGGTCCAATGAGTTCCAACATTCTTGTGCCTTCTCAAACAAGAATTTTGCTAAGAATCCTTTGACGCCGCTTCTGGTTTCCCAATGCCCCTTGATGTCGGATGGTTGTAGATGTAATGCTCGAGCAACATCTTCCGGCTTTGGTTCCTTTTCCGTACCGTTGAAGGGTAGTTGATTAAGGATAGGGATTCTTAGGAGTTGAGAGAACTCCTCCAAAGTGGGTACCAACTGATAATCAGAGAAAGTGAAACAGTGGTGAAGAGGGTCAAAGAACTGGAATAGCACCTTCATCATGTCTTCTTCAATGTTGGTGTTGACTAGGCTGAGCAGTCTACCATGTCTTTCACTGAAGGATGAGTTTTCCGGAATTCTTGAGGTGAGCTCCTTGAGTTGAGGAGAGATTCTCACAAGGTTGACTTGAATGGTGTTTCTGCGAGGAATTTCCATGTCCTACAAAACAAGAACAAAGATGAAGATCCAAAACCCTTGAAATGGTTAGTGAATGCATATGATGTTTTATGATGTTTATGATGTATGCATAAAACATATGTACAAGCAAATCACACCAAACCCTAGTTTCAGGCTTGCATGGGGTTTCATAGGTAAGTACCCTCTTGAGTGTAGTTGGCTTAAAAACCTGTCCTATAAATAGTAACCGGGTTCTAAGGAGCTCAATATCACGGGATCGTTTTCATTGTTCATTGTTTTGGTTTATCCACTTAACTAGCGACCAAAATATTCCAAGAAAACAAACCTCAATGGGTGTAGTATCGAGTATCTACCAACTTCGGACTGCACCAAAGTCGGTCATCTCACTACCCCTAATGTAAGGCCAAGATGGTCAAGTAAGGTTCTAGGTAATTAGTGCTTAGTGACATCACTCAGCGGCCCCGTACTCTCCTTGATTGAACTCAAGGGTTACCGGTACTCACAAATATGTCGCACTAATATAGCTATTGCTTCGACCGTGTCGGTATACCCCGCACAGTTTCCACAACGTATTGCTATCTATGAATGTTTCCCAAAATCCGGGTGTAGGATTGCAAACCCAAACAAGAGAGCCAAAGTATAAAGCAAACAAAGACAAAAAATTTAATCATGCAAGAGGGTGATCTAAGCCCTAAGGTTACTCCACTTTTAAAATTCTCCCCAGCAGAGTCACCAGTTCTGTGATACGGTGGGGGAACTGACTATGGTTTTGCGTTTGTCTTTGCAAATGTTTCGGTTGAGCAAGAGTCGCCATCGACTTTTTATTTTATCCTAAGGTAAGGTTTAAAAAGCACAGCAAAAACCTTTGAGATTTTTCTTGGGTTCGGGGAGTAGATTATAGAAAGGGAAGGTATTAGCACCCTTTCTATCCATGGTTATCCATGGGCTCTTAGGTACTTGCTTAGATCAACTTGCCTTGGTTTTCAATTGTTTGAAATGGTGCTTGGTGTGTGGTTTTGAAAATGTTTTAAAAAGATGCCTTGTATAGGCTACCCTTGTAACAATTCTTTACTCGAATGTTTTACAAAAGGTGTTTTGTCTTTTGAAAAGATGTTTCAAGGTTTTTTTGAAAGTTTGTTTTGAAAGTGTTTGTGAAGTGTGGTTTGAAAATAGGCAAGTGTTTTCTTTGCAAATTGACAAGTACCTCAGAGTTATCTACCCTAAAGTTTTCTCAAAGATTTTTGTTATGTTTTAAACCTTTTGACAATTTTGTTCCACCATTGCATTTGGTGGACAATCTTGTGTTAGGAGGTGAAAGGGACGGGCGTGGGTCATCGTTTAGACCATAATTGCAATAGTTCTAAGTGTCTTTGGGCAATTTCTCTTTGAAAGGGACTTGATCTTTTTAGGCAACTTTTCGAAAGCGTCATCGAGGGACTTATGATCATTTGATTGTTTGTTTTACCCAAAGAAACCTAACATGCAATATGGCCCAATTATTTGAAGGCAACAAAGTGGAATACCCTAGGGGTGCAAGTGTGAGATGTGTTGTCCATTTTCATGCTTGTTTATCTTGAAATTAGGTCAAACTATTTTTTTGTTCGTTTTATTTGCATACAAACCCTAATTCTAGCATGGTATATTTAGAAAGCGATAAAGTGCGAAAATTAAATTCCTACACTATTACAACACAAAAATATGGGGAGGGGGATACAAATGTTCAAATGGGGAGATATTCAGACAAGAAAATTAAACCTAGCTTATTACATCAACTTGGAATATTTACAAGATATTTAATTTGCACAAATAAAATAGAAATGAAACAAATATGCAAGAATGCAAAAAAAGTTTTTATATGTATGAAAAAAAAGTGTTATTTATGTCAAATAAATAAAAATAAAAAATATTATTTTTGGAGTATTTTATTCTAAGTGTACTAATATATATATATATATATATATATATATATATATATATATATATATATATATATATATATATATATATATATATATATATATATATATATATATATATATATATATATATATATATATATATATATATATATATATATATATATATATATATATATATATATATATATATATATATATATATATATATATATATATATATATATATATATATATATATATATATATATATATATATATATTATTTATATTATTTACAAAAATATATTAAATATGCACAAAATAATAATATTTAAATTTTATAAAAAAAGTATTTTTTGATACAAAATGTTTCCAAAAGAGAAAAATGAAATAAAAATCAGAAATAATATGTTTACATTATTTTTTCTAATATTTCTAAATAATAGTATATATATATTTATGTAGAAATGTCCATATAAACAAATAAATACTTAAAAAATACAAAAATGGTGTAAAAATGATTTTTCAAGTTTTAAACATTATTAGCAAAAATAAATGAGTCAGAAATAAAAAAGAAAGATCAAAAAATCATTAAATCAAACAAATGGGCTCAGGGGGGTATGAATCAAAAAATATGGTGTAAAAAGCAATACAAAAGCTGGCCCAGCCCATGAGGCTTCTTCTTCAACCTCTGCACAAAATTATTCAGAAAAACGCGCGCAAGAACTCCCATTCAAATATCCTAATTCCTTGATCTTTTGCACAAACTTCCAACATAAGAAATGTTAAGCATTGAATCACGATTTCAAATATATAAAAAACTCATCCCAACTCTCAGAAGTGAGAGAGAATTTGGACAATCCCAAATCATGACCTAACTTTTCTACCATATTCAAACCTTAAATTCTCACAGCTTAAGAAAAAGAAATGAAAAGTAAAAACATGTACAGGTTCAGTGGCATGAGTAGAACATTTCTTATTCATAAACCTAGAGCTAATGATGCATGTACTAAGAGTTAGAAGTTCAAGAAAATACCTGTTCAGTTGAAGTTCTATCTGGCAATGGAGGAGCTTTCAGTGCAAAGTGATGATTGGTATAGCTTCCTTGAGGTGTAGTGATGCTATTCCAATGCTTACTTTGTTTTGAAAGACCTTGAATCGAGCTATGGACCTTCAACTGCAAAGCAAGAAAGCAAAAATGGTGGAACTGGTTAGAGGAGTTACAGGTCGTGTTTTAGGTTTTGGTTAGCTTGCATTGATGGTAGGGAATGAGTTTGAACAGGTTTGGGCAAGAGAGCATGAGAGGAATGAGAGATGATGTTCAATCTGCAGGCCCTGCCCTGTTTCTGCAGTTTGAGAGTGATTATGGCAATGGAGAGGTATTGGAGGTCTTAGGGTCGTGTGCTAGCTCAGTTGAGATGTCTTGAATGTGTTTCCAAAGTTTTCTTAAGGGTTTGCAAGCTGATATCAAAGTTGTGTTGTACAATGCCATGTTTCTTAGCACTTAAGCAAGAAAAGGTCAAGTTGGTGTTTAGGCAGCTAGAGGCCCCCATAACATGCTGCATAACTCAGTCTTGATCAGTGTGATCAATCCCTAAACTTGTGCCAAAGAGATCTTAACTGTACTTCTTGGATTTTCAATTGGACATAAAGCTTGCTTTTTCAAAAATGGATAAAGTGCTTTATCTATTTTGGGATTAATCTAATATGCAATGCTTGAATCCATAGAACATGGTCTTGGCACAAAGAGTTTGCATTAAATTTATGAGTGTTGGATGGTTTAAGGACTTGTAATCAAGATATGCAAGCTGAGATTGAAAATGCCTAGTGTTATGAACATGTAAATTGACCAATTCAAAAGTGAGTTTTTGCCAAATTGTGAAATTCGATTCTCTCAAGTTATGAGGTTGTTTGATGAGTTCTTGGACATTTTGGAAAGCTTGGAATGTTTACTACAATCCATCTTTGAAATGCAAATTGAAATTCCAAGTGGAAGTGTATGGAAAATGGCCTTGAAGTTGGGTAGAAAACCTTGCCAAAATAGGTTAAAATTTCACTAAGTTAAGAATGGTTTAGTGCCCTTATTCAAAAAATTGTAACTTGAGATACAAGCCTCATTTGGGAAAACTTTGTGAATCAAAGTTGTAGATTATGCAACAAGCTATAACTTTCATGTTTTGACTTTTGTTTGAATCCAAATGAATCTTGGTGAGAAAGTGGGGGAAAGTTGGGAAAAAATTAGGGTTTTCCATAACTTAGAAAAATTCTAAGTTATGAAAAATTTCCATTTCAAACCCTAATTTGCATTTTTTGATTTCTTGGTGAACAAGTTTCATGATTTGGCATGTTTTGATGAAAAATGAATCTTGACCCTTGATTTTGACCAAAAAGTCAAAGTTTGACTTTTCAGTATACAGTCAAAATTAATCAATTGACTGGGAAATTCAACTGTCAATCTTGTGTACTTGGGATCTTTTGAACTTGTTGAGCATGTCAAGATAATTCCATGGGGTCCTTGAGTCCATATGTGAGCTTGGTTTGCCATTGGTTGGGTCAGACAGTCAAAAATTGCCTTTGTGCAGTCAAAACCCTAAAAATGACCATTTTGCCCTTTTGGTGATCTGATCAAATTTCTTGTGGAATTGTGATCCAAACTTGATCAAATGGTTCATATGAGTTCATAATGTTGATGTGGGTCAATTTTCATGGGATTTGACTGTCAATTGGCCACAGTTGACTTTTTCCCCAATACAGTTGATTTCTAGGTCAACTGTCCAATTGACTGGGCAAAATTTGAATCAAGACTTGAAACTTTGTATGGATAAACTTGGGAGTCCAACATGAAGCATGAAAGTCATCTTAGGCTTTTTAGGTCAAAACATCTTTGTGCAAACACAAACCCTAATTTGGGTCAAAAGTGCAAGGAGAAGTCTTGAGCAGAGGAAACCCTAACTGGATCTTGAGCTCCAAGGGCTTTGTGATGAGATATCAATGAGAAATGGGAGGGCAAATTTTAGGGTACAACAGTCTCGATCTATGGTGTCAATTTTTTCTTGCTTGGATGCCTTCTGCTTCGACAACTCTGCAATTCGAGAAGTTGTTTCGGCTACCTCAGTCCAGGCAGAAGAACTTTTGCCATGTAGCGCTTCGAGCTGGCTGTTGAAGCCCCTCTGACGTCGATAGTCCGCAGAGACTTGGTCAACAATGGAGTATAACTCCAAGATAAAGCTGGAAACCTCTGGAGTCACAACAAACAAATCGACTGCATTCAAAACAGCTCCCAGACAAGACGGAGCAGTAGGATCCCCCTCCAAAGCCTTCATCAGATCCTTTCTGAAGAACTGAGCCTTGACCTTCATCAAAGCCTCATCAAGAGGAGAAGTCGAAGTGGACTTCCCCGATGTAGTAGAAGCATCATGACTAAGGTCAGATGAACTTCCCCTACTCTCGATGATGGCATTCAGGTAGCCAATGGGATCAGTTTGCTTCAAAAGGGCCAAGTCTTCTTTAGACTTGGGCTTTGTCGAGGTGGTAACTCTTACAGCAGCGTTGGCTTGGGGTTGAAGTTGTTGAGTAGCATTTGCATCAACATGACTCTCTTCGACTTGTAGCTCAGTAGTGCCAGCATCAACATGATCCCCTTCGTCATGTTGCTCCTCTGTTAGATCGACCACTTGAGTTTCCTTTGGTTGTTGTTCCTCTGCTTCGGCAATGGCTTCATCGTTCGCCAATTCCTCCTCTGGTTGCCTACTGTGTTCAGCAGAGTCTTGTGTCTCTGATTTCTTTGGTGCTGAACTTTCGGTGGTCTCCTGAAAATAGAAGAGGAAGAATCTTCTGGTTTAGAAAGATACACAATCGAACGTGAGCGTCGACACCTGAGTTAAAAATGGTCAGAGAAACTACCTGTAGAGGAATTTCAGCCCCAGGGCTGGAATTATCACTTTCGACGGGTTTGTTGAGCAAAACGTTTAGCTCCTCCTCCGTGGGCTCTTCGATGATCACGGGAGGTGGCCTGGGTCTTCTCCCTGCAACCTTTATTCTGATCATGGGTCGAGGCTCAGGAGAAGGGGCATCTTTCTTCAGTTTTCTCCGTTTAAGAGGAGCGGGGGGAGATTCGTCCTCGTCGTCACTACCAGATTCGACCGTTAGTGCAGGTCGTTTCTTGGGTGCAGGTTCCTGAAAACCAAATGGAGTTCGATTTAGAGCGCCACATCGAAAATCAGGATGTTAAAACCAGAAGGAAATAATAAAAGTCTGGTTACCGTTGTTGAAGGTTTTGTCGAGGGACCTCCTCCCAGATGGCTTTCTGTGGTTTTTACCGGTGCTGAAGGTTTTGTCGAGGGACCTCCTCCCTGATGGCTTTCTGTAGTTTTCTTTGCTGCAGGCTTTCGAACAACTGAAAGAAGACGCATTCACAAGTTATAATTAACAAGTTATAAGTCGAAATGGAAAGACAAATATAATTTGGAGAGTGAACGTACATTTCTTTATTTTGTCAAGGACTAGAACGAAGGACTTCTGGAGTTCGTCCATAAAATCTTTTTCGTCGAAGAACTCTTCAGCATAATAACTCTTCCACCAGTCTTCGAAAGATGGTGAACAGAGGAAGTTAAGTTGATAGTCGAACAGTGAAAGTACTGTTCGACCAGTATACCTGCCAATGTGCTTGGTGGCAGCGTCCTCAGTGTAATCATTGCAAAAATACAACATTGATTTCTCCCTAGGAAAAATGGGAGAAGGAAGTGATTGGATGATACCAAACTGTCGAGAGACCAAGTTTGGATGATAAGCGATCAAGCTCAGGTGATTCTTGGAACTCTTAAAGCGCAGTGGCATTATTCTAGGAGTGAGAAAAGCTTCCCACATTGTTGTGTGTTCTTCGAGATGAGGGTCACCTGATGACTTGGGATGGGGCCTGGTAAACCATTCTGGACCAAACCTTCGACGGGCGAAAGGAGCCATGGTCGAAGTGAATTCTTTTCTTCCTGCAAACATCAAGACGAAGTTTGAAAAGGTCTGTTGGAGTTCCAGCCTATCCTCAGTGGGAGTCAGTAGTGCCAGTCTGGTGCCTTCGATACGCCTTTTGGCTATCTCAGGAGCTTGTTTGTTTATCTGAGTTTTCTGAGGTAAGAAAGACTCAAAAGTGGCATTTAGCCATAGTTGAAGTAGCCAAAAAGGTCCTGCAAGCAACAAACTGGCTCTATTTTCGATGACCTTTAGCAGAGTCGCTCCACTGCTTATCGACTCATACAGGTTCGCCAGGATTAATTCGGCCAAACAGATGTTTTGGCCATGGTGAAGCTGGGTAGCAAGGGTGACCATTTTCTTCGTCACCTGTAGATACTTCGTGCAGAACACGAAGCGTGACAGCCAAAGGGCTAGAAATGCAATGTGTTCCACGTCCGTCACATTAGCTTTCGACCTGTCATGGTAGTGGTTGATGTAGCTGGTGTAAGTGGGTTTGGTAGCTGACAACCCAATCTGGTCTTCTGACATTTCCTCTGGGTCGAAATAATCCCCAGTTGGTCGAAGACCGGTGATGGCAGCCACGTCGAAGAGAGTGGGTGTTATCATTCCACAAGGCAGGTGGAAAGTGAAGTGAGTATAATCCCAGAAAAGCAAAGAGGCTACCAGCATTTCAGGGGAGTAGTTGAGACCAGTCTTCGACAGCATTACTAGGTCATAAATCCCCAGGTTCTTCCAAATTGAAGCTTGCCTTTTTTCCATCTTCTCTAGCCAAGTGCTGTAGTCTGGTGTAAGGCTAGGTCTAGACCTAAAAGCCCTAACACCTTTATTGAAGAAACGAAGATCTATCTTTTCCTTAGCAGGATCTTCGTTGTCATCTGCAGCCTTTTTGGAGCACCCAACAGGTTTGAGCGCCTCAAGCACCGGGAAGAAGTTCTTGATCTTCGTGGAGTCATCAATGCATGTGGATAACGGGCCAGACATGGCGAAAACCTGGTTGGAGTATCCAACCGGAATCAGCAGTTGAGAAGAATAAGCTTCACGCTCAGCAGTTCCCAGGGGTTCAGGAACCCTTCGCATGCCTTTAGAGTTAACTGTTGGAACAGTTGAGAAGATTTTTGGTTGGGCAGTTTTAGAAGGAATGTTAGAACTGGGAGTATTAGAAGAACCTGAAGCCATTTTTGGGTTAAGATGAAGGTGGATGAAGAACAAGGTTTTTTGCAGAAATCTTTGTTCAATAATAAAGCTTGGATGAAGAATAGCGTGAAAAAGTCCCACAAGGGGTACCTAGCGCTATTTATAGTGGTTGGGAAATCACAAATTCGAGGCCATTTAATGTTTCAGATGATAGTGGGGCACGTGGCGCTCCTTCGCTGACATAGCCGTTCTGCAGAAAGGAAACGGTGCAGCGTGCACCCTCGTTTTTGGGAAATTGTCATGATGATAATCTGTGAAAAGACATTGGGCACGCTAAACGCCTTACTGAAGTGACGTCTTAGGTACAGGTGGAATGATTGCTTTTTCTTGGGATTGTCAGTTGGTTGGTAGAAGACGAAAAGCGCACAAGTTAATCTGTGGCTAAGAATGAAAGACAGGTGTCGGGTGGAATCTCAAAGAATGCCTTTTTCTTTTCAGCGTCGAAATAAGGCATTCTTGGGGGGCAATTTATTGGCTCCTAAATTCGACACCCTTGTTTTTTATTAATATAGACTATTAATCATGAGGAATGGTTTCGACCAGCTGATCTTGTCGAATGCTTGTCAGAAGGTGGCAAGGTACTTAGAGGATTTCTTTAAGTGGGAATCTTGTTGCCTTCAACGTCGAAGAAATCTTGTTGCCTTCGACGTAGAAGGAACTTCTCGACAAAGGCATTTGATGCTCAGGTGAAACGGTTTGAGATTCGAATGTCTGGAGGGAAAACGGTTCCCAGCAGTTACCAAGTGCTACGTGCCAAGATCAGGAGCGTCGAATGCTGTGAGCATGCCAAGTGGTGTCATCTCGAAGCAGCGTAACTGCCCAACGGTTACTTGAGATGTGTTTAGTATAAATACTAGTTGTTCACGTAGTTTTCGCGTGTGTTCACCATTATATACAAGTTACTCATTTAGATTCAAGTACCCAGTGTGAGCGAAAGAATTGTTGAGAATGTATGTGTGAAACACCATTTAAATTAATCAAAGTCTTTTATATTCCAGCACTTTATTGCCTTTTCATTTATCCTTCCCTGTCGAAGCCTTTATTTAACGCTTTCTTTTATTCTACCAAGTTTTCCTTCATGCAATTTACATAAAGTGTCTTTACTTTCCTGTCATTAACCATCATTAGACTTAGTCAAACCCCAAAAAAATCAACCATGTCTTAGGATCAATCTGATTGATCCTGCGAGTCACCAAATAAGTAACCTTTTGGAGGATCAGCGGTTGTTTACCAATTTCCACGGTAAACACCCATGCGAAGCAATCTTTGTTTTTCTTGAGGACTTCGATCACTTCCTGCTTGAGGCCTGGGCTAAGTTTTGCACTTGTGTAGGTTATTCTTTTCGTGTTTTCATCCCCTAAGTTCACTTCTTCGAGTGGATCCTGTGCCAACATTTTGGCACCTGAGTCTATGGGGTCCCTTTCGAAGCCTAAGGGTTCTTTATCATAGATGGCGTCCAGCCTTTGATCTATCTCAATTTCTTTAAAGGGTGAGCCTTTTGAGCCATCCCAACTTATTTCGTTCATCTTCACAGCCAATTTATTTATTTCAGCCTCTAAGGCCGCCTTTGATTCGTTCTCAGCCATATAGGCCGAATTCCTTTCAAAAAAGGAGGACTCTGTCATGAGTAAGGTTGTCGAAGTCCCAGCCTGCTGGCCGTCTTTGTATAGTATTTTCGACTCCTTCGTCATCACTGATTATTCTTCTATCCCAGTATAGGCCATCATGGCGAAGGGTCATATAGTAGTGGGCGTTTCTGGTTTCGTTGATTTCATCATTTGGGACACAAGGAGCAATCTTTGCCAGATGTTTGTCATAATTCCTCTTGTCAACTAAGTTGACTGTTGACATGAAGTAACTCTGGTCTGCTTCGATGTTTTCCACGATCCCATCTTCTCTCCATAGAGCTAATCGCTGTTGCATTGACGAAGGAACTGCCCCTACGCCATGGATCCATTCCCTTCCCAGCAATAAGTTGTAGTTGGCCTTGGCTTCGATCACCATGAACATGGTGGGCCTACAGCTTGAGCCTATTGTCAAGTCCAATTGAACCACTCCCAGTGTTTTGCCCACTTTCCCTTCATAATTGGATAGAACCATATTGTGGGGCTTGATGTCTCCTTCGCGTATTTCTAACCTTTTCAGCATGAAGTGGGGTATCAAATTGACTGCAGCACCCCCATCCACTAGAACCTTATTCACGCCATGGGCACCAATTTTTGCCCGAATAAATAGTGGCTTAAGATGGTTCTTCATAGCTGGTTCTGGACGTTCGAAGAACGCATTCTGCTCCTCAACAGCCCCATTGTCCATCACATAGTAGCACACAGGCCTATGCTTCATCAGGTCTATGGTATCTTCTTCCTCATATTCATCAATTTCAGTTTCCTGTCCAAATTCACAGGGAAGCACAGATACCACGTTGCAATTGAGGTTGAACGAAGAGTCCCCCTCTGATTCGAAGTTATCTGTTATCATATCTTCGTCTTCTTCTGGGTCTGGAGTGTATTCCTTTGGTTCATCTAGTTGTACTTCAGAGAAAAGCCTCCTATTAACTGGGGGTTTGTCTTCAGTTTGATTTTTTGGTGTGGGTTTGTTGGTGCTAGATTCACCTTGGTTCTTTGTTGAAGTTGCCCCTTTGTTTGCCACAGCTTCCCTCTCAGCCTTTCGAATCCTCTGTTGCCTTCGCCACTGGGATCTTGACATGGGGTTTCTTCCTTTGTAGTTCTCTAATCTTACCTCTTCCCTCTTTGCTATGTTAAATTTCCTTATGTATGTCATAGCGTGGCGTGCGTTTCGTTCGGTGTTTCTCCATTTGTCTTTGCCTTTGTCATTTCTGACTTGCAGCCATCTGTCTGTTGGCACTTCAACAGGGAGTTTGAACGTCACTCTTCGAGCACCTTTGGGATGAGGACTATCAGGCCTTCATTGTTTGTATTTGCTATCGAAACGTGGGCCCATCTGAACAGTTTCTTGATGGTTCCAGCAAGGGGCGAAGGGAATTGTTTCGAAGGCTCTGGCCATGCTTTGATCATACACAGCAGAACACCTTGGGCATATCAAGCACTTGGTTGCCCCTTTGTAGCAGCGAAACACAAATTCCAGCAAACTTTCTCCAGCCTTAGGATAACACCTAAATAGCTGGTTATCCTGGCGCCAGTTGTTGCCAGTTCGCGCCCTCTGTACCCTCTCGAAGTTCGCAGCGATTCTCTGATTGCAGAGGATGATGCACCTAGGGCATAGTATCATTCTTGAATCTCCCTTGTGGCACGTCATGAGGTAATCCTTGAGACTAGCATCTCCAGCATGATTATCCTCCATTTTATACTTCTCTTTTTCTAAGTATCTTTCTACCTCCTCCATCTCAGAGCGAGGTCTCTCCATATCCACCATGTTTACCTCAACATCCTCCCCCTTAGCTTCATCATCTCCCCATCCTGTGGGTTTTATATCTTCAATGTGGACCTTTGAACTCTCTGGGGCAGAATATTTGACCAACTAGTCAAATTTTCCACTGGGTTCCCCTAAAGTGTCCCATATTTCTTTCTGAGGGGAGGTTGGCTTCGTGATTTGGACTTTCTCCAATTCCAGCCTCAGGCCTTCAGTGACCTGTGTCAATTCTTGGTTTTGGTTTTCCTGGCCTTTAGTAGCCTGGATTTCTTTTGCAACAGCTAAAGGTGCTGCTTCAATCGAAGTCTCTGGTTGCTTGTGGACGTCTTCAGTGACCTCCTTATTGACTTCGACTATCACCCAGATTTCGTTTTCAGTACCTTTCTCTCCTATTGGGGCATCACTTTGGTCAGCTTCCACCATGTTAATCTCTCCAATGCATGCAGGCTCGGAGTAATTGGTGTTCGCGACGTCCAAAGGATCTTCGTCCACTTTCATTTTTGCTTTATCAGCAAACTTCAGTCTGCCATCTTTAATTGCATTCTGAATTAGGTCCCTGAAAAGAAAACACTGTGAGGTTTTTTGGCCTAGGAAACTATGATATTTGCAAAATCCTCTTTTCTTTCTTTGATCTAAAGGAGGTATTTTGACATTTGATGGCACAATGAGTTGGCCATCTTTGACAAGTAAATCAAAAATCTCGTCACATTTAGTGACATCGAAGGTATAAACCTTCTTTGGGAATTTGTCACTTTTCTCATTTTCAACAATTTCTTTCCCTTTTGTGGGAACTAATAATTTGCAAGAGTAAGGTGGTGCCTGTTTTAATTCAGCGAGGTCGATTTCGACCTCTTCGAATTCGAATTCAGGATAATCTTCTGCTTCCTCAGTTCCAACATAGGAGATCCTTTCCTTCTTGTTATTTTTAAAGACTCTGGCCTTTTCGGCCTTTAGCCTTTCAACCTGTCGAACCCTATCGGCTAACTGAGCCATATCCCTCAAATATTGAGTGTCTAGTTTCTTTCGAATAGAGTAATCCAAGCCACCAGCGGCCATTTCGACTAACTCATGTTCAGCCACTACTGTGTAACATCTGGATTTCAAAAGCCTGAATCTATTCAGATAATCATCTATGGGTTCAGTGAACTTTCTCTTGACACTGGCTAATTCCTTCAAACTTATTTTTGACTGTCCCATGTAAAACTGTTCATGGAATAATCTCTCCAAAAGAGCCCAAGTATCAATGGACCCAGGAGGCAAAGTGGTGAACCATGTGAAGGCGTTTTTAGTCAGGGAACTTGGGAAATATTTGATCCTGAGGTCTTCATTATTGGCTATATCTCCCGCTTCGGTTAGATATCTGGCTATATGCTCGACTGTTGACTCATTGGTATCCCCAGCAAACTTTGTAAACTTAGGGACTTTGTATCCCCTTGGTAAGTCAGTGTGCATTATGTAATCTAATATAGGGGAAGCATAATTTGGCCTTCTAATTCATGTGTTAAGGCCATTCTGGGCCATGATTCTCTCTATCATGGTGGTTAAATTATTTTCTGCCAAGATCTTATCGTTTCAAATTCTATGAACGACTGCATCAGCATCTTGATTTCGACCCACCATGACAACCCCCCTAGGTTGTTCTTCTCGAAACTCTGGGACTTCCAGACTTTCGACCCTTGCCCCTGGTTCCATAATTTCCCTTTGTGGGCCTTGGATCATTGGGGCTTCTAACCTTTGTGCCCTTGCCCCCACATTAACTTCCTCTCTGGCTGGTCTATAGGTTGGTTCGTTAGCAACTTGTTCTACAACAGGTACGTTCGCTAGAACCCCCGCCTGATTCTGCCTACGCCTCTCTGGGGGAGCAAAGAAATCTGCTATTCGACTCATGTTATCTGCGTTATCTATATTTGTTACAGTCACATTCTGCACTATTGGGGCAAATATTTCCTGCATAGTTTGTGCTAATACCCCTATCATATTATGGTTACTGTCATCCATCAACTGCCTAAAAGCCAACTGGTTTTCTGTGGTTAAAATAGGCATTGCGCTATAACCCACTGACCCTTGGTTATTTGTGATAAACTGATTTTCCCCAGACCCAGACCCTAATTGCGGTGATGAATTCGATGTGGAATTGTGTAAACCTGCCATAAAAGATGTTGGCATTCCATAAGAGGAGTTTCTAGTTCTATTACCATCGAAACCGGGTGGTCTAGTTAGTGGGGTGGCGAAATGGGTTTGTGTCCTTGATGGTGGGACGAATCCCCCAGGATAACCAATGGTTCCAGTATTTCCTAGGATCGAACTATTAGTTGATATGCCACTTATTCCATTAGTGGCTATATTACTGGTAGAGGATGCAACAGACTGTGCATTCAAAGGGATCGCATTAGATGTTCCCATCAAAGCAGACATATTATTGCCTGCTGTATGTGGGGCATTTTGTTCCCCTTGTTGATTGTCAGAATTAGACATCTTGTTCAAATGTTTTCTTCTAGATAAGGGTTGGTTGCTGTTGGTTATTTTACCACTTCTTAGGTTCATAAAACAATAAACTTATCACTCAGAGGGTATTTTTACAATGGTTAAGTCCCACCAATTTCTATTTTGTTCTAAGTTCCGTAATGTCCAATTACTGGTCCCACCAGGTGTGCCAATTTGTTTACAGTGATTTCTGGTAAACAACCGCTAGTCCTCCAAACTATCGAATAATCTTACTGACTGTTATTCAATTTCTCTGGTAACTCGCAGGATCGACTAGATTGATCCTAGGATGTATTGGTCATTAGGGTAACTCTCATGATCGAACTGGTATTCATGGTTGGTATTTAGAATGTTGTGTAGATGTTTAACTTACTTCGATTACTCTATTAAAATCTAAAGGCATGATCAAGTAAATGTGCGCGAAATCAAATTGCATGAATGAAGTTAAATTGTAAAGACATGTAAAAACTGCATAAAAGACAAGTAAACGACTTCGAAGCATAAAAACAGTTAATGTAAAAGATTCTCTGGAATGTAAAAGATTCGAAATATGAAGAAAGTGTTTAAATACAAGAAAACTGTAAAATGACTTTAAGTAAAATAGGTGTTCGAATGATAAAAACTTGAAGGTAAAGGCATGAAATGTATAACAGTTTCTGAAATGTAAAGTATTTGAAATGGAAAGAAAGCATTTAAATGTAAGGCATCAGTAAAAAGACTTCGAATGAAAACATTTTAAATGCAAAAGTTGTAAATGGTATTGACATGAAGATAAAGGAAAGTACTGGAAATGATAAAGAGTTTTCATTAAATCATAAACATGTGGTGTTATCATACGTACATTGCTCGTGCATTCGTTTCCCTAGCCATGTGGTAATTTGAATGTTTATTGAGTTTTTTGTACAATAGATATGACACACGAAATCCTAATGCTAAGACTTCTATTTATACTACTTCGACCATAACGGTCTTGCTATAAGATTCTGCCACGTTCAGAACATGCAGAGCAATGCCTCTCTCCTGCTTCCACGCGTCTTGGAATGCTCCAGCGCATATATTTCAAATTTCGAACATCCCGCTTGCATTTGAATTTCAAATGTTTTGGCACTTCTTCGCTTTGAACGCATTTCTTAGACACAACTTTGTTATCATTTCGAGACTTCTTTGAATATATTCTCCTAACTGTCACTCGAAGCTCCAAGCTTTGATATGCCCATTCGAAGCACTGCTTCTACCATTTCGAAACATGACGTCTTGCTTTATTCCAATCGAAACGTCCAATTTACTTTGCTTCTAATAATATCATCAAAATCTTCAGCCAACACACTTACACTCTCTTTCAAACCAAAGTTTTTCAAAAACACTCCGTAACACTCTTGAAGACAGAAGCAAGGGTTAGAACGAAGTAAAAACAAAAACTTTTCAAAACACACAAACACGGAAGCAATTTTAAAATGATGAGCAAGTACCTAAGAGCCTGAAGAAAACTACAGATAGAAAGGGTGCTAATACCTTCCCTTTCTATAATCTACCCCCCGTACTCAAAATCTCGAAAAAGGAATTTTTCTGTGCTTTTTTCCTTTCCATTTGGATAAAATAAAAGTCGATGGAGACTCTTGTTTACCGCGACATTTTGCGAACACAAACGAAAAACGCAAACCAGCATTTTCCTAAAACAATCTGGTTCTGCCACCGTATCACAGAACTGGCGACTCTGCTGGGGACAAAAATAAGTGGGGTATACCTTAGGATTATTTCATCATATTTGCTTCTATTGTTTGATTTGATTGCTTTACTTTTGAGGGCTTTGTATTGGGAGTTACTATAGATCCTAACCCAGATCTAGGGAAACACCTTTTAGGTAAGTAGCAATAAATTGTGAGGGAACTGTACGGCGTAGACTGATACGGTTGAAGCAGTAGCTACGTTGATGTGCACATTGGTTGGTACTGATATCCCTTGTGGAGAAACGAGGAGAATACGAGGATGTTATATGTGTTGTTAAGCATCAACTGACCTTAGAACCTATAATT
Source organism: Vicia faba (assembly GCA_948472305.1). Taxonomy (NCBI): domain Eukaryota; kingdom Viridiplantae; phylum Streptophyta; class Magnoliopsida; order Fabales; family Fabaceae; genus Vicia; species Vicia faba. The sequence goes on along the minus strand of OX451735.1, from coordinate 375,665,461 downwards.
GACCAACTTGGCCATATGAAGTAGTGAGATAGCTGGTCTCGGTGTAAAGCTGGGAACTGGTTGATACTCGATACTACACTCATTGAGACTATACTCTCGAGATAGTTCCGGCCGCAAGAAAAGATTGCGTGAGCTGAAACCATGACCGATGGAGTATGGTTAGTGATATTGAGAACCTCTAGAACCCGGTTACTTTTTCTAGGACAGGTTTGAAACCAACTTAACTTCAAGAGGGTACTACCTTAAAACCCATGCAAGCCTAAACCTAAGGCTGTTTGTGTGACTTGTGTGCTTTCAACTTGAACTACTTGCACATTTTTACTATCTGAGAACATGAGTTCCTTACAGGTTTTGTTTACAGTCCTTATCTAATAACTTAGATTTCTTGCCGAGTTTACTTGCTTACATCACCTCGCACTTTTGCTTAAACGCATAGCATACACATCATAACATCATGCCTTAACATTTCCTTAACCATTTCAAGGATCTCAAGGGTTTGTGATGCAGGTTATGGTAAATCAGACGTCTAGCAAGGGGCAAGGGGATTTATTTTGCTCTAGCCAATGTCGTCTAGAGATCAAAACACGATAACTTGAGTCAGTGGCTATGACCCACTCGATATGGTGAGCTTGACTCTTGAAGAAGGGCTCTCAACGACACGAAGTTTATTCAATCAAGCTGCAATCAAATTCTAACAATTTCTTGTTTACCCCGCGAGATCCTTGAAAACATTGCATACATATATCATACATATCATTGCATAACAGGTCTTCCATTACAGGTCTCTCATGTTCTCGCTGTTTATTTCAGCAATGGCTCTCAAACAAGACAACAGAGATCTTCAAACTCCAGAAGCTTAGTTCAGGGAAATATTCCTAAACCTATCCAAGGGGCAGGAAGAGTTGAAAACACTCCTTGTTGGGAACTTGGTCAAGAAAAGTCCTGAAGACAATAAGGATGAACGGCTGGAACAACTGCAAGCTGAGGTAGGTGCAATGAGAACCCAGATGCTGGGGCAGATGGCTCTTATCCAAGGCCTAGCCAAGGGACAAGAAGAGCTGAGAACCATTATCAACCAACTTCATCAAGACGGATACAACAGTATGAAGCAAACAGTCGAGGCTGGGGACCAAGTCATTGATCAACCTCCAAGAAGACAAGAGTTTGGTTTGGTGAAGAGTGGACCTTTCCAACTTTCTACTACCTCGCGGGTCCAACAACAACCTCGCCAAAAATAACAAGTTAATCAGAGTAAGCCAGATACACCCAAGAGGAAGTTTACCAAACTCAACATGCCGCTGTCTCAAGCTTTACAACACATGTTGAGGATGAATCTGGTTACGTTGATAGGACCATATCCGAACCCCAAGACTTCTTCCCTTAACTACAATCCTGATGCAAGGTGTGCATATCACTCCAACAGTCCAGGGCATGATACTGACGATTGTTGGAGGTTGAAATACAAAATTCAAGACCTGATTGATGAAGAAGCATTGGAATTCACACAAGATGGTCAACTGGAATGTTTCTGTCAATCCTCCAAGGCTCACCATTTGAAGTGACAAGTTCTGACAAGAGAGGCTTTTGTTCATTAGAATTTTCAATTTGAAATTTTCTTTTAATTGTTCGAACATCTATTCATGTCAAACTCTGTTACTTTATCAATGCATTGCATATGTCTATTTTGAATCAATCCATTCGTATTCACTATATTTAAATTGCTTTCCTTTTTGTGATATTCAACTCTCGAACAAAAGCTATGAGCCTTTAGAGGGAGGATGACGAAAATGATACCAAAATCTCTACAGTATGCTTTTGAACAGACCCCGTTGACGATGTACAAGCGTTGTTTCAAATACTAAACAATGGAGTTATAAGGAAGATAATCCCTAGTAAACCCCTTTGAGCCAAAGAAGTATGAGTTTTTCTTTTCACACAAATTATAACCCTTAATCACAACCTGGGGCAGGGTAGTTTTCTCAGTTAATCCAGGTGCACAATGAATGGCATCAAAGACGTCCTTCCAAAACAAAGGGCGGTGATGGTTCCGCATAATCATCCAAGAAGGCAGTCATTATCTCTCGAAATAAAAGCCCATTAAGTCAAAACCTATGAAGGAGACTTAAGAAAAAAACTAGGGCATCCCGCTGACTGTAATCACAAAAGAAACAGTTCAGGCAAAAAACAGGGATAGTAAAACCAAAAAAAAGAGGTTACTACAAATCCTCGGCAAAAAAAAAAGATTACAAAATGACTGCCTTTTTCAAGTAAACTGTCAGTATCTGAACCATCACTAGAATATTAGAGCAAAGACTCAAACGGATTCTAAACGCGTAATTAACTGAGCATAGGACTGAAGAACATCACGAAGAGTGGGTGGGTACAAATAAATTTTGAGCCTTTATCCTTTGTTTCTTGAACCGTGAACCAGGCCACGTTATAACCCTTAAAAGTCCTAGTTGAAGCACGGGTTAGTTCGAAAGCATACTATTACAAAAGGTATCCTGACTCCTATAAGGTTTGCTATAAATCCTGAGTTGACATCACACTTTTACAAAAAAAAACTTGTTTTACTAAAAAATGAATTTTCAAACTTCAAAACAAACATAAGCTTTGCATTCTTAAAATAACATTGTTTGCATATGACTATTTGTTTAACAGCGGAGAAATTCGCATGACGAATATCTAGTGAACAAAAACCTTCTCAATAAAAAGGATCACCTCAAGTGGAAAAAACACTTCCAACCAAGGGGCACGGCATGATCATTGTCCATCATCTGGGGCAGTCAAGTCAAGATTCAAGGAATCTCGCAAATATGCCAAATAGCCAGGGGCAGATCTCCATTTGAATCACTTGGGGAATTGGACATGAATTCTAACAACGAATTTTGTATGATCAAACGAACATCTTCTGGTAGTGTGGCAACACAACACTACCGACAATGACAACTCCCTACACCCTGAGAGCGTGGACATAGTTAGAAAATACTGCGCATGAACAAAGACCCGCTAGGTTGACTGGCCTAGGCAAAAATAAGGGCATCCCGGCGAACCAAAAGGGTTCGGGAAAAAATTAGGGATAAAAACAAAAAAAGATATGTACACCCAGCAAGCCGAAAACCTGAAAAGGCGGCTTGGGCAAAAAAGGGTATCCCGGTGGACTGAAAATCTGAAAAGACAGTCCAGGAAAAAGTTAGGGATTAAAGCGTACGACTATGTCTCGTCATCTCGTCACTTGCCTACCAGAAGAAGACTTATCATTTTGATCGAAAGTTACCAAGAACCTCATAAGTTGGGATAAAACTCAATCCACAAGGCCTCCGTAGGCACTTTCTCCAGCAGATACAGGGGCAGAAAAGTCTTGATGCAAAGTCATTGTCATACCCTCAGCATGCGTCCCAGTAACATCTACATTCCCCGCAGAGTAAGAAATATCCAAAAGCAGTGGTGTTAATTCTCCCCAAGCATGGTTCATCTATCATCAACAATGGAGGCCTATCCCCAGTGGAGTTTATTTCTTCCACAGGCAGAAACTCAGTCCCCAACAGGGTTCATTATCTCCAGCAACGGTAGTTCATCCCCAGCCGAGGTTATTTCTCCAAATCAGCAGATCTTCTCGCAGAGTATCTCTTCCCCACAGAGCCATTTTCTCGCCAGTTTATTCTCCAGCCGAGTTATTCTCCCGCCAAATTATTTTCGAATCTTCTTCGGTCGTTATCCCCAGCGAACGAAACTCTTTATATTCTCCAGCAGCAATCCGGGATTTATTTTCCCCAGCTAAAGAACATCATAAAAACATTACATATCCATACAGCATGGCATGCGCATACTCTTCATACAACACAGTCTCATTTATTTTGAGAACATCATTGCTCAATACATTTCATACATCATGACATTACATACAACTAACCCTTACCTTTCAGGAAAAGATACAATCAAATTATCACAAAGTTCAAGCTATGAAGCCCGGATCCGATCGGATAATATCTTGATTCCTCCATTATATTATGAAGCCCGGAAAACGACCGGATAGCAGTATCAGAATACCGTGAAGCCTGGAATTACAACCAGATAGTGGTATCTCTTAAAAACACGCTATGAAGCCCAGATTCGACCGGATAGTAGTTTAATCCCCGGCAAGTTATTGTGAAGCCTGGATTACGACCAGATAGCAGTACAAAGACACCATGAAGCATGGATTCGACCAGATAGTGGTATATCATAAATGCAAGCCGTGAAGCCCGGAAATCGACCGGATAGCAGTTTAACAAGTTATTGTGAAGCCTGGATTACGACTAGATAGCAATACAAGACACCATGAAGCCTGGACTCGACCAGATAATGGTACAAGACGTTGTGAAGCCTGGATTACGACCAGATAGCAGCCAAGATTACTACAAAGCCTGGAGTCGACCAGATAGTGGCATCTTTTAAACAAGCTATGAAGCCCGGATTCGACCGGATAATATCTTGATTTCTCTGAACACCATAAAGCCTGGACTCGACCAGATAATGGTAGAAGATATTGTGAAGCCTGGATTACAACCAGATAGCAGCCAAGAATACTACGAAGCCTGGAGTCGACAAGATAGTGGTATATCTTTAATGCAAGTTATGAAGCCCGGATTTGACCGGATAATATCTTGATGTCCCCGAACACCATGAAGACTGGATTCGAACGGATAATGGTATAAGACATCATGAAGCCTGGATTACAACCAGATAGCGGTATAACACATCATGAAGCATGGATTACGACCAGATAGCGGTAAAGAACACTGAAGCCTGGGATTACGACCAGATAACAGTGAGGGATACTACGAAGCTTATATTTCGACCAAATAGCAGTCTACCCGGCCAGTTACTAAGAAGCCCGGAGTCGACCGAATATTAATAGGCCTTAAAGTCAAATGGAAGCCCGGATGCGACTGGACAACCACTTGATTTCTTATGAAGCCTGGATTTCGACTAGATAAGAAGTAAGGTATTGTGAAGCCTGGATTATGACCAAATAGCAGTACAAGACACCATGAAGCCTGAATTCGACCAGATAATGGTATGAAACATCGTGAAGCCTGGATTACGACCAGATAGTGGTACAAGACACTATGAAGCTTGGATTTCGACCAAATAGCAGTTTACCTGGACAATTACTAAGAAGCCCGGAGTCGACCGGATATTAGTGTGCCCTAAAGTCAAGTTGAAGCCCGGATGCGACCGGATAACTACTTAATTCCTTCTGAAGCCTGTAGTGCGACCAGATAAGAATTGAGAAATTGCAAAGCCTGGATTACGACCGGATAGCACGTTTAATCTCATCTCCCCAGTAAGTCATTGAAAATCCTGGAGCACGACCAGATAGCAGTCGATCTTATCACTATGAAGCCTGGATCACGACCAGATAGTAGTACATTTTCACCTCTTCGACCAAGAGACGATTTCCCAGTAAAATAACGGACGACTGAAGCTCCTAAAATTCTATTTCTCTCAAGACAAAGAACAACATTCCCCAGTGGAATCTTCCTCAACAACAGGTATACGGGCTCTCGCTAAGGAATCTCTTAGGCGATCCACACTCCTTCAGATGGCATCTTTAAGCCCATCCTCCGTCATCAATTTCCAAATGGCATCTATAAGCCCATCCTCCATCATCAATTTCCAAATGGAATCTATAAGCCCATTCCCGACATCACAAGACAAATACCACTTCATGCGAGTGCAAATTTCTAGGCACTCTAGTGTTCAATCATCTTCCACCTTCGGATCACGAAAGGCAAGCAAGCCAATCTATATCCTCAGGTTCAAGAAGATTGAAAAGGGGAAACTGTTATACCCCAAAATTTTCCCTCTCATATTTCTCAATACATTTCAAGTGAGTTCTTCAAATTGCTCAAGGAAGTCCAAGGGTTGACCAGACAAGCTCTCTCCTAAGGCAGTCCAACTCAAATTAGGGTTTCATGTTGCATCAAGATACTTGAGTCCAAAGGATCCCAAATTATCACCATTGTCCTAATATTTTCTCAAGATCATCCTTGTCAAGTTTCAAGCCTTGCAGAGGAAGTTTGCTCAGTAAATTACTCAAAAGCCTAAAAAATCGACTATGTTAAGGCAAAAGTCAATTGTGGCCCACATACAGTCAAACTTCATGATTTTTGGTAAACATTATAATTTTGAAGTATTATTCATAATTTGATCAAGGGTTGCTCATGATTCATCAAGGATTGCTCACAATTCATCAAAACCCAAAAGTTGCTAAATTAGGGTTTTGTAGGAAAAGTCAACTCAAATTTGACCAAGCATAACTTTCTCATACTTTATGAGAAATGACCCATCCAAAGCTCATTTTGAAGAGGATGCAATGACCTACAATTCATCTTCATCTCCCAAGTTCATAATATGCACTCACAAGAAGTTATGAATTTGGACATTATAGGTCATTTTGAAAAATCAACAAAAACACCTTTTTTGTCAAAGCTTCATACATGAACATGGAAGACTCAATTGAGATGAGACCAAAATGGTTGCTTAGAGGACATCTCAAGATTTCTAAAAAGTCAAAGAACTCCCTCATAGAGCCAAAATTGAGGAAGTTATGCATTGGTGAAGTTGACCTTTTTTGCAAAATTGTCAAAAGTCAAAAGTGCCTCAAATTGCAATTTTTGTTAAATGGGCCCAACTTTTTGCACTTGTTTTGAGTTTGTAACATGGTCCACGAGCCCTAACTCTTTCCACTTGCCTTTATTTTATTTTTTTCCATTTATTTTGATTTTTTATTTCAATTAAATCAAATTAAATCAAAATAAATCATGGAAATATCCAAATCATTCAAACCTTAAGATTTTGTGCATATTTCAGGTCTCTTATACAACTAGCAAGAGAATCAGATCGAGAAAGGCATGGTTGTGCATAAAAAGATTGGTTTTTGGCTTATTTTGGAAAGATTTTCATGAAAATCAAATCATGATCAAATACCATAATTGACAAAGATTGAATACACATTTGCAAACCTAATTCAATCACTGATATATAGTGGACAAATGCAGACCAAAAGACAAGGGTTTGGAGGCGTGTAAGAGGAAGAACAAACTTCAAAAAAATCAAGAAAAGTGGTGATATGTTTTCCTATTTTCAGGTGCTTTCAAACCTTTCCAAGCATTCCTTTCGTTTCCTAGGCATTCAAGGAAGCCATAGCAATCAAAAGCAAGCCTTTTCGCGCCCTAAAACTCACTGTAAGTGATTCACGGATTTGATAAATTCTTGAAATTGAATATCTTTGTTTAAGCATTGGTAGCATGAATCATGTATATATTCTGAATCCTGGAAGCATTTGCAAGCTATTCATAACAGTTAATTACATTTTTTCTAAAGATATGCCATTGTTAGGGTTTTTTGTCTTGTTTTGGGATCTTTTTGTACAGGCAAAATTGGTCCACAAGAAAGGTGCCATGATGTTCACAAGGTCAAGGCGATTTGATCTACATCATTAGATTTCATTTATCGTGCCTGTGTGAGATTTTGAAATGTGCAGGGATTATAGCTACGGACCTTTGTCCGTAGGTAAAAGTCCATAACTTTTACCAACACAGAGAGGAAGAAGAAGACTTGTGTGGCACCACCCCATTTGCCTATTTGAAATTTCGCGCGCAGGAAATTAACAAGTTGTGTTTTTTAATATATTATTTATTTGTTTCTCTATGTACAACAAGCGCGCTTGGCTCAGTTGGTGGGAGGCATGTGAAAAAGTCCATAGGACCTGAGTTCGATCCCCAGGTCCCCTTGTTTCTTAAAAATGCATTTTTTTTCTATACATGATCCCTTGTGCAGGTTCCCAGAACACCTACCATATGCCATCAGCTTGCATCCACTAGATCTAAGGCAATTCAAATCCAACGCTGGGCTGGAGAGGGTCTACCAAAGACCCCAGTCAACGTGTAAGCATTGAATCATGGAAGTCAACGTGGATCAGATTGTTGGGCCCAAAAGCTGCTAATGGCACCCCCCGAACTGTTGTTTACCAGGCCCATTTTCCTTTTCTTTTTCTTTTTATATTTTCTTTATTTAATTTATTTAAAATTATTTTACTAACACAAATTAATTCTTTTTTTTTATGAAAATCATAAAATTAATTTTCACCAAATTAGAATTTAGGATTTTTTATTTTATCAAAAATTAATTCAATTAGTTAATTTAATTTTTAGGTAACTTTAATTTTCTTTGTAAATAAATTAAAATCAATTAGAAAATTAGGGTTTTGTTTAATTTTATTTTTTATTTTATTTTCTCAAAATAACAAAAATACAAAAATAGGTAAAATTAATCACTTTTCTTAATTTAAAATTAATTAGTAATTAGGTTCATATTTAGTTTAAAACCTTTTTTTAAAAATAATCAAAACAACCAAAATAATTTTTCTTTTAATTAGGTTTAGACGGGGTCAAACCCCTAATTTCTCTCGTTCTCGTTTCGTCGCGCGCTTATTTATTTTTACAATATTAATGTAACTGCTCATGGGATGTAATAGTTTAATTAGGAATTTTCATTTATTTATCATTTTGACGGGTTTTTAGCTATGTAATTAATCCCCCACCCGAAGCCTTGTAATAGCGTAGCTTTATTTTCTGCATTTTTTATTTTCTCAAATATTAACTGTTAGATATATGATAATAAGGTTGCATGACAAGAATGTATGTTAAAATTAAAACAGTTAGCAAACCCTAAATGTGTAAAGATAATAACTTGAAATTGAAACACTCGCACATGCGCACTACTAGGGTATACTCTCACTTCGGTTGCCTTCGGTAAACGGTCATTAAGCATAGGGTATTTTAGTGGTCGCCCTCTTGTCTAAACAAAGATCAAAAGTCCCATTCGAAAATGTTTCCTCGGAAAGGTTGCCTCGGAATTGTTGCCTCAAATATGATCTTAAGACATTAGGGTTATTACTAAGACGTCCTAACATTGTTTTAGTGATCGTACGTCCCTTTCGAATTGACCCTTATAACTCCAACGACGGTGCTACCTACTTACTAATAGTGGGATAGCGCTGTCTAAAGGAAACAAGAACATAAACATTCTTTTTCAAATAGGTAGATGCTAGTAGGTACTTGCTCAAAACAAACTTTTTAACACTTACACTCTCTTTCAAACCAAAGTTTTTCAAAAACACTTCGTAACACTCTTGAAGACAGAAGCAAGGGTTAGAACGAAGTAAAAACAAAAACTTTTCAAAACACATAAACATAGAAGCAATTTTAAAATGATGAGAAAGTACCTAAGAGCCCGTAGAAAACTACGGATAGAAAGGGTGCTAATACCTTCCCTTTTTATAATCTACCCCACGTACTCAAAATCTCGAAAAAGGAATTTTTCTGTGCTTTTTTCCTTTCCATTTGGATAAAATAAAAGTCGGTGGCGGCTCTTGCTTACCGCGACATTTTGCAAACACAAACGCAAAACGCAAACCAGCATTTTCCTAAAACAGTCCGGTTCTGCCACCGTATCACAGGGAGCTACGGTGAAAATGACCCGGATCGATGCAAACATGGTGTTTTATGATTTGGCTTGCATGGGATCATTATGATGATCCAAACATGTTCAAACACATCTCAGAAATATGTTAATGACATTAGTATGGCTTAAAATAAAACGAAAATCTAGATATAAATTTTGTGAAAACTATGGAATCGGAGATGAATGCATGGCATTTCATGAGCTTTGGACAATCAAATTTGGTCCATTCTTGCTCTGTATGATTACTGGGAATGAATGGAGGGGCTTGTTTGTAGTGAAATGTCTTATGATAAGGGTTTGGAGATCTTTAGGGTTCTTTGAAAAAATATGAAGTTTTTTTGACAAGTTTCTTGAGGAAAGGTTTCGTTTCCCTTTATATGAGAATGAATGGGAATATATAGGAAAAATTAGGTCAAATATATGGGCTTGATATTTGTGTAAGAAAAGCCTATATTTTATCTTATTTATTTTTGAAATATTAATGATAAATCAAAATAGTTAAAATAAAAATAGGTCAAGGGGTGAAGGAATAAGATTTGAGGTGTACAAGGAGTATAAAGCGCGTTTGGACTCTAAAACAATGGTCCAATAGCCCAAAATGTCAAGTTTGCCCAATTTGAACTTCATGCATTTGCTCAAAATTTCCCAAATTTCACTTGTCATAACTCTCTCAATTTTCATCTTTTGAAGGTGATCTTAGACTTTTTGGAAATCTCAAGATGTCCTCTATAATCCCTATTTTTATCATTTTCGCATTTGGAGAATTTATCTTGATGTAAGTTCCCTTGACAAAAAGTGTCTTTTTGTTGACTTTTGAAATGACCTGTAATGTATTGGCCCTCTCAAATGAAGCATTTTTTTTGGCTTAAGATTAGAGACACAAAGTGGTAGAGAATTGAATTTCCTTCAAAATGACCCTTGTTTGGGGAAACATTGATGAAGCATGTGAAAGTTATGCTTTGTCAATGTTCAGTTGACTTCTCCTAAGGAAACCCTAATTTGGCAACTTTTGACTTTTGATGATTTGAGGGCTTTTCTTGAGGAATCATGATCAACCCTTGATCAAATGATGAACATGACTTGAAAATGTTGAGGTTGACCAAAAATCTTGAAGTTTGACTGTATGTTGACCATAATTGACTTTTTACCCAATATAGTTGATTTTCAATCATCTGGACCATTGACTGAGCAAACTTGTGATGCAAGGATTAAAACTTGGTATGAGCATTCTTGGAGACATATAAGACACCATGAATTCCATTTAAGACCTTTTAAACCCAAAATTCCTTGTGTAAAGTGAAACCCTAGTTGTGGATCCATTGCTTAGGAGGAGAATTTGTCTGATCAATCTTGAGCAACCTTGAGCATTTGGGAACCCTATGAGGATGTCTTGAATAAAAATGAGAGGGAAAATTTTGGGGTACAACTACAAACAATTTGGTGATATTGAAGATTCAATTTTCATAGTGGTCTTTTCTGAAACTCGTTATCAATGTAACATGCCCCAAGTAATTCATATGGAGATCTGCCCCTGGCTACTCAGAATTTTTGAGAGATTCTTTGAATCTTGACTTGACTGCCACATATGAGTTGGACAATAACATATCATGCCCCTTGGTTTATAACTAATTAGGTCCATGAAAGGCCTGTTACTGGAAGTGTCTTTCTCTTTGACACATCATCTGAAGTAATTTTGTCCGTTGGGAGGATTTTCATTCATTGAATATTCGTCATGCGAATTTCTCCATTGTCAAACACTCAGTCATATGTAAACAGTGATATTAAAATGCAAAGCTTATGTTTATATTGAAGTTTAAAAATGAATTTTTTAGTAAAACAAATTTGTAAGAATGTGATATCAACTCAGGATTTATAGTTAGCCTTACAGGAGTCAGGATACCTTTTTTAAACAATATGCTTTTGAACTAACCCATGCTTTAGTTAGGACTTTTAAGGGTTGTAACATGGCCTGGTTCACGGTTTAAGAAACAAAGGATAAAGGCTTAAAGTTTATTTTTATCTGACCTGTTCTCCATGATGTTCTTCATTCCTATACTCAATTAATTATGCATTTAGGTTCCAATAGAGTTTGGAATTATGGAACTAATATTTTGGTGATGGTTCTGAAATCGAGAGTTTATTTGGGAAGACAGTCATTTTTATTATAACATCTTTCTTTTGTTGAGGATTTATTGCGACCTCTTTTTGACTTTATTATCCCTAACTTTTGCCTGAACTATTTCGTTTGAGATTACATTCAGCGGGATGCCCCAATTTTTTTCCTAAGTCTCCTTCATAGGTTTTGACTTAGTGGGCTTTTCTTTTGAAAGATGATAAATGCCTATCTCAATGATTACGGGGAACCATCATCAGTTTTTAATTTAGAAGAATATCTTCGACACTACTCATCGTGTACGAAGGTAAAGCTTGTGAATTCATAATTGATTTGATTGAGAAACTACCCTGTCCCATGTTATATTTAAGGGTTTAAATTTGTGTGAAAAAGAAAAATCCTACTTCTTAGGCTCAAAGGAGTTGACTAGGGATTAACTTCCTTATATCTCCACTGTTTAGGAATTAAACAAATGCTTGTACATCATCAGCAAGGTCTATTCAAAAGCATATTGTATGAGATTATGGTATCACTTTCGTCATCCTCCCTCTAAAGGCTTATAACTTTAAGGAGACTTGAATATCACAAAAATGAATTAAGAAGCACAGTTTAAATATAGTGAAACGAATGGGTTAATTCAAGACAAATGTATATGTGATACGGTGGGAGAACTGACTTGAGGTTTTGCGTTCTTTTTCACAAATGTTTCGGTTGAGCAAGAGTCGCCACCGACTTTTTATTTTATCCTAAGGAAAGGTTAAAAAAGCACAGCAAAAACCTTTTGAGATGTTTTCTTGGGTTCGGGGAGTAGATTATAGAAAGGGAAGGTATTAGCACCCTTTCTATCCATGGTTATCCATGGGCTCTTAGTTACTTGCTTAGATCACTTGCCTTTTGTTTTCAATTGTTTTAAATGGTGCTTGTGTGTGTGTGGGTTTGAAAATGTTTTGAAAAGAAGCCAATGTGGTGGCAACCTTTGTAATGATCCATGTGGGGATGTATACAAAGATCTATGTCTTTTGAAAAGGTTTTCATTTGTTTTTGAAAGTTGTTTTGAAAGTGTAGTGATGTGTGGTTTTTGAAAATAGGCAAGTGTTTTGTTTTTGCAAGTTTGATTCAAGTAACTAAGAGGTTATCTACTCCTAAATTTCTCAAAGACTATTGCTATGTTTTAACCCTTTTCACAAGTTTGTTCCACCATTGTATTTGGTGGACAATCTCATGTTAGGATGTGAAAGGGACGGGCACGGGTCATCGTTTAGACCATAATTGCAACGGTGCCAAGCATCTTTGGGCATTTTTCTTTAAGGGACTTGATCATTTGTTTTGGAAGTATTTTGAAAATGTTATCGAGGGACTATGATCATTTGGTTTGTTTGTTTTGCCCAAAGAGACTTAACATGCAATATGGCCCAATTTTGAAAGGCAACAAGTGGAATACCCTAGGGGGGTGCAAGTGTGATTTGTGTGTCCATTTTCATGCTTGTTTGTCTTGAGATTAGGTCATAACTATTTTGTCGTTTTTTCGCATACAAACCCTAATTCTAACATGGCATAATTAGAAAGCAATAAAGCGCGAAAATAAATTTACTAAGCTATTACAAAACCAAATATGGGAAGGGGGGGTACAAATGTTCAAATGGGGATTTTGACAAGTAATGTAAACCTAAAACTATTACATCAATATTGAATATTTACAAGACAAATATTTTGCATAGATTAAATAAAATAAGACAAATATGCAAGAATGCAAAAAGAATTTTCTATATGTATGAAAAAAAGAATTACTTATGTAAAAATAAAAAGAAAATGAAAAGATATTATTTTTTGAGTATTTTTGAATTTAGGGCAAAACCCTAATTTTATTAAATGAAATGTATTATTGTTTAATTTAATAAAATATTTATTCATTAGGTACAAAATAAAATAAAGTGAAGTATTTGTCAAAAATATATTCTTATATTAAATATTAAATATAATAATAAAAAAGGTATATATATTTTGTATTTTACCCTAAATATATTAATAAATATATGTATATATGTATTATTTTAAATATGTGTTATATATATAAATAATAATAATTTTTAATATTTTGTAAAAAAAGTATTTTTTTATATATAATATTTTCAGAAGGTAAAATAAAATAAAAATAAAAATAAAATTATTTTTACATATTTCTCAATATTTTAATGAAATGTATATATTTAATTTATCTAAGTATTAATCAAAAGAAAATCTTATAAATACATAATAAATTAAAAATGGTGAGAAAAAATATTTTTATATTTTTTATGTCATGAGAAAAAATAAACAAAGTCAATCAAAAAAGAAAAAGGTCAAAAAGTCAAAGAAATAAGCAAATGGGCCTAGGGGGTTCAGGAGCAATTATGTGGTGCAAATAAGAAAATATTCCAGGCCCAGCCCAGAAGACCTGTCTTCTTCAACCTCTGAACAACATCATTCAAGCAAGCACGCGTTTTTTATCTCTTGATTCCTGGACTTTCAAGCAAAACTCATAACATGAAAAGTATAGAGCATGAGAAGACGAATTCAACCATGTAAAGAACTTGACCTAACTCTCTAAGATGAGGGAGAATTTCTTCTCCCCCAATTTCTGACCTAACTTTTCATCAATATTCAGAACCAAAATTCTCTAAGCACACATAATATAAATGAAATCTAATCATATGGGCATGTTCAGGGCTATGATTGTGACATGTTTCCTTCACAAACCTAAAGCTAACAATGCCTAATAAGAGAGATAGAACTTCATGAAGATATCTGTTCAGTTGGAATCGTGCTTTGCAATGGGGGAGTTTTCAGAGCAAGATGATGGTTTGTATAGCTTCCTTGAAGTGTAAGGATGTTATTCCAAGTTCTACTTTGTCTTGAAACTCCCTGAATCGTGCTGGAGAACTTCAACTGCAAAACAGAAAAACAAAAATGGTGAAGTGGCTTGGAGGTGTTACAGATCGTGCTTTTGCTTTTGGTTAGCTTGCATAGATGGTAAGGAAGGTGTGTGAACTGGTTTTGGCAAGAATGCTTGAGAGAAATAGAAGTTGGCACTCAAACTGCAGAGGCAACTCTGTTTTTGCAGTTTGATGGTGTTTTTTGGTTTGATGATGTTTGGGAGGTAAATGGCTCGTGCAATAGCTTGGTTATGATGTGTGTAATGTGTTTGATAACTTTGTCTAAGTGTTTGTAAGCTGGTTTCTGAGTTGGTACAAGTTATGCCACATTTCTTGAACTTGAAGCAAACAAAAGCCACTTGATCATTCTAGCTTGTCCAGGCCCTCACACTATGCTGCATCCTTTTGTCTTGATCAGAGTGTTATGTCCATGAATCTTGTGTCCAAAGATATGCATTGTACCATTTGATTTGCAAACTTGACATAAAGTTCTTCTTTTCAAAAATGGATAAACCACTTTTTCCAATTAAGGCTTAATTCCCTGTGTAATGACTATATGAACAAAACAAAGCTAAAACACAATGGATTGGCATTTAATTATTGAGTGTAACTTGGTTTAAGGACCTGTAATCAAGGGCATGCTGGTTTTGAGAAGTTTGCATAACTTATGAACATGAAAAATGGCCAATTCAAAAGTGAGTTTTTGCTATATTGTGAAATTCGATTCTCCCTAACCATGAGGTTGTTTGATGAGTTCTTGGACATTTTGGAAAGCTTGGAATGTGTACTACAATCCATATTTGAATTGCAACTTGAAATTCCAAGTGGAAGTGTATGGAAAATGGCCTTGAAGTGGGGTAGAAAAACTTGTCAAAATAGGTCAAAAATTCACTAAGTTAAGAATGGTTTAGTGCCCTTATTCAAAAATTTGTAACTTGAGATACAAGCTTCAAATGAGAAAACTTTGTGAATCAAAGTTGTAGATTATGCAACAAGCTACAGCTTTCATGTTTTGACTTTTGTTTGAATCCAAATGGATCATGGTGGAAAAGTGGGGCAAAGTTGGGAAAAAATTAGGGTTTTTCATAACTTAGAAAAATTCTAAGTTATGAAAAATTCCATTTCAAACCCTAATTTGCATTTTGTGATTTCTTGGTGAACAAGTTTCATGATTTGGCATGTTTTGATGAAAAATGAATCTTGACTCTTGATTTTGACCAAAAAGTCAAAGTTTGACTTTTCAGTATACAGTCAAAATTGATCAATTGACTGGGAAATTCAACTGTCAATCTTGTGTGCTTGGGATCTTTTGAGCTTGATGAATGTGTCAAGACCATTTCATGGGGGCCTTGAGTCCATATATGAGCTTGGTTTGCCATTGGCTAGGTCAAATAGTCAAAAATTGCCTCTGTGCAGTCAAAACCCTAAAAATGACCATTTTGCCCTTTTGGTGATCTGATCAAATTTCTTGTGGAATTGTGATCCAAACTTGATCAAATGGTCCATATGAGTTCATAATGTTGATGTGGGTCAATTTTCATGAGATTTGACTGTCAATTGGCCACAGTTGACTTTTTCCCAAATACAGCTGATTTCTAGGTCATCTGTCCAATTGACTGGGCAAAACTTGGAATCAAGACTTGAAACTTGGTATGGGTAAACTTGGGAGTCCAATATGAAGCATGAAAGTCATCTTAGGCATTTTAGGTCAAAACATCTTTGTTCAAACACAAACCCTAATTTGAGTCCACAGTGCAAGGAGAAGTCTTGAGCAGAGGAAACCCTAACTGGATCTTGATCTTCAAGGTTTTTGTGATGAGAAAATGTTGAGGAAATGGGAGGGCAAATTTTGGGGTACAACAGTTGCCCCTGTTCAATCTTCTTGGACCTGAAGAGTTAGATTGGCAAGTTTGCCTTTCGTGACTCGAGGGTAAAAGGAGATTGGACACTAGAGTGCCCGGAAATTTGCACTCGCATGTTGAAGTATCAGCAAATGTGATGTCGGGAATGGGCTTATAGATGCCATTTGGAGAGGTGGTGGATAGGGAGATGGGCTTATAGATGCCATCTGGAGATGTGACAGAACCTTGTCGGGAATGGGCTTATAGATGCCATTTGGAAGTGTTGATCGCACAAGAGATTCCTTAGCGAGAACTTGTGTATTTGAGAAAGACAGATGTTTTCCTGACTTGTTACAGGTGTTTGATCTTCAATCTCCTCATGCAGATATGCCCTGGCTAGATACAGGTGTCGAATCTACAATTGGTTGCTCACAGATGTGCCCTGGCTGGATACAGGAATCGAATCCGGAAATAGTCGTCAACAGATATGCCCTGGCTGGATACAGGAATCGAGTCTGGAAATATGGTCAACAGATATGCCCTGGCTGGATACAGGAATCGAGTCTGGAAATATGGTTAACAGATATGCCCTGGCTGGATACAGGAATCGAATCTGGAAATCTTAAGACATGCCCTGGCTAGATACAGGAATCGAGTCTGGAAATGTGGTCAACAGATATGCCCTGGCTGGATACAGGAATCGAATCTGGAAATCTTCAGACGTGCCCTGGCTAGATACAGGAATCGAGTCTGGAAACTGATCACTCTCAGATGTTCCCTGGCTAGATACAGGTATCGAATCTGGAATTGTGACAGTTGAAGGTAGTTGTCTTTGGGATTGTCTTTTTCCCTGAAAAGGCAAAAACATAAGTTGTATGCAATGTCATGATGTATGATATGCATGATGTCATGATGTTCAACATGAGATAGTGTTGTATGCACTTTATCATGTATGTAAGCAAGATGTATGAAAATGTGAAATGTTTATAAATGTATTTTCGTCTTAGGAAAATAAATCCTTGACGACCGGCCAGGGAATTGCTCTGTGGAAGAGATATTTTTCCGAAGTTTTGCTGAGAGGCCTGTTGAGGACTTCAATGATGGACTCCGCTGGGGATAATGATGATAAACTCCGCTGGGGATAACCGAGGATAGACTCTTGCCGGGGAATGAAAGAACTTTGCCGAGGGCGATCCTCCGTGGCAATTAGCTAAGGATAACCCAATTATAAGTCCTTGTGAGGAAATAACTCTGAATAAAACTCGGGAGAGACGTCCGTACCCTGCAGGGAACAAGCTTCCAGAATCTACTGGGGATAAGCTTTAAGACCTGCCGGGGAATGTTGTGCCTTTTCAGGATTGACGGGGAGTCAATTCTGCTTGGGGAAAGTACTGCTGAATCTTGTTTTACTCAGCAGGGAGTTGAGATGATTTGGTCACAATCTTCAGTCGAACCTACCTTGGCACCTTGGTGGACAAAGCAACCAGACTGCATCAGACAACTTTACACTGCCCCTGTCTTTGATGTCACCTGTAATTAATCTCTTGTTTTGTATGCAAATATTTATGAATCAGCAATTTAATGTCAAATGCATATATCAAAAATGAACATTGGACGTTCTTCGCAAAACAAAACAGAAAAGAGAAAAACAATGGCAATTTGTATAGACAAGTGAATTTGTATTGATTTGAATTTTGCCTGTGAATAGGCGTTTTTGTACAAGAGGCTGACATCCTAGTAAGAGGACGCCGCCAAACAACATAGAGTTTACAATTTTGAAAAGGAAACAAAACAGCTATGTGAACAATCCCACTGGGTTCCAACTCGACTATCGCCTTTATGTCTCCGAGCGTCTCACTGCTTTGCCGCCTAGTTGAAGATGAAGGTGATTGGTTGATGCCGAAGTCTGAGCCAAATAATTGATGCCGAATTCCGGATGCAAAGTGATCCAATGAGACATAGTGTTACGCTTTATCCCTAACTTTTGCCTGGACCGCCCTTTCGGGTTTTCAGTCCACCGGGATACCCATTTTTGCCCAAGCCGCCTTTCCAGGTTTTCGACTTGCCGGGTGTACAATTTTTATTCATTTCATCCCTTATTTTTGCCCGAACCCTTTTGGTTCGCCGGGAAGCCCTTATTTTTTTCTAGGTATGTCAACCTGGCGGGTCTTTTATTCATGCGTAGTATCTTTTCACTATGTCTGCATTGGCGGGGTGAGGAAGGTCGTCACCATCCATGGTGGTTAGGATCATGGCTCCTCCTGAGAACACATGCTTAACCACAAACGGCCCTTCGTATGTAGGGGTCCATTTGCCCCGGGGATCACTTTGAGGAAGGATGATGCGTTTGATTACCAGGTCCCCAACTTGATACTCTTGTGGTTTGACTTTCTTGTTAAATGCCCTGATCATCCGTTTTTGATATGTTTGACCATGACAGATAGCAGTGAGCCTCTTTTCGTCAATCAGATTTAATTGATCAAGTCGAGTCTGGATCCAGTCATCTTCACTCAAGTCTGCATCCTTCATTATCCGGAGAGAGGGTATCTGGACTTCAATTGGCAGGACTGCCTCCATGCCATAGACCAAGGAGAAAGGAGTTGCCCCGGTTGACGTTCTTGCTGAGGTACGGTACCCGTGAAGAGCGAACGGTAACATCTCGTGCCAATCTTTATAGGTCACTGTCATCTTCTGCACAATTTTCTTGATATTTTTATTAGCCGCCTCTACAGCCCCATTCATCTTCGGCCGGTAGGGAGAAGAATTGTGGTGCTGTATCTTGAATTGCTCACAGAGTTCAGTGATCATCTTGTTATTGAGATTGGTACCATTGTCCGTAATGATTCTTTCCGGGACACCGTACCGACAGATCAGATTATGCCGGATGAAACGTGCCACGACGCTCTTGGTTACTGTGGCGTAGGAAGCTGCCTCAACGCACTTTGTGAAATAATCGATCGCCACCAAGATGAAGCGATGCCCATTGGATGCCGTCGGTCGGATCTCACCGATCATATCAATCCCCCACATTGCAAAAGGCCAAGGTGCCGTCAGGACGTTCAGAGGAACCGGAGGAATATGCACCTTGTCAGCATAGATCTGGCATTTGTGACAAGTTCGGGAGTGTTGGTAACAATCAGCTTCCATTCTGGACCAGAAATATCCTGCCCGAAGGATTTTCTTAGCCATGGTGTGTCCACTGGAATGTGTTCCAAATGTACCTTCATGCAGTTCTATCATGATCTTCTCGGCTTCAGCCTTATCCACACAACGTAGTAGAGTTGAATCATGATTCCGTTTGTAGAGAATGCCGTTGCTGAGGAAGAATTTTGCCGCAAACCTCCTCATGAACTTCTTGTCATTGACAGATGCACCTTCAGGGTATTCCTGAGCTTCCAAGTACCTTTTCACCTCATGATACCAGGGTTTTTCAGTCACTTTTTCGGCCTCAAGGTCGCAGCAGTATGCCGGTTCGTCCAACTTCCAGATAATGATCCGGGGTGCCTCATTGTCCCATTTAACTTTGAACATTGAAGACATCGTAGCTAGTGCGTCTGCTAGCTGATTCTCCTCTCTTGGGAAGTGCTCAAAAGTTATTTCTTCAAAGTGGGGAAGCAGGGTCAACACATACTCCTTGTAAGGAATAAGATTTGGGTGTTTCGTATCCCACTCGCCTTTGATCTGATTGATCACGAGAGCGGAATCTCCGAAGACACTCAGAAATTTGATCCTTAAGTCGATTGCAGCTTGTAAACCCATGATACATGCCTCATATTCTGCCATGTTATTGGTGCAGCTGAAACATAATCGGGCGGTGAGTGGAGTATGAGTTCCTTTGGGAGATATGATTACAGCGCCGGCGCCGTTACCCAAAGCATTGGAGGCTCCGTCAAAATGCATAGACCATCGGGATCCTTCCTCAGGTCCTTCATCCGGTCCAGGTACTTCACAGTCAGTTACCACCATGATGTCTTCGTCCAGAAAATCAAAGTTCAATGACTGGTAATCGTCCACAGGTTGGTGTGCCAAATGATCTGCCAGTACACTTCCCTTAATTGCTTTCTGAGTTGTATACTGGATGTCATATTCTGTTAAGATCATTTGCCATCTCGATATTCTTCCAGACAAAGCAGGCTTTTCAAATATGTACTTGATGGGATCCATCTTTGAAATCAGTAGAGTAGTGTGAGTCAGCATATACTGTCTCAGCCGGCGAGCAGCCCATACTAGAGCGCAGCAAGTTTTCTCAAGCAGTGAGTAACGAGACTCACAGTTGGTAAACTTTTTGCTCAAGTAATAAATAGCGTGCTCTTTTCGGCCAGACTCGTCATGCTGCCCCAGTACACACCCCATTGAATTATCAAGCACTATCAAGTATAGTATCAGAGGTCTTCCTTCCACTGGTGGCATAAGGATGGGTGGCTCTTGGAGATATTCCTTTATCTTTTCAAAGGCATCCTGACATTCATCGTTCCAGCGTACTACTTGATCTTTCTTCAGTAATTTGAAGATTGGCTCACAAGTAGCAGTCAGGTGTGAGATGAATCGGGCAATGTAATTCAGTCGTCCCAGGAAGCCTCTGACTTCTTTCTCTGTTTTTGGAGTCGGCATCTCTTGAATGGCTTTAACCTTGGCAGGGTCCACCTGAATACCTTTGTCACTCATAATGAAACCTAGCAATTTTCCGGATCTTACCCCAAAGGTGCATTTATTAGGATTCAACCTCAGCTTGTATAACTTGAGTCGGTCAAACAACTTCCTCAGATGGTCAAGGTGCTCTTCCTCAGTTTGAGACCTTGCAATCATGTCATCAACGTATACCTCAATCTCATGATGGATCATATCATGAAATAAAGCAACCATGGCACGTTGATAGGTTGCCCCAGCATTTTTCAATCCGAATGGCATGACCTTGTAACAGAAGGTGCCCCACTGAGTCACAAAGGTAGTTTTTTCCATGTCTTCCGGAGCCATCTTGATCTGATTATACCCTGAAAAACCATCCATGAAGGAGAAAACCTTGTGTTGAGCGGTATTGTCAACGAGAACGTCAATGTGAGGTAAGGGGAAGTCATCCTTGGGGCTGGCCCTGTTCAAATCCCTGTAGTCGACACACATTCTGACTTTACCGTCCTTCTTCGGCACTGGCACCACATTGGCGACCCACTGCGGGTAAGAAGTTACTGCTAGAAACCCGGCGTCGAATTGCTTCATTACCTCAGCCTTGATCTTTTCGGACATCTCAGGGTGCATACGTCGGACCTTTTGCTTTACCGGAGGGCAATCTTCCTTGGTTGGCAGGTGATGAACTACAATGTCGGCATCCAAACCAGGCATGTCTTCATAGGACCAAGCAAATATCTCCATGCAATCCTGTAGCATCTGGATCAATCGTTGCTTCACGCTGAGCTCTAGACTGGCCCCAATCTTGACCTCTTTCCTATCTGTCTCAGTACCCAGATTAATCGTCTCTACCGGCTCTTCATGTGGTTGAATAGCCCTCTCTTCCTGGAGTAGCAGTCTTGTGAGTTCACCAGGCACTTCACAATCATCTTCACCTTCGTCTTCGGCCAAGTTGATCGGATTCTCGAAGTCATAACTGGCGGTAGCAGAGCTGTTACCAGTGGGATCCAGAGTGGATTGAAACCTGTATAAGTGAGTGTGTGTAAATATAGCTGTTTTGCAATATATAACACAGAAAGAAAAAGAGCACAAGATTTGAAATGCAACAAATGTCCAATGTTTTGATTGATGATATATGGAAATGTCATACAAAAAGCCCTCACAAATGGAGCTACGATGCCCCGGGTAGGACACCAAGCCAACAAAGTTTTAACATATTGTTTGTTACAAATTGGAAATCAAAAGAAATTAATTACTGCGTGACAAATGTGATAGGTGTAAAATCCTTTGTCGTCCAGTTTCTCGGTCCGTTGCTGGTAGTCGGGTAGATCCAACTGTCAAATTCTGCTTCCTCTACATCCTCCTCGATGGCATTCACCCTTGGGTTGGAGATAAACACCAGAGCCTTTCTGATATTTTCCTTGCGCATAGCCCTCTGAGCCTCTGCAGTAAAGCCCAGCCCAAACTTGTCGTTCTTTTGAGTGAAGTCAGGAAGCTGACCCCAGTTTGCACAATTGCCTTTCTCGATTACAGCCCGGGCATCCTTCAAGGACGCCATCTTCAACGGAAAATCTTCTTCAACCACTGCCTCAGCCGATGCCAACACTGGAGGTACCTCCTCAAAATGCTGAAAGGGGGTTTCAATAAACTCCCCGTCCATCTCGATATACCGGAATGAATTCAAGTGACTCACCATGTATTCCTCCTCGCCCTGCACAGTGACAATCTTCCCTTTGACAGGGTATTTGAGCTTTTGGTGTAGAGTGGATGTTACTGCCCCAGCTTTGTGAATCCAGGGTCGCCCCAACAAGCAGGAGTAAGATGGACGAATATCCATTACATAGAATGTTGAGTTGAAAACTTGGGAACCCACACGAATGGGGATGTCTACTTCACCGTGCACCATCCTCTTAGAACCGTCGAAGGCTCTGACAATGATGTTACTGGGTTTCAACTCCAGGCCCTCACAATCCAGGCGATCCAATGCTTTCTTGGGCAAGACATTCAGGGAAGAGCCAGTATCCACTAGCACGTGCGCGAGAGTAGTGCCCCTGCATTCTATGGAAACATGCAGGGCATCATTGTGATTTTTCCCTTTGGCGGTAAGGTCAGCATCTGAGAACCCTAAGCCATTGTCAGCTGTCAAATTAGCCACGCAGTCGGTGAATTGATCCGCGGAGGTCTCTTGCGGCACATGGGCCGTTTTCAGAAATGAAATCAGGGCTTTTGCATGGGCCTCTGAGCATAGCAGCAATGATAACAGAGAGATTTTGGAGGGAGTATGCCCCAACTGTTCAACGACGTTAAAATCACTCTTTTTGATAATTTTAAGAATTTCCTCCATTTCTTGTTGGGAGGCTTCCACATCAGTCTTCTTTTTTGGTGCCTCCGTCCTGGCAGGCGAATCAGTAGCAACTTCTTTTCCCCGAGTATCAGAGGACTCGGCGGCAGTAGTAGACACAAGAACTTGAATTGGAACATGCACACTTGCGGGTGTGATGGTGAGAGGTTTTCGGATAACTGGCGGTGCAATGTCAGGCGAGAAGAGCCTGCCACTGCGGGTAATCTTTGCGGGACCAGTGATATTACTGATATTGGTATTGGTGTTGAACTCCTGCTTCACCCCAAGCACATACACGTCGGCTCCATAATGCCATGGGACCGCTTTATCAGACTCATACGGGAGAGGCCCCAGAACAGTAATAGTGATGGGTGCAACAGACATAATCTGGACTGGTTTCTTTACGGGAGCTTTGGCAGGATTATAAATTGTGACAACAGATATTTCTTCAACGGAAACAGATGGAACAGCAGTTTTCTTGAATAGAATTTCCTTGCTATCCATCAGGCCTTGGATGCCTGATTTTAGCAGTGGACAACCGGTAGGGATAACAGCACACAGGAGGCAACCCTTACTACAACCCGGAAATAAACCGGCTAGTAGCAAGTTCCTCTTAACAGTCAAAAGAGGGGTAACAACCTCATTCACCGAAACAGCGTACAACTCTTCCTCAATGGCATTTACTCTATGCTGGGGCATAGGAGCAGTTACAACATTCGGTCTTTCAGGCGCTTCAAACTGAATTTCCTTTGCGTCGATAAGATCTTGCACTTTGTTCCTCAAGGCCCAGCAATCATCAGTAGTGTGCCCGGGACTATCAGAATGATAAGCACACCGGGCGTTTGGGTTATACTTAGGAGACGCAGTGTTGACGACCTTAGGAGCTTCTTTGAGAGTCACCAAGTTGGTTGATAACAGTTGGGGTAAAATTTGAGATAAGGTCATACTCAGTCGAGTATACTGCCTCTTGGGCCTTTCACTTCTTTGTTGATTGTATTGCTGAGGAGCAGCAACAGGTTTTGAGATGACCAAAGCGTTGACGGCTTGGCGATTTTCGGGCTTGAGTTGTCTTCTAGGACCATAGACGGCACTTGCTTCTTTCTTAAACGGCCTCTTCTCAGTACTTGTAGAGGCAGCCTTTTGTATCTTGCCTGACCTGATGCCAGCTTCAATTCTTTCTCCCGTTAGAATCAAATCCTTAAACCCAGCAGAGGAGTTACCAACCAAATGATTGAAAAATGGACCAGACAAAGTCCCTAAGAACATATCAACCAGCTCACGATCAGTCAATGGAGGCTGCACCCTGCCAGCCAAATCTCTCCATTTTTGTGCGTACTCTTTGAACCCTTCACCCGTTCCTAGAGACATACCCTGAAGTTGGGTACGCGTAGGAGCGAGATCAGAATTGTATTGGTATTGTCTGTAGAATGCGGTTGCCAAATCTTCCCAGTGTCGGATGCTAGTTCCATCTAATTGGTAGAACCATTCAAGCTGTGACCCCAAGAGGCTATCTTGGAAGAAGTGAATCCAGAGGTTCTTATCCGCCGTGTAAGGTTGGATCTTCCTTACGTACGACCTCAGATGCAGCTTTGGGCAGGAGACCCCATCATACTTGGCGAAGGCAGGCGCCTTAAACTTGTGTGGAATTACTACCCCAGAAGATAACCCCAAATCTCCGAAATCCAGTCCCGGCACATTCTGAATTTCCATGGCGCTCAAGCGGTCCTCCAATTGCTTGTATCTGTCAGCAGCAGGTGGGTATTATTCGTCATTATAGTCCGTCTCGTTGTCGGAGACTGCGGGACTAGGAGCTCCTCCCCCTTGGGGACTGTTTTTCTCAGCAGAAGAAGTAGTTGGTTCAGCTTCATTGTGGAGTGTGTTCCCAAATCTGCGTCCGGCGTTGAACAACGCAGTCCTCTTTTTCTTCTTCTTCTTCAGGAGTAGAGTCTTCAACTCTTGCTGACCTTGGGCTAGGCTTAGGACCATCTCTTGAAACTGTGCACTTTGGGCCTGAAGGGCCTTGATTGCTTGCTCACTGGAGGAGTCTGGATTCATGATGACTGTTCAAAATAAACAGCGAAGGAGATTCAGCAACCTGTGAAATAGGGTACCTGCTATGCATATGGTGCAATGGAATGCGTATGTTTTATGTTTTCAAAGACAAACAAGATTCAACTTTGTAGACAAAAAGGAAACACACTTCATTAGATTAAAATTTTCAATTGTTCAACAATTTGCCCTTAGGCATTACAGGAATGAAAAATACTGGAAAGGAAATAAAACTATAAAAGGAAATATCCAAAGCTCATCAATGCTCCCATGGCCTCCTCTTTTCAGTGCTGATGTAGTTGTTCAGGACCCGTTCTTCCTCCAATTGCTTAGTCAGCCTCTGGATCTTCCGTTCCTGCTCGTTGAACTTCTCCCGATAGAAATCCCGTTCTTCCTTTAGCTGCGCCCAAGATCTCTTCATTGTGTCAAAATCAGTAGGTATCTGAGGAGGGAGGACAGTCGGAGGAACCCCATCTTCATCAGGAGATTCAAGAATGATTGGTCTGACAGCTTCGTACGGCATACCTAACCTTTGAGCGCGGATGCGGACCCATTTGCAATAGGGTCCCAAAGGTAGAGAAGTCTTTGGTCCCAACTCATGTGGGTCTGCTTTGTGAATTCTGTCCCAAGCTCTAATGAACCCATGGCGTAGTTTGTCATTGTCTGCCTGGAACTCAAAATGGAAGTGAGGAACCAGCATTTCATGAGGCCCATCTCCTCTGGCTCTTCCGAACTGACGGAGAGCTAAGCATGGATTGTAAGAGATTCCTCCTTGGATACCAATCAACGGAACATTAGGGTATTCTCCGCAACGGTCAATAACAGCTACCTCATCCAAACCTCTGAGAGTCCAAGTGATGTCATTATCAGTGAGAGACATTAACCTCCGAGCCCAACCTTTTCCTTCTTCATTCTTCATCACGAACTTAGGAAGGTGCGAAATAAACCACCTTACTAGCAAAGGAGCACAACACCACGGAGTTCCCCGTTTTCGAGCAGTACGAGCATAGAGTTGTTGTAGAACATCACCCAAAATAGTGGGTACCGGATTCCGAGACATGAAGATCCTTATGACATGGGTACTGATGAAGGTGTCAGGGTTGGGAAACAATACCAGACCATAGATCAAAAGAGCCAGAATATCCTCGTACGCCTTGAAGTCCAGGTCATTCCAGAAGTCATTAGCCTTGCCAACCAGAAATTTGACCAAAAAGCCCTTAACTCCATTTCTCGTTTCCCAGTTAGCTAATACCTCTTCTTTGGTCAAGGGGAGAATTGCAGCAATCTCTTCAGGCCTAGGAGTCTTTTCCAAACCAGTGAATGGAGTTTGTTCCAAGACAGGGATCCCAAGCAGGTAGGAGAATTCTTCCAGGGTAGGAACCAGCTGGAAGTCTTGAAAGGTGAAACAATGATACAGAGGGTCATAAAACTGGGTCAGAACACTTATCAGTTGTTGGTCCCATTTTGCAGTGACCAAGCCAAGGACAGAACCATGCCTGTTGATGAAGGAAGAAGTGTTTGGAATCCTTCCAACCAAATCCTTAAGTAAAACTGGTGGTTGAACAAAGTTGAGCCGGACAGTATTTTTACGCACAGGCATCATGATGTCCTACAAAACAGAGCAAAGATGAAACTTTTTTGTCTTTGAAATGGATTAGTCCTTTATACAGGATGCATGCAATGGTATGATGGCATGATGCTATGATGAAGCACACCACAAGTATTCACATAGGAAAGCATGATAAGGCACACAAGTCACACAAGACACCCTTAGGCTTCAGGCCAGCATGAATTTCAGGTATTACCCTCTTTTGGTTTTGTTGGTTAAAACCTGTCCTATCAAAAGTAACCGGGTTCTAGAGGATCTCACATCATTGGCTACCCTCAATCGGTCATAACTCCAGCATCGCAATCTTTTCTCGCGGCCAGAACCATCTCGAGAGTTTAGCCTCAATGAGTGTATCATACTGCTACTGTCCTAATAGCCAAGTTGGTCAATTTAGGGTTCTAAGGTTGGTTGGTGTTTAATGACTCCTTAGAAGACCTATATTCTCCCCGTTGCAACACAAGGGATATAGGTACAGACTAAGATGCCACACCAACGTAGCCACTGTTTCACCCATGTCGGTCTACGCCGGACAGGTCCCTCACAGATTATGCTACCTAAAAAGGGTATTTCCCAGATCCGGGTTAGGATCTATGAAACTCCGATGCAAAGCCCACAAAATATAAAAGCAAACAAAGCAAACAATTGAAAACAAAGGTGATCTAAGCCCTAAGGTTACTCCACTTTAAAAATACTCCTCAGCAGAGTCGCCAGTTCTGTGATACGGTGGGAGAACTGACTTGAGGTTTTGCGTTCGTTTTTGCAAATGTTTCGGTTGAGCAAGAGTCTCCACCGACTTTTTATTTTATCCTAAGGAAAGGTTAAAAAATCACAGCAAAAACCTTTTGAGATGTTTTCTTGGGTTCGGGGAGTAGATTATAGAAAGGGAAGGTATTAGCACCCTTTCTATCCATGGTTATCCATGGGCTCTTAGTTACTTGCTTAGATCACTTGCCTTTTGTTTTCAATTGTTTTAAATGGTGCTTGTGTGTGTGTGGGTTTGAAAATGTTTTGAAAAGAAGCCAATGTGGTGGCAACCTTTGTAATGATCCATGTGGGGATGTATACAAAGATGTATGTCTTTTGAAAAGGTTTTCATTTGTTTTTGAAAGTTGTTTTGAAAGTGTAGTGATGTGTGGTTTTTGAAAATAGGCAAGTGTTTTGTTTTTGCAAGTTTGATTCAAGTAACTAAGAGGTTATCTACTCCTAAATTTCTCAAAGACTATTGCTATGTTTTAACCCTTTTCACAAGTTTGTTCCACCATTGTATTTGGTGGACAATCTCATATTAGGATGTGAAAGGGACGGGCACGGGTCATCGTTTAGACCATAATTGCAACGGTGCCAAGAATCTTTGGGCATTTTTCTTTAAGGGACTTGATCATTTGTTTTGGAAGTATTTTGAAAATGTTATCGAGGGACTATGATCATTTGGTTTGTTTGTTTTGCCCAAAGAGACTTAACATGCAATATCGCCCAATTTTGAAAGGCAACAAGTGGAATACCCTAGGGGGGTGCAAGTGTGATTTGTGTGTCCATTTTCATGCTTGTTTGTCTTGAGATTAGGTCATAACTATTTTGTCGTTTTTTCGCATACAAACCCTAATTCTAACATGGCATAATTAGAAAGCAATAAAGCGCGAAAATAAATTTACTAAGCTATTACAAAACCAAATATGGGAAGGGGGGTACAAATGTTCAAATGGAGATTTTGACAAGTAATGTAAACCTAAAACTATTACATCAATATTGAATATTTACAAGACAAATATTTTGCATAGATTAAATAAAATAAGACAAATATGCAAGAATGCAAAAAGAATTTTCTATATGTATGAAAAAAAGAATTACTTATGTAAAAATAAAAAGAAAATGAAAAGATATTATTTTTTGAGTATTTTTGAATTTAGGGCAAAACCCTAATTTTATTAAATGAAATGTATTATTGTTTAATTTAATAAAATATTTAGTCATTAGGTACAAAATAAAATAAAGTGAAGTATTTGTCAAAAATATATTCTTATATTAAATATTAATAATAATAATAAAAAAGGTATATATATTTTGTATTTTACCCTAAATACATTAATAAATATATGTATATATGTATTATTTTAAATATGTGTTATATATATAAATAATAATAATTTTTAATATTTTGTAAAAAAAGTATTTTTTTATATATAATATTTTCAGAAGGTAAAATAAAATAAAAATAAAAATAAAAGTATTTTTACATATTTCTCAATATTTTAATGAAATGTATATATTTAATTTATCTAAGTATTAATCAAAAGAAAATCTTATAAATACCTAATAAATTAAAAATGGTGAGAAAAAATATTTTTATATTTTTTATGTCATGAGAAAAAATAAACAAAGTCAATCAAAAAAGAAAAAGGTCAAAAAGTCAAAGAAATAAGCAAATGGGCCTAGGGGGTTCAGGAGCAATTATGTGGTGCAAATAAGAAAATATTCCAGGCCCAGCCCAGAAGACCTGTCTTCTTCAACCTCTGAACAACATCATTCAAGCAAGCACGCGTTTTTTATCTCTTGATTCCTGGACTTTCAAGCAAAACTCATAACATGAAAAGTATAGAGCATGAGAAGACGAATTCAACCATGTAAAGAACTTGACCTAACTCTCTAAGATGAGGGAGAATTTCTTCTCCCCCAATTTCTGACCTAACTTTTCATCAATATTCAGAACCAAAATTCTCTAAGCACACATAATATAAATGAAATCTAATCATATGGGCATGTTCAGGGCTATGATTGTGACATGTTTCCTTCACAAACCTAAAGCTAACAATGCCTAATAAGAGAGATAGAACTTCATGAAGATATCTGTTCAGTTGGAATCGTGCTTTGCAATGGGGGAGTTTTCAGAGCAAGATGATGGTTTGTATAGCTTCCTTGAAGTGTAAGGATGTTATTCCAAGTTCTACTTTGTCTTGAAACTCCCTGAATCGTGCTGGAGAACTTCAACTGCAAAACAGAAAAACAAAAATGGTGAAGTGGCTTGGAGGTGTTACAGATCGTGCTTTTGCTTTTGGTTAGCTTGCATAGATGGTAAGGAAGGTGTGTGAACTGGTTTTGGCAAGAATGCTTGAGAGAAATAGAAGTTGGCACTCAAACTGCAGAGGCAACTCTGTTTTTGCAGTTTGATGGTGTTTTTTGGTTTGATGATGTTTGGGAGGTAAATGGCTCGTGCAATAGCTTGGTTATGATGTGTGTAATGTGTTTGATAACTTTGTCTAAGTGTTTGTAAGCTGGTTTCTGAGTTGGTACAAGTTATGCCACATTTCTTGAACTTGAAGCAAACAAAAGCCACTTGATCATTCTAGCCTGTCCAGGCCCTCACACTATGATGTATCCTTTTGTCTTGATCAGAGTGTTATGTCCATGAATCTTGTGTCCAAAGATATGCATTGTACCATTTGATTTGCAAACTTGACATAAAGTTCTTCTTTTCAAAAATGGATAAACCACTTTTTCCAATTAAGGCTTAATTCCCTGTGTAATGACTATATGAACAAAACAAAGCTAAAACACAATGGATTGGCATTTAATTATTGAGTGTAACTTGGTTTAAGGACCTGTAATCAAGGGCATGCTGGTTTTGAGAAGTTTGCATAACTTATGAACATGAAAAATGGCCAATTCAAAAGTGAGTTTTTGCTATATTGTGAAATTCGATTCTCCCTAACCATGAGGTTGTTTGATGAGTTCTTGGACATTTTGGAAAGCTTGGAATGTGTAATACAATCCATCTTTGAAGTGCAATTTGAAATTCCAAGTGGAAGTGTATGGAAAATGGCCTTGAAGTGGGGTAGAAAAACTTGTCAAAATAGGTCAAAAATTCACTAAGTTAAGAATGGTTTAGTGCCCTTATTCAAAAATTTGTAACTTGAGATAAAAGCTTCAAATGAGAAAACTTTGTGAATCAAAGTTGTAGATTATGCAACAATCTACAACTTTCATGTTTTTACTTTTGTTTGAATCCAAATGGATCATGGTGGAAAAGTGGGGCAAAGTTGGGAAAAAATTAGGGTTTTTCATAACTTAGAAAAATTCTAAGTTATGAAAAATTCCATTTCAAACCCTAATTTGCATTTTGTGATTTCTTGGTGAACAAGTTTCATGATTTGGCATGTTTTGATGAAAAATGAATCTTGACTCTTGATTTTGACCAAAAAGTCAAAGTTTGACTTTTCAGTATACAGTCAAAATTGATCAATTGACTGGGAAATTCAACTGTCAATCTTGTGTGCTTGGGATCTTTTGAGCTTGATGAATGTGTCAAGACCATTTCATGGGGGCCTTGAGTCCATATGTGAGCTTGTTTTGCCATTGTCTAGGTCAAACAGTCAAAAATTGCCTTTGTGCAGTCAAAACCCTAAAAATGACCATTTTGCCCTTTTGGTGATCTGATCAAATTTCTTGTGGAATTGTGATCCAAACTTGATCAAATGGTCCATATGAGTTCATAATGTTGATGTGGGTCAATTTTCATGAGATTTGACTGTCAATTGGCCACAGTTGACTTTTTCCCAAATACAGCTGATTTCTAGGTCATCTGTCCAATTGACTGGGCAAAACTTGGAATCAAGACTTGAAACTTGGTATGGGTAAACTTGGGAGTCCAATATGAAGCATGAAAGTCATCTTAGGCATTTTAGGTCAAAACATCTTTGTTCAAACACAAACCCTAATTTGAGTCCACAGTGCAAGGAGAAGTCTTGAGCAGAGGAAACCCTAACTGGATCTTGATCTTCAAGGTTTTTGTGATGAGAAAATGTTGAGGAAATGGGAGGGCAGATTTTGGGGTACAACAATATACAATGCATTAATGGAAAAAACCAAAGTTTGACATGACATTAATTGTTTGGAAAAAAACAAAAGAAATTACAAATAGTAATTCAAATGATCTTAAAGCTTCTTTGCCTGAACTTGCCACTTAAGATGGTGTGCCTTGCAGTTTCGATATTTGAGGGATGATAGAAAAACTCAATCTGACCATCTTGTGTGAACTTGAAAACTTCTTCGTCAATTAGGTCCTGAATCTTACGTTTCAACGTCCAACAACTGTTAGTGTCACGTCCAAGACTGTTGGAGTGATATGCACACCTTGCATTAGGATCATAACTAGGAGAGAAAGTATTGGGATTCCGAGGAGGTTCTTTCAATGTAATCAGCTCCATCTTCAATGTGTGTTGTAATGCTTGAGACAATGACATGTTGGTTTTGGTAAATTGTCTTTTGGGTGTATCCTTCTTACGTTGATTACCTTGTTGTTGTTGGCGAGGTCGTTGTTAAGCTTGCGATGCAGTAACAATCTGGAAAACAAATTTTCCATTAACTGAAGGATTAGAAATGCCAACCAAGTCAGTTTCCTCTCTCATCGGAGGCTGGTTAGTGATTGGATCTCCAATTCTAGCAGTTCATCCCATACGGTTGTACCCGACCTGATGAAGCTCGTTGATGAGGTTCTCAACTCTTCTTGCCCCCGAGCTAAATTTTGGATAAGATCCATCTGACCAATCATATGGATTCTCATCTCTGTCATCTCATCTTGCAGCTGTTCCAATTGGTCATCCTTGTTGTCTTCAGGATTCTTCTCGGTCGTGTTCTCGACGAGGAGTGCTTTCAATCCTTCTTTCCCCTTGGCTAAGCTTAGGAACATCTCTTGGAATTGAGAATTTTGAGCCCGGAGATCTTTGAATATCTTTTTGAGAGCCATTTTTGCTGAAATAAACAATAGGAAGATGAGAAACCTGTCTTAGAAACCTGTTATGCAATGATATGTATGGCATGTAGATGCATATGCAATATTTTTAAGGACCTCGTGGGATTTACATTTGTTAATAAGAAGGGAACAAAAACAAAGATTTTTGTTAGTTAGTTCAAATTATAAATTCCTTTTAGGCTTACAATGACAACAAAAAGAGTTACAAGGAAACAAAATATGAACTCAAGTATCCCATGGACGCTTCCTCTTTGTGTTGACATATGCATTAAGGCTCTGCTCTTCGTGAAGTTGTTTTGTCAGCTCCAATACTTTCTTCTCACTAGCATAGAACTGAGTCTCAAAGGTGTTCCTTTCTTCTTTCAGTTAAATCCAAGACTTTTCAAGTTCTTTAAGGTTAGTAGGAATATCTGGGTGAAGAATGGTATGAGGAACATCTCCTTCAGTAACAGGCTCCACAATTACTGGTAGGACAGCGGGATATGGCATTATAAGATTTTGAGCACGAGATCATACCCATCTGAGGTAGGGTTCCAAAGGGAAGGAGTTTTTATGTCCCAGAGTCTTTCTATCAATCTTATTCACCATGCCCTAAGCACGTATAAACTTTTAACGGTAAACTTGAGGATCATTCTCGTAATCGAATACAATTCCCTGAATAAGAAAATCATGAGGACCGTCTCTTCGAGCATAACCAAATTTACGTAGAGCTAGATAAGGGTTGTAAGTAATACCTCCCTGTATGCCAATGAGTGGCACATTATGGAATTCCCCATAGCCGTCAATAATAGTGATGTCCTTCTGAGATCGGGAACACTAATAGATATGTGCATGAGAGAGTGACATCATCCTTTGAGACCACCCCAAGCCTTGTTTATTCTTCATCACTGATCAGGGAAGGTGTAAAATAAACCACCTGGATAGTAAAGGTATGTAACACATGAGAGTCCCTCGCTTCCTCATAGTACGAGTGTGAAAAGGGTGCAAAATATCTCCAAGCAAAGTAGGCATAGAATAATGAGCAAGAAATACTCTAATGGTGTTCACATTTATGAGTTGGTCTGGATTAGGGGATAGTACAAAACCATAGATCAATAGAGTCGTGATCTCCCAAAAAGCATGATAAATCATAGCATCTAGAAACAACTGAGCCTTCTCTATCAGAAATTTAACAAGAAGACCTTTAATTCCACTTCTTGTTTCCCAATTAGATACAATGTCTAATCACTTCAGATGTAGGGCTGCTGCAACGTCTTCAGGTTTTGGAGCTTTCTCTAAACATGTGAAGGGTATCTGATCAAGAATAGGTACTCCAAGTAGCTTAGAGAACTCTTCCATTATGGGTACCAACTGATAATATGGGAAGGTAAAATAGTGATGCTTAGAATCAAAGAACTGGAATAGAGCACTCATCATGTCTTCTTCAAAATCGGTGGTAACTAAACTGAGTAGATAACCATTCCTCTTGGTGAATTGAGAGTTTTCGGGAACCTTTGAGACTAACTCCTTAAGCTTGGAAGGTATCCTCACAAAGTTGATTCGGATAGTATTTCTGCAAGCAGAGTCCAGAACCAAACCAAGGAATAAAGGTAAATCCCTATGTCCTTGAAATGGTTAGTGAAAATGTTATGTTATGATGATATGATGTTATGATGTTATGTTCATGCTTAAATAAGTAGTAAACACAAATAAGTCACGCAAGAGCCTTAGATTTAAAGGCTTGCATGAAGTCCATAGGTAAATACCCTTCCCACTGAAGTTAAGTTGGATCAACCTGTTCTAAAATTGTAATTGGGTTCTAGGAATCTCATATCGCGGATCTTTCTAGCATGCTTTATTTTATCACGGCAACTGGCTTGCCACCAAAACATCCCGAAAGTCGAATCTCAATGAGTGTAGCTTTGAGCATAAACCAACTTTGGACTGCACCAAAACCGGCTATTTCACTACTTTCTAATGACCAAGATGGGTCAATTAAGGCTCTAAAAGTAAGTTAATGACACCACGCCGAAGCCTAATGTTATCCTTGACTGACTCAAGGAACATCAAGATAAACCAAAGTGTCACACTAATTGTAGCCATCATGTTAACCATATCGGTCTACGTCGTACAATCTTTATGATCTATTGCTACTTACCTAAGGAACTCCTAGATCCAGGTGTAGGATCTTACAAGCAATTATACCCAAAAAATCCCTTAAAGTAAAGCAAACAATTCAGACAATTAAAGCAAGTAAAAGTGATCTAAACTCTAAGGTAACCCCTCTTTCTCAAGTAGTTGTCCCCAGTAGAGTCGCCAGTTCTATAATACGGTGGGAGAACTGACTTTTTTAGTTTTATCCAAATGTGGGGATAGCAAGAGCCGTCATCGACTTTTCTTTTATCCAATATTTAGGAAAGGTGAAAAGAACAGGAAAGACCTTTGATAGATTTTTAGTTAGGGGGTAAGTTATGAAAAGGGAAGGTGTTAGCACCCTTTTCATCCGTAGTTATCTACATGCTCTTAATTTCTTAGTTCACTTTGAAAAATTGCTTTGTGTGTGTGTGATTTGTTTGATATTATTTTGAAATGCCAATGTAAGGCCGACTTTGTAATAATTCTTGTATCAGTCCTCAAGAATATATACAAAGTGTTTTTTTAAAAATATTTGTTATTTGAAAATGATGTGTGAAAAATGTTTTGAAAAGGTTGTGAGCAAGCAATTAGGAGTTATTACCCACTAAAGTTCTTTCTTGTTATTTTCCTTCTCCTTTAGAGATAGTAATTTCCATACTATTAGTTGGTAGATAGCCCCATCTATTGGATGTGAAGGGACAGGCATAGGGTCATCGTATGATTATCGAAGGCAACATGTAAGGATACTTTAGCAATTGTATCGAATGGGCTATCATCATTTTCTTCGTAGGGACTAGATCATTTTATAGGCAGCTCGAAGGGTCATCGAGGGATTATGATCTTTATTAGAAAGGGACATGATGATTTGATTGAGGGTCTTTTGCTAAGATATCCCTACTTTTGAGGGATATTACCAAGTATTGTAAGGCAACAAGAGAGGTTACCCTAGAGGTGCAAGTGCGTGAGGTGTTTATTTTCAGTTATATTATCTTGGGAATTATGGTTTTCTATGTCATTTTTAGTTTTTCCATGCAAACCTTAGGTACTAGAAATTAAATATATGCAAAAAAAGGTGCGGAATATAAAGTCCTACACTATTACATGGCTTTGGGAGAGATACATAGCTATACAAATTTGCGGGAAAGTAAACCTACGCTATTACATCTTCGGAGCAGATACATAATTAAAATAAAAATGCGAGAAAATATAAATCTACGCTATTGCATCGGAGAGTGCGACCTATACACCTTGTTTAATAAAATTAAATAGCAAAGAAAGAAAATAGAAAAAGAAGGTTAAAATGAAAAATATTTTTGTGGTTTTTTGTAGAAAATAGTTTAAATGATAATAGTAATTAAAAACCTAATTCTAATTAATTTTAATATTAAGAAGAAAAGTTTATTTAATTAATTAATTAATTAGTAAATAAAAAAATATAAGAAAAATTTAATTACTAACTAAAACCCTATTTCTAATTTATTAGTATTAAAAAAATATTAGATTAGTTAATTATTAATTAAAAATAATAATTAGTAAAATATGATGAAAAATAGGGTTATTAAAATAAGGAAAAATGAATTGCATGGGGTAGGTGTTGAACCCTCGCCCCTAGCTTCACAGATTGCCTTGCAACCACTGCATCAGCGCTACTTTTGTGTATAGGAATAGGAACTAATCAATATAATATTAACATGCACGTTAGTTTGGAAGAACAACAAAAATTTTGCAAGACGTAGGGGTCTAACCCACGCCCCTCACGTTACATGCCTTTGTCTCCAACCAACTGTGTTGCGCTGCATTTTTGTTATAGAATAGAAACAGATAAATATATAATAAAATCAAGTGAATCAGGGAAGTGCCGAAGCCCTAGCTCTGGTCGTGTTCTCCGGTGAGAATATTTTCCAACCTGCAAAAATAGCAAGATTTAAATCATAAAAGGTACCCTATCCCTCTAATTTGACCCTTGTGAATCCAATTTAGGTGTTAGTTTTTCTTGAAAATGATTGTAATATGAGATACGAAGAAAAAAGTTCCAAGTTGCCCTAACAATGGCATCGCGCGATCCTTGCATCAAAGCTTACAAATAATAGATCAAAACAATACTAAATATGATCATGAACATGTATACATGCATCAAATTAATTAAATATGCATAGATTAAAATTTTGAGATTCATGAAAACTACCAAACCGGTGATGTTGAGATGTGATGATCTAGCACACTTCAGGCTTCAAGGATGTATGGGATGAACTCTTGAGAACTTCAGGAACACAGTGGAATGCTTGGAATGGATTGAAAGTGGCTGCACACAAGGTTTTTAGTTTGCCCTAGTTTTGACAATTTTGAGATTTTTTAGGACTTGTTCTTGAGGCCAATTTTCGTGTCTCTCTTGGTCTGAAGATGTCATGTATTTATAGTAGAAGATTTAGATCAACAAAAGTGAATCAAATCTTTTCTATTTCATGATCAAATATTTCATGATTTGAATTTCTGATCAAATATTTCATGATCAAATATTGATGAAATTTCAAAAGATTGGAATTTCATTATCAAATATTTGATTGAAGTTTTACATGAAATATTTCTTTTTTAGGCCAATCTCATACCAATCACGTTTTTTGCATGTTGTCACCAGCTTTTTAGACTTATGATTTGATTCAAAAATAGATCCTCATGCCTTATATCATTTATTTGATATTTTATTTGATTTAATTTGCATTTAAATGAATAAAATTCAAATGAAAGAAATAAAAATCATTAAAAAAAAAGAATGGATTTAGGAGTCTATTATAAGGTCAGAGACATGTTTAGACCTTAAAAGATAGGCCCATTAGCCCAAAATTTTAAATTTGCTCAATTTGGATTTCATACATTTTCTGAAAATTTCCTAACTTGCACAAATCATACCTCGCTCAATTTTTGTCATATGAAGGTGATCATGACTTTTTGGAAAGCTCAAGATGTCTCCTACAATTTTCATGTTGGTCATTTTTTATTTAAAGTCTTTATCTTGATGTAAAGTGCTTTGATAAAAAGTGTCTTTTTATTGACTTTTAAAATGACCTGTAATGTTTTGGCCCTTGTAATACGGTGGGAGAACTGACTTGGGTGTTTTGCATTTTATCGCAATTGTTGTAGATAGCAAGAGTCGCCACAGACTTTTGTTTTATCCAATAAGGAAAGGGTGAAAACAACAGGAAAGACATTTGAGATATTTCTCTTGAGTTCGGGGGGTAGATTGTGAAAAGGGAAGGTGTTAGCATCCTTTTCATCCATAGTTATCTATGGGATTTTAGTTGCTTGCTAGATCACTTTTGAAATTGCTTTGTTTGAAATGTGTTTGTGGTGGATTTTGAAAGTATTTTTGAAAAGCGCCTTTGTTTAGGCAAACTTTGTAATGATTCTCGTCTCTATAAGAACGCATACAAAGTGTGAACTTTTGAAAATATTTCATTTGAAAGTGTTGGTGTATTTTGAAATATGTTTTGAAGATGATTGTGAGCAAGCAACTATGAACGTTCTACCTACTCAAAAAGTCTTAGTTATTTTCCTCCTCCTTTAGATATTTCTACCTTACCATTGATTAATAAGAAGCCCTATCATTGGATGTGAAGTGACGGGTGTGGGTCATCGTATCGTCATAAAATGCAATGTTGTGAGATACCTTAACATTTCTCTTAAGGGTCTAAGATCATTTATAAGGCAACATTCATAGCATTATCGAGGGACTATGATCTTGTGTTTTTGATTGTTTTAGCTAAGACATCTCACATGCATATTATGACCATTTACTTTTTAAGGCAACAAGTGGAGTTAACCCTAGAGGTATAAGTGTGCAAATGTTTGTTTTTCATGCATTTATTTGTCTTGAATTAGGGTTTTCTATTGTTGATTTTATCTTTCCATACACACCCTAATTACTACCATTTATATGAAAGCGATAAAAATTACGGAAAACAAATGTTTTACGCTATTACATTATTTGAGGGATGGGGGATATAAATGTACAGGTGGAGATTGCAATAAATTAAACCTAATTATCTATTACAACCATATTGAATAGCTATGAAGCAAATATGTGAAATATGTAAAAAATATATATTAAAAAAATGCAAAAGAAATAAAAAAATCAATCTTTCGACATTATGTGTCGAAGCATGCTTATATGCATTGACACATAACCTTCCTTCGACCCTGTAATTCCAAATCTACTCAATATGAGTCGAAGCATAACGGTATGTGTCAAATCATGCTACAATTTTTTCACTCCAATATTGTTTTGTGGTCTGTACAGGTTAGTTCTTAATATATAATTGACAAGAAAGGAAGACAGAAAAAAGGTTAGCTTCAAAGGCAATAGTTATTACATGTTATCTTCGAAGATGAATCATCAATGATGCTTGAAATGAAGGGTTTAAAGTCAAGAAGACTTACCTTGAAGCTGGAATTTGTGTTTTGAACTTGAGTTATTGCCTCGAATGTTCTTGAGTTTGGAAAAAACAGAGGTGTTACAGGAGCTTGCTCTTGAGTTTAAACAACTTCTATATGATGTATGTAGAGTGTTTGGATAGTTTGTTTGGATAGAGCTTGTAAAACGTGAGAGTTCCAAAGACTTGGAATTTAAAGCTCAAGACTGGAGGTTTTTATGGACAATTGTGGTTTTTTTGAGGTTATGGGATTTTGAGGTTTTCTTGGTTTAAAAAAAATTCAGAAATGATAAGTCTTGAGGTATTATTTTTCTGGTTCTGTGTTTGAGAATGCTTTAAGGCTTCTGCATTCGTGTTCTCTCCTCTCTCCTCTCTCCTCCTTTTTTTCTCCTCCGCTCTTCTCCTTTTTCTCCTCATCCCTCTCTTTTTTTCTCCTCCTATCTTTATTTTCTTCTTGTCAAATACTTGTATAGATGTATGGAAAAAGGTTAGAGATTGCTTGCATACCAGATTTCTGAGTTCTAGCCTTTTGGCTCTATAACTTGTTTTCAAGGAAAGTGAGAAGACAGGTCCCAAAGTATTGTACAATCATGACCTGAGTTGGTAGCAGCCTTAGACATGTTGCTTTTAGTTTGTAGGGGTTGTGTATGCAAAAAGAACAAATGCAAGGATCAATACAAATTGACTTTGTATAAAGCTTACTTTTCTAAAATGGAAATGGTAACTTTGTGT
This sequence comes from Vicia faba, assembly GCA_948472305.1. Classification (NCBI taxonomy): domain Eukaryota; kingdom Viridiplantae; phylum Streptophyta; class Magnoliopsida; order Fabales; family Fabaceae; genus Vicia; species Vicia faba. The sequence continues at coordinate 375,625,440 of OX451735.1, read as the reverse complement.
CATTAAGGGAAAGTTGACTTGGACAATACTTTAAATACTTGGGTAAGAGCTTAATTAATTGTGTAAGAAATTAATTATGGAGTGAAACACAAGTTTGAAGCATGCAAAGCAAGATCATGTAGCATGGCCTGTGGATTTGATCAATGTTCTTCAAAATTTTGTCTTTAACTTGATTCCTTCTACAAAGATCTTGAATCTCTGTAGAACTTTGATCTTTTTCTTACTCTGGTTTTCGACAAGCATCTTGAATCTCTTAAAGATGTCGAATACTCTATCGTTTCGTTTTGATCACATAGATCCACAATTTTCGACTAAACTCATAAACAGACAAAACAATATTTGTTTCCACCAATTGTATGTTCTTCGAATGGACCACATTCATCTGAATGTACCACTTTGAGTATGCAAGATGATCTCATTGGCATAGTCAAAATGAAATAATTTCTAGATTGCCTCCCTAATAAACAAACTTCACAATTTTTTTTCAAGAATCTCAAGACTTAGAATACCAGTAACCATATCTTGAGTAATCAGTTGATTAAGTGGTAGAAAGTTCAAATGTCCAAACTTCAAATGCCACAACCAACTATCCTTGTGGTCGAACAGTTTTCAAACATTGAACTTCTGTCGAATTGATCATTGTCTTAAATGTCCTGTTTTTCGTCAACGGAGATTCTAAGACCAAATTGTTCTTGGTGTCGAACAATCTTAAAACTGCATCTTTCATGAAAACTAAGAAACTTTTTTCGACTAGTTGTCCAACACTTAGCAAGTTGCACTTTATTCCAGGTACATAAATCACATCTTTAATCATAACTTTTCCTCTATTACTCATTTGAAAGATTATGTTGTCAGTACCTTCTTCTTGCAATGAACTATTATCAGCAAGTTTTTTGTTAAATTGTAATTCATAGTGTTGAAACTATGTGTGTTGAAGGGTTTAAAGGTGGATTGAAGCAGGTTACTTGAAGGAAGGCATTGCCCAATCGAAGCTTGTGGATCGAAGCAAGCATGAAGATAGACAGCATGTCAGTTATCAATCTGGTGAGGAACCCAATAGCACACGATCGAAGCAAGCACATCGAAATGAGGTTCCATTATCTCCAAGAGCAGGTAGCAGATGGGAAGATGAATTTGGAACACTGCAGAACTGAGAATCAGATTGCAGACATCATGACGATGGGAGTGTAAGTCAAAGTGTTCATAACACTAAGACCCATCATGAATATAAATTGTTTAGACATAATTAATTAGGTGGTGTGTTAAATTGTAATTCATAGTGTCAAAACTATGTGTGTCGAAGGGTTTAGAGGTGGATCGAAGCAGGTTGCTCGAAGGAAGCCATTGCCCAGTTTAAGCTTGGGGATCGGAGCAAGCTTGCTCTTCTTCGACTTATCAAAATCTGCCAACCACTCCTTTCGATGAGTCATGTGGTACAAACAACCTGAACCAGATTTTGAATTCGACATGGTTATCTGCAACTATACACCTTTTTTATCTGCTTTTCCCTCTCAACAGATTCCTCTTCCTCCTTTAGAGGATTCAGAAGTTCCATCTTCGACCTGATGCTTGAGAGCCCAATATGATCCATGGAAACTATATGGGGCATTAAAAGTCCAATTGTACTTGTGAAAACTCAAACCCTAGTTTTGAGTCATCAGTGTTTGAGGAGGTATCTTGAGTTGATCAAACCTTGTGCAGTCTTGAATCAATAGAGATCTTGTGAGAAAATTCTTGAGAAATGAGAGGGAAAATTTTGGGGTACAACAACCCTTATCTTTCAAATGAAGCATTTTTGGCCTTGAGATTTGAGAGACAAAGTTGTAGAGAATGGAATTTACTTCAAGATAGACTTTGGTTGAGAAATTTCTAATGAAGTATGTGAAAGTTATGCTTGGTCGAAGTTTAGTTGACTTCTCTTTAAAAAAACCCTAATTTGGTAACTTTTGACTTTTGATGAATCTTGAGTTTTCTTGATGAATCATGACCAAACCTTGATCAAATGATGAATGTGACTTCAAAATGTTGGTGTTGACCAAAAATCTTGAAGTTTGACTGTAAATTGGTTAAAGTTGACTTTTTGTCCAATACAGTTGATTTTCTACTGTCTGTCTAATTGACTGAGCAAACTTCTGTTGCAAGGCTTGAAATTTGGCATGAGGGTACCTTGATACATATGAGAAACCATGAAATCCAATTGAGGCATTAGAAGTCCAATTTCCTTTGATAAAAGTAAAACCCTAGTTGTAGGTCACTCCTTAGGAGGAAGGTTTGTCTGGTCAACCCTTGAGTAGTCTTGAGTGTTTGAGACCTTCATAAGCATGAAGAAGTATCTTGAATTAATTTTTCTTGAAAATGGGAGGGAAAATTTTGGGGTACAACAGTTGACCATGTTCAATCTTCTTAAACCTGAAGAGTTAGATTGGCATGTCCGACATTCGTGATCTGAAGGTGGAAGACGATTGAACACTTAAGTGCCCAGAAATTTGCACTCACATTTGCATGAAGTAACTTTGTTGGTTGATTTCTTGAATGGGCTTAAAGATTCCATTCGAAGAGGTGATAGAGTGTCATTGGATATGGGTTTATAGATGTCATCTAAAGTAATTGTTGATAGGAGTATCCAAATGAGTCTACACATGACTTAATCTGAAGAATGCTTTTCATAATGAATCTATCCGATCTTATCTGAGGGAAATGCTTTTCAGAATGAATCTCTGAAGGAGATGCTCGTCAGAATTGGTCTTTGAGGAAATTCTCGTCAGAATAAGTCTCTGAGGGAGATTCTTTTTAGAATGATTCTCTGAAGGAGATGCCCGTTAGAATTGGTCTATGAGGAAATGCTTGTCAGAATAAGTCTCTGAGGGAGATTTTTTTCAGAATGAATCTCTAAAGGAAATGCTCGTCAGAATTAGTCTCTGAGGGAAATGCTCGTCAGAATTAGTCTCTAAGGGAAATGTTTTTTAGAATGAACCTCTGAGGGAAATGCTCATCAAAATGAAGCTCTAAAGGAAATACTCGTCAGATTTCAGTCTCTGAGAGGAGTGCTTTTTAGAATGAATCTCTGAAGGAAATGCTCATCATATTTCAGTCTATTAGGGAAGTGCTTTTCAGAATGAATCTCTAAAGGAAATGCTTTTTATAATGAATCTCTAAAGGAAATGCTTTTTAGAATGAAGCTCTGAAGGAAATGCTTGTCAGAATTCAGTCTCTGAGGGGAACGCTTTTAAGAATGAATCTCTGAAGGAAATGCTTTTCAGAATGAAGCTCTGAAGGAAATGCTCGTAAGATTTCAGTCTCTGAGGGGAGTGCTTTTCAGAATGAATCTCTGAAGGAAATGCTTTTTAGGATGAAGCTCCGAAGGAAATGCTTTTCAGAATGAAGCTTTGAAGGAAATGCTCGTCAGATTTCAGTCTCTGAGGGGAATGATTTTCAGAATGAATCTCTGAAGGAATTTCTTTTCAGAATGAAGCTCTGAAGGAAATGCTCGTCAAATTTCAGTCTCCGAGGGGAGTGCTTTTCAGAATGAATCTCTGAAGGAAGTGCTTTTCAGAATGGAGCTCTGAAGGAAATGCTTTTTAGAATGAAGCTCTGAAGGAAATGCTCGTCAGATTTCAGTCTCAAAGGGGAATGCTTTTCAGAATGAATATCTGAAGGAAATGATTTTCAGAATGAAGCTCTGAAGGAAATGCTTGTTAGAATTAGTTTTTGATGGAAATGCTCATCAGAATTAATTGCTGATGGAAATGCTCGTCATAATTAGTTTCTAATGGAAATGCTCGCCAGAATTAGTTTCTGATGGAAATTCTCTTCAGAATTACTCTCTGATGGAAATTCTTTTCAGAATGAATCTATGAAGGAAATGCTCATCAGAATTAACCTCTGATGGAAATGCTCGTCAGAATTAGTCTCTGATGAAGATGCTTTTCAGAATGAATCTCTGAAGGGAAAGCTTTTCAGAATGAATCTTTGAAGGGAATACTTTTCATAATGAATCTCTGAAGGGAATCATTCTGTCATGTAGATAGTCTCCCTGTCCTATTTTTGGAATTAATCTACAACCTGTTTATAGATTGCTGATAATATTTGTCTGTTCGGAAACTTAACTTGGAAAGGCAAAGTTAGTTTTATTCAATGTCATGATGCATGAAATACATTTTGTAATGATGCTCTCAAAATAAATGAGAATATTATGTATGCATATGTTATGATATTTTTGTAAATGATGTATGAATGCAATATGTCGTTGGAGTGTATCAGTAGTTTCGTGTAACAATGTTTAGCTGGGGAAAATAAATCCTTGAATTTGTTGGGGATGAAGATAGTATTTCTTCAATTTTTGTTTAGAACTTCCTTACTGGGGATTTCTGCTATTTTGTTTGAGGACACCCCGCTGGGGATGTTCAACTTCTGCTTGGGGATGGAAGCATTCAAGGAGATTCGATCATTCGTCATTCTTTGAAGTATTTGATTCTTATATACCCTTATTGGGGATAAAAGGAGATGAATAATCCTCTGATACATTATTTGACCAGGTTTCATATATGAGTATTATCTCTTATGGGGAGAACAACGTTGAATGATATCTGGCTGGAGAAGCGAATTTTGTCGGGGAATTGCAATATCAGAGAAAAAAATATGTTAGGGAAATAAACCCTGTAGATTGTGTTGAGGAATTAATCTTTGATGGGGATTGGAAATTCATAGACTGCGCCAAGGAAGTTTCCATTATATGCTGGGTGTGATCGGTGGATCTGGAACTGACTGTTTAACGCTGGTTCGCGAAATGTCGCGGTAAGCAAGAGTCGCCACCGTCTTTTATTTTCTCCAAATGCAAAGGACAAAAGCACAGAAAAATTCCTTAAAGAGATTGCTCTCGGTTCGGGAGGTAGGTTATAGAAAAGGAAGGTGTTAGCACCCTTTCTATTCATGGTTATCCATGGGCTCTTAGATACTTGCTCATTGTGTTTTCAAAATTGTTTGTTTGCTTTTCAACTGTGGGTTTTAAAAAAAGTTTCTTTGAAAATTTCAGTTCGACTCCTGTATCAGTCCTCAAGAGTGTTTGAAAAATGCTTTCGAAAGCTTTTTGAAAATGTGTTGGTGTGAAAAATAGTTTTGAATTTGTTTTGAAATTATAGCAAGTATCTAGAGTCGTCTACCTACCCTAAGGAATTCGTCTGTGTAAATGTCCTTTAAAGTAGTGCCATCCCACCATTGAGAGGTAGGTAGCACCACCGTTGGAGGTGTTCGGGTCAATTCGAGGGTTCGGGACATGGTGATCACCAGAGCAATGGGAAGACACCTTAGAAGCTACTCTCATGCCAGGTTCCCGGATCATGAGGACTTACTAAGACATCCTCTACTCGACGATCACCTTTCGAGGGGCAAGGCAACAGTGAGGCGTACCCTAGGGGTGGTGTGTGATTTGTGTGTCAGATTCATTTATTTTTGTCTTGTCAGGTTATGGGTGATCTATGCTTGATTTTATTTAAGGCCATTCATTCTTGCATGCTTTGTTTAACAGTTAAAAGTTTGCGGGAAAGTAAATCTAAAGCTATTACAAATGGCGCGGGTCCACATCGCCAAAATTAACCAGGACCCGATTTGACAGAAAAATAAAGAAATTAAAAGTGCGAGAAGTAATTACAAGGCTTCGGGAGAGGTACATAATTATTTAAGCAAAATAAAATAAATATGCGAAATTAAATCGAAACGAGGGCGTTGGACCCTTTTTGCAAAATTAAAATTAATGAGGAATTAAAATTAAAATTGAAGGCAAGAACTTGTTTTTTTGGTATTTTATGTTTTTTAATAGAAAAAAGAAAGAATTAATTAAAATTAACTACTAACCCTAATTCTATTTTATTTTAATTTATTAAGAAAATATTAGAATTAAACCTAAATTAAACCTAATTCTTACATGCAATTTTAATTATGAAAATAAATAAAATAAATAATATTATTGTGAAAAGGAAAAATTAAAAGGAATAAAACACTCATTAAACCTATTTCTATATTTTTTAGATTTTTTGTTTATGAAAATAATTAAAATCAACCCTAACTTAAACCAATTAATTTACATGCATTTATTTACAAGAAATATTAAATAAAAATATTTATTATATTTTTTTTTATCTTTTCTGATTTTTTTTATGTATTTTATGATTTTGTGAAAATATAATTAATTAAACAAACAGTAATTAAAAGAAAAAATAAAAAATTATAACAAGAATAAAAAATGGAGAAAATTAAAAGAAGTTGCAAACCAAAGGGGTATCAGGCCCCAGATAGGAGGTATGGTCTAGCAATTCAGGCCCATTTAGCTTTGGCCTCGTTGGACTTTTTCACTAGCATGCTGAAGCGTTGACTAGGGCGTAGCGTATTCTCAATTCATAGCCTTTGATCTGGTCTCCCAGGACGCATGGATGGATAGATGATGAAGGAATATGATGGTCCTCAATATGATGCCTGCATGTGATGATGAATTGGAAAAGAATATGGACATAACGTAGACCTGGGGCTCGAACCCAGGTCATGGACATTGCAAACGTGTACACCTACCACTGAGCCATCCCAAATACATTTAACATATAATAGCAAATAAATATTATAAAAGAAAAATGTCAATGGCTTTGGAAACGCGCGCGAATTTTAAATGATCCAATCGCTCCCTGCCACGAGTTCGTCTTCTCCACCTTCCTGAAACACAAAAAACATGAGGCAACAGTTTTATACGCGTCTTCTTAGGCCAGCTACCAGAAAATAGCGAATAGGTCTTAGAGGGTCAATAAATTAGGCGCGATGGGTGGTTTCCATTCGTCCAGACTTGCTGATTGCAACCATGGTATTCTTGAAGGCCAATTGTTCTTTAAATAAAAACCCCCAATTTTGAAGTCCTGCAAACCCTAGAACTCAAACATGGTGAAATCGTGTATACAGCATAAAAATGCAATTAATCATATTGGTTAGTTTCAGAATTTCACAAGGAACATGAATCTACAATCAAAATGCTATGAATGTGCGTAAATATTGAAACACGATAATGAATTTTTCATGAGGTATCTTGAATGCTGTATACCAATTCCTTGCGTTTTAGTGGTTGTTTCTGATTGGAATACGTCCAGGGAACCTTGAGGAAGCTATTGAAACAAGAATTAGGTCTTGAATCGTCCTGGAATGATGTTTTCAGAATTGACTTTTTTGACAATTTTTTCAAGTTTTTGAAGAGCTTTCTTGCGCAGCTTAGTGTCTATCCTGATTAGGGTTGTGTTCTAGCATATGTAGTGAGTGCATTAAGTCAAAAAAAACTCAATCAAATCCATTGCATTCATTGATTTTGAAAATTGATTTTCTAGGATCTTTTCAAATATTCTTCCATGTGCTTTTGTGCAAATCATGATCTAATCAGTCCAATTCTTTCCATTTTGGTACAAGCACGAAATCTTGAGAGTAAAATATGTATAAAAAGATTGGTTAGGTTAAGTTAAGTATTTTTCATATATTTAAATGATTTAAATGAATTAATATAAATAAAAATTCAAATAAATAAATAAAAAATGAGAAAATACTTCCCTTTGGGCCAAGTGGTCGTGCACATGCTTGGAATGATGAATTGTGGAAGAAAAATGGGCCCATTAGCAATTTTAGGTCATTTGAAGTAATGTTGACTTTTCAAAATATCCAAACATTTCCCAACTTCCACAAGGCACAACTTGCTCAATTTTTAAGCTTTCCTCATGTTCTTGGACATTTTGGAAAGGTCTTTGAGTCCTCTAACCAATGTCTTTGGTCCCATGTCATTTTGATTTACCAATCTCAAGTTATGGCCTTTGACTTAAAGTCCCTTTTTGTTGACTTTTGAAAATGACCTATAATGTTGAAATTGATAACTTTTTGTGAGAGCATTTCTTGGATTTGAAGTATGAAGATGAGTTGTAGGAAATGTCTTTCTCTTCAAAGTGAGCTTTGGATGGAATTTTTTTGATAATCCATGTGAAAGTTATGCCCTGGTCAATTTCAGTTGACTTTTTCAGCTGTCCAAATAAGGAAACTTTTGCATCTTGATGATTTCTGAGCCAAATTTTGAGAATCATGATCAAGAATTGATCAAATGATGTTTGTGGCTTCAAAATGATATGTTGACCAAAAATTTGAACTTTTGACTGTCAAATGACCATTTTGCCCCTACAGTTGACTGTAGTGCAATTTAGGGTTTTGACTGTGCAATTTTGAGCTGAATGTCTTGAAACTTGATATGAGGATGCTTGACCATGTTTATAGGCATGTGAGACTTGATTGGACCTTTGAAAACTTCATTTCCTTGATCAGAACACAAACCCTAATTTTGACTGCATAGGAGATCTTTGACTGTGCAACCCTTGGGGAGATTTTGCAGCTTTGATTTGGCAATTTCTTGAAGAATATGGGAAGGGCAAATTTTGGGGTACAACAGTTGCCCCTGTTCAATCTTCTTAGACCTGAGGTGCAGATTGGCTGACGTGCCTTTCGTAATCCGAAGGTGGAAGATGATTGAACACTAGAGTGCCCAGAAATTTGCGCTCACATAGTAGCAGTGATGGTTGAATGGGCTTATAGATGCCATTTAGAGGATTGATGAATAGGGTGATGGGCTTATAGATGCCATATGGATGTTGATTGCGTAAGAGATTCCTTAGCGAGAACCTGCATACCTGCAAAAGAAAAAAGAGTACCTGACACGTTGCAGGAGTTGATTTCAGATGCTTGGCATAGATATGTCCTGACTGGTTACAGGAGCTGAGTCTGGAGCTTCAAAAGATGATGACTGAACCAGGGATGGTTACTGCCTTAGCATGAATGGTAAGAGAACCTTGGGTGACTTTAACTTCAACAACGCTCGTTGAGAAAATCATGGTGAGAATTACCATCTTCGCAGTATCGGGAAGAGAACCAAAGGAAATTATAATCTGAAAGGGAATTATCACCTCACTCACCGTCGGAAAGGGAAACATCTGAAAAGGACTTACCACCTCACTCACCGTCGGAGAGGGGACCATAGGAGACTATCACCTCACTCACCGTCGGAGAGGGAAACATCTGAAAAGGACTTACCACCTCACTCACTGTCGGAGAGGGAACCATAGGAGACTATCACCTCACTCACCGTCGGAGAGGGAAACATCTGAAAAGGACTTACCACCTCACTCACCGTCGGAGAGGGAACCATAGGAGACTATCACCTCACTCACCGTCGGAGAGGGAAACATCTGAAAAGGACTTACCACCTCATTCACCGTCGGAGAGGGAACCATAGGAGACTATCACCTCACTCACCCTCGGAGAGGGAAACATCTGAAAAGGACTTACCACCTCACTCACCGTCGGAGAGGGGACCATAGGAAACTATCACCTCACTCACCGTCGGAGAGGGAAACATCTGAATAAGGAATTACCACCTCACTCACCGTCGGAGAGGGGACCATAGGAGATTATCACCTCACTCACCGTCGGAGAGGGAAACATCTGAAAAGGAATTACCACCTCACTCACCGTCGGAGAGGGGACCATAGGAGACTATCACCTCACTCATCGTCGGAGAGGGAAACATCTGAATAAGGAATTACCACCTCACTCACCGTCGGAGAGGGGACCATAGGAGATTATCACTTCACTCACCGTCGGAGAGGGAAACATCTGAAAAGGACTTACCACCTCACTCACCGTCGGAGAGGGGACCATAGGAGATTATCACCTCACTCACCGTCGGAGAGGGAAACATCTGAAAAGGAATTACCACCTCACTCACCGTCGGAGAGGGGACCATAGGAGATTATCACCTCACTCACCGTCGGAGAGGGAAACATCTGAAAAGGAATTACCACCTCACTCACCGTCGGAGAGGGGACCATAGGAGATTATCACCTCACTCACCGTCGGAGAGGGAAACATCTGAAAATTATAATCTTAAAGAAAACCCTAAAATGGAAATCTCATGCACCGTCGGAGAGAGAACCAATAGGACAAAATAATCTCAAAGAAAAACCCAAAATGGAAATCTCATGCACCGTCGGAGAGAGAACCAATAGGAAAATATAATCTTAAAGAAAAACCTAAAATGGAAATCTCATGCACCGTCGGAGAGAGAACCAATAGGACATTACAATCTCAAAGAAAAACCCAAAATGGAAATCTCATGCACCGTCGGAGAGAGAACCAATAGGAAAATATAATCTTAAAGAAAAACCTAAAATGGAAATCTCATGCACCGTCGGAGAGAGAACCAATAGGACATTACAATCTCAAAGAAAAACCTAAAATGGAAATCTCATGCACCGTCGGAGAGAGAACCAATAGGACAATATAATCTTAAAGAAAAACCTAAAATGGAAATCTCATGCACCGTCAGAGAGAGAACCAATAGGACATTACAATCTCAAAGAAAAACCCAAAATGGAAATCTCATGCACCGTCAGAGAGAGAACCAATAGGAAAATATAATCTTAAAGAAAAACCTAAAATGGAAATCTCATGCACCGTCGGAGAGAGAACCAATAGGACATTACAATCTCAAAGAAAAACCTAAAATGGAAATCTCATGCACCGTCGGAGAGAGAACCAATAGGACAATATAATCTTAAAGAAAAACCTAAAATGGAAATCTCATGCACCGTCGGAGAGAGAACCAATAGGACATTACAATCTCAAAGAAAAAACCTAAAATGGAAATCTCATGCACCGTCGGAGAGAGAACCAATAGGACAATATAATCTTAAAGAAAAACCTAAAATGGAAATCTCATGCACCGTCGAAGAGAGAACCAATAGGAAAATATAATCTTAAAGAAAAACCTAAAATGGAAATCTCATGCACCGTCGGAGAGAGAACCAATAGGACATTACAATCTCAAAGAAAAACCCAAAATGGAAATCTCATGCACCGTCGGAGAGAGAACCAATAGGACAATATAATCTTAAAGAAAAACCTAAAATGGAAATCTCATGCACCGTCGGAGAGAGAACCAATAGGAAAATATAATCTTTAAAGAAAAACCTAAAATGGAAATCTCATGCACCGTCGGAGAGAGAACCAATAGGACATTATAATCTCAAAGAAAAAACCTAAAATGGAAATCTCATGCACCGTCGGAGAGAGAACCAATAGGACAATATAATCTTAAAGAAAAACCTAAAATGGAAATCTCATGCACCGTCGGAGAGAGAACCAATAGGACAATATAATCTCAAAGAAAAACCCAAAATGGAAATCTCATGCACCGTCGGAGAGAGAACCAATAGGAAAATATAATCTTAAAGAAAAACCTAAAATGGAAATCTCATGCACCGTCGGAGAGAGAACCAATAGGACATTACAATCTCAAAGAAAAACCCAAAATGGAAATCTCATGCACCGTCGGAGAGAGAACCAATAGGAAAATATCTTCTACTAAGTCTTTGTCAGAAAAATCTGTTGGGAGTCGATTTAGCTGGACTAGAGAAGGCCTGGGACTGGATAAGAAATCTTTGGCATTGATTAACCGAACCGGTCTAGGTCTTGACATATGATTGAGAACTTCAACTGTATCTTTCCTGAAAGGTAAAGGTCAGTCATATGCAATGCATGATATGGATCAAGCAATGATGTTCTCAACATAAATGAGATTTGTATGATATAATGCGTCTATGCATGCTATAATGATGTATGCGATGTTTTATGAATGCATGTTTTCGCCTAGGAAAGTAAATCCTTGACGAGTGCCGGGAAGTCGTGTCCTGGGTTGATATTTGAAGAATAGATTTTGCCTCCGCTGGGGATGATAACTGCAAGAATACCGGTAAGAGAAGATGACTCTGTTGCGGAATAAACTTGGCCAATGGAAGATTCTGTGGGGAGAAAAGATACTCTAGCGACCATGCTGGGAAGCAATACTCTGTGGGAAGAGGGATGCTTTGCTGAGTGTTGATAATAATTTGCTGGGGATACCCTTGTTGTTGGAAGTGTTGATGGACTTCGCTGGGGTAAGAAGACTTCGTCGAGGACGCTCTTTCCGTGGCTTTTGGCTGAGGATAACCCAGTTATATCCTGTTACGGAAATAACTCTTTAAATAAAGCCGGACGACGCGTTCGTGCTCTGCGAGAGATAAGCTTCCAAAATCTACTGGGGATAAGCTTACTGCTTGGGGAGATGGATTCCTAACTTTCTTGGGGAAGCTAATTGGACTCTCCTGGGGAAGTGTTTTGATATATTGGGGAAGTGACTCCTTTGAATGTCTGGTAAACCGCCGGGGAACAATCTTTAGATCAAGACTGTCGGGGATGCTTGTTGAGACTGTATGCTGCTGGGGAGGTATTGAGACCTACTGGAGGATACTCAACTCCTTTAAGGTTTGATAGCTCTGCTTGGAGAAGAATGTATTGACTGCTGACTTACTCTCTGGGGAATTGGGATGTACTGGTTATGTTCTTTAGCTGAACTCACCTTGATACCTTGGAGGACAGAACAATTAGATTGCTTAGACAACTCTTTTATTGCCCCTGTTTCCAATGTTACCTGTGGAGGTGCTTGGTGATTGCCGATTGACAAATCTTCTTTTGGTAGGCGAGTGACAAGATGCTGGGACATAGTCATACGCTTTTGATCCCTAACTTTTGCCTGGACCGCCCTTTCGGGTTTTCGGTCCATCGGGATACCCATTTTTGCCCAAGCCGCCTTTTCAGGTTTTCGACTTGCCGGGTGTACAGATTTTTTCATTTCATCCCTCATTTTGCCCGAACCCTTTTGGTTCACCGGGAAGCCCTTATTTTTGCCTAGGTATGTCAACCTAGCGGGTCTTTGATTGTGCGTAGTATTTTTCCGACTATGTCCGCGTTCTCAGGATGTAGGGAGTTGCCCCTGTTAGAAGTGTCTCGTCATGCTACCAGAAGATGTTTGATCAGGCAAGATTCATTGCTGCAGTGCCCCAAGTGATTCAAGCAGAGATTTGCCCCAGGCTATTTGGCATCTTGAGAGATTCCTTGAATCTTGATTGGACTGCCCCAGATAATGGACCATGGTCATGTCTGCCTCTTGATTGGAGGTACTTCTGTTCATTAGGCATTCGTCGTGTGAACTTCTATGTTGTTCAAACAAAAAGTCATATGCAAACAAAGTTATGTTAAAGATGCGAAGCTTATGTCTGTCTTGAAGATTTTGAAAATGCATTCTTTTTCATAAAACAAGTGAATGTTTGTAAAACGTGATGTCAACTCCATATTTACCGTAAGCCTTAAGGAGTCAGGATACCTTTCGTAACAGTATGCTTTCGAACTAACCCATGCTTCAGCTAGGACTTTTAAGGGTTATAACGTGGCCTGGTTCACGGTTTAAGAAACAAAGGATAAAGGCTCAAATTATTTGTACCCACCCGCTCTTCGTGATGTTCTTCAAATCTAAGCTCAGTTGATCGTGCGTTAGACCTTATTTGAGTCTTTGCTCTGATATTCCAATGATGGTTCAGATATTGATGATTTATTTTGAGCAGGCAGTCATTTTTTTTGTTTTTGTTGAGGGTTTGTAGGACCTCTTTCTTTTTTTTGATTTTGTTATCCCTATTTTTTGCCTGAGCTGTTTCCTTTTCGGAATTACAGTCAGCGGGATGCCCCAGTTTCGTAAGTCCCCTTCATAGGTTTTGACTTATCGGGCTTTCATTTTTGAGATATAATGACTGCCTTTCTTTATTGATTATTCGGAACCATCACTGTCTTTCTTTGTTTTGTAAGGACCTCCTTGGTGCCATTTGTCATGCACCTGGATCAACTGAGAGAACCCTGCCCCAGGTTATGATTAAGGGTTTTAAATTTCGAAAAGAAAAACTCCTACTTCTTTGGCTCAGAGGGGTTGACGAGGGATTATCTTCCTTATAACTCCAGTGTTTAGGGATTGAAACAATGCATGTACCTCATCAGCGGGGTCTGTTCAAAAGCATACTGTAGATTATGGTATCGTTTTCGTCATCCTCCCTCAAGAGGCTTTAGAATTATTAATTAAGAGTTGATCATCAGAAAAAATATGAAAATAATTTGCGTTTAGTGAATACGAATATATTGATTCAAAATAGACATAAGCGATGCATTAATGTGATAATAATGTTTAACATGAATAAATGTTTGAACAAAAGAAAATTGCAATCTTGAACATTCGAATGAACAAAAATTTTCTAATCTCGGGGCTTGTCACTTCAAGTGGTGCCTCCTGTAGGGAGGGTAGAAGCACTCAGCCTGGCCATCTCGGGTGAATTCCACAGCTCCCTCCTCGATCAGATCCTGGATCTTATTTTTCAGAGTCCAACAATCCTCTGTAGCATGCCCCGGGCTGTCAGAATGATAAGCGCAGTGAGCGTTGGGGTCATACCTTGAAGGTGTCCTGTTGGGATTCTTAGGAGGATCCTTTAGAGTTAACAAGTTCAACCTCAGCAGTTGTTGTAAGGCTTGAGGCAGCGACACGTTGAGCTTGGTGAATTGCCTTTTGGGCTTGTCTGGATGAAGCTGGTGAGGTCGATACTGAATTGGTGATACTGAAGCCATATGAGGAGATTTCTCCTTGCCTCTTTGTCTCAAGGATGGTCGAACGACGACTGGCTTTTTACCCTTAGACGTTTGTCCCAGTTGATTACCCTGAAGCAGTTGGTTGACGAGAAACCGGAGCTCGTCTTGTCTTTGAGCTAAACCTTGAATGGCATTCCTCTGCCCCAGCATTTGGGCTTTCATTGCATCCATCTCAGCTTGTAGGTGTTTCAGCCTTTCATCCTCAGCACTGTTCCTGACAAAGGTCTCCATGAGAAGTGTCCTTAGCTCCTCTTGCCCCTCGGATAGATTCAGGAGGATTTCCCCGAACCGAGTCTCTTGAGCAAGAAGGTCCTGGTTGTCTGGTTGGAAAGCCATTGCTGAAATAAACAGCGGGAAAGGTAAGTAACCTGCAACAAGGGTACCTGTCATGCAATGATATGTATGATATGCATGCAATGTTTTCAAGGATCTCGCGGGGTAAACAAGAAAATTTGTTAGAACTTGGGTCCGGTAGCTTGATTGAAGGAACTCCATGTTGCTGAGAATCCTTCTTCAAGGGTCAAGGCTCACCATATCGAGTGGGTCATAGCCCCTGACTTTAATCGTCATGTCTGGTTTTGATTTCCAAACAACCTTGGTTAGGGGAACCTTCTTCAGGAGTCAGAGCTCACCATATCAAGTGGGTCATAGCCCCTGACAACTTTGGCTAGAGGAAAATAAATCCTCTTTGCCCCTTGCTAGATATTTGATTCATCATGACCTGCATCACAAGCCCTTGAGATCCTTGAAATGGGTTAGGATGTATGCAATGGTATGATGTCATGATGCATGGGGTAATATGAATAAACCCTGTTATGAGCCCTTATTAAGGACTATAAACAGAAACCTGCGAGAAACTCAAGTAAACCTGTCATGAGTCCCATTTAAGGACTATAGGCAAAACCTGCAAGAAACTTAGTACCCTGTTATGAGTCCCAATTAAGGACTATAGGCAAAGCCTGCAAGAAACAAGTGTCAGGTAACAAGCATGCAGATAGTCAAGTACGAAGGCACGCAAGTCACACAAGAGAAGCCCTTAGAGTTTAAGCCAGCATGGGGTCTGGGTATTACCCTCTTGAAGTTGGTGGGCTCAACCTGTCCTATTAGAAGTAACCGGGTTCTAAGGGTCCCAATATCACGGGATTGCTTTCATTGTTCATCTTTTCGATTTAGCCACTGAACTGGCGACCGAAATATTCCAGGAAAGCAACCCTCAATTGAGTGTAGTATCGAGTATCAACCAACCTCGGACTGCACCAAAGTCAGTTATCTCACTACCCTAAAGAGGCCAAGATAGTTCAATTAAGGTTCCTAAGGTCTGTTGATGCTTCACGACACCACGCGGAGGCCCCGTACTCTCCTTGACTGAACTCAAGGGTTACCGGTACACACCAAAGTGCCACATCAACGTAGCAGACTGTTTCAACCATGTCGGTATACCCCGCACAGTTCCCTCACAGCCTTGTTGATACTTTCTAAGAAGGTATCCCCCAGATCCGGGTTTAGGATCTATAGAACTCCCAAGCAACCCACAATTTAAAGCACACAAGGAAAACAATTGAAAACACAGTGATCTTAATCCTAAGGTACACCTCACTTTAAGTTTTATCCCCAGCAGAGTCGCCAGTTCTGTGATCGGTGGATCTGGCACTGACTGTTTAACGCTGGTTCGCGAAATGTCGCGGTAAGCAAGAGTCGCCACCGTCTTTTATTTTCTCCAAATGGAAAGGACAAAAGCACAGAAAAATTCCTTAAAGAGATTGCTCTCGGTTCGGGAGGTAGGTTATAGAAAAGGAAGGTGTTAGCACCCTTTCTATCCATGGTTATCCATGGGCTCTTAGATACTTGCTCATTGTGTTTTCAAAATTGTTTGTTTGCTTTTCAACTGTGGGTTTTAAAAAAAATTTCTTTGAAAATTTCAGTTCGACTCCTGTATCAGTCCTCAAGAGTGTTTGAAAAATGCTTTCGAAAGCTTTTTGAAAATGTGTTGGTGTGAAAAATAGTTCTGAATTTATTTTGAAATTAGAGCAAGTATCTAGAGTCGTCTACCTACCCTAACGAATTCGTCTGTGTAAATGTCCTTTAAAGTAGTACCATCCCACCATTGAGAGGTAGGTAGCACCACCGTTGGAGGTGTTCGGGTCAATTCGAGGGTTCGGGACATGGTGATCACCAGAGCAATGGGAAGACACCTTAGAAGCTACCCTCATGCCAGGTTCCCGGATCATGAGGACTTACTAAGACATCCTCTACTCGACGATCACCTTTCGAGGGGCAAGGCAACAGTGAGGCGTACCCTAGGGGTGGTGTGTGATTTGTGTGTCAGATTCATTTATTTTTGTCTTGTCATGTTATGGGTGATCTATGCTTGATTTTATTTAAGGCCATTCATTCTTGCAAGCTTTGTTTAACAGTTAAAAGTTTGCGGGAAAGTAAATCTAAAGCTATTACAAATGGCGCGGGTCCACATCGCCAAAATTAACCAGGACCCGATTTGACAGAAAAATAAAGAAATTAAAAGTGCGAGAAGTAATTACAAGGCTTCGGGAGAGGTACATAATTATTTAAGCAAAATAAAATAAATATGCGAAATTAAATCGAAACGAGGGCGTTGGACCCTTTTTGCAAAATTAAAATTAATGAGGAATTAAAATTAAAATTGAAGGCAAGAACTTGTTTTTTTGGTATTTTATGTTTTTTAATAGAAAAAAGAAAGAATTAATTAAAATTAACTACTAACCCTAATTCTATTTTATTTTAATTTATTAAGAAAATATTAGAATTAAACCTAAATTAAACCTAATTCTTACATGCAATTTTAATTATGAAAATAAATAAAATAAATAATATTATTGTGAAAAGGAAAAATTAAAAGGAATAAAACACTCATTAAACCTATTTCTATATTTTTTAGATTTTTTGTTTATGAAAATAATTAAAATCAACCCTAACTTAAACCAATTAATTTACATGCATTTATTTACAAGAAATATTAAATAAAAATATTTATTATATTTTTTTTTATCTTTTCTGATTTTTTTTATGTATTTTATGATTTTGTGAAAATATAATTAATTAAACAAACAGTAATTAAAAGAAAAAATAAAAAATTATAACAAGAATAAAAAATGGAGAAAATTAAAAGAAGTTGCAAACCAAAGGGGTATCAGGCCCCAGATAGGAGGTATGGTCTAGCAATTCAGGCCCATTTAGCTTTGGCCTCGTTGGACTTTTTCACTAGCATGCTGAAGCGTTGACTAGGGCATAGCGTATTCTCAATTCATAGCCTTTGATCTGGTCTCCCAGGACGCATGGATGGATAGATGATGAAGGAACATGATGGTCCTCAATATGATGCCTGCATGTGATGATGAATTGGAAAAGAATATGGACATAACGTAGACCTGGGGCTCGAACCCAGGTCATGGACATTGCAAACGTGTACACCTACCACTGAGCCATCCCAAATACATTTAACATATAATAGCAAATAAATATTATAAAAGAAAAATGTCAATGGCTTTGGAAACGCGCGCGAATTTTAAATGATCCAATCGCTCCCTGCCACGAGTTCGTCTTCTCCACCTTCCTGAAACACAAAAAACATGAGGCAACGGTTTTATACGCGTCTTCTTAGGCCAGCTACCAGAAAATAGCGAATAGGTCTTAGAGGGTCAATAAATTAGGCGCGATGGGTGGTTTCCATTCGTCCAGACTTGCTGATTGCAACCATGGTATTCTTGAAGGCCAATTGTTCTTTAAATAAAAACCCCCAATTTTGAGGTCCTGCAAACCCTAGAACTCAAACATGGTGAAATCGTGTATACAGCATAAAAATGCAATTAATCATATTGGTTAGTTTCAGAATTTCACAAGGAACATGAATCTACAATCAAAATGCTATGAATGTGCGTAAATATTGAAACACGATAATGAATTTTTCATGAGGTATCTTGAATGCTGTATACCAATTCCTTGCGTTTTAGTGGTTGTTTCTGATTGGAATACGTCCAGGGAACCTTGAGGAAGCTATTGAAACAAGAATTAGGTCTTGAATCGTCCTGGAATGATGTTTTCAGAATTGACTTTTTTGACAATTTTTTCAAGTTTTTGAAGAGCTTTCTTGCGCAGCTTAGTGTCTATCCTGATTAGGGTTGTGTTCTAGCATATGTAGTGAGTGCATTAAGTCAAAAAAACTCAATCAAATCCATTGCATTCATTGATTTTGAAAATTGATTTTCTAGGATCTTTTCAAATATTCTTCCATGTGCTTTTGTGCAAATCATGATCTAATCAGTCCAATTCTTTCCATTTTGGTACAAGCACGAAATCTTGAGAGTAAAATATGTATAAAAAGATTGGTTAGGTTAAGTTAAGTATTTTTCATATATTTAAATGATTTAAATGAATTAATATAAATAAAAATTCAAATAAATAAATAAAAAAATGAGAAAATACTTCCCTTTGGGCCAAGTGGTCGTGCACATGCTTGGAATGATGAATTGTGGAAGAAAAATGGGCCCATTAGCAATTTTAGGTCATTTGAAGTAATGTTGACTTTTCAAAATATCCAAAACTTTCCCAACTTCCACAAGGCACAACTTGCTCAATCTTTAAGATTTCCTCATGTTCTTGGACATTTTGGAAAGGTCTTTGAGTCCTCTAACCAATGTCTTTGGTCCCATGTCATTTTGATTTACCAATCTCAAGTTATGGCCTTTGACTTAAAGTCCCTTTTTGTTGACTTTTGAAAATGACCTATAATGTTGAAATTGATAACTTTTTGTGAGAGCATTTCTTGGATTTGAAGTATGAAGATGAGTTGTAGGAAATGTCTTTCTCTTCAAAGTGAGTTTTGGATAGAATTTTTATGATAATCCATGTGAAAGTTATGCCCTGGTCAATTTCAGTTGACTTTTTCAGCTGTCCAAATAAGGAAACTTTTGCATCTTGATGATTTCTGAGCCAAATTTTGAGAATCATGATCAAGCATTGATCAAATGATGTTTGTGGCTTCAAAATGATATGTTGACCAAAAATTTGAACTTTTGACTGTCAAATGACCATTTTGCCCCTACAGTTGACTGTAGTGCAATTTAGGGTTTTGACTGTGCAATTTTGAGCTGAATGTCTTGAAACTTGATATGAGGATGCTTGACCATGTTTATAGGCATGTGAGACTTGATTGGACCTTTGAAAACTTCATTTCCTTGATCAGAACACAAACCCTAATTTTGACTGCATAGGAGATCTTTGACTGTGCAACCCTTGGGGAGATTTTGCAGCTTTGATTTGGCAATTTCTTGAAGAATATGGGAGGGCAAATTTTGGGGTACAACACTGGGGAAATGATCAAACTTCCTTATCTGCTAGGGGACATACTGGGGAAGATGATCATGTCAAGATATTTATCAGGGATATGGAGATGAAGTGTCAGAAGATGCCCCAATTTCTGTCTGAGGGCATATTAGATTTGTTGGGGCATATATCTTTGTTGGGAATGAGCTTGTGAAGATAACTCTATAGAGATAGTTCCATGGAGATTTCCCTGTGGGGGTTTGTGGATAACTTGAATATTATCCCAACTCCTAGAGTCTTTAGTAAATGTTGATCAGAGTGATAAAATGTGACATAGTCGTACGTTTTAATCCCTAACTTTTACCTGGACCGCCTTTTCAGATTTTCAGTCCACTGGGATACCATTTTTCGCCCAAGCCGCCTTTTCATGTTTTCGAATTTCCGGGTGTACAATTTCATTTATATATCCCTAATTTTTTCCCGAACTCTTTTAGTTCGTCGGGATGCCTTTAATTTTTCCTAGGCCAATCAACCTAGCGGTTCTCGTGTAGTATTTTTGACTATGTGTTCACATGGTGCCGAGAAATTTCACTGTCCATGGTAGTAAGTGTTGTAGCACTGCCAGAAAATATTTTCTTGATCATACATGGCCCTTCATAAGATGGAGTCTATTTTCCCCCAGGATTAGTCTAGTGCACCCGATGCTTGAAGTTATTGATCAACCATTAATTTCTAACTTTCTGATAGTCTTGACCTTCCTCAGTATTTTTCTAAGAACTGTCACGGAAGAATGATACCATCTGGTACTATTGACATAGACAAGTGTAATACAGTGGGAGAACTGACTTGGTTTTTATTTTTATCGTAAATGTTACAGATAGAAAGAGTCTCCACCGACTTTTATTTTATCCAATAAGGAAAGGGTGAAAAGAACAGGAAAGAACTTTTTTCGATTTTGAGTTCGGGAGGTAGGTTATGAAAAGGGAAGGTGTTAGCACCCTCTTCATTCATTTGCTCAAAATTTCCAAACTCGCACTGGTAATAACTCTCTCAATTTTCATCTTTTGAATGTGATCTTGGAATTTTTGGAAATCTTAAGATGTCCTCTACAATCCCTCTTTGATTATTTTTGAATTTGGAGATTTTATCTTGATGTAAGTTTCCTTGACAAAAAGTGTCTCTTTGTTGACTTTTGAAATGACTTGTAATGTATTGGCACATATCTCTCAAATGAAGCATTTTTTTGGGCTTCAGCTATGAGAGAAAAAGTGGTAGAGAATTGAATTTCCTTCAAAATGAGCCTTGGTTGGAGAAAAACTGATGAAGCATGTGAAAGTTATGCTTGGTCAAAGTTTAGTTGACTTCTCCTAAGGAACCCCTAATTTGGCAAGTTTTGGCTTTTGATGATTTGAGGGCTTTTCTTAAGGAATCGTGATCAACACTTGATCAAATAATGAATATGACTTGAAAATGTTGATGTTGACAAAAAATCTTGAAGTTTGACTGTATGTTGACCACACTTGACTTTTTACCCAATATAGTTGATTTTCAGTCATGTGAACCATTGACTGAGCAAACTTGTTATGCAAGGCTTGAAACTTGGTATAATAATTCTTGGAGACATATAAGAGACCATTAATTCCATTTAAGACCTTTTAAACCCAAAATTCCTTGTGAAAAGTGAAACCCTAGTTATGGATCCATTGCTTAGGAGGAGAATTTGTCTGATCTATTCTTGAGTAACCTTGAGCATTTGGAAACCCTAGAAGGATGTCTTGAATAAAAACGAGAGGGAAAATTTTGGGGGTACAACAGCTTCCCATGTTCAATCTTCTTAAACTTGAAGAGTTATATTGGCTTGTTCGCCATTCGTGATCTAAAGGTAGAAGATGATTGAACATCTAAGTTCTCAGAAATTTGCACTCGCCTGTATCTGAAGAATGCTTTCCAGAATGAATCTTATGGGAAGTTGCTTGAAAAACTTCTCATAAGATTTAGTCTCTTAGGGAGATGTTTTTCATGTGGATAGTCGCCCCATCTTGTTTCGGGAATTGAACTACGATCTGTTTTTGTTGGTAAACTCGTCCTGTCATGGGAATTCATACCACCTGGTGATAAGGATAGTCGCTCCATCATGTTTCAGGAATTGATATTTACCTGATCATAAAGATAGAAAGATAGTTTCCTCATCCTATTTCTGGAGTTAATCTTTGCTTGGTCGTATAGATTGTTTCCTCGTCCTGTTTCGGGAGTTAATCTTCGACCTGTTCATGTAGATAGTCGCCCCATCCTGTTTCGGGAATTGATCTACAATTTGTTTTCAAAGATAGATGCCCTATCTTGTTTCAGGAATTAATCTGTGTCTGTCCATATAATAGTTGCCTCGTCTTGTTTCAGGAATTAATCTGCGACCTATTTAAGAATAATTGATAATATTCGTCTGTTTGTAGACTTTACCTGAAAAGACGAGGTTAGTCTTTATTCAATGTCATGATGTATGTAATGTATTGTGTAATGATGTTCTCAAAATAAATGAGAATGATATATGCGTGTCGTATGCATATGCTATGATATTTTGTAAATGATATATGAATGTGAGATATCGTTGAAGCATATTGGTAGCTTTGTATAACATCTTTGACTGGGGGAAATAAATCCTTGATGGTTGTTGGGGATGAAGAATAGGTGTAATCTTTAATCTTGCCTGGAATGTTTCTGTTGGGGATTCCTGCTTTCCGTTTGAGGAAACTCCACTGGGGGATGTTGACTTCTTCTTGGGGAGAAGAGTTCAAGAACATTGGTCATTCATCGCTCTACTGGGGAATTTAATTCTCATATACCCTGACTGGGGAAAAAAGAGATGGATAACCTTCTGAGGTGCTGTCTGACCGAGTTTTCAATATGGTTACCGACTCGTCTGGGGAGGATAGAGTTAAATGATATCTGGTCCAGTTTCAGATTTCATAGTATCTCTCTGGGGATAATTGTCTGGACTGTCCTTCACTAGAGAGAGGAATTTTGCCGGTGTTGCAACTGGTTTTTAAATAGAGTCGCCACCCTTAATTTTTAACCTAAAGGAATGGAGTATAACGGAATAACCCTAAAAGTTTTCATAGATTCTAGGTTTGACTCGGTTCTAGACGAGGGGAAGGTGTTGGGCGCCCCTTATCTACCTTTTTCGCAAGGATACTAAGTTTAGAAGCGCATTTTTAGGAAATAGGGTTTTTAATTATTAATTAGGGAAAAGGATTTGAATTTTAATTAATGGGAAAAAGGGTTTGAATTTTAGATAGGGGGGAAAGGGGTTTGTTTTTTTATTAGTGGGACTCGCCACGCCTTTAATCGTATGCATATGTATCCCCTTAGGAGAAATCAGAGCCCCATTTCGTAGTTCGCGGTTTTATTTATGTTTTTTATGGATTACGCAGATATTTTAATTTTCCCCGCACTTAATTCGAATGTGTAGATAGCGGATATTTTGAACTAAGCGCAAAGTTGATTAAAAACTCTTTGTATTTCGTTTTGAAAATTAATTGTTTGGTTTAATTTATTATAAAAATAGTTTGATGTTTGTTTGCGTATTTTTTTAGATGTATATAGCTGAAGAGTCTGATATAGCCCTCTTATCACGTGGCCAGATATTGGCCACGTGTCGCTTACGAATATTATAGTTTGAATAAAAATGCGGGTTCTAATATTTGGGTATAAAGCATTAACAAAAATTATGCCGCGAAAAAAAATTTTAAGCGCGAGGTTTTAATATGAATAAACCAATATATTTACTAAGTCTAAAAATCACTAATTAATTATAATAGTAACTAAATAATATATATATATATATATATATATATATATATATATATATATATATATATATATATATATATATATATATATATATATATATATATATATATATATATATATATATATATATATATATATATATATATATATATATATATATATATATATTATTAAAATATAATTAAATAAATAAATATAAGAATACATTTATAAATAGAATATATAAAATAAAAATATATATAATTAGAGAGGGGGGGTGTTGTTTATAGTGGTCTAGTAAAATGAAGGGGGGCGTGTAAAGTAGGGATTTGGGCCACGGAAGAAACTAAAGCCCAATATAATAATAATAAAAAAATGCAGCAAGAAGAGAAAGACGGGCCTGATCGTTTTTCTTTGGCCTGCTACAATTTTTATTCTTTCATTCTTTGTCATTCCCCACCCTTCTCTCTTTCTCGCTTCAAACACTCCGCCTTCGCCAAAAACCCTAGCCCCCCTTTTTTACAGATTTAAACCCTAATCTCACCAGCGGAGGCGCTCTCCTCTCTCCCTCTCCATCACCCCAAAACAAAACGAAAACCTCTCCTCGATCAAAATGCACCAACAGTCAAGTCATACAAACAGAAAAAAAAGCTATGTAATTTAAGCTCACCGTGGTTCTTTGTACCGCTTCCGATTTGAATTCTTTCCGATCCTTTTTTTCTCACTTTGGGCATGTACCAATGGATAGATGCTTGGATCCATGATGATAGCGGTCCGCGAGTGGGGAAATTAGAGTTTCATATTTTGTAACTCTAACGCGGAAAAGCTCTTCCTTGTAGCAACTTCCTCCTTCCTCTGTAAGTAATTTTTTTCCCTTCAATTTCTGTAACATGCAACTTTTATGTATCTTCTCCTTCTAATCTGTAAATTTCGCTTTAATTTATAGTGTTTTTACGAATTACGTTTTTTTAGCAAAGATTTTATTCTGTCTGCAATTATGTGTTACGAATTTGAATTGTTTCCCCTTTTGTGTTGATTTTCTTTTGATTGTTTCTGCAATTACTGATTTCAAAGCTTTTTAAACCGTTTCCACAACTAGCCGATCATGTCTTGATTATGTTCATGTCTTCATTGATTCTTGTTTAATGAGTATTGATTCAGGTGAAAATGTTATGATTTTGTGCTTTGATTCATCGAGCATGCTCTGTTCTGAATTATAGCACATTTTCAATTTGTGAATTAATTAAGTTCTACTTTTGGTTTGATACTTTTCTTTTAATACTGATATGAAAGGGATATCTATTTTGATAATTCGTGCACTGACTTATTCATTGTGAACTGTCTTTTACTGGTTTGTGAAATTATCTAGTTCATTGAACTTGTTTTCTTTGGTGACATACAAGGTACTGGTTTTCGTTGCCTGTGGAATGGGAAACTAAAGTGATGCAAGCTAAGTTGAACAACTTTGGTATGGATCTGAAACATGTTCTTCTTTGTAGCTGATCTTCTATGTTTTCTTTGACGTGACTTGTTGGATTAGTAGGTTGTACTTCGTATATATGAACAATTCCGCATTGATATATATGTTTCTGTTTGGATTTCATGCAGGTCAAGAATTGGTGTTAACTTGAAGTCTCTGAACAAAAGATTAGAATCATGGAGAAGGAAGGTGAAGATGTGTGAGGAATGAGTAGTGAGTTATGGTTAGGATAGTTGCTTTGTTTATTTTTATGTAATGTCTCCATGTCCTAAATTCCTTTGTAAAAGTGAATATGTACTCTTGATACATTCTTGTAACGGTATTGATGTAAATGGCAATGATGGTTTGAACTTGAAATGTCTTTTTCCACTCTTAACCTTACATAAATATATTTATTCTTCCCATCTTTGTTAATTCTTGAACTCAACGGTAGAATCCCAAATACTCAAAGCAGTTTTCTCTTCCAAATTGTAATTCCCTCTTTTTGCTTTTGAACGAACCATGAACATGTCTTGATAAGATCTACTTGAACTTGATGCGATGATGTTGAATCGGACCTAAATGAATTTTAATGGATAATATCTTGTTGGAACTTTGAATAATATTAAATGGATGTTGCTTGAAGACTTTTAAACGAATGAATCTTGATGAAATCCTTTGAATAATATCTTAATCTTTTCATGATTTTCATAAGAAAATAGATTTAAACCAAAGTTTAAACCATATTTTATTTTAAAGAAACCTTAATCCCTAGTTCCACAAAAAAATATCATAAGCAATTGAGAGAGTATAGCCATGTCATGATTACAATGAATCCATCATTTCTTGTACCATATCTTAACTTAAAACAATCTCAATTGAAAACCAATATTGAAACCCTAGTGATCTCACGCTTGATGAAAATGACAACTTTGTAGCTTGATGAAATAAAAGATCCACGATATTCATGAATCAAACTTTGATTTCATAATCCAATATTTATCAGGCTTTTTGGTGTAGGAGTCCTCAAATCATGTGGAAACCTAGCTTTATTGATTCCCTGATCCCACACCAAGTTTATTGATCAATAATGCATGATGTGTTTAGATGACCTAATGGAGGGTAGGAAAAATTTGGGGTATGACAGCTGCCCCTATTTAACCATCTTTCGACTGGATGGTGCGAGAATACGCATGTCTTGCATATTCTGATCGGAAGTTTATTAAATATTGGAGGACCCCAAAATTTGTCTGAAAGATTACAAAGATACACTTCATAGTGTTCCCATGTGTACGAAGAATAGGTGTAGATGATGATATATCATTGAACCCGCGCTTGAACCGAAGTTGACCTGATTTAGACATGACGACGCGAGTAAGTCATTGGCATCTAAAGGAGATTGCAGAAATTTGCATATTTACTATACTCTAGGAGGTAAATGATATAAGTTTAAAAAAGCCGACTTACAAATGCTTTGAGACTAATATATTAAGTTTTGGTTTGATTTGTTTTTTCCTATTCATCGCAACCTAGGGGGTGGATAAAACAAAATTTGATAACACATTGTTGCATGGAGACTAATGCAATGAGTTATATCTGGGGAAGAAACTATGATGGTGATATTGCTGCCTGGAGACTGATGCAATGGATTATGTCGCAAAAGTGAGTTTGATAATAAAATTGTTGCGTGGAGACTGATGCAATGGAAAATGTTTGATAATGACATTGCTGCATGGAGACTGATGCAATGAGTTGAATTGCTGATTTCGTGACATTGCTACTTGGAGTCTGACACAATGAGCTAGATCATGAAGAAAGACTGTATTGTTGCGTGGAGACTGTCACAAAAAGCTAAATATAGAAAATTTTACACATTGTCACATATAGACTGACACAATAAGTGGAATTGCTGATTTCACAACATTGCTTCCTTGAGTCTGACACAATGAGCTAGATCGCGAAGAAAGAACATATTGTTGCATGGAGACTGACACAATAAGTTAAATACAAAACATTTCACACATTGTCGCATAGAGACTGACATAATGAGTGGAATTGCTGATTTCACAACATTGTTTCTTGGAGTATGACACAATGATCTAGATCGTGAAGAAAGAACATATTGTTGCATGGAGACTCACACAATAAGTTAAATATAGAAAATTTCACACATTGTCACATAGAGACTGACACAATGGGTGGAATTGCTGATTTTGTAACATTGTTGCCTGGAGTCTGACATGATGAGCTAGATCGTGAAGAAAGAGCATATTGTTGCATGAACACTGACACAATAAGTTAAATATTATAAAATTTCACACATTGTCACATAGAGACTTACACAATGAGTGGAATTGCTGATTTCACAATATTGCTGCCTGGAGTCTGACACAATAAACTAGATCGCAAAGGAAAAACATATCACTGCATGGAGACTGACACAATAAGTTATATGTAGAAAATTCACACATTGTTATGTAGAGACTGACACAACGGGTGGAATTGTCGACTTTGCAACATTACTGCCTGGGGTCTGACACAACAAGCTAAGAAAGAAACACATTGCTGCGTGGAGACTGACACAATAAGTTAATTTTAAAATTTTGGACATTGTTGCATAAAGACTGACACAATGGGTGGAATTGTCGACTTCGCAACATTGCTGCCTGGGGTCTGACACAATGAGCTAAGAAAGAAACACATTGCTGCATGGAGACTGACACAATATGTTTGAATATAAAGGAAGTTGTTTTGAGTGATCCATATCTTAGTTAACTAAAACTGAGATGAGAACAGATTTTGCTGGTTCTTTGTTTCTAACCGAGGTAAGAATTCATTGGAGGGCCCTAAGATACCTGCTTTGTTCATAGTGGGTTTCAAGGAATGCCATATGTGGTGTATAATGTGTAATGATTGATTAATGTATGTGATGTAATGATTGATTGATGTATGTGATGAATGACTTGGATAATGTGTGAATGGATGTTGGATTTTGAAATGTGAATGTGTAATTGGGCCTTTTGAGGTATGCTCAACCCATGTTGTCGGATTTCGTCAGATTGATGGGATGATAAGTATAGACTGGTTTTGGATTGAAGAGACCTAATGCATGATTTATGCAGCCTTATGCTTTATGATTATGACTTGAATGCTTTTTTGAATGGTGCCCCCGTGATGGGTCGCGAATGATTAAAGCGTAGAGGTTTGGTTATACAACAATGTTGCTTGTCACATGATGGTATAGTGTTGTGCTTGCATGATTCCCTGATACTCGATTTGAATTTTAAGACTGCTGATGTAGAAGAAAGACCCACTGGAGGTTATGAAATTGTGTCGAGAGCTTTCCCCTGGGTGGACTGTTTCTTTTTTAAGTTGTGGGTAGGGTCTTGGAGGAGATTATCTTTAATAAGAGCTTGGAAAATGTTTGATCATAATGTGGATGACCCCACTATTTTGTATTAGGCCCCTGATTAACAAATTCTTGAAAATGCTTGGCTTTGATAGAACCATTTTGAATCAACTCCTTTTGATCGAGCCTCGCAGTAGTTTTCCCCAACATTCGAATTTTGAAAAGATGTGCCCCCTTAATCTCCAGGATCTGGAGGAAATACCCTCGGAAAGAGCTTTAGACTTCACCATGAACTCAACATAGGTTGCCCCAAGTATTTGAAGCTTGAAAAGATTTGTTCTCAAAGTTGCTTGAAGAATTCGGACCCTACGTGCAGTAGGATGAACTTGGTATGTACTGCCCCAACATTTGAATCTTGGAAGGTTGCCCCTGCTTCCAGCCCTTGAGAGGTTTATTAAAACAAGGAAACCGAGTCATATCCTATCGTGGCATGAATGCTTCTTCGAAAGGTATGCCCCTTGTTGAGTAGTCCTTTGAAATTTTATCCAAGTTGATTGAACCTCAGAATGATCATCCCTTGTCAATAGTATGCGATATACCCTACGATTATTAGTATTTGCCTTCGTATATAGGGATCCCCTTAGATGCTTTTCCCTTAGTTAAGAACTTCCTGGGAAGGATGACTTTTGATCAAACCAAATTTGAGATCTCCTTGGTGCTAAGTATTGATTAGTAGACAAAATTGTACATTTTGAAAAAGTAATTCGGTTTGATGCACATGCAAGTTCTTGAAATCAAAATTGATTATTTGAAAAGAAATGGAAGGTTAAAAGATGAATATTTTAATAAGCGAAGTAGTTATAAATAATTTTAACAAACATAGGAGTCAGTTTAACACAAATCTTATTGAGTATGCTTTCATAGTGAACTTAGCCTCAATTAGGACTTTTAAGGGTTGTAACGTGGCCATGGTTCATGGTTTAAGAAACAAAAAATATAAGGCTCAAATTTTATTTATCCCGCCTCAATATCCTTGATGTTCTTCAATCCTAAGTCCATTTAATCCAACAGATGCGTTTAATCCTCAAGAGAAAGTTCGTAGTCACGCAGATGATGAGAAGCATAGATAAAGATCCAAGGGCCGATGAAAAGCATTGACAAGATCCAAGAGCTGATAAGAATCTAACACCGATGAAAAAACTTTTATAAGATCCAAGCATTGATAATATCCAAGTGTTGATAAGATCCAAGCATTGATGAGAAGCCTTGATGATTCTTGAGGTGGCAGACACAAGATTGTTTTCCAATTTATTGTTTTCAATCCCTTATTTTTGCATGGACCGATTTTTTTTGAATTTTTTTCAATTCATCTGGATGCCCTAACTTTTACCTCAGTCTATTTTTTTTTATTTTGGTTGACTTAACGGGCTTTCACTTTTTTTTTTGAATTTCTTTTTTTTATTTCTTTTGATTTTGAAAAAAATTGTGACTGCCATGCTGATTGTTATAAGCTTTGTCTTCATCGCTTCCTCGATCTTGATTGATGCACTGAGGAGAAAGATGTTGTGAACTTTGTCTTAGTTGATTCCTCAATCCTGGATGATGAATGCGAGGAAGATGATGTGCTCAAGTCTTTGCTTTGATCGTTCTCTCTATGATGTATCAAGGAAAGAGATATTCTTAAACCTTTGCTTAGATCGTTTCGATTCTCCTGGGATTTTAATGCATTGTCGAATTAATTGAAGTCTACCATGCCCTTGGTTAAGATTAAGGTTTTTTAGAGAATAGAAAGAACTCTGACTTCTGGCTCGAGGGGGTTAACTACGGATTAACTCCTTATATCTCCAATGTTTAGGAAGTGAAACAATGCCTTACATCGTCAGCTATGCCTTACTATTAAAAAGCATACATCAGCAAAACTCGATTATTTTGTATTTTCATCATTCTCCTTCGAAGTTTGTTAACGTTATTCAAAGGAAGATAGAAAAGAAGAATAGAAAGTGGAAAGTCGTTGATTATTTTTGGAATGAATCGATTTCAAAAACATGCATGATTATTTTATTAGAATTACTTTACCAAAGAGTACAAAGTTTATGATAAATAACACTTAGAAAGAAAGAAATTACAATTTTAAATGATTAAAGCCTAATGATCTAGAGATAAGCCTTCTTGTTGATCCACTAACTTTAGGAGATGCTTCGTAGTTTTTGGACTTGTCAGATCATGGGGATGACCCTTGACTTTTCTTGGGCATACTTATTTCATTGATAGGACAGTTTCTCTTGATGTAGAGGAATCACCAATGGTAGGGGAATTTGAGGCGTTGTGTAGGTATGTAGTATGTCATTGTGAATTGAGAACTGTCAGGAACCTTTGAGACTAATTCCTCAAGCTTGGAAGGTATCCTTACGAGGTTGATCTGGATGTTATTCCTACGCCTTAAAGCCATGACCCTGAAACACAGAACATAGATAAATCCCCTAGATCCTTGAAATGGTTAGTTATGATATGATGTTATGATTTTGTAATACGGTTGGAGAACTGACTTGATGGTTTTGCATTTTATCGCAAATGTTACGGATAGCAAGAGTCGCCACCGACTTTTCTTTTATCCAATAAAGGAAAGGGTGAAAAGAACAGGAAAGACCTTTTGAGAATAGGGAATGAAAAGGGAAGGTGTTAGCACCCTTTTCATCCGTACTTATCTACGGGCTCTTAATGTCTAGCTCACTTTGAAAATATGCTTTGTGTTTGTGTATGTTTGAAAATATTTTGAAAACGCCTAAGTGCGGCAATTTTGTAATGATTATCGTATCGTTGAGAATGTATACAAAAAATTTTGTTTTGAAAATACTTGTGAAAGAAAATGTTGTTTTGGAAAGATGTTTTGAAAATGCTAATATAAGGCAATTTTGTAATGATTCTCGTATCGTTGAGAATGTATACAAAATGGTTGTTTTTGAAAAGTGTTTTGAAGATAGTTGTTTTGAAAGTGTGAAGTGTGGAAATTGTTTTAGTTTGTGAGAAAGTGATTACGAGCGATCTACCTACTCAAAAAGTCTTTGTTCTTTTCCTCCTTCTTTAGATAGTGCTATCCTACCATTAGTTAGTAGGAAGCCCTATCATTGGATGTGAGGGACAGGCGTGGGTCATTGTACAATCATAGAAGGCAACTTGTAAGACGCTTTAGCAATTGTCGTAAGGGAATAAGATCAATTATCGAAGGCAACATCGAAGGGTTGTCGAGGGACTACGATCTTTTAACTGAGGGTCTTTTCTAAAGCATCTCACATTCGAGGGACATGGATGTTTTATCCGAAGCAATAATTGAGGTTAACCCTATAGGTGTAACTGTGCAAAGTGTGTTTGATTCAATTATTTGTCTTGAATTAGGGTTTAGCTATGATTGATTTTAATCTTGTCATACAAACCCTAATTACTAACAGAAATATGGAAAGCGATAAATTGCGGAATTAAAATGTTCTACGCTATTACAATGCTTCGGGAATGGGGGTTACAAATTTATGAATGGGGAGAGAAAGCAATAAACCCTATCTATTATAAACTTTGAACATTTACAATATTGGGAGATATTAATGCGAAAGTAAGGTGCGCGAAGGTAGTGAAAAGGAGCAAGATGTTTTTTTTATAAGAAACCTTTGAAAGTATTGATAAGTGTTTAAGTAAATAATTATTGTTTTTGTTTAGAAGAATATTTGAAATAAAAAATTAGACCTAATTCTAATTTTATTTACAATTTAATTAAAATAGAACAAAGTATAATCAATTTTTATTTATGAAAATTAAATTAATTAATTAAAACCTAAAGAAACTAAATTAAAATTAATAAATAAATAAAAGTCAATTAATCTAATTGATTTAAAAAAGATAGTTAGCTTTGTTATTTTAATAAAAAAAACTAAGTCTAAAGTAAATTGAATTTTTTAATTTAAAAAAAATTAATTGTTAGAAGATATATTTTAGATGTTTTATTTTATTTACTTAAGACAAGAGAACATGTTTTTGTGTTTTTAATATAATATAGAAATTAAAATAATCAAAACAATACAAAAATAAATCAAAAGAGAGAATGAATGTGCCTGAATAAGCAGAAATTAGGGGTGTTGAATAGAAAATTCTTCCTGGGCCCATGGCTGAGCTTGCTGGTCCAGTGTGGGAAGCTTCTGAGGGAGCACCATGGATGTGAAGATCTGATCCATTGATGAGGATCTAGTGACTCTAGAGCGAGGTAGCACGGTGTGACCTGATGAGATACCTGCACGAGATCACAAGACAACCATAATGGCGGTGGCAAGTGTCATCGCCTGATTAGCATGCTGAATAAATTTTAGTTAAATAAATTAAATAATAAAACAAAACAGAATAATATTCAGAAAAAAATTAACATAACATCTTTCTCTTCCCTTTGTTCTCTCGCCTCTCTCTGTCTTCTAGAACTCGCTGTAAATTGCCCATAACAACGACAGATGGCGGTGATCACGGTGACTTAGCTCTAGTTCATGATTTTTTACATCAAACTCTTTGTCCTCTTCTCCTATGTACTAATTCGGTTTTGATTTTTGCAGATGATGAACGAAATCGAGTAGATCTTGAAGGGGATTTTCATAAACCCTAGCGCTCAAATTCACCTTCCTTCGCTGTTTTCGGGTGAGACTTCTTTGATTTCTCTTTTATACTCTCTTCCTCTTCGTCTCTCTCAAATTTCTGAAGGGGTTTGTGATATAGTGAAAATGATGTTAGCTTAGGGTTTATGGTTCTGCGACTGTGTGTGTTGAACAAGGATCTTGTTTTGTTTTGATTTCTGAAGGGATTGTTTGTCATGGAAGATGATGAACAAAACTAGGGTTTCTGTGTTCTTGGATGCCGTTTCTGTCTTTTTTGTGTGAACTATGGGCTCCTCTAATAATTGTGCAATCAATCTTTTTGTACTGTGAAATTAGGGTTTTGTGTTGAACTTGATTTGTGATAACAGGCCTTGAGAAATTGCTTTTTATTTTGGGCTTCTGATATCTTGTGATTTTTGATATCTTGCCCTTTTACTATGTTATGCTGCCGTTGTTGCTTGTTAGCCCATTTGCCATTCTGACTTTACTAGTTTTGTGTGAATTTTGTGTTATTGGGCTGAAGCTGCGAGATTTTGTGTTGGGCTTGTTGGTTCTGATTTTCTGTACTATCCTTTTCAACAACTTTTTGTTGAGCTGAGACATCAAACTCTTTTTACTGTCTTGTTATTTACTGTGATGATTGTGAGGCCCTTTCATTGAGTTGTACTTGTGCAGTAAATTACTTTTTGAGTTTTTACTTTTACTGTGAACCAAACAAGTCATTTTTTGAGCATTTGTTTGAGATTTGTAGTAAAGGACTAGGCCCGTGATTGATATTGTAGTTCTGACTTTTGGTGAAACAAAGGAATATGAGGCTTTTAATTGTTGCTTGTGAATATGATTAAATGCAACCTTAATTATGATTCCTATCACAAGACCCTAATGATGAATTTGTGAAGTGGCCTTTTGAAAATTCCTTGTTCATGTTTCTTTCTTATTTTCTAACATTTTTCTCTCTTTTGTTTCATGAACAAGAAAAAGTGATGATGGGCAATAGTGGTGAAGATTATCAAGAGAAATCGTGGCATGGCTTGGAGGAGTTTAGAGGGAAATATGAAGTGGGAAGCTTGAAGATCTCGTTATCAATCTTAGGTTTAGATTAGGACTTCCATTGCATATTACAAAAGCTTAGGCATTAGGAACATGTTTTGTAATCTTAGCATTGGGCTTGTAATTTAAACTTAAAAGCTTGATTTTTGAATGGTGATGAAAGATGTTGCAACTTAGATATTTAGAAACTTGGATGCTTTTGAGTTTTAATTCAAATGTATAAATTGTAGATCTTATAGAACTTTTAGTCTTGAATGAGGATGATTGTTGAAACTTGTATGGAAAAATGTGGTTTGGATTCTTAAAGTGAATCTTGAATGAAAAATGAATCTTTAATCTTGAGATAAAATCTTAACATTTGCAATTGTCATTTGAACTTGAATTCTTGAGAAAATATGTACTTGCTTATTGCACCAAGTCAAAACCTCTCTTATTTCCACATCAACAAGGTTCAAAAGTCTTGAGGGCTATATTGCAAACAAAACAAATTTTCTCCTAAGTTCCAAAGAAAAAAATTTGAATGAAAACTTAAAGGAAAGATGTAGTAATGAATTTCGTAGTGAGAATGGATAGCATAAAGTGATGATCAAATGAAATGGGCTTCAAATCAAATTAAATCCATATTCAAAGTAAACTTAACTTTCAAGTTTGAATTTCAAGGCAAAGGATAAGATTCTATTGAGACTAAGAGACTCCCAAGAATTGCGACTAAACCTCGCATCAAGCGTCACCACAAATCAAATAATGGATTGTAATTCTCTTGAAAATAACAAATGGTGAGGCTTAAACATAATCTCCTTAACTTGAGACGCACTTTGAAAGAGAAAACAATTTGAGATATTGAAACCAAATTCTGATTCAAAACCTTGGAAAATTTTAGAAGAATAGCCTTGTGTGTTGAAAACCCTAAGAGAATGTCTTGAAGAAAAGGGAGGGTAAATTTTTGGGTATAACAGCTGCCCCTGTTCAATCTTCTTAAACCTGAAGAGTTAGATTTGCATATCCGCCGTCCGTGCCCAGAAATTTGCACTCGCATGTGCCTGAAATAATGTTGTTAGTTGATTGTACCGGGAATGGGCTCAAAGATTCCATTTGGAGAGATGACAGAGAATTGTTGGAGATGGTCTTATAGATTCCATCCAGGATAGTGACAGAATATTGTCGGAGATGGGCTTATAGATGCCATTCAGAGGTGATGGAGATTCGTCGGAGATGGGATTATAGATGCCATCCAGGACAGTGACAGAATATTTTCGGAGATGGGCTTATAGATTTCATCCAGAGGTGATGGAGAGTCATCAGAGATGTGCTTATAGATGCCATCTAAAGTAACTGTTGATAGAATAAACTAAGTCTACGCTGGTGTCATACGGTAGTCAGGGATGTCAGGGAGTTGTCCCCAAATGGTACAACTTCGTCTTCAATCACAATGCGAGCATCTTTGAGGGAAGCCATCCTAGGCACATCATTGACAGCTTTTGGAACATCAGAAGTAGCCTTGGTAGTAGCAACCATGGGAGAGACCACTTCGAAGGCTTGACAAGGAGTTTCTATGAACTCTCCGTCCATCTCAACATGCTTAAACAAATTTAGATGGCTAACCATAAACTCTTCTTTACCACAGTCAGTAAAAATATTTCCCTTGACTGGATATTTCAACTTTTAATGTAGAGTGGAAGTCACCGCTCCTGCCCCATGAATCCATGGGCATCCAAGCAGGCAAGAGTATGTAGGACGGATATTCATCACATAGAAAGTTGAATTGAAAATTTGAGATCCAACTTTGATGGGGAAATCAACTTCCCCATGGACCATCCTTTTTGATCCTTTGAAAGCCCTTACCATAATGTCACTTTGATTCAGCACCAAACCTTCCCAATCCAATCGATCTAGGGCGCCTTTGAGAAAGACATTCAGATAGGACCCAATATCCACCAATACATGGGATAGAGTGGTTCATTTGCATTCAATGGAGACATGCAAAGCTTTATTATGATTTCTTCCGACATCCGAGAATTCCAATCCATTATCGGCAATCAAACTCGCTACACAATTTTCAACCTAATCGGCCGTAGTCTCTTGAGGAACATGCACATTCTTCAAAATATTTATCAATGCTTGAGCATGCGCATCTGAGCATAGTAATAAATATAGCATATAAATATTAGAGGGGGTTTGCCCCAATAGCTCTACTATCTTATAATCACTTTTCCTTATAATCTTCAAAATCTCCTCCCTTTCTTGGGTAGAGGGTTCCTCAGTAATAATGTCTTTGGAAGGCGTCTCCATCCTGGAAGGCTCAATCATCTCTTCCTTGCCTCTAACATCAGTACTAGGTTTATCAACAATAATGCGAACAAGTGTAATTATGGTGGTTGGAGGTGAAATATCAGGAAAGAAAATTCTCCCCGTTCTAGTCACCTTGCTAGTCCCAGCAATGTCGATAATATCAGCAGTCTTGTCTTTATCAATCCAGGAGTCTAGTCTAATACCATGGTAGTATACTTCAGAGCCATAATTCCAAGGTACCGCCTTATCGGAAGAATAAGGGACTGGCCCCGATGTGGTAATTATCAATGGAGCTATCTTCGGTTCATTGGAAATCCTAATAGGACCTTTTGAAGTGATCCTAATAGGTTTGTTAGAGATAGTGATGATGGATATGTCTTCAACTTCTTGAGGTACAACTTCAGTCAAAATTTTTATGGATGGAGTTCTTTCGAATAGGATCTCATGGCTGTCCATTAGGTGTTGGACACCCTTTTTCAGCCATTTACAACCATTAACTTGTGTAGCACAACATCGACAGTCTTCAAGGCAACCAGGGAAAACCCCAGCTTTCAACAAATGATTTTTAACAAACTTCAGTGGAGTGGTCAAGTCATTAACAGAGGAAACAAAAGTAGTATCTTCAATAGCGTTGACACTTTTGCCATGATTTGGCATAGGTGCAGTGATTACATTTGTAGTTGGAAGAGGATCAAATTCAATGGTCTTATTGTCAATGAGTTCTTGGATCTTGCATTTTAACGCTGAACAGTGATCGGCGTCATGTCCGAGACTATTGGAGTGGTAAACACATTTGGCGTTCGGGTTATACTTTGGAGATGAAACATTGGAATTTGAAGGGGGGTCACACAATGTTAGAAAATTAGCCTTCAACAAGTGTTGTAGGGCTTGAGATAGTGACATGTTAATCCTTGTAAATTGTCTTCTTGGAATATAAGGTCTTTGGTAGTTAGCTTATTGTTGTGGTCTTTGAGTAGAGGTCAGATTTGAGATCAACACTGCATTAACAGACTGACGATGGTCCTTCTTGACATAGCTCCTTGACCCATACACGACATTAGTTTCCTTTCTTCCGGTAAAAGGTTTCTTCATAGTATTTAATATAGAGATGGAGGCCATGGGTATCTTTCCACTTTTAATACCACTCTCAACCTGTTACCAGTCAAAATTAACTCAGTGAACCCAGATGATGAGCTCCCAATCAGTAAGTTGAAAAATGGCCCAGTCATTGTTCCCATGTGTAATATGGTGGGAGAACTGACTTGGGTGTTTTGCATTTTATCGCAATTGTTGCGGATAGCAAGAGTCGCCACCAACTTTTCTTTTATCCAATAAAGGAAAGGTTGAAAAGAAGAGGAAAGGCCTTTTGAGAATTTTCCTGAGTTCGGGGGGTAGGCTATGAAAAAGGAAGGTGTTAGCACCCTTTTCATCCATAGTTATCTAGAGGCTCTTAGTTGCTAGCTCACTTTGGAATGTTTTGTTTGAAATGTGTTTGTGATAGTTTTGAAAGTATTTTTGATAAGTGCCTTCATTTAGGCGAACTTTGTAATGATTCTCGTCTCTATAAGAATGCATACAAAGTGTTGACTTTTGAAAATATTTCATGGAAAGTGTTGGTGTATTTGAAAGATGTTTTGGTTTGAATTGTTTGTGAGCAAGCAACTACGAATGTTCTAACTACTCAAAAAGTCTTTGTTCATTTCCCACTTCTTTAGATATTTCTATCTTACCATTGATTGATAAGAAGCCCTATCATTGGATGTGAAAGGACAGACGTGCATCACCGTACAGTCATAGAAGGCAACATTGTAGGATATCTTAGTAATTTGTCGTAAGGGTCTAGATCGTTTGCTAAAGGCAACATTGAAGGGTCATCGAGGGACTATGATCTTGTATTCGATGGTCTTTGCTAAAATATCCCACGTTCGAGGGACGTGACTGTTTATTTTAAAGAAACAAGTGTGGGTTAACCCTAGAGTTCCAAGTGTTCAAAGTGTATTGATTTCATGCGTTTTTGTATTGAATTAGGGTTGTCTACTTGTTGATTTTAAGTCTTGCCATACAAACCTTAATTACTAGGAGTATTATTGAAAGCGATAAATTGCGGAAATTTAAAGTTCTACGCTATTACATCTTTTTTGGGGATGGGGATACAAATCCTAAATGGGGGATGAAAGAAATTAAAACCTAATTACTATTACAACCAAATTTAATAATGAATAACAATATCTAAAAATATAAAGATATTGTAAAAATGAAGGAAAATTGTTTTAAAAACTAACTCAGTATGTATTGATACATAATAAATTGCATCGACTAATTCCTGTTTTGCATCGATACATGCACTTATGCATCAATACATATCACTTCTTGCTTTTGGAAATCAAAACCAACTCAGTTTGTATTGATACATAATTGTTTACGCCGGTTCATTTCTATTTTGCATCGACTCATTTGTGTTTTGCATCGACTCATACAAATTTTGTCTCTCTGTAATATGTATTGATAACAATATCTATTGATACATAATGCATTGCATCGGCTCATCCCCTATTTTGTAACTAATATGAGTCGACTCATATGAGATATGTATTGACTCATACTGCAGTTTTACCTCTAACATTTTTCTGTTGCATATATAAATTAGTTCTCAACATATGGTTAATGAAAATGAAAGGTATGCATATGGTTAGCTTCAAGGAAATCATATCTACATTTTATCTTCAAAAATGAACCACTAATGATTCTTGTATGAAGAGTTCAAAGTTAAGAAAACTTACCTTAAAACTGAAATTCGTGTTTTGATTTAGAGTTGTTGTATTGTCTTGGAGAAGTCAAGTTACAGGTGGCTGTTTTTGAGTTTGGAAAATGGTGATAGTAATGTTACAGGAGTTTTTCCTGTGTTTGAACAACTTCTATATGATGTATATGAAGTATTTCGATGGTTTGTTTGGGAAAAACATGCAAGGTATGAGAGATTCAAAGATTTGGACTTCACGGCTCAAAGATGGAGGCTTTATGAACAATTCTAGTTTTTTTAGAGTGAAGGGATTTTGAATGCTTGTTTTCTCTTTTTTTTATCCCCTTTATTTGACAATTGATCTCTCTATTTTATAGTCCAGGGTTTTTGGGAGGTTGAAGTAATCAGATTTGCAAGTATGTTGTGGTTTGGTTGGATTGTAAATGAGAATTCATGACTTTGCATAGTTCCAATGGAGCTTGGCCTATTTTTTAGGAGTGCTATGAAGGTTGTAGATGTTTGATTCTTGTTTTAGTATTGTGTATGTGCATAGGAAACCATCGAGAGGCTCAAGGAGTTGACATTGTGGTTAAGGCCGTGCTTTTCAAGAATGGCAATGGTGCCTTTATGCCATAAATGGAAAGATCTTTTGGACAATGGCTCAAACACTTGGGAATAGCTCAAAATTAGGTGTAAGCATTAAATTATGGTGAGATTTGCAAGTTAGAAGGCCCGCAACACAAGATTATGCAGCATGGCATACAGATTGGATCTCATATTCATCCCAAAATGACTTGTGTTTCAAGACTGGATGCCCAACTTCATGCCTTTGAATCTACTAGCTCGATTATGATAAATTCATGCTCTTGGATGTTTTGGAAAGCTGGAAACATTGTCTACAAATTTCATGTTGACCATTTTGGATAAATCAATTTGGAACCTGATGAAAATTGGCCAAGAAGTTGAGATAAAAAGCTGACCAAAACCTGTTGAAAATTTTTCTAAGTGTTTTATGAAAAATGTCATGACTTTAGGAATTTATAAATAAAAAATCCAAGAAATTCTAGGACTTGATCAGCAAATAAAAGTTATATATCTAATCAAGATCTACAACTTTCTCGTTAAAAGTTTTCTTTGAATCATCTTGCATCTTGGTGAAAAATTGGCATGAAGTATGAAATTATCATGTATAAAAACAACTTAGAAAAATTTCTAAGTCTTGAAAAGTTTGACTTTTCACATTGACTTTTGACTTTCATGATTTCTTAATGATCAAGATTCATATTTTTAATGTCTCGATGAATTGTGATCTTTGAAATCAAATCTTGATCAAAAAGTCAAAGTTTGACTTTTTGTGCATCAGTTGACTTTTCATCAGTTGATCAAATTTCAACTATCAATCAATTGATATTGAGGCATGTTTTGAGCCATGAAATTAGGTCAACATGTTGTATTTGAATCCTTGAGTTTATGCTTCAAGCCATTAGATCATGCATTAGGTAAAAAGTCCCTGATCAGTCAAATACAGTAAAAACCCTAATTATGACAATTTTTCCCTTTTGGTGAATTGAGCCTTTTTCTTGGGGAATTGTGACCCAAACTTGATCAATTGACACATATGACTTCAAAATGTTGATATTGGTCAAAAATCTTGAAGTTTGACTGTAGGTTGACCATAGTTGACTCCTTACCCAATATAGGTGATTTTGGGTCATGTGATCATTTGACTGAGTAATTTTGAGATGCAAGACTTGAAACTTGACATCAACTTTATTGAAGGTCCATAATGATCCATGAAAGTCAATTGGATAATTATAAGTCCAATTGTCCTTGTGAAAATCCAAACCCTAATTTTAGGTATCATTGTTGAGGAGATGACTTGACCTAATCAATACTTGTGCAACCTTGAACCATTGAAGATCTTTGTGAGAAATGTCTTGAGAAAAGAGAGGGAAAATTTGGGGTACAATAGATGCCCCTGTTCAATATTCTTACACTTGAAGAGTTAGATTGGCGGATCCGCCATTCGTGACTTGAAGGTGGAAGATGATTAAACACTAGAGTGCCCAGAAATTTTCACTCGCTGATGTACAAAGTAATGTGTTAGTTGATTTTATCGGGGATGTGCTTAAAGATGCCATTAGAATAGGTGATGAAGAGTTGT
Organism: Vicia faba; assembly: GCA_948472305.1. Taxonomy (NCBI): domain Eukaryota; kingdom Viridiplantae; phylum Streptophyta; class Magnoliopsida; order Fabales; family Fabaceae; genus Vicia; species Vicia faba. Next base: position 375,584,121 of record OX451735.1, on the reverse strand, counting down.
CAGAGATGGGATTATAGACGCCATCCAATGTGATTGCTGATAGATATCGGAATAAGTATCCGAATAAATCTCTGGTCGATTTATACTGAATCAAGCAGAAGTATTTTTCCTATTATTAACTGGAAGAGATAAATCTAACCAGAAGAGTTTGTTGATTGTCTGTCTTTAACTATAAGAGATAAATATAACCAAAAGTGGTTTATCGTTTTCATGTCTTTAACTGGAAGAAATAAATCTAACCAGAAGAGGTACGTTGATTGCATGTCTTTAATTGGAAGAAATAAATCTAACCAGAAGAGGTCTGTCGTTTTCCTGTCTTTAACTGGAAGAAATAAATCTAACCAGAAGAGGTCTGTTGGTTACCTGTCTTTAACTGGAATAAATAAATCTAAACCAGAAGAGGTCTTGTGTTCCTGTTGTGATACGGTGGGAGAACTGACTTGATGTTTTGCGTCTGTGTTTGCAAATGTTTCGGTTTAGCAAGAGTCGCCACCGACTTTTTATTTTATCCTAAGGAAAGGTCAAAAAGCACAGGAAAGACCTTTGAGATGTTTTCTTGGGTTCGGGGAGTAGATTATGAAAAGGGAAGGTGCAAGCACCCTTTTCATCCATGGTTATCCATGGGCTCTTAGTTACTTGTTTAGATCACTTGCTTTTGCTTTTCAATTGTTTGAAATGGTGCTTTGTGTGTGGTTTTGAAAGATTTTTTGAAAAGAAGCCATCGTTGTGGCAACCTTTGTAATGATTCTTGTTTGAATGTATACAAAGATGTTTTTGTCTTTTGAAAAGATTTCAATGTTTGAAAGTTTGTTTTGGGAAATGTTTTGAAATTGTGTGTGTGTGTTTGAAAATAGCAAGGATTGTTTGCAAGAGATCAAGTAACTAGGAGTTATCTACCCTACTCAAAAGTCTTTCCTACACATTTTTATTCCTTTGATATTGTTGTTTTACCATTGTATTTGGTAAACAACCCTATCTTTGGATGTTAAACGGGATAGGCGTGGGTCATCGTATAGATCATGATAGCAATTATGTTAAGTATTTTTGGAAAATTTTTGAGGGACTTGATCATTTTGTTTAGGCAACCAAGATAGCGTCATCGAGGGACTATGATCTTTTGTTTTGTTTTTGTTTTTCCAAAGTACCCAACATGCGTAACATGGCCCATTTTAAGGCAACAAGTGGATTGTAACCCTAGGGGTGCAAGTGTGCATTGTGTTTGATTTTCATGCATTTTTGTCTTTGATTAGGTCAAGCTACTTGTTGATTTTGATTTTGCATACAAACCCTAATTCTCTAACCATGGCATAATTGAAAGCGTAAAGTCCGAGAATTAAAAGTCTAAGCTATTACAACATGATTATGGGGATGGGGGTACAATTTTTGAATGGGGGTGTATTTGACAAGAAATATAAACCCTAGTTTACTATTACATCCAAATTGAATTCAAATGCATAAATAATAAATGGACAATATTTAAATAAACAAAATAAATAAATATATCAAATGAAATGAAATATGCAAAAAAAGGTTTTTGTTTATTTTTGTATGTAAAAATATTTAATGTGAAAAATAAGGAAATAAATAAAAGATTTATTTTTATTAGGTAAAGGGTAAAACCCTAATTTTCTTTAAGAAAATAAATATGTTAATTATTTTATTTATATACAATAAAAATAAAATATTATATGTAAAAAAAAATATATTTGTTAAGTATATTTAATAATAAAAATAAAAGTGTAATATTTTATATTTTTATGCTAAAATATCTAATAAAATAAAAGTATATATATATATATATATATATATATATATATATATATATATATATATATATATATATATATATATATATATATATATATATATATATATATATATATATATATATATATATATATATATATATATATATATATATATATATATATATATATATATATATATATATATATATATATATATATATATATATATATATATATATATATATATATATATATATATATATATATATATATATATATATATATATATATATATATTAATTATATTAAATATGTATAATATAAAATAAAATATGTACAAAATGAAGTATATTTAGAAAAATATTTTTAATGTGAATAAAAATAAAGAACAAAAATAAAAGTATGATTTATATATTATTTTTTCAAGTTTTAATAAATAAGATAAAAGTATTAAATGCTTTTTATGTTAGAAAAATTAAAATAAAATGCAAAATAAATGTGAAAAAATTATGAAAATATTTTTGAGCATTTATTATATTTTGAAATAAATAAATAAAATCAGAAATGAAAACAAAAATGCAAAAATATAAAAATACAAGAAATTGGGCCAGGGGGTGCAAAAAGGAAAATGGGAGGTGCCAATAGTGAGCCAGGCCAAGCCCAACCCACCACTTCATCTTCAACCTTCAGCTTTTGAAAAACGCGCGCGTGCCCTGTACAAACTACCAGATCCTGTATACGAGCTCTATTGCAAAAACACATAACATCAAACTTGTAGAGAATTTCAAGACGATTCCAACCATATAAACAACTTGTCTTAACTCTTAAAGACCAGAGAGAATTTCTCTGGCCCTAAAATTTGACCTAGTTTTTTCAGCATATTCATGGATGAAATTCTCTTACCACACTTAATATAAATGAAAAGTGAGCATCTGTACAACTTCATGCCAATGAACACTACATCTTTTATTCACAAACCTAAGGCTAAATGTTCCTAAATAGAGAGATAGGAAGTTGGAAAAAACCTGTTTCAGCTGACTTCGTGTAGGGCAATGTAGAGCTTTTCAACAAGGCTTGAGATGTCTGGTAGCTTGCTTGAACTTCACTTGACCTTCTCCAATAGCTAGCTTGCCTTGAATGTCCTTGAATCAGCCTTTAAAACTCAACATGCACAAGCTCAAAATGAAAATGGCAAACTCTGTAAATGGAGTTACAATTGGTGTTTGAGGTTTGGGATAGCTTGGGTGAGTTGAAATTAAGGTGTTTGAAGCAACTTGGGGCAAAACGCACGAGCCAAATGAGCTATGGAACTCAAGTTGAAGATTCTGCCCTGTTTTGCCAAGGGAATGTGATTTCTGGATATGGAGTGTTTAGAGGCTCAAACAATCGTGTTTCTAGCTCAAAGGGGTGTGAGAAATATGTTCAAACTGTTCTCATAAGTTGGTATTGGCTGGTGTTCAAATTCTAAGGTTTTGGACAAGTTTCTTGTTTTTGAAGTAAGAATGTGGAAGTGATTGGAACAGGCCTGTACAGGCTATCAAATACCTTGTAACCTCTGCTCTTAGCCCCTCTAATTTGTGGATTTGTTTTGCTGCAAGAGATCTTAGACCAATGCTCAAGGATTATGGTTTGACATAAAGCATACTTAAGCAAAAATGGAAATTTGCCTTTTTCTACTTATGGCTTAATTTTGTGTACAATGTCCAAATGACCAAAACAAAAGCTTAGACTGATGGATTTGCATTTAATTATTGAGTGTGAAGTGGTTTAGAGGCCTGTAAACTAGTGTAAGGCATGCTGACTTGAAATTGCAACTTGTATGAACATGAAAATGCCATGGATGAAAAGTGAGTTTTTGCCAACTTCAAGCCTTCGATTCTCCCTAACCACAAATGTGTTTGAGGAGTTCTTAGACAATTTGGAAAGCTTGCAACATGCCCTATAATACATCTTTGAAATGCAACTTGATATTCCAAGTGGAACCATGTGAAAAATGGCCAAGAAAATAGGTCAAAATCCTGCCTAAACTAGGGCAAAATTTCACTAAGTTAAAAGTTTTAGGGACCCTTGTTCCAAAAATCATAACTTGAGATCCAAGCTTCTTTTGAGAAAACTTTGTGAATAAAAGTTGTAGACTTTGTGGAGGATTACAACTTTCATGTTGGAGGTATTGTTTGAATCCATTTTCATCATGGTGAAAATGTTGGGCAAAGTTAGGAAAAATTAAGAAATTTTCATAACTTAGAAAAATTCTAAGTTATGAAATTTTTCAATTTCAAACCCTAATTTTCAATTTTAGGTTTCTTGATGAACAAGTTTCATATTTTGACACATCTTGATTAAAAATGACCCTTGGCACTTGATTTTGACCAAAAAGTCAAAGTTTGACTTTTCAGTGTACAGTCAAATTTTGATCAGTTGACTGAAAAATTCATCTGTCAATCCAATGCAATTGAGGTCTTTTGAACTTATTGAATAGGTCAAGATGATGCCATTGAGTCCTTCAGTCCATGTTTGAGCCTGATTTTCCATTGGCTAGGTCAAAAAGTCAGAAATTGCCTTTGTACAGTCAAAACCCTAAAAATGACCATTTTGCCCTTTTGGTGGTCTGATCAAATTTCTTGTGGAGTTGTGGTCCAAATTTGATCCAAATTTGATCCAAATTTGATCCAATGGTTCATATTAGTTGATAATGTTGATGTGGGTCAAAATTCATGAGGTTTGACTGTAAATTGACCATATTTGACTTTTTCCACTACACAGCTGATTTCTAGATCAACTGTCCAATTGACTGGGTAAAAATTTTATTCAAGGCTTGAAACCTGGTATGGACAAACTTAGGAGTCCAACATTAAGTATGCAAGTCAATTTGAGCATTGAAGGTCCAAAAATCCCTGTGTAAACTCAAACCCTAATTTAGGTCATCAGTGCAAGGAGATGTCTTGAGCAGAGAAAACCCTGGCTTGATCTTGAGTTCAAAGAGCCTTGTGATGAGAAATGTTGATAAAATGAGAGGGAAAATTTTGGGGTACAACAACTTCCCCTGTTCAATCTTCTTGAACCTGAAGAGTTAGATTGGCGAGTTTGCCTTTCGTGACTCGAAGGTAAAAGAGGATTGGACACTAGAGTGCCCATAAATTTGCACTCGTCAAAACGTAGTTGAGGAAATGGGCTTAAAGATGCCATTTGGAGATGATAGAATCTTGCTAGAGATGGGCTTAAAGATGCCATCCAAAATGTTTGTTGAATATCAGGAGAATGAACATCATAATGGTATCCGAATCTGGAACGTATCTGAGTTGTATCTGGAGATTGGATTTGTATGAGCAAAGGAATGGCATCCGTGTCTGGAGCGTATCCAAGCTGTAACTGTATTTGATTCTTGAATGAATATCAGAATGACTACCGTGTCTGGAGTGTATCTGTATTGTATCGGAGATTTAAATAAGCAACAGAAAGACATCCGTATCTGGAGTATCTCTGGGTTGGGGAATAGGTTTGAATGAGTGACAGAATGGCAACCGTGTCTGGTGCGTATCTTGACTGTATCTTGATTTTGAGATCTGTATGAGTAGCAGAGTGACTTCCGTGTCTTGGAGTGTATCCGTACTATAACCGGGATCTGAAAAAGGCAACATAATGACTTCCATGTCTTGGAGTGTATATGAGCTTGTAGTTGATATTTGAATCTGAATGAGAAATAGAATGGCTTCCATGTCTGGAGCGTATGTAATCTATATCTGATTGCTGAAGTAGGAATGAGTATTAGAATGACCGCCGTGTCTGGGGTGTATCCATACTGTATCTTGACTTGAAATTCTGAATGAGTAATAGAATGACCTCTGTGTTTGGGGTGTATCCATACTGTATCTGAATAAGAGATCTGAATGAGTAGCAGAATGACTCCCACGTCTTGGAGTGTATCTGTACTGTATCTGATATCTTTGAACATTTGTTAACTATAGCTTTTTAATCTCATCCTGAAAAGGGTAAAACGTTAGCTAAAACACAAAGTTATGTTGCATGATATGTATGATGCAATAAAATGTGTTCTATCAATGTTTATGATATATGAATGTAATGCATACACATGTAAGATGATTAGTTGTCCTGCTGAGGAAAATAAATCCTCGATAGCTAGAGATAATGAAATCTTTGACTGCTGCCGGAGAAAGTAAATCCTTGACCGATGCTGGGAATTCCAACAATATTTGATTGTTGAAGATGAGAAATCCTTGCTGACTACTGTTGGGGATAGAAAATCCTTGGCAACCTACGGGGATTATCAAAATTTTGACAACTTCTGTAGGGATGTGTGAATCCTTCATGACTTTCCGGGGAAAATAAGGACAACTCTGACGATCTCTACTGGGGAATTAAAACCTGGGAGGCTTCAACTGGATAAATAAGCACAAGAATCTTCGTTCTCCTGGAAAACAAAACTGTGGGGAGAATGCTTATCCTGCTGGGGAAATCAGGAGTTTGGGTCGTATGCCAATCTACTGGGGTTTTAAGGATGATTGGGGATAAAAGTTAACTATCATCTGATTGATTTTCAGTTTTTTAAGATAACTTGTTGGGGAATTTTGGAGAAACCGGATGATTTCCACGGTGGTTTAAAGGTTGAAGTCTTGGGCTCCGTTGGGAAAGAAAGCTTCATCTTCACTGGGGGATCTGTAGTTCAACATTTTCTGGCTCCGTTGGGGATCAGAAGTTTGGAAACTTAGTTCTGACGGCGATGTATATGTAACTCCGTTGGGGATCTGGAACCTTAACTCCGTTGGGGATATGCATTAGATCCGAATGACATATTGCAGGGGGTTTCTTCTGGAATAGCCTAAAGACGTTTTCCTATACTTTCAACCTATCAGTAATTATCCTTTCTTATTTCGTTTGATTTGTAAGCAGTGATTATATTCAAATGCATATGCTCATTTTAACAAATCATTGGACGTTTTCAAATAAAACATAAGTGTAAAAAGAAAAGGAAAGGCAAGCAAATTTCTGCACTTTGAAGTATTTTTGTATTAACTTTGTGTAAGTATCTTGTACAAAGGAGACAATCATCCTAGTAAGAGAATGTTGTCGTAAAATTGAGAAAAATTTTATACAAAGAAAGATGGCTATGTGCAATAATTCCAGGGGTTCCCATTCTGCTATAGCCTTCATAACTCTGAGTATCTTGTCCATTCGTTTCTTCTTCCGCAAATGATTGGATTGATCAAAAGCCTGAAGCTTGTCCGTGAAGAGATTGTCCTTAAAGTGATCCGACGAGACATAGTCATACGCTTTAATTCCCTAACTTTTGCCTGGACCGCCCTTTCGGGTTTTCGATCCACCGGAAAAACCTTTTTTGCCCAAGTCGCCCTTTCGGGTTTTCAACTTGCTGGGTGTACAGATTTTTTGTTTATCCCTAACTTTTGCCTGAACCTCCCTTTCGGGTTTTCGATTCACCGGGATGCCCATTTCCCAAGTCGCCCTTTCGGGTTTTCAACTTGTCGGGTTGTTTTATGCGTAGTATCTTTTGACTATGTCTGCGTTCGCAGGGTGTGGCAGGTCGTCTCCGTCCATGGTGGTCAGAATCATTGCCCCACCAGAAAAGATATTTTTGATCACAAATGGTCCTTCGTAAGTAGGAGTCCATTTGCCCCTGGGATCACTTTGCGGCAAGATGATTCGCTTGATTACAAGATCCCCGACTTGATATACTTGTCTCTTGACTTTCTTGTTGAAGGCCATGATCATACGCTTTTGATACGCCTGACCATGGCAGACAGTAGTAAGTTGTTTTTCGTCAATCAAGTTAAGTTGATCAAGCCGGGTCTGAATCCAATCGTCTTCACTCAAACCAGCATCCTTCATAATTCTCAAGGAGGGAATCTGAACCTCGATAGGTAAAACAACTTCCATGCCGTATACCAAAGAATAGGGGTTGGCCTAGTTGAAGTGCGTGCCGTGGTACGGTACCCGTGCAGAGCAAACGGTAACATCTCATGCCAGTCCTTGTAAGTGACTGTCATTTTTTGAATGATTTTCTTGATATTTTTGTTCGCATCTTCAACAACACTGTTCATCTTAGGCCGATAGGGAGATGAATTGTGATGTTGAATCTTGAACTGCTCGCACAGAGCGGTGATCATAGTATTATTCAAATTTGTACTGTTGTCAGTGATAATCCTGTCGGGGATACCGTACCGGCATATGAGGTTCTGCTTGACGAAGAGGGCAACCATATTCTTTGTAACGAAGGCGAAGGAAGCTGCTTCGACCCACTTGGTAAAGTAATCAATGGCCACCAGGATGAAATGGTGTCCATTGGATGTTGTAGGTTTGATCTCTCCAATCATGTCGATTCCCCACATCGCGAATGGCCAAGGAGCTGTTAAGACATTGAGAGGAACTGGGGGAATATGTACCTTGTCAGCATAGATTTGGCATTTGTGACAAGTACGGGAATGTTGATGACAATCAACTTCCATGGTAGACCAGTAGTAGCCTGCTCTTAGAATCTTCTTAGCCATCGTGTGACCGCTCGAGTGGGTGCCAAAGGTGCCATTATGTATTTCGGCCATGATCTGCTCAGCTTCAACCTTGTCCACACAACGGAGTAGGACACAATCAAGATTGCGCTTGTATAGGATACCATTTCTTAGAAAGAACTTGGCAGCGAACCTCCTTAAGAACTTTTTGTCATTGACTGAAGCTCCTTCAGGGTATTCTTGTGCTTCGAGATACCTTTTGACGTCATGAAACCAAGGTCGGTCCACCACTTCTTCGGTATTAATCTCCTGACAATGTGCTGGTTCGTCCATTCGTTCGATGGTGATTTGAGGTGCCTCATTATCCCAGTTGAGTTTAAACATTGAATACATTGTAGCCAGAGCACCCTCTAGCTGATTTTCTTCTCGCGGGAAGTGCTCAAAGGTAATCTGCTCGAAATGAGGAAACAATGTCAGGACATGTTCTTTGTATGGGATGAGATTAGGATGTTTAGTGTCCCACTCTCCTTTGATTTGACTGATAACCAAAGCTGAGTCCCCAAATACAATCAAAGATTTGATTCCCAAGTCAATAGCAGCCTTGAGACCAAAGATATAGGCTTCATATTCGGCCATGTTGTTGGTGCAGCTGAAACAAAGTTTAGCAATGAAAGGTGTATGGAAATCTTCTGGAGAGATAAGTACCGCACCAATACCGTTGCCTAGTGAATTTGAAGCACCATCAAAGTACAGGGTCCATCGGGATCCTTGTTCAGGTCCGTCATACGGCCCATTACCTTAATGTTTTCCAATGTCATAATATCCTCGTCAGGGAAGTCGAACCTCATACATTGGTAATCTTCGACGGCTTGATGAGCTAGATGGTCAGCTAGTACACTCCCCTTTATAGCTTTTTGGGTTGTGTACTAGATGTCATACTCAGTCAGGATCATCTGCCATCTAGCGATTCTTCCGGATAAAGCGGGCTTCTCGAAGATGTACTTGATTGGATCCATCTTGGAAATCAGCAAAGTGGTATGTGTCAACATATACTGCCTCAGCCGGAGAGCAGCCCATACCAAAGCGCAACAAGTTTTCTCAAGCAGTGAGTAGCGAGTCTCACAGTCGGTAAACTTTTTGCTAAGATAATAAATGGCATGCTCTTTTCGGCCAGACTCGTCATGTTGGCCCAGTACGCACCCCATTGAATTATCCAAAACAGTCAGATACATGATTAAAGGTCTTCCTTCGACGGGCGGCATCAAGATAGGAGGTTCCAGCAAATACTCCTTGATCTTATCGAAAGCAACTTGACATTCATTGTTCCATTCAACCACCTGATCTTTCTTCAATAGCTTGAAGATTGGCTCACAAGTAGATGTTAGGTGAGAGATGAACCTTGCAATGTAGTTTAAGCGTCCCAAGAAACCTCTGACCTCCTTTTCAGTGCGAGGGGCAGGCATTTCTTTTATAGCTTTGACTTTGGCAGGATCAACTTCAATGCCTTTGTTACTGACGATAAATCACAAAAGTTTACCGGACCTGACTCTGAAAGTTCACTTGCTAGGGTTCAGTCTGAGTTTATATTCCTTCAATCTGACAAACAGCTTTTGCAGATGGTCGAGGTGTTCTTCTTCTATCTGTGAACGGGCTATCATGTCGTCTACATAGACTTCAATATCATGATGTATCATGTCATGAAACAAAGCTACCATGGCTCGCTGATAGGTTTCCCCAGCATTCTTCAGTCCGAATGGCATCACTTTATAGCAGAAGGTACCCCACTGCGTAACAAAAGTAGTCTTCTCCATGTCTTCGAGGGCCATTTTGATCTGGTTGTATCCCGAGAATCCATCCATGAAGGAAAATACCTTGTGTTGAGTTGTGTTGTCAACCAAGATGTCAATGTGTGGTAGTGGAAAATCATCTTTAGGGCTAGCCCTACTTAAGTCTCTATAATCCACACACATTCTGACTTTGTCGTCCTTCTTAGGCACGGGCACAATGTTGGCGACCCATTGTGGATAGGAAGTAACAACCAGAAAGCCAGCATTGAACTGTTTCATCACCTCAACTTTGATCTTTTCGGACATGTCGGGCCTCATTCGACAGACTTTCTGTTTGATTGGTGGACAATCTTCTCTTGTAGGGAGACGGTGAACCACAATATCTATATCCAGTCCCGGCATGTCTTCATAGGACCAGGCAAAGATTTCAACATATTCATTCAACAGCTGAACTAAACGCTCTTTGATACCTGGCTCCAGGTTGGCACCCACTTTAACCTCTTTCTTGTCTTCCTCTGTTCCCAAATTGATAGTCTCTAACAACTCTTCATGGGGCAGAATAGCCCTTTCTTCTTGTTGCAAAAGTCTAGCTAACTCTCCAGGCACTTCACAGTCTTCATCACCTTCGTTCTCGGCATGATTGACCAAATCTTCAGAGTCACTGAAGGCCAAAGCAGAATAGTCTCCCATGGAATCCGGAGTGGATGGGTACCTGCATTTTGTGAGTGTGGGTGTGTGTAAGGGATAGCCATCCTTAAACAAAATAAAATGTAAAAGGAAAGAAAATGAACACAACAGTTTATAGATGAAAACATCCATGATTCATTAAAAATGGCATATGAAAATGAAGAATCAAAACCCTTACAAATGGACCTATACGCCCCGGGTAAGGCATAAGGCGAAAAGAGTGTACAAATTGTTTAATTATTACAGACCAAACAGGAAATGTTCAAAGATAAATTATTGATTGATGAAAGTAATGGGAACGAAGTCTTTCGCCTCCCAGCTGCTTAATCCTCCTTCAATGGTTGGAAAGATCCAATCTTCCAAGTTGCCTTCTTCATTATCATCTTCCAAAGCATGAACTCCATGGTGAGTGATTTTTAGGGGTGGTCCTCCAGCCCGGGAGCGACGCACAGCTTTCTGGCCAGCAGCAGTGAAACATAATCCGAACTTATCTGTCTTGTGGGGAAAATCTGGCAATTTCCCCCACACTGTACTTCCTCCTTCTTTGATTACAGCCTCTGCATCTTTAAGGGATGACATTTGGGACAAAGGCTTGGTAGGAACATCAATCATTTCCTTTGCTACTGCGACTTCAGGAGAAACCTCTTCAAAGTGTTGGAAAGGTGTTTCTATGAATTTGCCATCTAACTTCACATAGCGGAAAGAGTTAAGGTGACTTATCATATACTCCTCCTCACCATGAACCGTTATAATCTTACCCTGAACTGGGTACTTGAGCATCTGGTGTAGAGAAGAAGTGACTGCCCCAGCGCTGTGGATCCATGGCCTTCCCAACAGGCATGAATATGAAGGACGGATGTCCATCACATAAAAAGTAGAGTTGAAAAATTCTGTACCCACTTTGATTGGGATGTCCACTTATCCGTGAACCATCCTCTTAGAACCTTTGAAGGCTCTAACAACGATATTACTGGGCTTCAGGGTCAAACCTTCATAGTCCAATCTGTCCAACGCCTTTTTTGGTAGAACATTTAAAGATGAACATGTATCAACCAGAACATGAGCAAGTGTGGTCCCCCTGCATTCTAGCGAGACATGCAGTGCATCATTATGCTTTCTTCCCTTAGGGGTCAAATCAACATCAGAGAAGCCAAGACCATTATCGGCTGTAAGGCTAGCCACGCACTCTTGAAACTGATATGCAGAAGTTTCTTGAGGCACGTGTGCTGTCTTTAAAAATTTGATCAAGGCTTTGGCATGAGCCTTGGAGCAGAGTAAGAGAGCCAGCATGGAGATTTTTGAAGGGGTTTGCCCTAGCTGCTCTACGACATCATAGTCGCTCTTCTTAATTATCTTTAAGATTTCTTCCATCTCTTTTTGGGTGGTCTCGGGGATGATCAAAGTCTGAGCCTTCGTCCGGACAGACACTTCTTGGATCCCCTTACCTTTTTCGGTGGTAACAACAGAGGGTTCAATTTTGGGAGTAACAATCTCTTCAATAACTGGACTTTGCACAAACGGCTTGATAGGTATAGAAGCTCTTGAGGGTCGAAGACTGCTCGTAGAGGAGCAATCTCCGGAGAGAAGATCCTTCCGCTACGAGTTATCTTGCTTGTCCCTGCAATATTCCCTATATCATGGATTTCTTCATCGGAATTATCTTTAGCTGATTCGATCTGCTTGACACCATGGTAGAAGACATCTCCTCCGTAATTCCATGGTATCTTCTTGTTAGATTTATACGGGATAGGCCCCGACATGGTAATTTTTAGCGGTACAAACTTAGGATCAGGCATAATCTTAACAGGCCTTTTGCAGGTCTTGGAAAGATTGTCGGAGATGGTGATTATAGAAATTTCATTGATTGAAGTAACAAAGGTAACAGGAGTAACATGAGTGATAGTAGCAACATGAGTTTTATGAAAGAGGATCTCTTGGGTATCCATCAGGCGTTGGATGCCTGATTTCAACAGTGGGCAGTCGGTTTGCATGGTTGAACAAAAGTAATAGTCTTTTCCATAGCCTGGGAATATCCCGACTTTCAACAGATTCAATTTAATCATTGGCAACGGAGTCATTAATTCATCAACAGTGGTGACATGAAGATTCTCCACAATTGCATGGACATTATGACCATGTTTTGGCATAGGAGCGGATATCACATTAGGTTTTTCGGGGGCATCAAACTCTACCTCCTTGGCATCTATCAAATCTTAGATCTTGTTTTTAGGAGCCCAACAGTTATTGGTATCATGCCCTACACTGTCCGAGTGGTATGCATATTTTGCATTGGAATGATAATAAGGAGAAGAGGTATTGGGGTTTTTCGGCACTTCTTTCAAGTTGGTAAGGTTCAGCTTTAACAGATGTGGGAGGACCTGAGCCGGTGTCATATTGATTTGGGTGAATTGTCGTTGTGGCCTTTCTACCCTTTACTGGTTAACTCTTGGTTGATTGCTGCGAGGTTGATCGGTTGAGGAGTTTTGGATCATCACAGCCCCCACCGTTGGTCGGCGCTCTGTTCTCCCTTGGTTTCTTTTGGTGTGAACAGCAGAAACTTCCTTCTTGGCTGGGAAGGTCTTCTTAATAGCAGTGGAAGCGGAAGCATCTTTCTAAATTTTACCACTCTTAATGCCAGCCTCGACCCTTTCATCGGTCAGAATTAATTTGGTGAACCCTGCAGATGAGCTCTCGATCAAGTGATTGAAGAAGGGACCTGATAGAGTCCCCAGAAACATGTCAACCAGCTCTCTATCCGACAATGGTGGTTGCACCCTTCCAGCCAAATCTCGCCACTTCTGGGCATACTCCTTAAATCCCTCGTTAGAGGCCATACCCATACTCTGTAGTTGAGTACGAGTAGGCGCTAAATCTGCATTGTATTGGTATTGTCGGTATAAAGCAGCAGCTAAATCTTCCCAGTTATGAACATCAGACCTCTCAAGTTGATAGAACCAGTCCAATTGCGTACCCGACAAACTATCTTGAAAAAAGTGGACCCAAAGATCCTTATCAGAAGAGTGAGGTTGGATCTTTCTGACGTAGGACCTCAAATGCATCTTCGGACAGGACAAACTGTCGTATTTAGCAAATGTAGGTACTTTGAACTTGGGAGGAATGACGATCCCAACAACCAACCCTAGCTCTTCGAAATCTAACCCAGGTACCCTTTGCAACTCCATGGCTGCCAACCGATCCTCAAGATTTTTATACTTATCATCTGCCGGAGGGTATTGCTGCTCGGAGTAATCTTCATCCTCTTCCTCTTCTTCTTCTTCAGCTTCAAATTCGGAGGGCATTGCAACTCCCTTTCCTTTACCAACCCCTTCGTCAGACGTCGAGGGGAACTCCATAACTCTCCTAGCCTGATGCTCAAATCTTCTTCCCATAGTGGCTACCCCAACTCTTTTCTTTTTCTTCCTTTCTGGTTCCTTCTCTTTCTCTAACAATGCTTTAAGATCCTCTTGACCCTTTGCTAAGGTCATGAGGAGTTGTTGGAATTGCGAATTCTGTGCTTGCAGATCTTTAACCGTCTACTCTATATCCATCTTGCTGAAATAAACAACAGAAAGATAAGGAAACCTGGTGTGAAGACCTGTTTATGCATATGATGAATGATATGTTATTCATGTAATGCATTCAAGGATTCAGAAATTCAAAGTTGTTGTAAACAAAAAGAACACACGTCATATTAATAAGAAGAAATTTGTTAGTACATAAATGCCCCATGGGCAAAATATTACAAAGCTTCTTAATGTAAAAAGACATTGCGCATCCTCTTTGGCGCGATGTAAGTGTTAAAAGTCTCCTCTTTGTGAAGTCGGCGGGTAAGCTCCAAAACCTTCTTCTCACTGGAATAGAAGTTGGCTTCAAAAGTATTCCGCTCCTCCTTGAGCTGTATCAAACTCTTTTGCAATTCTTCCAATGATGTTGGCATGTCAGGATGTAGGAGGGTGTATGGAACCTCTCCTTCCATAACAGGCTCTTTGATCATGGGGAGAATGTGGGGGTACGGCATCATAAGACTCTGGGCGCGGGTTCGTACCAACTTGAGGTAAGGCTCAAGGGGATGGAATTCTTGTGCCCTAGTGTCTTACTATCCACTTTGTTGGGCATCCTCCAAGCTCTGATAAACCTTTGTCGAATTCCTTGAGCGTTGTTGTCGAAGTCAAAAACCAAGTCAGGAATCAACATATCATGAGGGCCATCCCTTCAGGCATACCCAAATTGTCTCAGAGCTAAACAGGGGTTGTAGGTAATGCCCCCTCTAATGCCAAGTAATGGGACATTAGGGAATTCTCCGCAACGATCAATGATGATGACATTTTCTCTAGACTGAGAACACCAATGAACATCAGAATGTGTGAGGGTCATCAACCGTTGTGACCACCTTAATCCCTGCTCATTCTTCAAAACTGTTTGGGGAAGGTGAGAAATAAACCACGTTGCTAGAAGAGGAGTACAGCACATGAGAACACCTCTTTTCCTCATTGTTCGTATGTGAAATGAGTGTAGGATGTCCCCAAGCAATGTAGGCACAGGATTCCGAGAGATGAAAATATTGACGGCATTCACATCTATAAGCTGATCAGGGTTTGGGAACAAGACCAACCCATAGATAAGAAGTGCCACAATCTCTTCAAAATCTTGTAGATCTAGAGAATTCTAGCAATCTTGTGCCTTCTCAAATAGAAACTTTGCCAAGAAACCCTTGACACCACTTCTAGTTTCCCAATGACCTTTGATATCAGATGGTTGCAAGTGTAAGGCTTGAGCAACATCTTCAGGCTTTGGTTCTCTTTCTGTACCGTTGTAGGGTAGTTGATGGAGAATAGGAATCCTCAGGAGTTGAGAAAATTCCTCCAAAGTAGGTACTAGTTGGTAATTAGGGAATGTGAAACAGTGGTGTAGGGGGTCAAAGAACTGGAAGAGAACTTTCACCATGTCTTCTTCAATGTTGGAGTTGACCAAGTTGAGAAGTCTACCATGTCTTTCACTGAAGGGAGAATTCTCTAGAATCTTGGAAGTAAGCTCCTTGAGTAGAGGAGGGATTCTCACAAGGTTGACCTGAATTATTTTCCTGCGAAGAGGTTCTATGACCTACTAAACAAGAACAAAAATGAAGATCCAAACCCTTGAAATGGTTAGTGGATTCATATGATGCTTTATAATGTTCATGATGTATGCACAAGCATATGTACAAGCAAATCACACAAGATTCTAGTTTCAGTCTTGCATGAGGTTTCATAGGTAAGTACCCTCTTGAAGTTAGTTGGCTCAACCTGTCCTATATATAGTAACCGGGTTCTAAGGAGCTCAATATCACTAGATTATTTTATGTGTTCATTGTTTCAGTTTAGCCACTTAACTGGTGACCGAAATATTCCAAGAAAACAACCCTCAATGAGTGTAGTATCGAGTATCTACCAACTTCGGTTTGCACCAAAGCCGGTCATCTCACCACCCCTAATAAGGCCAAGATGGTCAAGTAAGGTTCTAAGAGTTCATTAGTGCTTCATGACATCACTCAGCGGCCCCGTATTCTCTTTGATTGACTCAAAGGCTACCGGTACTCACAAATATGTCGCACTAATATAGCTATTGCTTCAACCATGTCGGTATACCCCGCACAGTTTCCACAACGTATTGCTATTTACCTATGAATGTTTCCCCAAATCAGGGTGGAGGATTCAAACCCAAACAAGAGAACCAAATGTAAAGCAATCAAAGCAAACAATATAAGCATGCAAAGGTGATCTAAACCCTAAGGTTACTTCACTTTTAGTCATGATCCCCAGCAAAGTCGCCAGTTCTGTGATACGGTGGGAAAACTGACTTGAGGTTTTGCGTTTGTGTTTGCAAATGTTTCGGTTTAGCAAGAGTCGCCACCGACTTTTTATTTTATCCTAAGGAAAGGTCAAAAAGCACAGGAAAGACCTTTGAGATGTTTTCTTGGGTTCGGGGAGTAGATTATGAAAAGGGAAGGTGCAAGCACCCTTTTCATCCATGGTTATCCATGGGCTCTTAGTTACTTGTTTAGATCACTTGCTTTTGCTTTTCAATTGTTTGAAATGGTGCTTTGTGTGTGGTTTTGAAAGATGTTTTGAAAAGAAGCCATCATTGTGGAAACCTTTGTAATGATTCTTGTTTGAATGTATACAAAGATGTTTTTGTCTTTTGAAAAGATTTCAATGTTTGAAAGTTTGTTTTGGGAAATGTTTTGAAATTGTGTGTGTGTGTTTGAAAATAGCAAGGATTGTTTGCAAGAGATCAAGTAACTAGGAGTTATCTACCCTACTCAAAAGTCTTTCCTACACATTTTTATTCCTTTGATATTGTTGTTTTACCATTACATTTGGTAAACAACCCTATCTTTGGATGTTAAACGGGACATGCGCGGGTCATCGTATAGATCATGATAACAATTGTGTTAAGTATTTTTTGCAAATTTTTGAGGGACTTGATCATTTTGTTTAGGCAACCAAGATAGCGTCATCGAGGGACTATGATCTTTTGTTTTGTTTTTGTTTTGCCAAAGTACCCAACATGCGTAACATGGCCCATTTTAAGGCAACAAGTGGATTGTAACCCTAGGGGTGAAAGTGTGCATTGTGTTTGATTTTCATGCATTTTTGTCTTTGATTAGGTCAAGCTACTTGTTGATTTTGATTTTGCATACAAACCCTAATTCTCTAATCATGGCATAATTGAAAGCGTAAAGTGCGAGAATTAAAAGTCTAAGCTATTACAACATGATTATGGGGATGGGGGTACAATTTTTGAATGGGGGTGTATTTGACAAGAAATATAAACCCTGGTTTACTATTACATCTAAATTGAATTCAAATGCATAAATAATAAATGGACAATATTTAAATAAACAAAATAAATAAATATATCAAATGAAATGAAATATGCAAAAAAAGGTTTTTGTTTATTTATGTATGTAAAAATATTTAATGTGAAAAATAAGGAAATAAATAAAAGATTTATTTTTATTAGGTAAAGGGTAAAACCCTAATTTTCTTTAAGAAAATAAATATGTTAATTATTTTATTTATATACAATAAAAAAAATTATATGTAAAAAAATAATATTTATTAAGTATATTTAATAATAAAAATAAAAGTGTAATATTTATTTTTATGCTAAAATATCTAATAAAATAAAAGTATATATATATATATATATATATATATATATATATATATATATATATATATATATATATATATATATATATATATATATATATATATATATATATATATATATATATATATATATATATATATATATATATATATATATATATATATATATATATTAATTATATTAAATATGTATAATATAAAATAAAATATGTACAAAATAAAGTATATTTAGAAAAATATTTTTAATGTGAATAAAAATAAAGAACAAAAATAAAAGTATGATTTATATATTATTTTTTCAAGTTTTAATAAATAAGATAAAAGTATTTAAATGCTTTTTTTGTTAGAAAAATTAAAATAAAATGCAAAATAAATGTGAAAAAATTATGAAAATATTTTTGAGCATTTATTATATTTGGAAATAAATAAACAAAATCAGAAATGAAAACAAAAATGCAAAAATATAAAAATACAAGAAATTGGGCCAGGGGGTGCAAAAAGGAAAAAGGGAGATGCCAATAATGAGTCAGGCCAAGCCCAGCCCACCACTTCATCTTCAACCTTCAGCTTTTGAAAAACGCATGCGTGCCCTGTATAAACTACTAGATCCTGTATACAAGCTCTATTGCAAAAACACATAACATTAAACTTGTAGAGAATTTCAAGACGATTCCAACCATATAAACAACTTGTCTTAACTCTCAAAGACCAGAGAGAATTTCTCTGGCCCTAAAATCTGACCTAGTTTTTTCAGCATGTTCATGGATGAAATTCTCTTAGCACACTTAATATAAATGAAAACTGAGCATATGTACAGCTTCATGGCAATGAACACTACATCTTTTATTCACAAACCTAAGGCTAAATGTTCCTAAATTGAGAGATATGAAGTTGGAAAAAACCTGTTTCAGCTGACTTCGTGTAGGGCAATGTAGAGCTTTTCAACAAGGCTTGAGATGTCTGGTAGCTTGCTTGAACTTCACTTGACCTTCTCCAATAGCTAGCTTGCCTTGAATGTCCTTGAATCAGCCTATAGAACTCAACCTGCACAAGCTCAAAATGAAAATGGAAAACTCTGTAAATGGAGTTACAGTTGGTGTTTGAGGTTTAGGATAGCTTGGGTGAGTTGAATGGAAGGTGTTTGAAGCAACTTGGGGCAAAACGCACGAGCCAAATGAGCTATGGAACTCAAGTTGCAGATTCTGCCATGTTTTGCCAAGGGAATGTGATTTCTGGCTATGGAGTGTTTAGAGGCTCAAACAATCGTGTTTCTAGCTCAAAGGGGTATGAGAAAGATGTTCAAACTGTTCTCATAAGTTGGTATTGGCTAGTGTTCAAGTTCTAAGGTTTTGGAAAAGTTTCTTGTTTTTGAAGTAAGAATATGGAAGTGATTGGAACAGGCCTGTACAGGCTATCAAATACCTTGTAACCTCTGCTCTTGGCCCCTATAATTTGTGGATTTGTTTTGCTGCAAGAGATTCTGGACCAATGCTCAAGGATTATGGTTTGACATAAAGCATACTTAAGCAAAAATGGAAATTTGTCTTTTTCTACTTATGGCTTAATTTTGTGTACAATGTCTAAATGACCAAAACAAAAGCTTAGACTGATGGATTTACATTTAATTATTGAGTGTGAAGTGGTTTAGAGGCCTGTAAACTAGTGTAAGGCATGCTGACTTGAAATTGCAACTTGTATGAACATGAAAATGCCATGGATGAAAAGTGAGTTTTTGCCAACTTCAAGCCTTCGATTCTCCCTAACCACAAATGTGTTTGAGGAGTTCTTGGACAATTTGGAAATCTTGCAACATGCCCTATAATCCATATTTGAAATGCAACTTGAGATTCCAAGTGGAACCATGTGAAAAATGGCCAAGAAGATAGGTCAAAATCCTGCCTAAACTAGGGCAAAATTTCACTAAGTTAAAAAGTTTTAGGGACCCTTGTTCCAAAAATCATAACTTGAGATCCAAGCTTCTTTTGAGAAAACTTTGTGAATAAAAGTTGTAGAATTTGTGGAGGACTACAAATTTCATGTTAGAGGTTTTGTTTGAATCCATTTGCATCATGGTGAAAATGTTGGGCAAAGTTAGGAAAAATTAAGAAAATTTCATAACTTAGAAAAATTCTAAGTTATGAAAATTTTCAATTTCAAACCCTAATTTTCAATTTTGGGTTTCTTGATGAACAAGTTTCATATTTTGACACATCTTGATGAAAAATGACCATTGGCACTTGACTTTGACCAAAAAGTCAAAGTTTGACTTTTTAGTGTACAATCAAATTTTGATCAGTTGATTGAAAAATTCATCTGTCAATCCAATGCAATTGAGGTCTTTTGAACTTGTTGAATAGGTCAAGATGATTCCATTGAGTCCTTGAGTCCATGGTTGAGCCTGATTTGCCATTGGCTAGGTCAAAAAGTCAGAAATTGCCTTTGTACAGTCAAAAACCCTAAAAATGACCATTTTGCCCTTTTGGTGGTTTGATCAAATTTCTTGTGGAGTTGTGGTCCAAATTTGATCAAATGTTTCATATGAGTTGATAATGTTGATGTGGGTCAAAATTCATGAGGTTTGACTCTAAATTGGCCACAATTGACTTTTTCCCCTACGCAGCTGATTTCTAGATCAACTGTCCAATTGACTGGGTAAAAATTTGATTCAAGGCTTGAAACTTGGTATGGACAAACTTAGGAGTCCAACATGAAGTATGAAAGTCAATTTGAGCATTGAAGGTCCAAAAATCCATGTGCAAACTCAAACCCTAATTTAGGTCATCGGTGCAAGGAGATGTCTTGAGCAGAGCAAACCCTGGCTTGATCTTGAGTTCAAAGAGCCTTGTGATGAGAAATGTTGATAAAATGAGAGGGAAAATTTTGGGGTACAACACCTGTCATTAACGGGAAGAAGTAAATCTATCCAGAAGAGGTCTTATGTTTTGTTGATTGACTTTTCCTGCAAGCAAGAGAGTTAGTTGCATGCAGATGTATGCATGGCATAATGATGTTCTCAAAATAAATGAGACTATGATATATATACATTTTGTATGTATATGTCATGATTTATGAATGTGAAATGTTATTGAAGTAAATCTTTGTCTGGAAGATAAATCCTTGACACCTGCTGGAGTGATTTGGGAAGCTAAATCCCAAACTACTGCTGGAGATGAAGAGTATGTGTATCTTCAACCTTGCTTAGAGTGCTTTCATTGGGAAATCTTGTTTGTTGTTTGAGGAAACTCTATGGGGAATGTTGATTTCTGCTTGGGGAATAGAGTTCAAGAACCTTTGGTTGTCCATCGCTCTACTGGGGAATTTAATTCTTATTTACCCCGACTGGGGATAAAAGAGATGGTTAAATTTTGGTCTTGGAGAGGATATTTGACTTTCATCTGATCGAAATCCAAGCTTTGCAGCAACTTTCTAGGGAGGATGAAGTTAACTGTTATCTGGTCGGATTCCAGGCTTCGCAACAACTTTATGGGGAGGATGAAGTTAACTGTTATCTGGTCGGATTCCAGGCTTCACAACAACTTTCTGGGGAGGATGAAGTTAAAATATTATCTGGTCGGATTCAAGGCTTCGCAAAAAATTTGTAGGGAGAATGAAGTTAATTGTTATCTGGTCGGATTCCAGGCTTCACAGTAACTTTTTGAGGAGGATGAAGTTAACTGTTATCTGATCGAATTCCAGGCTTCGCAGCAACTTTCTACGGAGAATGAACTTAACTGTTATCTGGTCGGATTCCAGGCTTCATAGCAACTTTCTAGGGAGAATGAAGTTAATTGTTATCTGGTCAAATTTCAGGCTCTCATCATATTTCTGAGGAGGATGAATTTAACTGTTATCTAATTGGATTCCAGGCTTCGCAGCAACTTTATGAGGAGAATGAAGTTAACTGTTATCTGGTCAGATTCCAGGCTTCGCATCAACTTTCTAGAGAGAATGAAGTTAACTATTATCTGGTCGGATTCTAGGCTACGCAACAAATTTTGGAGGAGGATGAAGTTAACTAGTATCTGGTCGGATTCCAGGCTTCGCATCAACTTTCTAGGGAGAATGAATTGAACTGTTATCTGGTCAGATTCCAGGCTTCATAGCGACTTTCTAGGGAGAATGAAGTTAACTATTATCTGGTCGAATTCCAGGATTCGCAGCAACTTTCTAAGGAGGATGAAGTCAACCGTAATCTGGTTGGATTCCAGGCTTCGCAACAACTTTCTAGGCAGAATGAAGTTAACTATTATCTGGTCAGATTCAAGGCTTCGCAATAACTTTTTAGGGAGAATGAAGTTAACTGTTATCTGGTCAAATTCCAGGCTTCGCAGCAAATTTCTAGGGAGGATGAAGTTAACTGTTATCTGGTCGAATTCTAGGCTTCGCAGAAACTTTCTAGGTAGGATAAAGTTAACTGTTATCTGGTGAGATTCCAGGCTTCGCAGCCACTTTCTGGGGATAGTAACAACTTCGTTGAGGACAAGGGGTTTTGTCTGTTGATTTGTAATAGTATGGGAAAAGACTCGTGGTGGGGAAACTGGAGTTTGTTGGGGAAATAATCCCTGTTGAGAAGAATAATTTTGAAACCTTACCGGGGACATGAATTCTTTCATGCAAGGTTCATTTTTTTAGTTAAGGCCACACTCAGCTGGGGAGAGGATTTTCAGGAGATTGGAACTTCGCAGGGAGACTGTATGAATTCAAGTTTGTAGGGATAATCTTTTTAAAGTGATTCTATGGGGATATCCATGAATTTGGCCTTATGGGGATTTGTGGATGGGTTGAACTCTATCTTCTCCTAGAGTCCTTAGTAAATGTTGATCTGAGTGACAAATCTTTTACTAATAGACAAAATGATGAGATAACAGGACATAGTCGTACACTTTAATCCCTAACTTTTGCCTGGACCGTCCTTTCAGATTTTTAGTCCAACGGGATACCCTTTTCTGCCCAAGCCCCCTTTTAAGGTTTTTGACTTGTCGGGTGTATAATCTTTTGTATACATCCCTAACTTTTGCTCAAACCTTTTGGTTCGCCGGGATACCCTTACTTTTGCCTAAGTATGTCAACTTAGCGGGTCTCTTTTCATGCGTAGTATTTTCTGACTATGTCCATGTTCATAGGGTGTGGAGAATTGTCAATGTATATGGTAGTAAGTGTGGTAGCAATGCCAGAAATTATTTGCTCGATCACCTGTGACTTTTTTATGTGGGAACCTTTTTTCCCCTAGGGTTAGTCTAGTGCACTTTGTTGTTTGACCAAATGTCTGATAGTCTTAAACTTCCTAGGTATCTTTTCTAAGAATTGTCATGGAAGGATCCGAAGACATGATACTGACACCATCTGATACTACTGGCACAGACAAGCAATTTGGTGGTATCGGAGGTTTTCATAGTGGATTTTGTTCAAACCCATGATCAATGTAACATTGCCTCCAAGTGATCTGGATGAAAATATGCCCCTGGATATTTAGCACTTCTTGAGATATTCTTTGAATCTCGACTTAACTTCCCCAGATAGTCATGTCATTGCCCCTTGATTATGAGAGGTTTGTCATTAGAGGCGTATTTCCCTTTGAAGTGATTCTGTTTGTTGAGAGAGTTTTCGTTCATTGGATATTCGTCGTGCGAATTTCTCCATTCTAAAACAATAAGCCATATGCAAACAGTGGTATTCAAACAATGCAAAGTTTATGTCTGTCTTGAATTTTTTTTTGAAAAATGCACTTTTAATGAGCAACAAAAATATGAATTCAACTTAGGATCTACAGTAAACCTTACAAGAGTCAGGATACCTTTTGTAACAGCATGCTTTCGAACTAACCCATGCTTCAGTTAGGACTTTTAAATGGTTGTAACATCGCCTGGTTCACAGTTTAAGAAACAAAGGATAAAGCTCAAAGTGTATTTGTACCCAACCTATTCTCCATGATGTTCTCCAGTCATATACTCAGTTAATTGCGCGTTTGGATTCCAATTGATTCTGGGATGGTTTTTTTAGGCAATGGTTTGGATACTGGAAGTTTATTTAGGAAGTCAGCCATTTGTGTAACATTTTTCATGTTGTCGAGGATTTGTAGCGACCTCTTTTTTTTATTACCCCTAGATTTGTCTAACTGCTCTTATTTTGAGATTGCAGCCAGCGGGATGCCCCAGTTTTTCTTAAGTCTCCTTCATAGGTTTTGACCTAGTGGCTTTTCTTTTGAGAGGTAAAGAATGCCTATTTTATGGGGAACCAACACCATCTTTTGATTCAGAAGGATATTTTAGTTGTGAAGTGACAGCTTATGACTGAATGCGCCTTTGGATTAACTGAGAAACTACCTTGCCCCGGGTTATCACTTAAAGGTTTCAATTTGTGTGAAAAAGAAAACTCCTACTTCTTATGCTCAAAGGGGTTGATTAGGTATTATCTTCCTTATAAATCCACTATTTGGGGTTTGAAACAATGTTTGTACATCATCAGCAAAGTCTGTCCAAAAGCATACTGTATGAGATTATGGTATTGTTTTCATCACCCTCCCTCTAAAGGATTACGGCTTGTAGTCGGGAGTTGAATATCATACAAAGAGGTAAAAACATAATTTTAATATAGTGAAAACGAATGGATTAACTCAAGACAAAAATATGCTATGCATTAGTGAGAACAACCAAAGTGTGACATAAAGATAAATTTTTAAGCAAGGAAAGAAATTACAACTGAAAATTCGAATGAACAAAAGTTTATCCGCTTAAACTTGTCGCTTTAGATGGTATGCCTTTGAGGGCTGACAGAAAAGCTCAATTTGACCATCTTGTGTGAATTCCATTACTTCTTCATCGATCAGGTCTTGAATCTTGTTTTTTCAACGCCCAACAATGGTTAGTGTCATGTCTATGACTGTTGGAGTGGTATGCACACCTTTCTTCATGTTTGTAATGGGGAGCAGCAGTATTGGGTTTTTGAGGAGGCTCCTTCAATGTAACCAGCTTGGCCTCCAACATATGATGCAATTCTTGAGCCAAGGACATGTTGATCTCGGTAAATTGTCTTTTGGGCGTATCTTGCTTACACTGACTACCATGTCATTGTTGGCAAGGTCGTTGTGGGACTCACGGCGTAGTAGCCATTTTGGAAGGTGTTCTCTCGACCAAACCAACTTCTTGTCTTATCGGGGGATGATTAATGACTTGATCCCCAATCTTAACTATTTATTTCATATGGTTGCATCCGTCTTGATGAAGCTTTTTGACAAGAATTCTCAACTCTTCTTGTCCCCGAGCTAAGTTTTAGATAAGAGCCATATGTCCCAACATTTGGATTCTCATTGTTGCTATCTCCTCTTGCAATTGTCTCATCTGGCCCTCCTTGTTGTCTTCAGGATTTTTATTGTTTATGCTCTCAATGAGAAGTGCTTTCACTTCTTCTTACCCCTTGGACAAGTTTAGGAACAAATCTTGAAGCTGAACATTTTGGGTCTGAAGATCTTGGACAGTCTGCTCGAGAGCCATTTTTGCTGAAATAAATAGTAAGCGGATGAGAAAGCCTGTATAGGGAAAACTTGTCATGATATGATGTATTGTATATTGATGCAATGTTTCCAAGTATCTCGCGGGGTAAACACAAGAAGATGTTAGAAGTTGAATTTTGACTACAACTTTGGTTGAAGAACTTCGTATCGTTGAATGTCCTTCCACGAGTATCAACCAACTTCAAACTGCACTAAATCCGGCTATCTCACGACTTTCTAGTGGCCAAGTTATTCAATTAAAGGTTCTACGGTCAGTTAGTGCTTCATGACACTACACAGCGGCCTTGTATTCTCCTTGACTGGACTCAAAGGACACCGGTACCAACAAATGTGTCACACTAACGTAGCCATCGCTTCAACCATGTCGGTATACACTGCATAGTCCCTATAATCTATTGCTACTTACCTAATAATGCCTCAGATCCGGGTAGAGGATCTATACAAAACCCAAACATAACCCATAATTTTAAGCATACAAATCAAGCAAGTAAAGCAATAAAGGTGATCTAGCTCTTAAGCTAACCCCACTTTTTAATTCCCCAGCAGATTCGCCAATTCTGTAATATGGTGGGAGAACTAACTTGGGTGTTTTGCATTTTATCGCAATTGTTGCAGATAGCAAGAGTCGCCACCGACTTTTATTTTATCCAATAAAGGAAAGGGTGAAAAGAACATGAAAGACCTTTTGAGAATTTTCTTGAGTTCGAGGGGTAGGTTATGAAAAGGGAAGGTGTTAGAACCCTTTTCATCTGTAGTTATCTGCGGGCTCTTAGTTGCTAGCTCACTTTAAAATGCTTTGTTTGAAATGTGTTTGTGATAGTTTTGAAAGTATTTTTGAAAAGTGCCTTCGTTTAGGCGAACTTTGTAATGATTCTCGTCTCTATAAGAATGCATACAAAGTGTTGAATTTTGAAAATATTTCATGGAAAGTGTTGGTGTATTTGAAAGATGTTTTGATTTGAAATGTTTGTGAGCAAGCAACTACAAACGTTCTACCTACTCAAACAGTCTTTGTTCATTTCCTACTCCTTTAGATATTGTTATCTTACCATTGATTGATAAGAAGCCCTATCATTGGATGTGAAAGGACATGCGTGCGTCATTGTACATCCATAGAAGGCAACATTGTAGGACATATTTGCAATTTGTCGTAAGGGTCTAAGATCGTTTACCGAAGGCAACATTGAAGGGTCATCGAGGGACTACGGTCTTGTATTCTATGGTATTTGCAAAAATATCCCATGTTCGTGTGGGTTAACCCTAGAGGTGAAAGTGTGCAAAGTGTATTGATTTCATGCATTTTTGTCTTGCATTAGGGTTGTCTACTTGTTGATTTTAAGTCTTTCCATACAAACCCTAATTACTAGCAATAATATTGAAAGCGATAAATTTCAGAAATTTAAAGTTCTACGCTATTACATCTTTTTTTGGGGATGGGGATACAAATCCTAAATAGGGGATAAAAGCAATTAAAACTTAATTACTATTACAACAAAATTTAATAATGAATAACAATATCTAAAAATATAAAGATAATGTAAAAAGGAAGGAAAGTTGTTTTTAAAAAAACTTTATGCATCGACACATGCACTTATGCATCAATACATATCACTTTTTGCCCCTGGAAATCAAAACCAACTTAGTATGTATTGTTACATAATGGTTTGCATCGACTCATTCTTGTTTTGCATCGACACATGCACTTATGCATCAATACATATCACTTCTTGCTCCTGAAAATCAAAACCAACTTAGTATGTATTGATACATAATGATTCGCATCGACTCATTCCCGTTTTGCATCGACTCATTCGTGTTTTACATCGACTCATACACATTTTGTATCTCTGTAATATGTCTTGATAATAGTATGTATTGATACACAATGCATTGTATCGGATCATCCCCTGTTTTGTAACTAATATGAGTCGACTCGTATGAGATATGTATCGACTCATACTACATTTTTACCTCTAACATTTTTCTGTTGCATATATAAATCAGTTCTCAACACATGGTTAATGGAAATAAAAAGTAAGCATATGATTATCTTAAAGGCAACAATATCTACATTTTATCTTCACAAATGAACCACTAATGATGCTTGTATGAAGAGTTCAAATTTAAGGAAACTTACCTTGAAACTGAAATTCGTGTTTTGATTTAGAGTTGATGTATTGTCTTGGAGAAGTCAAGTTACAGGTGGCTATTTTTGATTTTGGAAAATGGTGATAGTGATGTTACAGAAGTTTTTCATTTGTTTGAACATCTTCTACATGATGTATATGAAGTATTTGGATGGTTTGTTTGGGCAAAAATTGCAAGGGATTCACATCTCAAAGACGGAGGCTTTATGAACAGTTCTGGTTTTTTGAAAGTGAAGGGATTTTGATTGCTTGTTTTCTCTTTTTTCTCCCCTTTCTTTGACCATTTATCTCTCTATTTTATAGGCCAGGGGTTTTGGGAGGTTGAAGTAATCAGATTTGCAAAACAACATGTTATGGTTTGGTTGGATTGTACATGAGAATTCATGACTTTGCATAGTTCATATGGGGTCTGGCCTATTTTTCAGGAGTGATTTGCAGGTTGTAGATGGTTGCTTATTGCTTTGGTATTGTGTAAGTGGAGAAGAAACCATTGAGAGGCTCAAGGAGTTGACATTGTGGTTAAGGCCATGCTTTTCACGAATGGCAATGGTACCTTTATGCCATAAATGGAAAGGTCTTTTGGACAATGGCTCAAACACTTTGGTAATAGCTCAAAAGTACGTGTACGCTTTAAATTATGGTGATATTTGCAAGTTAGAAGGCCTTCAACACAATATTATGCAGCATGGCATATGGATTGGATCTCATATTCATCCCAAAGTGACTTGTGTTTCAAGACTGGATGCCTAACTTCATGCCTTTGAATATCCTAGCTCAAGTATGATAAATTAATGCTCATGGTGTTTTGGAAAGCTGGAAACATTTTCTACAACTTTCTTGTTGACCATTTTGGATAAATCAATTTGGAACCTGATGAAAATTGGCCAAGAAGTTGAGATAAAAAGCTGACCAAAACCTGTTGAAAATATTTCTAAGTGTTTTATGAACAATGTCATGACTTTAGGAATTTATAACTCAAAAATCCAAGCACTTCTAGGATTTTATCAGCAAAGAAAAGTTGTAGATCTTATCAATATCTACAACTTTCATGTCGACAGTTTTATTTGAATCATCTTGCATCTTGGTGAAAAATTGGCATGATGTAATGAAACTATCGTCTATAAAAACAACTAAGAAAAATTTCTAAGTCTTGAAAAGTTTGACTTTTCACATTGACTTTTGACTTTCTTGATTTCTTGATGATCAAGATTCATATTTTTGAAAGTCTTAATGAATTGTGATCTTTGAAATTAAATCTTGATCAAAAAGTCAAAGTTTGACTTTTTGTGCATCAGTTGATCAAATTTCAACTATCAATCCATTGATCTTGAGGAATGTTTTGAGACATGAAATCAGGTCAACATGTTTTATTTGAATACTTGAGATTATTCTTCAAGCCATTAGATCATGCATTAGGTCAAAAGTCTCTGATCAGTCAAATATAGTCAAAACCCTAATTTTGACCATTTTGCCCTTTTGGTGAATTGAGCTTTTTTTCTTGGGGAATTGTGACCCAAACTTGATCAATTGACACATATGACTTCAAAATGTTGATATTGGTCAAAAATCTTGAGGTTTGACTATAGGTTGACCATAGTTGACTTTTTACCCAATACAGGTGATTTTGGGTCATGTGATCAATTGACTGAGCAATTTTGAGATGTAAGACTTAAAACTTGACATGAGTTTTCTTGAAGGTCCTTAATGGTCCATGAAAGTAAATTGAAGCATTAGAACTCCAATTGTCCTTGTGAAAATCCAAACCCTAATTTGAGGCATCAGTGTTGAGGAGATGGCTTGACCTAGTCAATACTTGTGCAAGCTTGAACCATGAATGCTCTTGTTGAGAAATATATTGAGAAAAGAGAGGGCAAGTTTTAGGGTACAACACCATGAACATATCTACTAATTCCCTGTTATTCAATGGTGGTATCACCCTTCCAGCTAGGTCTCTCCATTTCTGCGCATATTCTTTAAAGCCTTCATTGGAACCCATGGTCATTCCTTGTAATTGCACTCTAGTTGGTGCCAGATCGGCATTGTACTGATATTGATGGTAGAAGGAAGTGGCCAAGTCCTCCCAGTTATGGATGTTGGAACATTCTAACTGGTAAAACCACTCTAATTGAGTCCCAGACAGACTCTCTTGAAAGAAGTTCTCCCACAACTTCTTATTAGTGGTATGTGGTTGAATTTTACTGACGTAAGATCTCAATTGAAGCTTCGGGCACCAAAATCTAGGCTAGGCACAACTTGAATTTCCATAGCCTTCAATCTGTCTTCCAGTTGCTTATACTTCTCTTTAGCCGGTAGATATTGTTCGTCAAAAAAGTCCTCATCCTCAGAGATTGGACTGTTACCACCCCTTACACGGGTGCCCCTTGCATCTTCATCCCGATTCTCATCCTCCTCGGAGAAGTCTTCTACCACTTGAACTTGTCAAATGGGGCCCTTGAACCTCTTCCCCATGTTGATCAAAGCCTTCTTCTTAGTCTTCTTCTTTGCAACCAGAAGTGACATTAGTTCTTGCTGTCCTTTGGCCAAGTTGAGCAAGTTTTCTTGAAATTGAGAATTTTGTGTCTGCAAATCCTTCACAGTCTACTCGAGATCCATATTACTAAAATAAACAGTAGAAAGATGAGGAAACCTGTGTCGGAAAACATGCTTATGTTATGATGCATGTAATGTGAATGCAAATGTTTTCAAGGACCTTTAAGATTTAAATTTCTTTAAACAAAGAAGGAACAAACATTAATTGTATTAATAAGCTCAAATGGTTACAAAAAATGCCTCTTGGGCTTACAACGAAAGAAAAACAAACAAAATGAACTAATACAAGAAAGCTCAGGTCTCCTATGGACGCTTCCTCTTTGGAGTAATGTAGGCATTCAGGTTCCGCTCCTCGTGAAGTTGCCTTGTGAGCTCCAACACTTTCTTCTTGCCTACATATAACTAGGTTTCAAAGGTGTCTCGCTCCCCTTTGAGTTGAATCCACGATCTTTGCAACTCCTCGAGAGTAGTAGGCATGTTAGGATGAAGAATATTGTAGGGAACATCTCCTTCGGCAATAGGCTCCATGATGATAGGCAGTATGGCCTCATATGGCATCATGGGGTTTTGATTGCGAGCTCGCACCCACTTGAGATAAGGCTCCAAAGTAATTGAGTTCTTATGCCCCAACGTCTTTCTATTAACTTTGTTCACCTTGCTCCAAGCTCGTAAAATTCTTTGACGATAATTTTAGACATCGTTCTCATAGTCAAATACAATTCCTTGGAAAAGCATGTCATGAGGGCCATCCCTCAGAGCATACCCAAACTATCGTAGAGCCAAGCAAGGATTATAAGTGATGCCTCCCTTAATTCCAAGGAGAAGGACACTAGGGAATTCCCCACAACGGTAAATAATGATAACATCCTCCAAAGATCGAGAACACCAATGAATATCTAAATGCGAGAGTGACATCAACCTTTGAGACCACTTCATGCCTTTCTCATTCTTCAAAACTGACCGATGAAGGTGCGAAATAAACCACCTAGCCAGCAAAGGAGTACAACACATAAGAATTCCCCTTCTCTTCATGGTACGGGCGTGAAGGGAATGATAAATGTCTCTGAGTAAGGTAGGTATCAAGTTACGAGATAGGAAGATTTTGACCCCATTCACATCTATAAGTTGGTATGGATTAGGAAATAGTATCATCTCATAGAGTAGAAGAGCAAAAATTTCTTCAAAAGCTTGCAAATCTAAAGCATCCCAAAATTTTTGAGCCCTCTCAAACAGAAACTTGGCTAGAAAACCCTTAACACCACTTTTTGTTTCCCAAATTTGCCATAACATCGAATTGTTGCAAATTTAAAGCTAGAGCAATATCCTTAGGTCTTAGGTCTTTCTAAATACCGGTGAAGGGTAATTGATCAAGAATAGGCACTCCCAATAGTTGAGAAAACTCTTCCATGGTAGGCACTAATTGGTAATTAGGAAATGTGAAACACTGATGTTTAGGATCAAAGAATTGAAGAAGCACATGTACCATGTATTCTTCAAAGTTTGAGGTAACCAAGTTAATGATACGGCCATACTTCTTGGTGAACAGAGAATCATTTGGAACTCTTGATGCTAACTCCTTGAGTTGAAGAGGCATTTTCACAAGGTTGATTTGGATAGTATTTCTTCGCATGGAATCCATGTCCTACAAAACAATACAAAGATAAAACCCAAGGTCCTTGAAATGGTTACTGCAAAATGTTATGGTATGATTTCATGATGTTATGTACAAGTAAACATATACAAGCAAATAAAACAAGTCCTTAGGTTTAGGCTTGCATGAGCTTCATAGGTAAGTACCCTCTTGAAGTTTGGTAGGTTCAACATGTCCTAGAAAGTAATCGGGTTCTAGGGAATCTCAATATCATTGATATTTCTTCATTGGGCATCGTTTCAGTGCAAGCCTCTATTTTGGCAACCGAAATATCCCAAAAGTATGATCTCAATGAGCATAGTATCGAATATCAACCAAATTCGGACTGCACCAAAGTCGGCTATCTCACTACTTCCTAACGGTCAAGTTGTTCAACAAAAGGTTCTAAGGTCAGTTAGTACTTCATGACACCACACAGAGGCCCCGTATTCTCCTTAATTCTCCATAAGGGATATCGTTGCCCACAAATGTGTCACACTTACGTAGATAATTCTTGAACCATATCGGTCTACACCATACAGTCTCCATAATCTTTGCTACTTACCTAATAATGTTCCCAGATCCGGGTAGAGGATCAATACAAAACCCAAACAAGGACCCAAAATGTAAAGCAACCAATTCAAACAATGAAAGCATTTAAATATGATCTAGTCTCTAAGGTAACCCCACTTTTAACAAGATTCCCCAGCAGAGTCGCCAGTTCTGTCATACGGTGGGAGAACTGACTTGGGTGTTTTGTATTTTATCATAATTGTTGCAGACAGCAAGAGTCGCCAACGATTTTTCTTTTATCCAATAAAGAAAATGGTGAAAAGAACAGGAAAGACCTTTTGAGAATTTTCTTGAGTTCGGGGGGTAGGTTATGAAAAAGGAAGGTGTTAGCACCATTTTCATCTGTAGTTATCTACGGGCTCTTAGTTGCTAGCTCAATTTAAAATTCTTTGTTTGAAATGTGTTTGTGATGTTTTTGAAAGTATTTTTGAAAGTGCCTTTGTTTAGGAAAACATTGTAATGATTCTCGTCTCTATAAGAATGTATACAAAGTGTTGACTTTTGAAAATATTTTATGGAAAGTGGTTGTGCATTTGAAAGGTGTTTGGTTTGAAATTTTTGTTAGCAAGCAACTACAAATGTTCTATCTACTCAAAAAGTCTTTGTTCATTTCCTCCTCCTTTAGATATTTCTATCTTACCATTGATGGATAAGAAGCCCTATCATTGGATGTGAGGGACAGGCGTGATTCATTGTATAGTCATAGAAAGCAACATTGTAGGATACCTTAGCAATTTTTGTAAGGGTCTACTATCATTTACAAAGGCAACATTTGAAGGGTCATCGAGGGACTATGATTTTGTTTTTTATTGTTTTTGCTAAAGTATCCCACGTTTGCGTAACATGACAATTTTTATCTTAGGCAATAAGTGAGGTCAACCCTAGAGGTGCATGTGTTCAAAGTGTTTGTTTTCATGCTCTTAGTCTTTGAGATTAGGGTTTTCTAATGATTTATTTTATCTTGCCATACAAACCCTAATTACTAGCAATAATATTGAATGCGATAAATTGCTGGAATTTAAAATTCTACGCTATTACATCATTTTGGGGGATGGGGATACAAATCACAAATGGGGAATGAAAGCAAATAAACCTTAATTTACTATTACAACCATATTGAATATGAACAAATAATGTACAAGAATAATGAAGGCAATGCGAAAGGAAAAGAAAATTGTTTCTGTTTGTTTGTAATGAAAGGTTTTAACTTAATTAATTAAAACTAAATTGAATGGAAGGAAATTAATTAATTAAACTCCTAAGTTCTAAATTAATTTAATTAAAATAAACTAAGTCTAACATTAATTTAATTAAGAAAAGTAACTTGTTAAAGAAATGTTTTTGGTCTTTTTGTCTAAAAGAAATAAAATGAAAATATACTAAATATCTAAATAATAAATATATAATATTTTTTGGTATTTTTGATTAATAAAAAAAATAATAATAATATTAATAGAAATAAAAAAAACATAAAGAGAAAAATAAAATAAAATAAAAAATAAAATTAAGTCAGGGGGGTTTGAAAATAATTTGAAGTGTAAATAAGTAAAATAATTTTGTTTGTTAGGCCCATCATTGATTTTTTGTAAAGTCAGAAAATAAAACAAACAAAAACTGGAATGGGCTACGTGACATTATCATACAGGGGGTGAGAGGATGTAAAATGGTAATGGCCCATTTGTTGGAGGCCCAACGCGCTGGGTGTTTGAACAAAATGAAGCAAAAATGTCATGAAATAAAACAAAAGGTGTTCCTGGGGCTCGAACCTAGGACCCTTTAGCAATAAGGCCCTTACGCGCGCTCTCTCTACCACTGAGGTAGCTATACATCCATTTATTAAAACAAAACCAATGCAATATATTACTAAATTAATCCTAGGCCTTTGTGATCTTCTTCCTTGCGCCATATTGAACATCCATCTTTCAAATCTTGTAACTTCTTCATCTCTCAACCATTTGCAAAAATGCAAACATCAAACTTATTTGAAATTTAACCACGATCCTAGAAACGTAAATAAATAAAACTATAAATCAAATATGAGCATGGATTTTGAATGGTACCAAATCTGACCTAATTTTTCCAGAAATATCAAACCTAAAATTCACACTACTCAATGAATATAAATGAATTCTAAGGACATGGTTAGCTTCAGGGCTATGATGTCTACATTTTGTCTTTGAAAATGGAAAGGTAACAATTCCTATATGAAGATTTCAAAAGTTAGAAAACTTACCTCAAAAATGGAATTCGTATTTTGCAAATTAGCTTGCTTCAAGGTGCTACAATGATCTGGTTAGCTTCCTTAAGTCCCTAGGAAGCTAATGCAATGCTTAGCTTGGGTTGAGAGTGGCTGAAGAGGTCTAGAGAAGTACAACTGCAATGCTCTATTTTTGGTTATGGAAAATGAAGAAGATGGTGTTACAGTTGGAAGACAGGGATTGGGATAGCCTTTATATGTGTATTAGAAGCTTTGTGATGGATTAGAAGTGAAAACACACGAGTAGATTTGAAGATTGGGTTTCAAAGTCAGAAATGACAAGTTTTTGTGCTTGTGTTGTAATTTCTGGTTTGAGGGAGAGTAACGGTGCTTGAGGGATTTTGAATTCATCCTCTAAGTTGCATAAGAGTGTCTTAATTTATAGGAAAAGTTTTGAGAGCTTGAGGTGGTCAGAATTCAAAAATCACATGTTGTGTTTATTTGACTTGTTTTTGAAGCAAGCTTGACAAATATGATTTCAAGGAAAAGTACAAAGCTTGTAGGGTGGTTGAATAACTTTAAACATGCCTCTTCCGAGTTTCTAGGTTGAGTGTATGCAGAAGGAGCCATTGAGAGGCTCAAGAAAGGTTGCATTGCATAAAGCTTTGCTTTACAAGAATGGAATGGTAACTTTCTCCCTAAAATGGAAAATTGCTTTGGACAATGCTTAAATCAATTGGACAATTGATCAATCAGTTATGTAAACATTAAATTAAGGAGTGATTTGTAATTTAGAAGCCTGCAAAGCAAGATTATGCAGCATGGCTTATGGATTTGGTCATGTGTTCATCACAAAATTGACTTGTAATTCAAGTATGAAACCCTAATTTCATCTCTTCGATTCTCCTAGCTCAAGAATGATCTCATTGAGTTCTAGGAAATTTTGGAAATCTTGAAACATTATATACAACTTTCACGTTGTCCATTTTGACAAAAATCCTCTTGGATATTTGTGAAAATTGGCCAAGAAGTTAGGTCAAAAATATGCCTAAACTAGGTCAAATTTTCATTAAGTGTTTAAGAAAAAGTGCATGACTTCATGGATTCATAACTCAAAATCCAAGAATTTATAGGACTTGATCTTTAAATAAAAGTTGTATATATCATCAAGATCTATAATTTTCATGTTGGAAGTTTTCTTTGAATCCTCTTGCATCTTGGTGAAAAGTTGGCATGAAGTCATGAAAAAAATAAGACTTGAAAACTTTGACTTTTTCAAAGACTTTTGACTTTATTTATTTCTTGATGATCAAGCTTCATATTTTTTAACGTCTTGATGAATTGTGATCTTTGAAACTCGATTTTGATCAAAAAAACCAAATTTTGACTTTTGATGTATCAGTTGATTTTTCCACATTTGACTGAATTTCAACTATCAATCAATTGATCTTGAGAAATGATTTGAGCTATGAAATCAGGTCAAGACATTGTGTTTGAATCCTTAAGATTATGCTTCAAACAATTAATTCATGTATTAGATCAAAAGTCACTGATCAGTCATTCTCAATCAAAACCCTAATTTTGACCATTTTGCCCTTTTGATAACTTGATCATTTTCTCTGGGATTTGTGATCCAAACTTGATCAATTGATGCATAGGACTTAAAAATGTTGATATTGGTTAAAAATCTTGACGTTTGACTGTAAGTTGATCATAATTGACTTTTTACCCAATACAACTTATTTCCAGTCATCTGAGCAATTGACTGAGCAAAATTGTGATTCAAGACTTGAAACTTGATATGAATATTATTCGAGGTCTATAATGATCCATGAAAGTCATTTAAGGCATTATAAGTCCAATTGTCCCTGTGAAAATCAAAACCCTAATTTGAGGCATCAATGTTTAGGAGGTGGTTTGACCTAGTCAACACTTGTACATGCTTGAGCTATTGAAGATCTTGTGAGAAATATCTTGAGAAAAGAGAGGGAAAATTTTGTGGTACAACAGCTGGACTTCAACTGGAAGAAGTATCAGAATAAATCTACGCTTGATTTAATCTGAGCCAAAAAATGCCTAACTGGAAGAAATATCAGAATAAATCTATGGTTGATTTAATCTGAGCCAAAAGAAGTCTACGCATGTCTTTAACTGGAAGAAGTATCAGAATAAATCTATGGTTGATTTAATTTGAGCCAGAAGATGTCTACGTCTGTCTTTAATTGGAAGAAGTATCAGAATAAATCATTGGTCGATTTAATCTGAGCCAGAAAAGGTCTACTGGAAGAAGTTATATAATAAATCTTTGGTCGATTTAATCTGAGCCAGAAGATGCTTAGTTTGTCTTTAACTAGAAGAAGTATCAGAATAAATCTTTGGTCGATTTAATCTGAGCCAGAAAAAGTGTCTACAGGAAGAAGTATCAGAATATATCTTTTGTCGATTTTATCTGAGCCAACAAATGTTTTTGTTCGTCTTTAATTGGGAGAAGTATCAGAATAAATATTTGGTCAATTTAATCAGAGCCAGAAAAAGTGTCTACTGGAAAAGTATCAGAATAAACCTTTGGTCGATTTTATTTGAGCCAGCAGATGTTTTATGCTCGATTGTACCTTAAAAATATATTAGAATGAGACTATGCCTGACTGTATCTTAAAAAGAGGATCAAAATGAGTCTTTGCCCGACTGTATCTGAAAAATGTATTAGAATGAGTCTACGCCCGACTGTATCTAAAAGTGGATCTGAATGAGTCTTACCCGACCGTATCTGAAAAATGTATTAGAATGAGTCTACGTCCAACTGTATCTAAAAGTGGATCTGAATGAGTCTTCACCCGACTGTATCTGAGAAATGTATTAGAATGTGTATACGCCTGACTATATCTTAAAAGTGTATCATAATGAGTCTTTGCTCGATTGTATCTGAAAAATGTATTAGAATGAGTCTACGCATTACTGTATCTAAAAGTGGATCAGAATGAGTCTTCTCCCGACTGTATCTGGACCATGCTTCCAGAATGAAACACTGGGAAAGGTGTTTAAGTAGCTACTCGTCATGTAGATAGTCGCCTTATCCTGTTTCTGGATTTGTTCTACAAATAGTTTGTTGGTAAACCCGTCCTGTTTCGGGAGTTCGCACCATTGGTGATAAAGATAGTCACCCCGTCCTGTTTCAGGAATTGATCTTTATCTTCCCATAAAGAAAGAAAGATAGTTTCCTAGTCCTATTTCGGGAGTTAATCTTTAACATG
Organism: Vicia faba; assembly: GCA_948472305.1. NCBI lineage: Eukaryota > Viridiplantae > Streptophyta > Magnoliopsida > Fabales > Fabaceae > Vicia > Vicia faba. Next base: position 375,546,408 of record OX451735.1, on the reverse strand, counting down.
TTCATGCAGATAGTCTCCCCTTCCTGTTTCGGGAATTAATTTGTGGCTGGTCATCTAGATAGTTGCCACGTCTTGTTTCGGGAATGAATATGGAACATACTTTTGTTGGCAGTAGAGATAGTTTCCCCATCTTGTTTCGGGAATCAATATCTGACCTAGTCACTTAGATACTTTCCCCGTCTCGTTTCGGGAATTAATCTATAATCTGTTTTGAGAATTGTTGATGATATTCGTCTGTTGATTGATCGTTCCTGAAAAAGTAAAGATTTAGATGCATGTAATGTCATGATGTATGAAATGCATTGCATAATGTTTTTCTCAAAAATGAGACTGTGCTACATGCTTTCGTATGCATATGCTATGATGTATGAATGTAAAATATTGTGAAGTGTATTTGTAAGCCCGTGCTGTATTTTGTCTAGGAAAATAAATCCCTGACTATTGCTAGGGACGAAGAGTATGTGTATCTTCAATCTAGAAGGCTTCTGCTGGGGATTCCTGCTTGCTGTTTGAGGAAACCCCGTTGAGGAATGTTGACTTTTGCTTTGGGGAGGAGAGTTCAGAAACCTTGGTCGTCCGTTTCTCTACTGGGGAATTTAATTCTTATATACCCTGACAGAGGATAAAAGAGATCGATAACCTTCTGACTCGTTTGGGAAGGATAATTCTTATATACTCTGACTAGGGATAAAAGATATGGATAACCTCTTGACTTGTCTGGGGAGGATAATTCTTATATACCCTCACTGGGGATAAAAGAGATGGATAATCTTCTGACTCGTCTGGGAGGATAATTCTTATATACTCTGACTGGGGATAAAAGAGATGGATAACCTTTCAACTTGTCTGGGGAGGATAATTCTTATTTACCCTGATTGGGGATAAAAAAGATGGGTAACCTTCCGACTCGTCTGGGGAGGATTATTCTTATATACCCTGACTGGGGATAAATGAGATGGATAACCTTCCAACTCGTCTGAGGAGGATAAAGTTGACTGATATCTGGTCTGGATCCAGGTTTCATAGCGATTCTCTAAGGATAATGCCAATTTCATTGGGGAGAGGAATTTCACCGGTAATTCATAGCAATTTGAGGAATAGAATCAAGATGTGGAGACTATAATCTGTTGGGGAAATAAACCCTATGACAAAGAAATATTCTACTGAGGAAACAAACTCTCATGGGGAAATTGAAATTTTCTAAAGAGAAGAAATTTGTAGGGTTTTTCAGATTTTGAGTAATAAACTCAATGGGGGACGAGAATTTCCATGAATTATACTTATTAGAACTCCGTAGGTGGGTGATATTTCCCGAGAAAAGATCATACTCCTTTATTTGTTAGGGGGGTCTGCTGGTGAGTACGATTATGTTGACAATTGGAAGATGCCCCACTTTCTATTTGAAGGCACATTAGACATATCGGAGAAAAGATCACACTCCTTTATCCGCTAGGGGGATCTGCTGTTGAGTATGACTAGGTTAATTCTGCCTTACGGGGAATGTATCTTTGTTAAAGATGAGCTTGTGCAAATAGCTATATAGAGATAATTCTGTGGAAACTACTCTGTAGGGATAATCCTTTGGTGGAGGTGGATGACTTGGACATCATCTCCGCTTCTAAAGCCCTCGGTAAATGTTAATCAGAGTGATAAGCCTTCTACTAATAGACACGTGATGAGATACCAGGACATAGTTGTATGCTTTAATCCCTAACTTTTGCCAGGAACGTCTTTTCAGATTTTTAGTCCACCGGTGTGATACGGTGGGAGAACTGACTTGGTTGTTTTGCGTTTTATCGCAAATGTTGCGGTTAGCAAGAGTCGCCACTGACTTTTCTTTTAACCAAAAGGAAAGGTTGAAAAGAACAGGAAATACCTTTGAGATTATTTCTTGAGTTCCGGGGGGGGGGGGGGGTAGATTATGAAAAGGGAAGGTATTAGCACCCTTTTCATCCATAGTTATCTATGGGCTCTTAGTTGCTTGCTAGATCACTTGATTTTGTTTGAAAATATGCTTTGTGTGGTTTTTGAAAGTATTTTGAAAAGGCGCCATCGTTTAGGCAAACTTTGTAATAGTTCTCGTTCGTAAGAACGTATACAAAGTGTTGGGCTTTTGAAAATATTTCATGTTTGGAAAATGTTTTGAAAGTGTTTTTCAAAGTGTTGGTGTTTGTTTTTGAAAATAAGTAAGGATGTTTGATTTGAAAATGAGCAAGCAACTAGGAACAATCTACCTACTCAAAAGTCTTTGTTCATTTCTTCCTTCCTTTGATATTGCTATCTTACCATTGATTGTTAAGAAGCCTTATCTTTGGATTTAAAGGGACAGGCGTGGGTCATCGTATAGCCATGATAGTAATGTTGGGAGATATCTTAGCATTTTCTTTGAGGGACTAAAATCATTTTGAAAGGAAACATTTTATAGCGCCATCGAGGGACTATGATCTTGTATTTTTTATTGCTTTTTGTTAAGACATCTCACATGCATAACATGGCCCTTTTTGTAAGGCAACAAAGTGGAATTACCCTAAGGGTGTAAGTGTGCAAGTGTGTTTCATTTACATGCATTGTTTTGTCTTGAATTTGGGTTTGCTACTTGTTGATTTTAATCTTTCCATATAAACCATAATTACTAGCATTTATATAAAGCGGTAAATTGCGGAAAGTAAAATTACTAAGCTATTACATCATTAGGGATGGGGATATACAAATTTACAAATGGGGATTTGCAAGAAAATTAAACCTAATTATCTATTACAACCATATTGAATAATGTACAAGAATTGAATAAATGATGTACAAGGATATAAATGGAAAGGAATGATTTTTGTTTGGTTTGTTTTATGAAAGGGTTTAGTCTTGACCTAATTAAGAAAATGATTAGTTAAAAATAAACTAAATTAAATTTAAACTAATTAAGAAAGAAATTAAGTTAAAAATGATTTTTAGGTTTTTTTTTATGAAAATGGTTTTAAGTTAATAAAATAATATGAAAATTAATTAATTAAAAGAAACCTAAATTCTAAGTTAATTTTAATTTAAAATAAAATAATATAATAATTAAACCTAAGTCTAAATATTTTTTATTTAAGAAAAAGAAATTAATTTGTTTAAGAAAATGTTTTTTTTATCCTTTTTGTTTTATAAAGAAAATAAAATATATAAGTGTAAATAATAAATAAACATATTTTTATATTTTTTAATAATAAAATTAATAATAATAATAATAATAATAGTAATAAAAAAATAAAACTGAAATAAAATAAAATAAGAAAAAGAAATAAATAAAATGAAATAAATAAAATAAAGTTGGACCAGGTGTGCAAAAGTAAGTCATGTGTGTTAGAAGAAGAAAAAAGACAAGGCCCAACGGTGGAAGGCCCAGGCGCCTGTTGCTGGAGAAAAAAAGAATTAAAATGTGAGAAAAATGCACAAAAGATTGCGCTGGGTATTGAACCCCTGACCTCTCACACAAACGCGCGCTACCTTTGCCACTGGGGTGGCTGTACATCCGGTAACGTTGGTGAAATAATAAACATATAACACAAATCAAGTCCTGAATATGACTTCATCTTCAACCTCCAGCCTGAACATCTGTAACGTCACCATTTCTCAACAAAAATGAAATATGCAAACATGAAAGTTGTTCCATTTTTCCATACAAATCCAACCATATAAATATCATAAGCTATAAATCAAAGATGAATGAGAATTTCTAAAAGTACCAAATTCTGACCTAATTTTTTTTAGAGATTCAAACCTAAAATTCTCCTAGCTCAATCAAAATAAATGAAATATATGGACATGTACAGTTTGAGGGCAATGATGTCTACATTTTATCTTCACAGATGCAAGCCTAACAATGCCTAAATGAGAAGATAGAAGTTTAGAAAATGTACCTCAAAACTGGAAATAGTGAAATGAGTTTGAGTTGCTTTCAAGGAGTTGTGATGATCAGGTTAGCTTCCTCAAGTTCCCAGGAAGCTAATGCAATGATTAGCTTGAGCAATGGATGGATGGAATGGTTTGGAGAAGTCAACTTGTCTGCTCTGTTTTTGGTTATGAAGGATGATGGAAATGGAGTTACATTCGTGTAACAGGGATGTGGATAGGTTATATTTGATGTATAGGAGCTTTAGGAACTAAAAGGCCAAGAAACGCACGAGGGAAATGGGAGTTACAAGTTCAAAGTCAGAAACTGTGAAACAATAGTGTTTTTGAGCAATTTCTAGCTTGAGGGAGTTTGGGAGTGTTTTAGGGTATTAATGATCGTGTCTTACCTCACAAAATAGTGCCTTTATATATAAGCAACAAGTTTGGAGACTTGTCTTTGATCAGAATTCAAAATCACATGTTTATGGTTTTTTGCTTGATTTTGAAGAAAGTTTGAGAAATGTGGTTCCAATGCACAAGTACAAGGCTATCTAGAGTGGTTACAAGCTCTAAACATGTTGCTTCTGAGCATACATGTTTTGTGTGTTCATAACAACAAGTTAGAGGCTCAAGAAGAGTGGACTTTGTGCATAAAGCCACTTTTCCAAAATGGCAATGTTGCCTTTCTTCCTAAAATGGTATTAAACATGGGTAATGAATTTAATGCTTGGATTAAAGCTTCTAGCAGCTGTGAAAAACATTAATTATGGAGTGACAAACAAGTTTGAGGCCTGCAAAGCAAAGATTATGCAGCCTAGCATGGATTTGGTTCATGTGTTCATCAAGAAATGGCTTGTAATTCAAGTTTGAAAACCCTAACTTCTTGCCTTCGATTCTCCTTGCTCAAGTATGATCTCAATTAGTTTTTTGACATTTTATAAAGCTTGTAACATCCTATACAACCTCTATGTTGAACATTTTTGAAGATTCACCTTGGAACCATGTGAAAAATTGCCATGAAGTTAGGTCAAAATCATGCCTAAGCTAGGGTAAAATTTCACTAAGTTTCCAAGTTTCATGAACATGTATTCACAAAATCATAACTTGAGATCCATGCATTTATAGAAAAAGTTGTGTTCTACAATGTTTTAGATCTCATTGAGATCTACAACTTTCATGTTGGAATTTTCCTATGAATCATCTTGCATCATGGTGAAAATTTGGCTCAAAGTTATGAAAAAATATGAATTTTCCAACACTTAGAAAAATTTCTAAGTTTAGAAATTTTGACTTTTCGAAATGAAATCTTGACTTTTTGATTTCTTGATGAAAAAGTTTCATATTTTGACATGTCTTGATGAATTGTGATCTTTGATACTTGATTTTTACCAAAAAGTCAAAGTTTGACTTTTCAGTGTACATTTGACTTTTTCATCAGTTGACTGAAATTCATCTGTCAATCAATTGATCTTGAAAAATGTTTTGAGCCATGCCATTAGGTCAAAATGAAGTATTTGAATCCTTTAGATTATGCCTTGAACCAATAATTCATTTGCTAGGTCAAAAATCAGAAATTGCACCTTCTCAATCAAAATCCTAATTATGACCATTTTGCCCTTTTGATTATCTGATCAAATTTCTTGAGGAATTGTGATCCAAACTTGATCAAATGACAAATATGAGTTCATTATGTTTATATGAGTAAAAAATTATGAAGTTTAACTGTAAATTGACCACAATTGACTTTTCCCCCAATACAACTGATTGTAGGTCAACTGATCAATTGACTGAGCAAAAATGTGATCCAAGGATTGAAACTTGACATGAGAAATATTGAGGGACCAAAATGATCCTTGAAATTCATATGGGGCATTAAAATTCCATTTGTCCTTGTGCAAACTCAAACCCTAATTTTTAGTTATTAGTGCTTGAGGAGGTGTCTTGAGCTGATCAACCCTTGTGTAGTCTTGAACCAAAGGAGATCTTATGAGAGATTATTTGAGAAATGAGAGGGAAAATTTTGGGTTACAACAGCTGCCCCTGTTCAATCTTCTTAAATCTGAAGAGCTAGATTGGCGGATCCGTCATTTGTGACTTGAAGGTGGAAAATGATTGAACACTAGAGTGCCTAGAAATTTGCACTAGAAGATGTATTAGGAATGGGCTTATAGATGCCATTTGGAGGAATGTTGGTAAATTCTGGAAGAAGTATCAGCACAGATCTTGGTTGATTTATAATAAAACTCGATGTTTTACCTGTGGAAAAAAGGTTTAGTAAAATGCAGATGTATGCATGATGTTCACCAGATGTGGTATTATGCTAAATGCGTTTTGTATGTATATGCTATGATGTATGAATGTGAGATGCATGTTTTTGTCCGGGAAAATAAATCCATGACTACTGTTGAGGAGTTTTGGGAAGCTGAATTTTGGATCGCTGTTGGGGATGAAGAGTATACATATCTCCAAACTTTGTTGAAAGGATGCTTCCACTGGGGAATATCTCTTGAATGTCAGCTCTTATCTGGTCGGATCCAGGCTTCACAATTTGCTGAGGATGAGGAAGTCAACTTCTATATGGTCGGGTCCCAGGCTTCACGGTAACTTACTGGGGAAGAATAAATTAACTATTATCTGGCCGGATCCAGGTTTTGTAGAAAATTTCTTGAAATTGAACTGTTATCTGGTTGGATCCAGGCTTTACAACAACTTGTTGGGGATAAGGAAGTTAATTGTTATCTGGTCGGATTCCAGGCTTTGCAGTAAATTGCTAGAACGGATGAAGTTGAATTGATATCTGGTCAGGTTAATGCTTCACAGTAACTTGCAGTGGTAACTACTGTCTGGTCGGGTCCAGGCTTCATAATTTTTGAAAAGTTATGCTATTTAACTGGTCGGGTCCATGCTTCATAGTGTCTTGCTGGAGAATGTAGCTAGTTATTATCTGATCGGATTCCAAGTTACACAATAAACTTCTGAGGGAAATTTCTATCTGGTCGGATCCACGCTTCACAATAAACTAGTCTGAAGAAGATAGGGTTAAACTGATATCTGGTCGGATCCATGCTTTACAGTAACTTGCTTGGGAACTTAGTCGTTATCTGGTCAGATTCCAGGTTACACAACAAACTTCTGAGGGGAATTTCTATCTGGTCGGATTCATGCTTCACAAAAACTTGTTGGGATAGAGGAAAACTCTACTGGGGAAAAGAAGTTAAACCTTGGTCTGGTTGAGTCCAGGTTCTTCTATATCTTTGAAGAGTTAAACTATTATCTGGTCGGGCCCAGGTTTCATAGTATCTTACGAATTTAACTATTATCTGGTTAAATCCAGTCTTTATAGTTAGTTGAAAGATTACACTGTTATTTGGTCGAGTCCAGGCTCTATAGTGACTTGAGAAGTTGACTACTATCTGGTCGGGTCCAGTTTTCATAGCATCTTTTTGGAGGTAGTAAAGGTTTTGTTGATGACTTTACTGGGGATTAGGGGTTGTGGCCCTATGATATGTAATAGTCTGAAAGGAAAACTCAAGCTGGGGATTGTGGACCCATTTGAGGAAGACAGACTCGACTTGGGGAAGGCAGGCTCAACTGCAGAGTGTGGACTTAGCTGGGGGTAACAACCTCAGCTGGGGAAGAGAGACTATGCCGAGGGAATTTTCTGATTGTTGTTTGTTGTATGTTGTGGAAATAAACCTTGTTGATGAATACTTGATGAACTGCTGATGAGGTGAGTTCTTCTTCTTGTAGGATCAACTCAGCTGAGGAGAGAGCTGCCAAGAGGTTGAGACTCTGATTGGAGATTATCTTGTGCAAAGAAACTTTGTGGGTAACTTTGTTAAGTAATGTTTTATTGTAGCCGTCCTTGTGGGGATAATGTTAATGAAATAACTCTGTGGGGATATTCCATATACATTAAAGAAATGTTTGTTGTTGCTTAGCAGGACATATGTGCCAAATAGTTTTAATTATGTTCATATGCATATTTTTTTTTCAATTTTAGTCATTGGACAAGTTTGCATTCAAAACAAAGACAGAAAGTTTGCACTTCAAAGTATATTTATATTGATATTTTTCCCATGTGTTGTACCCCAAAATTTGCCCTCTCATTTCCTCAATATTTTCTCACCACAAGACCCTTGGAGCTCAAGATCCAGTTAGGGTTTGCTCTGCTCAAGATTCCTCCTTGCACTGTTGACCCAAATTAGGGTTTGAGTTTGCACAAAGATGTTTTTACCTAAAAGGCCCAAAGTGACTTTCATGCTTCATGTTGGACTCACAAGTTTATCCATACCAAGTTTCAAGCCTTGATTCCAATCTTTGCCCAGTCAATTGGACAGTTGACCTAGAAATCAGTTGTATTGGGGAAAAAGTCAACTGTGGTCAATAGACAGTCAAACCTCATGATTTTTGACCCACATCAACATTATGAACTCATATGGACCATTTGATCAAGTTTGGATCACAATTCCACAAGAAATTTGATCAGATCACCAAAAGGGCAAAATGGTCATTTTTAGGGTTTTGACTGCACAAAGGCAATTTTTGACTGTTTGACCTAGCCAATGGCAAACCAAGCTCACACATGGACTCAAGGACCCAATGGCATTGTCTTGACATGTTCAACAAGTTCAAAAGATCCCAAATGCACAAGATTGACAGATGAATTTTCCAGTCAACTGAGCCAAATTTGACTGTATACTGAAAAGTCAAACTTTGACTTTTTTGTCAAAATCAAGTGTCAAGATTCATTTTTCATCAAAACATGTCAAATTGTGAAGCTTGTTCATCAAGAAATCAAAAATTACAAATTAGGGTTTAAAATGAAGAATTTTCATAACTTAGAAATTTTCTAAGTTATGAAAATCCCTAATTTTTTCCTAACTTTGTCCCATCTTTTCATCAAGATACATTTGGATTCAAATAAAACTAAAAACATGAAAGTTATATTCCATTGAAAAATCTACAACTTTGATTCACAAAGTTTCCTCAAAAGAAGCTTGTAGCTCAAGTTATGATTTTTGGAACAAGGGTGCAAAACATTCTTAACTTAGAAAAATTTTGACCTATTCTAGGCAGGATTTTTGCCTAACTTCATGGCCACTTTTCACATGCTTCCACTTGGAATTTCAACTTGCATTACAAAGATGGATTGTAGTACACATTCCAAGCTTTCCAAATTGTCCAAGAACTTCTCAAACACCCTTGTGGTTAGGGAGAATCGAATTTGGCAATATGGGCAAAAGTCACTTTGATTCATGGCCAAATACATGTTCATAACTTTGCATTTTTGAAATCAGCATGGTTCAAGCTAGTTACAGGCCTCTAATCTCATTTACACTCAATAATTAAATGCCAATCCATTGTGTTCTAGCATTATTTTGTGCATTTGGTCATTGCATGAAGAATTAAGCCTTAATTAGAAAAAGCAAGTTATCCATTTTTGTAAAGTTACACTTTATGTCAAGTTTACAATCCAAGAGGTACAATGCAAATCTCTGAGGCACAAGTTATTAGACATATCCCACTGATCAAGACAAAGCTTTGCAGCATGTTTAGGGGGCCTGCATAAGCTTGTAACTCAACTTGGAATTTTGAACTTAAGATAGAAGCAACTTTGCAAATACAGGGACAACTCTCATTCCTGTCAACACAAGCCTAAGCAAACATTGTGAACACATTCCATACTCCTCAAGTAACCTAAAACACGACCAAGCCATCCTCAAGACTCCCTCATTCATTAAAACACAGTTTTGTGGCAAAATAGGGTATCTTCTGCATTTTGACTTGGCCAGTTCATTACCCTCGTGCGTTTTCATCCAAACCACCTCAAACACCTTCCATAACATCCATACAAACTATTCCAAACATTGAACTGGAACTGTAACAGCCATAACCAGTTTTGCCATTTTCACTTTTCTCTCTTGCAGATTGACTTCTGTAGCTTGGTACAGCAAGATTCAAAGCACACCAAGCATTGGAAAAGCATCCCTGAACTTCAAGCAAGCTATACAAGTCCTCACATTGCATTGAAAGTACCTCCATTGTCATACACGAATCAAGCTGAACAGGTAAGTTTTTGAACTTCTATCTCTCTATCCAGGCATAGTTAGGTTTAAGTTTGTGAAGAAAACATGTTCTAATCATAGCCCTGAAGTCATCCATATAGTTACTTTTCATTTATATTGTGTGTGCTAAGAGTATTTTGAATCTGAACATCTGGAAAAAAAAACTAGGTCAGGAATTGGGGGAGAAGAAATTCTCTCTCATTTCTGAGAGTTAGATTAACTTTTTTATATGTTTAGAATCGTGACTTCAAGCTCTACAAGTTTCATGTTTTAAGATTTGTCAAAGGATCAAAGAATCAGGAGTTAGGGAGATGAACAAGAAGGCGCGCGTTTTGTGTTTGAACCTGGCCAGAGGTTAAAGACAAAGTCTTTGGGCTGGGCCTGTGTTGTTCTTTCTATTTGCACCACTCATTTTCCACTTGCACCCCCTTGGCCCATTGTGTTTATTTTTTATCATTTTTTGACTTTTTCTTTTTTATTCTGACTTGTTATTTTTGACAAAACATAAAAAATATTAAAAAACATTTTTTCAACCATTTTTGCATTTTATTTGAATTTTGTTTGTTTTATTTGAGTTTATACATATATATAACACATAATACTTTTTATTTAAAATACTAAAAACAATACAAAATACATTTATTTTCTAATTTTATTTTATTTTATCTTTTGAAAACATTTCCTAAAAAATATACTTTTTTTTTGTAAATATTAAATATTGTTATTTTTGTACATATTTAATACATTTAGTAAATATTATAAATACTTATATATTTATTAGAATATTTAGGGAAAAAATACAAAAATAATACATTTTTTATTTTTATTAATATTTGGCCTCAAAAATCACTTTTTTACAATATACTTCCTTTTTATTTATTTCTTGTATATAATTATTAAATATTGCATATAATAAATAATAAATACATTTTATTTAGCAAAATTAGGGTTTTGCCTTAAACCCTAAAAAATCCAAAAAAATTAACCTTTTTATTTTTGTTTATTTGACACATAAAAATACTTTTTTACATACATATAAAAATCATTTTTTGCATCTTGCATATTTATTGTATTTTATTTAATTATCGTGCAATTAAATAATTTGAATATTCAATTTGTATGTAATAGTTTAGATTTAATTTTTCTTGCTAAATATCCCCCATTTGAACATTTGTACCCCCCATCCCATAATTGTGTTGTAATAGTTTAGGACTTTAAATTTCGCATTTAAAAGCTTTCTAAATATGCCATGATAGATTTAGGGTTTGTATGCAAAAATCAACCAAACAAATAGCTTGACCTAATTCCAAGATAAAAGCATGAAAATGGACAACACCAATCACACTTGCACCCTTAGGGTTACTCCACTTGTTGCCTTCAATAATGGGCCATGTTGCATGTTAGGTGTCTTTGGCAAAACAAAACAATATCAAATGATCATAGTCCCTCGATGACGCTTTCGAAAGTTGCCTAAAAATGATCAAGTCCCTCAAAGGAAAAAGTTGCCAAAGATACTTGGCACTATTGCAATCATGGTCTAAACGATGACCCGCGCCCGTCCCGTTAACATCCTAACACAAGATTGTCCACCAAATACAATGGTGGAACAAAATTGTTAAAAGGGTTAAAAACATAGGAAAGATCTTTGAGAAATTTAGGGGTAGACAAAACTTTTAGTTACTTGATAAACTTGCAAAACACACTTGCCTATTTTTTCAAAACCACACATCACAACATATTTTCAAAACAACTTTCAGAAAAACATTGAAAACTTTTCAAAAGATAAGTACACCTTTGTATACATCCAAACATGGGTTATTACAAAGGTTGCCACCACATTGGCCTCTTTTCAAAAACATTTTCAAACCCACACACAAAGCACCATTTCAAACAATTGAAAGCACCATTTCAAACAATTTAAAATCAAGGTAAGTTGATCTAAGCAAGTAACTAAGAGCCCATGGATAACCATGGATGGAAAGGGTGCTAATACCTTCCCTTTCTATAATCTACTCCCCGAACTCAAGAAAACATCTCAAAGGTTTTCGCTGTGCTTTTTAACCTTTCCTTAGGATAAAATAAAAAGTCGATGGCGACTCTTGCTCAACCGAAACATTTGCGAAAACAAACGCAAAACCCAAAGTCAGTTCTCCCACCGTATCACAGAACTGGCGACTCTGCTGGGGAATATTTTAAAGTGGAGTAACCTTAGGGCTTAGATCACCCTCTTGCATGAATAATTGTTTGCTTTGATTGCTTTATATCTTGGCTCTCTTGTTTGGGTTTGTAATCCTACACCCAGATTTGGGGAAACATTCATAGATAGCAATACGTTATGGAATCTGTGCGGGGTATACCGACACGGTTGAAGCAATAGCTATATTAGTGCGACATATTTGTGAGTACCGGTAACCCTTGAGTTCAATCAAGGAGAGTACGGGGCCGCTGAGTGATGTCACTAAGCACTAATGACCTAGAACCTTACTTGACCATCTTGTCCTTTCATTAGGGGTAGTGAGATGACCGGCTTTGGTGCAGTCCAAAGTTGGTAGATACTCGATACTACACTCATTGAGGGTTGTTTTCTTGGAATATTTTGGTCGCTAGTTAAGTGGCTAAACCAAAATAATGAACATGGAAAACAATCCAATGATATTGAGCTCCTTAGAACCCGGTTACTATTTATAGGACAAGTTTTTAAGCCAATTACGCTCAAGAGGGTACTTACCTATGAAACCCCATGCAAGCCTGAAACTAGGGTTTTGTGTGAATTGCTTGTACATATGTTTGTGCATACATCATGAGCATCATAAAGCATCATATGCATACACTAACCATTTCAAGGGTTTAGATCTTCATCTTTGTTCTTGTTTTGTAGGTCATGGAAATTCTTCGCAGGAAAACTATCCAAGTCAACCTTGTGAGAATCCCTCCTTAACTCAAGGAGCTCTCATCCATAATTCCCGAAAGCTCTCCCTTCAGTGAAAGACATGGTAGACTGCTCAGCCTAGTCAACACCAACATTGAAGAGGACATGGTAAAGGTGTTGTTCCAGTTCTTTGACCCCCTTCACCACTGTTTCACTTTCCCCGACTACCAATTGGTGCCCACTTTGGAGGAATTTTCTCAACTCCTGAGAATTCCTATTCTTAATCAACTACCCTACAACGGTACGGAAAAAGAACCAAAGCCTGAAGATGTTGCTCAAGCACTACACTTGCAACCATCTGACATCAAGGGGCACTGGGAAACTAGAAGCGGTGTCAAAGGCTTCTTGGCAAAATTCTTGTTTGAGAAGGCACAAGAGTGTTGGAATTCATTGGACCTACAAGCCTTTGAAGAAATTGTGGCACTCCTCATTTATGGGTTGGTCTTGTTCCTAAGTCCTGACCAGCTTGTAGATGTCAACGCCGTCAAAATCTTCTTATCCAGGAATCCAATACCAACATTGCTTGGGGACATTCTTCACTCATTTTACACACGAACAATGAGAAAGAGGGGTGTTCGCATGTGCTGTACTCCTCTCCTTGCAAGGTGGTTTATTTCGCACCTTCCACAATCTGCCTTGAAGAATGACCAAGGCTTAAGGTGGTCACAACGGTTGATGACCCTCACTCACTCTGATGTACATTGGTGTTCTCGGTCCAGAGAAAATGTCATCATCATCGATCATTGTGGAGAGTTTCCTAATGTTCCATTACTTGACATTAGAGGAGGCATTACCTACAACCCTTGTCTAGCTTTAAGACAATTTGGATATGCACGGAGGGATGGCCCTCACGACATGTTGATTCCTGACCTAGTTTTTGACTTCGACAACGATGCGCAAGGACTTCGCCAAAGATTCATCAGACCTTGGAGGATGCCTAACAAGGTAGACAACAAGACACTAGGGCATAAGAACTCCATCCCTCTTGAGCCTTACCTCAAGTGGGTACGAACCCGAGCCCAGAGCCTAATGATGCCTTATCCCCATGTTCTCCCTGTGATTAAAGAGCCCGTTAAGGAAGGAGAGGTTCCCTACACCATCCTATATCCTGACATGCCTACATCGTGGGAGGAAATGCAGAAGAGTTGGATCCAACTCAAGGAGGAACAGAACACTTTGGAAGCCAGCTTCTACGCCAGTGAGAAGAAGGTTTTGGAGCTTACCCGCCGACTCCATGAGGAAGAGACCCTCAACACCTACATCGCACCAAAGAAGATGCGCAACGTCTTTTTACCTTGAGAAGTTTTTTGTAATATTTGGCCCATGGGGCATTTATGTACTGACAAATTTCTTCTTAATATGACGTGTGTTCTTTTTGTTTGCAACAATTTTGAATTTTCTAAATCCTTGAATGCATTGCATAAACAAACATATCATTCATCATGCACATGAGCAGGTCTCCACACCAGGTTTCCTTATCTTTCTGCTATTTATTTCAGTAATATGGATCTCGAACAGACGGTCAAGGACTTGCAGTCTTAGAACTCACAGTTTCAACATCTCCTGATGACCTTGGCAAAGGGTCAGGAGGATCTAAAAGCCCTGCTGGGGAATAAAGAGCAAGTGAAAAAGAAGAAGAAGAGAGTCGGGGTGGCTACCCTAGGAAGAAGGTTTGAGGGTGAAGCCAGAAGAGTGCTTGAATTTCCCCCTACGTCTGAAGAGGGAACCAGTAAAGGGAATGCGGTTGCGGTACCTTCCGAATCCGAAGCTGAAGAAGGAGAGGCTGAAGAAGACGAAGACTACTCTGAACAATAATACCCGCCCGCCGATGATAAGTACAAAGGCTTGGAAGACAGGTTGGCAGCTATGGAGCTGCAGAGAGTTCCCGGCTTGGATTTCGAAGATTTGGGATTAGTTGCTGGAATTGTGATCCCCCCGAAGTTCAAAGTGCCAATCTTTGCAAGATATGACGGGTTGTCCTGCCCGAAGATGCATCTCAGATCATATGTAAGGAAGATCCAACCTTACACTGCAGACAAGAACCTGTGGATCCATTTCTTTCAGGATAGCCTTTCAGGGGCTCAACTCGAGTGGTTCTATCAGCTGGATGGAGCCAGTATCCGAAACTGGGAGGACTTGGCTACTGCCTTTTATAAGCAATATCAGTACAATTCTGACCTCGCTCCCACGCGTACCCAACTCCAGGGTATGTCACTGGGGACGGGCGAAGGATTCAAGGAGTACGCGCAAAAGTGGAGAGACCTGGCTGGTAGGGTGCAGCCACCTTTGACTGACCGTGAACTTGTTGACATGTTCCTGGGGACCCTGTCTGGTCCGTTCTTCAATCATCTGATTGGTAATTCCTCTACTGGGTTTACATATTTGATCTTGACTGGTGAGAGAATAGAAGCTGGTATCAAGTCGGGGAAGATACAGAAAGGTGCCTTCGCAAGTACTAAGAAGAAGCCTTTCAAGAAGGAGGCCAGTGCTGTTTATGGTCCCAGAAGACAAATTAAGCTGGAACGCCGCCAAGCTGTCAATGCAGTGGTAATTTCAAAGCCTGCTGCTGTTCCTCAACAATACAACCAACCAAGGGGTGAGAGACCCAAATGGCAGTACACTCGACTCAGCATGACCCTGTCTCAGATTTTGCCGCAACTATTGTCAACCAATCTGGTAACTGTCAAAGAAGCTCCGAAGGTAGTGAACACAACTTCTCCAAAGTACAACCCCAACGCCCGTTGCGCTTATCACTCTAATAGCCCGGGGCATACTACGGACGATTGTTGGGCTCTGAGGAATAAGGTTTAGGACCTTATTGATGCTAAAGAAATACAATTTGAGGCGCCCGAAAGACCCAATGTTGTGACTGCTCCCATGCCCCAGCATGGAGTGAATGTTGTGGAGGAAGACCGGTATGTGGCCTCCGTTGAAGAGATTGTTACTCTGTTATTGACCGTCAAAAGGAACCTGTTGCTGGCCGGTTTATTTCCGGGTTGTGGTAAAAGTTGCCTTCTATGTGCTGTTTCACCTTTTGGTTGTCCTTTGCTGAAATCAGATATCCAAAACCTGATGGATAGCAAAGAGATCTTGTTCGAGAAGATTGCTGTTCCTGCTGTCCCTACTGAAGAAGTGTCCATTGTCACTATTTTCAACAACCCTCCTAAGGCTCCCTCAAAGAAGCCTGTCAAAATCATGTCTACTCAGAAGATTGCTCCTATTATCATCACTGTTCCGGGGCCCCTCCCCTATACATCCGACAAAGCTGTCCCATGGCACTATGGGGCAAATGTTTATGTGCTTGGAGTTAAACAAGAGTTCAATACTAGCACCGGCGTCAGTAACATCACCGGACCTGCCAAAGTTACTCGCAGTGGTAGGCTGTTCTCACCAGATATTGCGCCACCAGTTATTCAGAGACCTCTTGTCATCACACCTGCAAGCGTGCCTGCTTCCCTTCCTAATCAAGTTCCTATTTCTACCCCTGCTGCCGAGTCATCTGACGCTCGGGGCAAAGGGATTGCTACTGATTTGCCTGCCCTGACGGAGGCACCAAAGACAACCACTGTTGAAGCTTCCCAGCAAGAGATGGAAGAGATTCTCAAGATCATAAAGAAGAGTGATTCCAATGTAGTTGAGCAGTTGGGGCACACCCTGTCAAAAATTTCTATGCTATCACTATTGCTGTGTTCAGAGGCCCATGGCAAGGCCCTGATTTCCTTCCTGAAAACGGCCCATGTGCCACAAGAAACATTTGCTGATCAATTTACCGATTGTGTGGCCAACTTGACTGCCGATAATGGGTTGGGCTTCTCTGACGCTGATCTGACCGCCAAAGGAAAGAACCATAACGACGCCCTGCATGTCTCCATTGAATGCAGGGGCACTACTCTTTCCCATGTGTTGGTAGACATCGGTTCTTCATTGAACGTATTACCCAAGAAGGCCCTAGACAGGTTGGATTGTGAGGGTTTGGAGCTCAAGCCTAGTAACATTGTTGTCCGAGCCTTTGACGGTTCGAAAAGGATGGTACATGGGGAAGTTGACATTCCAATCAGGGTTGGTTCTCAGGTCTTTGATTCAACGTTCTATGTGATGGATATCCGACCATCCTATTCTTGTTTGTTGGGTCGTCCATGGATCCACAAGGCTGGAGCGGTGACCTCCACACTACATCAAAAGCTGAAGTACCCGGTCAGGGGGAAGATTGTTACAGTTCAGGGGGAGGAAGAATACATGGTCAGCCACCTTAACTCATTCCGGTACATAGAGATGGATGGGGAATTCATTGAAACCCCCTTTCAGCACTTTGAAGAGGTGCCTCAAACACTGGCGTCAGCTGAAACTGTGATTGAAGACCCTCCTTTGAAGATGGCTTCCTTGAAGGATGCCCGGGCTGTTATTGAGAAGGGTGAGTGTGCAAACTGGGGCCGACTTCCTGATTTCACTCCGAAGACTGACAAGTTTGGTCTGGGCTTCACTGTAAAGGCTCAGAGGGCTGTTCGTAAAGCAAGGATTGGAAGATCTCCTGTGTTCATCACCAACCCGGGAGTGAATGCTATTGAAGACGACGTGGAGGAATCTAAATTCGACAGTTGGATCTACCCAACAACCGACGGTGGACCAAGCAACTGGACTGCCAAAGATTTCACACCTATTACTTTTGTCACTCAGTAATGAACTCTTTTGTTTTGAATTTGTAACAAACAATATTTTGAAACTTTTATGGCTCGGTGTCTTACCCGGGGCACCGTGGCTTCATTTGTAAGGGCTTTTGTGTGTCATTTTCATATATCATCAATAAGAACATTGGACGTTTTTTGCATTTCAAAATCTTGCGCTCCTTTTCTTTCTTTGTTATATATTGCAAAACAGCTATATTTACACACACTCACCTATACAGGTTCCAATCCACTCTGGATCTCACTGGTAACGACTCTGCTACTGCCAGTTATGACTTCGAAAATCCGATCAACTTAGCCGAAGACGAAGGTGAAGATGATTACGAAGTGCCTGGTGAACTTGCAAGACTACTACTCCAGGAAGAGAGGGCCATTCAGCCACATGAAGAGCCAGTGGAAATGGTAAATCTGGGTACTGAGACAGACAGAAAGGAAGTCAAGATTGGTGCAAATCTAGAGCTCAGTATGAAACAACGGTTGATTCAGATGCTGCATGACTATGTGGAAATCTTTGCCTGGTCTTACGAAGACATGCCTGGGTTGGATACCGACATTGTGGTTCATCACCTGCCTACCAAGGAAGATTGCCCTCCGGTAAAACAGAAGGTCCGCCGTATGCGTCCAGAGATGTCCGAGAAAATCAAAGCTGAGGTTATGAAACAATTTGATGCCGGGTTTCTAGCGGTGACTTCTTACCCTCAGTGGGTTGCCAACGTGGTTCCAGTGCCGAAAAAAGATGGTAAGGTCCGGATGTGTGTTGATTACAAGGATTTGAACAGGGCCAGCCCTAAGGATGATTTCCCTCTGCCTCATATCGACGTCCTGGTTGACAACACTGCTCAGCATAAAGTATTCTCCTTCATGGACGGTTTCTCCGGTTATAATCAAATCAAGATGGCTCCTGAAGACATGGAGAAGACCACTTTTGTTACTCAGTGGGGCACCTTTTGCTACAAGGTCATGCCTTTTGGGTTGAAGAATGCTGGGGCAACCTACCAACGTGCCATGGTTGCTTTATTTCATGATATGATCCACCATGAGATCGAAGTGTACAACGACGATATGATTGCAAGGTGTTGTACCCTAAAATTTTCCCTTCCATATTCTTCAAGATTTGCAAAGAGCATGCTTCAAAATCTCCCCACGGGTTGCACAGTTCAAGGGCCTCCTAACAGTCAAAAACTAGGGTTTTGGTTCTGACAAAGAAATTGAAGTTTCCAAGGGTCCAATCAAGTCCCACATGCCTACAAACATGGTCAAGCATCCTCATGCTAAGTTTCAAGACTTACAACACAAAATTGCACAGTCAAAAACCCTAATTGCTCAGCAGTCAACTGTAGGGGTAAAATGGTCATTTGACAGTCAAAAGTTCAAATTTTTGGTCAACATCTTATTTTGAAGCCACAAAGATCATTTGATCAATTCTTGATCATGATTTCCAAGGTATGGCTCAAAAAGTCTCAAGATGCAAAAGTTTCCATATTTGGATAGTTGAAAAAGTCAACTGTAACTTGACCAAGGCATAACTTCCACATGGTTCATCAGAAAAATTCCATCTAAAGCTCATTTTTAAGAGAAAGACATTTCCTACAACTCCTCTTCACACTTCAAGTCCAAGAAATGCTCTCACAAAAAGTTATCAATTTCAACATTATAGGTCATTTTCAAAAGTCAACAAAAAGGGACTTTAAGTCAAAGGCCATAACTTGAGATTGGTAAATCAAAATGACATGGGACCAAAGGAATTGGTTAGAGGACTTCAAGACCTTTCCAAAATGTCCAAGAACATGATCAAAGCTTAAAAATTGAGCAAGATATGCCTTGTGGAAGTTGGGAAATTTTTGGGAATTTTGAAAAGCCAACTTTACTTCAAATGCCTCAAAATTGCTAATGGGCCACATTTTCTTTCAAGAATCATTATCCAAAGGCTATGCACGACCATTTGGCCCAAGGAGAGTAATTTCATCAGTTTTTATTATTTATTTGAATTTTTAATCACCATTAATTCATTTAATTAAATAAAATATGAGAAAAATACTCATCCATGCTTTTCAAATCTTTTTGTGCATAGAATACCTTCAAGATTTCGTGCACTATTCAATATGGAAAGAATCAAGGTGATTGGAAATGATTGGCATATTCTTCACATGAAAAATATTGGAAAAAGATACCATGAAAATCAAATCTCAAAAGCATTGATTACCAAGGTTTTGGACATGTTTTGCAACCCTAATCCATTGGCATACATATACTGATCATAACCCTAAAGCTCACAACCTTCAAGCTACGCCTCATATCAAAAACCAAGTTTGCATTTTTTGTTCAAATTTTCAAAACTGAAAACTGCATTCTAGCACAATTCAAAGAAAAGTATTGATTCCAATAGCTTGCCAAGGCCTCAAGGAACGTTTCTGGATAAAAACCACTGCTTCTAACGCAAGGAATTGGTAGAACGAACCCGTCCTGTTCATAAATTTTCTCATATTCATGTCTCATGATTCATGCGTTATTTTCAATTTCTAATGCTTGATTTGTATTAAGTTAATCATTCTAAAGCTAACCATGCCATTTAATTGAGTTTTCGTGCTTTATACATGAATCTACCATGGAAGCTTGCTAGGTTTTCAAGGCTGTGAAATTAGGGCTTTCCTCTTTAGGAAAAATTGAGACATGAGACCCACACCATTGAACTCAGCACACTTAGACGATCCAGAATCACTAGTCGCGCCTTTTTTATATTTGAGTATGGCTTAATCTCTATTTTCTTGTGCAGTGGTTAGTGGGGGTTCAAAACCCCCGCTATTTGATATGTTTTTTCAGGCAAAATAAAGAACAGATGAAGAAGACGCTTATGTGTCAGGACGTGAGAGGGCAGTTCAAACCTTGGCGCGTGTTTTGCTAAAATTCCAGAATAGTGCTTATTTTCCATTATAATATTTGAATCCCATATAATAAACAAAGAGCGCATGTGGTACAGTTGGTGGAACGTGCACTTGGTAAGCATTGGGACCTGGGTTCGATCCCCAGGTCCCCCACGTTATTTCAATATTTTTCTTGCTAACATAATTCCATGCAGCGTGTTCTCAAGGGAATACCATAGGCATCCATATCCTTGCTTGCCATCTATACACTGAGATCAATCCAAAAGCCAAGGCATGAGTTCCATGGTGCACCTCAGTCCAGGGTCAACACGTGACCACCAAAAGTCAACCAGGCCTCCAATGATTGGGCCTAATTGCTGACAAGAATACCTCCAAATTGGGGTCAACACCCCCCAAGTGTTTGCATTTCTTTTCTTTTTCCTATTTTTTTTATTATTTGTTTTAATTTAATTATTTCCTTTTAATTCTTTAAATTAATTTGTTTTCTTTAACATAAAAAAATAATAAAAATCAGAAACTATAAAAATAAAAAATATGTTTTAATATTTAATTCACTAACATTTTTTTGTAAATAAATTTAATGATTAATTTAGTTTTTAATTCTAGGTTTGATTCTAATATTTTTCTTAATAAACTAAAAAATGTAGAATTAGGGTTTTATACTTTTATCCTTTTTTCTTTTTCACCATATTTAATTATTAATTATTATTTTGTAAATAAATTTTCCATGTAAATAATTAATTAAAATTAGGTCAAACTAAAAAGATTTCTTAATAAATAAAAATAGTTAGAATTAGGGTTAATTAACTTTTTTAATTTCATTTAATTTCCTTACTAAATCCATAAATACAAAAAACTCAAAAAAAATCTTTTCTTTTTATTTTAACTTAATTAATTTATTAATTGTAATTTAATTTCTTTAAAAAGGGTCCGACGCCCTCGCTTCCGATTATCAGTTCGTTTCGCGCATTTATTTCTTTTCTTATAAAATTCATGTAATTCTCCCAAAGCCATGTAATAGATTAATTAGGATATTTATTTCTCGCACTTTATTTTATTTCAAATAGGGTCTTGGATTAATTTGGCGATGTAGACCCGCGCCTTTGTAATAGCGTAGGACTTTTACCTTTCCGCATCTTTTTAATTGTTAATAATTTGCATGAAAGAATGAATGCTAAAATAAAAGCAACGCGTAGACCACCAATGCATGAACAAGATAAACATAAATGAACATGACACACAAATCACACACCACCCCTAGGGTACGCCTCACTGTTGCCTTGCCCCTCGAAAGGTGATCGTCGAGTAGAGGATGTTTTAGTAAGTCCTCATGTCCATGAACATGGCATGAGGGTAGCTTCTAAGGTGTCTTCCTATTGCTCCGGTGATCACCATGTCCCGAATCCTCGAATTGACCCGAACACCTCCAACGGTGGTGCTACCTACCTCTCAATGGTGGGATGGCACTACTTTAAGGACATTTACACAGACGAATTCCTTAGGGTAGGTAGAAGAATCTAGATACTTGCTCTAATTTCAAAATAATATCAAAAAACTCTTTTCACACCGACACCTTTTCAAAAGCTTTCGAAAGTAACTTTTCAAACACTCTTGAGGACTGATACAAGAGTCGAACTAAAATTTTCAAAGAAACTTTTTTAAACCCACAGTTGAAAAGCAAACAAACAATTTTGAAAACACAAATGAGCAAGTATCTAAGAGCCCATGGATAACCATGGATAGAAAGGGTGCTAACACATTCCCTTTCTATAATCTACCTCCCGAACCGAGAACTAATCTCTATAAGGAATTTTTCTGTGCTTTTGTCCTTTCCATTTGGAGAAAATAAAAGACGGTGGCGACTCTTGCTTCCGCGACATTTCGAGAACCAGCGTTAAACAGTCAGTTCCAGATCCACCGATCACAGAACTAGAGACTCTGCTGGGGATACTTATAATGTGAGGTGTACCTTAGGACTAAGATCACTTGTGTTTTCAATTGTTGTGTTTGTTTGCTTTAAATTGTGGGTTGCATGGGAGTTACATAGATCCTAACCCGGATCTGGGGATACCCTGTTAGGTAGCATAAGCTGTGAGGGACCTGTCCGGCGTAGACCGACATGGGTGAAGCAGTGGCTACGTTGGTGTGGCACCTTGGTCTGTACCGATATCCCTTGTGTTGCAACGAGGAGAATATGGGTCTTCTGAGGAGTCGTTAAGCACCAACAGACCTTAGAACCTTAAATGACACAACTTGGCCAATAGAACAGTAGCAGTATGCTACGCCCATTGAGGCTAAACTCTCGTGATGGTTCTGGCCGCAAGAAAAGATTGCGATGCTGGAGTTATGACCGATTGAGGGTAGTCAATGATATTGGGATCCTCTAAGAACCCGGTTACTTTTGATAGGACAGGTATGAACCAACAAACTGAAAGAGGGTAATACCCAGACCTCATGCTGGCCTAAACTCTAAGGGTTTCTCTTGTGTGACTTGTGTGCCTTCCAACTTGACTACTTGCATGCTTGTTATCTGACACTTGAGTTTCTTGCAGGTTTGTTTATAGTCCTTAATTGGGACTCATAACAGGGTTACTAAGTTTCTCGCAGGTTTTGTTTATAGTCCTTAATTGGGACTCATAACAGGGTTATTGAGTTTCTTGCAGGTTTTGTTCACAGTCCTTAATTAGGGACTCATAATAAGGTTTACCCATATTCCCCCATGCATAGTATAACATCATACCATTGCATGCATCCTGCATGGAGATTAACCCATTTCAAGGATCTCAAGGGTCTGTGGTGCAGGTCACGATGAACCAAACTGCCTAGCCAGGGGCAAAGGGGATTTATTTTCCTCTAAGCTAAGGTTGTCAGGGGCTATGACCCACTGGATATGGTGAGCCTTTGACCCTTGAAGAAGGACTCTCAACAACATGAAGTACCTTCACTCAAGCTACAAAATTCTAACCAATCTTCTTGTTTACCCCGCAAGGTCCTTGAAAACATTGCATGCATACATACACATCATTACATTACAGGTACCCTTGTTACAGGTCACTTACCTTTCTCGCTGTCTATTTCAGCAATGGCTTCCCAGTAAGATAACCAGGACCTTCTTGCTCCAGAGACTCGGTTCGGGGAAATCCTCCTGAATCTATCCAAGGGGCAGGAGGAGCTGAGAACACTTCTCATGGGGACTCTGGTCAGGAACAGTGCTGAGGATGAACGGCTGAAACACCTGCAAGCTGAGATGGATGCAATGAAAGCCCAGATGCTGGGGCAGGTGACTGCCATTCAAGGTTTAGCTCAAAGACAAGAAGAGCTCGGAGTTCTCATCAACCAACTGCTTCGGGGTAACCAACTGGGGCAAACATCTAAGGTTGAAGAGCCAGTCATCATTCAACCATTTTTGAGACAAGGAGATAAGGGGAGAGCTCCTCAAATGGCTCCAGTGTCACAAATTCAGCATCAACCTCACCAGCTTCAGCCAGACAAGCCCAGGAGGCAATTCACCCAGCTCAACATGTCGCTGTTTCAAGCTTTACAACGCCTGTTGAGATTGAATCTGATCACATTAAGGGCTCATCCCCGGAACCCCAACACAGCATCTCCTACCTATCATCCCAATAAAAGGTGTGCCTACCACTCTGCCAGTCCAGGACATGATACAAATGAGTGTTGGGCTCTGAAGAACAAGATCCAGGACCTGATTGATGAAGGAGCATTGGAGTTCACACAAGATGGTCAGGCTGAGTTTTTCTACCATCCCTCCAAGGCTCACCATTTGAAGTAACAAGCCCTGAGATGAAAAGACTTTTGTTCATTAGGATTTTCAAGTTGTAATTTTCTTTTGTTCAAACATTTGCTCATGTTAAACGTTGTTATTTCATTAATGCATCGCATATGTCTGTTTTGAAGCAATATATTCGTATTCACTATATGCAAATTATTTTCATATTTTTTCTGATGATCAACGCTCGATTAATAATTCTAAGCCTCTTGAGGGAGGATGACGAAAACGATACCATGATCTACAGTATGCTTTTGAACAGACCCTGCTGATGAGGTACAGGCATTGTTTCAATCCCTAAACACTGGAGTTATAAGGATGATAATCCCTCGTCAACCCCTCTGAGCCAAAGAAGTAGGAGTTTTTCTTTTCGAAAAAATAAAACCCTTTATCATAACCTGGGGCAGGGTAGTTCTCTCAGTTGATCCAAGTGCACAACGAATAGCACCAAAGAAGTCCTTATAAAGCAAAAGACAGTGATGGTTCCGAATAATCATAAAGACAGGCAGTCGTTATCTTTCAAAAATGAAAGCCCAATAAGTCAAAACCTACGAAGGAGACTTACAAAAACTGGGGCATCCCGCTGACTGTAATCACAAAAGAAACAATTCAGGCAAAATTTAGGGATAACAAAATCAAAAAGAAAGAGGTCCTACAAACCCTCAACAAAAAATGACTGCCTATTCAGAATAAATCATCAATATCTGAACCATCATTGGAACATCAGGACAAAGACTCGAACAAGGTCTGACGCACGATCAACTGAGTTTAGGTTTGAAGAACATCACGAAGAGCGGATGGGTACAAATAATTTGAGCCTCTATCCTTTGTTTCTTAAACCATGAACCAGGCCACGTTATAACCCTTAAAAGTCCTAGCTGAAGCATGGGTTAGTTCGAAAGCATACTGTTACAAAGGTATCCTGACTCCTTAAGGCCTACGGAAAAATACGGAGTTGACATCACGTTTTACAAACATTCACTTGTTTTATGGAAAAGAATGCATTTTCAAAATCTTCAAGACAGGCATAAGCTTTGCATTTTTAACATAACTTTGTTTGCATATGACTATTTGTTTGAACAACATGTAAATTCGCACGACGAATGCCTAATGAACAGAAGCACTTCCAATCAAGGGGCATGGTATGATCATGGTCTACCATCTGGGGCAGTTAAGTCAAGATTCGGAGAATCTCTCAAAAGGCCAACCAGCCTGGGGCAAATCTCCATCTGGATCACTTGGAGCGTGGGCGATCAAACGAAGATCTTCTGGTGGTATGGCAACATAATGCTACTGACAGGGGCACCTCCCTACATCCTGAGAGCATGGACATAGTCGAAAAAAATGCTGCGCATAATCAAAGACCCGCTAGGTTGACACACCTAGGAAAAAATAAGGGCTTCCCGGCGAACCAAAAGGTTTCGGGCAAAAATAAGGGATGAAATGAAAAAATCTGTACACCCGGCAAGTCGAAAACCTGAAAAGGCGGCTTGGGCAAAAATGGGTATCCCGGTGGACTGAAAACCCGAAAGGGCGGTCCAGGAAAAAGTTAGGGATCAAAGCGTACGACTATGTCCCGTCATCTTGTCACCTGCCTATCAGAAGAAGGTTTGTCCATCAACAACTATCAGCACCTCACAGGTCTTCCTCTCCCACCTCAGAAACAGGGGCAATAAAGAGTTGTCTAAGCAATCTAGTTGCTCAGTCCATCAAGGTACCAAGGTAGGTTCAGCTGAAGAACATAACCAGATATCTTAATCCCCCAGAGAGTGAGCCAGCAAATCAAGGCACTCTCCCCAAGCAAACCATATTATCAGCCTTAAAGAAGTTGGGTATCCTCCAGCAGATCTCAATATTCCCCGGCATATCATACAGATATTCTTAACAAGCATCCCCGGCAGTCTTGACCTAAAGATTGTTCCCCGACGGTATATCAGACATTCAATGGAGTCACTTCCCCAATACAGTTCAAAACTTCCCCAGGAGAGTCCAATCAAGATTTCCCCAGGAAAGTTTGAATCCATCTCCCCCAGCAGGAAGCTTATCCCCAGTAGATCCTCAAGCTCCTCCCCCGCAGAGCACGAACGCGTCCCCCGGCTTTATTCAAAGGTTGTTTCCCTACCCGGATATAACTGGGTTATCCTCAGCCAAAAGCCACGGAAAGATCGTCCTCGGCGAAGTCTTCTTATCCCCAGCGAAGTCTATTAACACTTCCAACATAACAATGGTATCCCCAGCGAAGTTACCATCAACATTTCAGCAAAGTACCTCTCTCCCCACAGAGTATTGCTCACCAGCAAGATCACTAGAGTATTTTTCTCCCCGCAGAGTGTTCTATTCGCCAAGGTTATTCCCCAACGGAGTTATCTTCTCCTACCGGTATTCTGGCAACTATCATCCCCAGCGGAAGCAAAGATCTATTCTTCAACATCAGCCCAGGAGTGACTTCCCGGCACCCGTCAAGGATTTATTTTTCTAAAGACGAAAATATACATTCATAAACATCACATTTTCATACATTATAGCATGCATATACGCATCATATCTTACAAATCTCATTTATGTTGAGAACATCATCGCTTGATTCATATCATGCCTTGCATATGACTGACCTTTACCTTTCAGGAAAGATCCAATTAGGTTCTCAGCTATATTTCAAGACTTTAGTCTGGTTCAGTTAAATCGACCCTAAGATTTTCCTGATTCTTATCCAGTCAAAGGCCTTCTCTGGTTCAGTCAGATCGACCCTAAGATCTCCCTGTTTCTTATCCAGTTGAAGATTTCAAGACCTTGTCCGGTTCAGTTAAATCGACCCTAAGATTTTCCTGATTCTTATCCAGTCAAAGGCCTTCTCTGGTTCAGTCAGATCGACCCTAAGATCTCCCTGTTTCTTATCCAGTTGAAGATTCCAAGACCTTATCCAGTTCAGTTAAATCGACCCTAAGATTTTCCTGATCCAGTCAAAGGCCTTCTATGGTTCAGTCAGATCGACCCTAAGATCTCCCTGTTTCTTATCCAGTTGAAGATTTCAAGACCTTGTCCGGTTCAGTTAAATCGACCCTAAGATTTTCCTGATTCTTATCCAGTTAAAGGCCTTCTCTGGTTCAGTCAGATCGACCCTAAGATCTCCCTGATTCTTATCCAGTTGAAGATTTCAAGACCTTGTCCGGTTCAGTTAAATCGTCCCTAAGATTTTCCTGATTCTTATCCAGTCAAAGGCCTTCTCTGGTTCAGTCAGATCGACCCTAAGATCTCTCTGATTCTTATCCAGTTGAAGATTTCAAGACCTTGTCCGGTTCAGTTAAATCGACCCTAAGATTTTCCTGATTCTTATCCAGTCAAAGGCCTTCTCTGGTTCAGTCAGATGGACCCTAAGATCTCCCTGATTCTTATCCAGTTGAAGATTTGAAGGCCTTCTCCGGTTCAGTCAGATCGACCCTAAGATCTCCCTGATTCTTATCCCGGTAGAAGACATCCAAGATTCTCTCAGCGTTACTATTGAGGTTGAAGTCGCCCAAGATTCTCTCAGCGTTACTGTTGAGGTTGAAGTCGCCCAAGATTCTCTCAGCGTTACTGTTGAGGTTGAAGTCGTCCAAGATTCTCTCAGCGTTACTGTTGAGGTTGAAGTCGCCTATGGTTCTCTCCCCGTTACTGTGGAGGTAGTAATCGTCCAAGATTCTCTCAGCGTTACTGTTGAGGTTGAAGTCGTCCAAGATTCTCTCAGCGTTACTGTTGAGGTTGAAGTCGCCTATGGTTCTCTCCCCGTTACTGTGGAGGTAGTAATCGTCCAAGATTCTCTCAGCGTTACTGTTGAGGTTGAAGTCGCCCAAGATTCTCTCAGCGTTCCTGTTGAGGTAGTAATCGCCCAAGGTTCTCTCAACGTTCCTGTTGAGGTAGTAATCATCCAAGGTTCTCTCAGCATTCCTGTTGAGGTAGTAATCACCCAAGGTTCTCTCACCGTCCCGGTAGTAACCATCCCTGGTTCATTCATAACCTTTTGAAGCACCAGATTCAACTCCTGTAACCAGTCAGGGCGCATCTATACAAAGAGTTTGAAGACCAGCTCCGGTAACAGGCCAGGTAATCATTTTTCTTTTTCAGGTACGCAAGTTCTCGCTAAGGAATCTCTTACGCGATCGACACCTCCAGATGGCATCTATAAGCCCATCCACCTATCCATCACCTCTCAACATGGCATCTATAAGCCCATCATCCTATCCATCAGTCTCCAAATGGCATCTGTAAGCCCATTCCCACCATCACACTACTATGTGAGCGCAAATTTCTGGGCACTCTAGTGTTCAATCATCTTCTACCTTCGGATTACGAAAGGCATGTCAGCCAATCTGCATCCTCAGGTTTAAGAAGATTGAACAGGGGCAACTGTTGTACCCCAAAATTTGCCCTCCCATATTCTTCAAGATTTGCAAAGAGCATGCTTCAAAATCTCCCCAAGGGTTGCACAGTTCAAGGGCCTCCTAACAGTCAAAAACTAGGGTTTTGGTTCTGAAAAAGAAATTGAAGTTTCCAAGGGTCCAATCAAGTCCCACATGCCTATAAACATGGTCAAGCATCCTCATGCTAAGTTTCAAGACTTACAACACAAAATTGCACAGTCAAAAACCCTAATTGCTCAGCAGTCAACTGTAGGGGTAAAATGGTCATTTGACAGTCAAAAGTTCAAATTTTTGGTCAACATCTTATTTTGAAGCCACAAAGATCATTTGATCAATTCTTGATCATGATTTTCAAGGTATGGCTCAAAAAGTCTCAAGATGCAAAAGTTTCCATATTTGGACAGTTGAAAAAGTCAACTGTAACTTGACCAAGGCATAACTTCCACATGGTTCATCAGAAAAATTCCATTCAAAGCTCATTTTGAATAGAAAGACATTTCCTACAACTCCTCTTCACACTTCAAGTCCAAGAAATGCTCTCACAAAAAGTTATCAATTTCAACATTATAGGTCATTTTCAAAAGTCAACAAAAAGGGACTTTAAGTCAAAGGCCATAACTTGAGATTGGTAAATCCAAATGACATGGGACCAAAGGAATTTGTTAGAGGACTTCAAGACCTTTCCAAAATGTCCAAGAACATGATCAAAGCTTAAAAATTGAGCAAGATATGCCTTGTGGAAGTTGGGAAATTTTTGGGAATTTTGAAAAGTCAACTTTACTTCAAATGCCTCAAAATTGCTAATGGGCCACATTTTCTTCCAAGAATCATTATCCAAAGGCTATGCAGGACCATTTGGCCCAAGGGGAGTTATTTCATCAGTTTTTATTATTTATTTGAATTTTTAATCACCATTAATTCATTTAATTAAATAAAATATGAGAAAAATACTCATCCATGCTTTTCAAATCTTTTTGTGCATAGAATACCTTCAAGATTTCGTGCACTATTCAATATGGAAAGAATCAAGGTGATTGGCAATGATTGGCATATTCTTCACATGAAAAAGATTGGAAAAATATACCATGAAAATCAAATCTCAAAAGCATTGATTACCAAGGTTTTGGACATGTTTTGCAACCCTAATCCATTGGCATACATATACTGATCATAACCCTAAAGCTCACAACCTTCAAGCTGCGCCTCATTTCAAAAACCAAGTTTGCATTTTTTGTTCAAATTTTCAAAACTGAAAACTGCATTCTAGCACAATTCAAAGAAAAGTATTGATTTCAATAGCTTGCCAAGGCCTCAAGGAACGTTTCTGGATCAAAACCACTGCTTCTAACGCAACGAATTGGTAGAACGAACTCGTCCTGTTCATAACTTTTCTCATATTCATGTCTCATGATTCATGCGTTATTTTCAATTTCTAATGCTTGATTTGTATTAAGTTAATCATTCTAAAGCTAACCATGCCATTTAATTGAGTTTTCGTGCTTTATACATGAATCTACCATGGAAGCTTGCTAGGTTTTCAAGGCTGTGAAATTAGGGCTTTCCTCTTCAGGAAAAATTGAGACATGAGACCCACACCATTGAACTCAGCACACTTAGACGATCCAGAATCACTAGTCGCGCCTTTTTTATATTTGAGTATGGCTTAATCGCTATTTTCTTGTGCAGTGGTTAGTGGGGGTTCAAAACCCCCGCTATTTGATATGTTTTTTCAGGCAAAATAAAGAACAGATGAAGAAGACGCTTATGTGTCAGGACGTGAGAGGGCAGTTCAAACCTTGGCGCGTGTTTTGCTAAAATTCCATAATAGTGCTTATTTTCCATTATAATATTTGCATCCCATATAATAAATAAAGAGCGCATGTGGTACAGTTGGTGGAACATGCACTTGGTAAGCATTGGGACCTGGGTTCGATCCCCAGGTCCCCCATGTTATTTCAATATTTTTCTTGCTAACATAATTCCATGCAGCGTGTTCTCAAGGGAATACCATAGGCCTCCATATCCTTGCTTTCCATCTATACACTGAGATCAATCCAAAAGCCAAGGCATGAGTTCCATGGTGCACCTCAGTCCAGGGTCCACACGTGACCACCAAAAGTCAACCAGGCCTCCAATGATTGGGCCTAATTGCTGACAAGAATACCTCCAAATTGGGGTCAACACCCCCCAAGTGTTTGCATTTCTTTTCTTTTTCCTATTTTTTTTATTATTTGTTTTAATTTAATTATTTCCTTTTAATTCTTTAAATTAATTTGTTTTCTTTAACATAAAAAATAATAAAAATCAGAAACTATAAAAATAAAAAATATGTTTTAATATTTAATTCACTAACATTTTTTTGTAAATAAATTTAATGATTAATTTAGTTTTTAATTCTAGGTTTGATTCTAATATTTTTCTTAATAAACTAAAAAATGTAGAATTAGGGTTTTATACTTTTATCCTTTTTTCTTTTTCACCATATTTAATTATTAATTATTATTTTGTAAATAAAATTTGCCATGTAAATAATTAATTAAAATTAGGTCAAACTAAAAAGATTTCTTAATAAATAAAAATAGTTTAAATTAGGGTTAATTAACTTTTTTAATTTCATTTAATTTCCTTACTAAATCCATAAATACAAAAAACTCAAAAAAAATCTTTTCTTTTTATTTTAACTTAATTAATTTATTAATTGTAATTTAATTTCTTTAAAAAGAGCCCAACGCCCTCGCTTCCGATTATTAGTTCGTTTCACGCATTTATTTCTTTTCTTATAAAATTCATGTAATTCTCCCAAAGCCATGTAATAGATTAATTAGGATATTTATTTCTCGCACTTTATTTTATTTCAAATCGGGTCTTGGATTAATTTGGCGATGTAGACCCGCGCCTTTGTAATAGCGTAGGACTTTTACCTTTCCGCATCTTTTTAATTGTTAATAATTTGCATGAAAGAATGAATGCTAAAATAAAAGCAACGGGTAGACCACCAATGCATGAACAAGATAAACATAAATGAACATGACACACAAATCACACACCACCCCTAGGGTACGCCTCACTGTTGCCTTGCCCCTCGAAAGGTGATCGTCGAGTAGAGGATGTTTTAGTAAGTCCTCATGTCCATGAACATGGCATGAGGGTAGCTTCTAAGGTGTCTTCCTATTGCTCCAGTGATCACCATGTCCTGAATCCTAGAATTGACCCGAACACCTCCAACGGTGGTGCTACCTACCACTCAATGGTGGGATGGCACTACTTTAAGGACATTTACACAGACGAATTCCTTAGGGTAGGTAGACGACTCTAGATACCTGCTCTAATTTCAAAATAAAATCAAAAAACTCTTTTCACACCGACACCTTTTCAAAAGCTTTCGAAAGAAACTTTTCAAACACTCTTGAGGACTGATACAAGAGTCGAACTAAAATTTTCAAAGAAACTTTTTTAAACCCACAGTTGAAAAGCAAACAAACAATTTTGAAAACACAAATGAGCAAGTATCTAAGAGCCCATGGATAACCATGGATAGAAAGGGTGCTAACACCTTCCCTTTCTATAATCTACCTCCCGAACCGAGAACTAGACTCTATAAGGAATTTTTCTGTGCTTTTGTCCTTTCCATTTGGAGAAAATAAAAGACGGTGGCGACTCTTGCTTCCGCGACATTTCGCGAACCAGCGTTAAACAGTCAGTTCGAGATCCACCGATCACACAAGGTCCCAAACTGAGGAGGAACACCTTGACCATCTACGGAAGCTGTTTGACCGTCTGAAGTTGTACAAGCTGAGGTTGAACCCAAACAAGTGCACCTTCGGCGTGAGATCTGGAAAATTGCTAGGCTTCATCGTAAGTGACAAAGGTATTCAAGTGGACCCTGCCAAGGTGAAAGCCATACAAGAGATGCCAACTCCCAAGACAGAGAAAGAAGTCAGAGGCTTTCTAGGACGGTTGAACTACATTGCCCGATTCATCTCGCATCTAACTGCTACCTGTGAGCCAATCTTCAAACTGCTGAAGAAAGATCAAGTAGTACGTTGGAATGATGAATGTCAGGCCGCTTTCGAAAAGATCAAAGAGTACCTCCAAGAACCACCCATTCTTATGCCGCCGGTTGAAGGGAGACCTCTAATCTTATACTTGACAGTACTTGACAGCTCAATGAGGCGTGTGCTGGGGCAGCATGACGAGTCTGGCCGAAAAGAGCACACTATTTATTACCTTAGCAAAAAGTTTACCGACTGTGAGACCCGGTACTCACTGCTCGAGAAAACTTACTGTGCTTTGGTATGGGCTGCTCGCCGGTTGAGATAGTATATGTTTACTCACACCACTCTGTTGATTTCAAAAATGGATCCAATCAAGTACATATTCGAAAAGCCTGCTCTGTCTGGAAGAATAGCAAGATGGCAAATGATCTTGACGGAATATGACATCCAGTACACGACTCAAAAAGCAATCAAGGGAAGTGTATTGGCAGACCATTTGGCGCATCAGGCAGTGGACGATTACCAGTCGATGAATTTTGAATTTCCAGACGAGGATATCATGGTAGTAACTGATTGTGAAGTACCTGGACTGGATGAAGGACCTGAGGAAGGATCCCGATGGTCTATGCACTTTGACGGAGCCTCAAACGCTTTGGGTAATGGTATCGGCGCTGTGATCATATCCCCTAAAGGCACTCATACTCCACTCATCGCCCGACTATGTTTCAACTGCACCAACAACATGGCAGAGTATGAGGCATGTATCATGGGTCTTCAAGCTGCAATCGACTTAAGGATCAAGTTTCTGAGTGTCTTCAGAGATTCCGCTCTCGTGATCAATCAGGTCAAAGGCAAGTGGAATACGAAACACCCAAATCTTATTCCTTACAAGGAGTATGTGTTGACGTTGATTCCCCATTTCACGGAGATAACCTTTGAACACTTCCCAAGAGAGGAGAATCAGTTAGCGGACGCGTTGGCTACGATGTCTTATATGTTCAAAGTCAAACGGGACAACGAGGCTCCCCGGATCATTATCTGGAAGTTGGACGAACCTGCACATTGCTGCAATCTCGAGACTGAAGAGGTAACAGAAAAACCCTAGTATCACGAAGTGAAGAGGTACCTTGAAGCTCAAGAATACCCCGAAGGCGCATCTGTTAATGACAAGAAGTTCCTGAGAAGGTTTACGGCAAAATTCTTCCTCAGGAACGACATTATGTACAAACGAAACCATGATTCAACCTTAATGCATTGTGTGGACAAGACTGAAGCAGAAAAGATCATGGCGGAGCTACATGAAGGTACCTTCGGAACATATTCCAGTGGACATACCATGGCAAAGAAAATCCTTCGGCCAAGATATTTCTGGTCCACAATGGAAGCCGACTATTATCAGCATTCTCGGACTTGTCATAAATTCCAGATCTATGCTGATAAGGTGCACATTCCTCCGGTTCCTCTGAACGTCTTGACAGCACCTTGGCCTTTTGCAATGTGGGGCATCGATATGATCGGCGAGATCTGACCTACGACATCCAACGGGCACCGCTTCATCCTGGTAGCGATTGATTACTTCACAAAGTGGGTTGAAGCTGCTTCCTACGCTACCGTAACCAAGAGCGTCGTGGCACGGTTCATTCGGCACAACTTGATCTGTCGATACGGTGTACCAGAAAGGATCATTACGAACAATGGTACCAATCTTAATAACAAGATGATCACTGAGCTCTGCGAGCAATTCAAGATACAGCACCACAACTCTTCTCCCTACCGGCCGAAGATGAATGGGGCTGTAGAAGCAGCGAATAAGAACATCAAGAAAATTGTGCAGAAGATAACAGTGACCTACAAAGATTGGCACGAAATGTTACCGTTTGCTCTTCATGGGTACCGTACCTCAGCAAGAACGTCAACAGGGGAAACTCCCTTTTCCTTGGTCTATGGCATGGAGGCAGTCTTGCCTATTGAAGTCCATATACCCTCTCTCCGGATAATGAAGGATGCAGGTTTGAGAGAAGACGACTGCATCTAGACTCGGCTTGATCAATTAAACCTAATTGACGAAAAGAGACTCACTGCTATTTGTCATGGTCAAACGTACCAAAAACGGATGATCAAGGCATTTAACAAGAAGGTCAGACGACAAGAGTATCAAGTCGGAGATCTGGTAATCAACCGCATCATTCTTCCTCAAAGTGATCCTAGGGGAAAATGGACCCCTACGTACGAAGGGCCATTTGTGGTTAAACATATATTCTCAGGAGGAGCGATGATTCTAACCACCATGGATGGTGACGACCTTCCTCACCCTGCCAATGCAGACATAGTAAAAAGATACTATGCATGATCAAAGACCCGCTAGGTTGACACACCTAGGCAAAAATAAGGGCTTCCCGGCGAACCAAAAGGGTTCGGGGAAAAATAAGGGATGAAATGAAAAAAATCTGTACACCCGGCAAGTCGAAAACCTGAAAAGGCGGCTTGGGCAAAAATGGGTATCCCGGTGGACTGAAAACCCGAAAGGGCGGTCTAGGCAAAAGTTAGGGATAAAGCGTAATACTATGTCTCATTGGATCACCTTGCATCCGGAATTCGGCATCAACTATCGGTCTCAGACGGTAATCAATCAGCTTCATCTTCAACTAAGCAGCAAAGTGATGAGACGCTTGAAGACATAAAGGCGATAGCAGAGTTGGAACCCAGTGGGATTTTTCACATAGCTGTTTTTGTTTTCCTTTTTCACAAAATTGTATAAACTCTCTTGTTCGGCGGTGTTCTCTTACTAGGACGTCAGCCCCCTGTACAAAAACGCCTATTTACAGGCAAACTTCAAAATCAATACAAGTTCAATTTTTCAGACAAATTACCCATCGTTTTTCCTTTTTTCTGTTTTGTTTTGCAAAGAACGTCCAATGTTCACTTTTGATATATGCATTTGACATTAATTGCTAATCATGAATATTTGCATGCGAAACAAAGGACTAATTACGGATGACATCAGAAACAGGGGCAGTAAAGATTGTCTAAGCGATCTGGTTGCTCTGTCCACCAAGGTACCAAGGTAGGTTCGGCTGAAGAATTTGACCAAAATACCTCCATTCCCCACAGAGAAAGATAAGATTCAGCAATACTCTCCCCAGGCAGAGTTGGGTCTCCCGTCAGCCCTAAAAAGACACAGTGTTCCCATAGCAAGTCAGCGATACTCTCCCCAAGCAGAGTTAGTCTACTGTCAGCCTTAAGGAAGTTGGGTATCCCCAGAAGATCTCAACATTCCTCAGCGGAGTATAGACATTCCTCAGCAAGCATCCCCGACAGTCTTAGTATAAGATTGTTCCCCGGTGGAATACAGACACCCCAGTGGAACCATTCCCCAGTACAATCCATTCCCCAGGAAAGTGGAATCCTTATCCCCAACAGGTCTTGAGGCTTATCCCCAGTAGATTCTGGAAGCTTATCCCCTGCATAGTACGAACGCATCTCCCCGGTTTTATTCAAAGGTTATTGCCCCACCGGGGTATAACTGGGTTATCCTCAGCTAATTGCCACGGAAAGATCGTCCCCGACGAAGTTCTTCCTATCCCCAGCGGAGTTCATCAAATTCCCCAACATAACTTATCAGTGGAATCCCCAGCAGGGTTCTCATCAAAACCTCAGCGAAGTATCTCTTCCCACAGAGTAATTCCCCGCAGAGTAATCTCTCCAACAAAGTTTATTCCCCAACGGAGTCATTTTCTCCTACCGGTTTATTCTTGTAACCATCATCCCCAGCGGAAGCGAAGAACTCTACTCTTCAAAACATCAGCCCGGGATTCAAAAAGTTCCCGGCACTCGTCAAGGATTTATTTTCCTAGACGAAAATACATTCGTAAACATTTCACATTTCATACATCCTGCTTACATACATGATAAAGTGCATACAACACTATCTCATACATCATGACATTGCATACAACTGATGCTTTACCTTTTCAGGAAAAGATCAATCCAAAGACGATTACTATCAACTGTCACAATTCCAGATTCAATTCCTGTATCTAGCCAGGGCACATCTGTGAGTGATTGATTGTAGATTCGATACCTGTATCCAGCCAGGGAATATCTGCATGAAGAGTTTAAAGATCAACCCCTATAACAGGCCAGGAAATTATCTTTCATTCTCAGGTCAGAGGTTTACACCTGTATCTAGCCAGGAAAGCTATCTCTACCAACCTTTCGATAATTTCCAGATTCGATACCTGTATCCAGCCAGGGCACATCTGTAGACGACCAATTCCAGATTCGATACCTGTATCCAGCCAGGGCATATCTGTAGACGACAAATTCCAGATTTGACACCTGTATCCAGCCAGGGCATATCTGTAGACAACAATTTCCAGATTCGATTCCTGTATCCAGCCAGGGCATATCTGTAGACGACTAATTCCGAATTCGATTCCTGTATCTAGCCAGGGCATATCTGTGAGTAGATTCGATACCTGTATCCAGCCAGGGCATATCTGCACGAATAGTTTAGAGATTCGATACCTGTATCCAACCAGGGCACGTCTATAAACAACCTTTTGAAGTTCCGGATTCGATTCATGTATCTAGCCAGGGCACATCTGTGAACAACTAATTATAGATTCGATACCTGTACCTAGCCAGGGCATATCTGCATGAAGAGACTGAAGATCAACACCTGTAGCAAGCCAGGAAACCATCTTTCTTTCTCAAAGTACACAAGTTCTCGCTAAGGAATCTCTTACGCGATCGACACTTCCAAATGGCATCTATAAGCCCATTCCCGACAAGGTTCTGTCACACCCCCGATGGCATCTATAAGCCCATCCTCCTATCCATCCTATCTCCAAATGGCATCTATAAGCCCATTCCCGACATCACCTTGCTAATACTCTACCATGTGAGTGCAAATTTCCAGGCACTCTAGTGTCCAATCTCCTTTTACCCTCGAGTCGTGAAAGGCAAACTTGCCAATCTAACTCTTCAGGTTCAAGAAGATTGAACAGGGGCAACTGTTGTACCCCAAAATTTTCCCTCCCATTTCCTCAATATTTTCTCACCACAAGACCCTTGGAGCTCAAGATCCAGTTAGGGTTTGCTCTGCTCAAGATTCCTCCTTGCACTGTTGACCCAAATTAGGGTTTGAGTTTGCACAAAGATGTTTTGACCTAAAAGGCCCAAAGTGACTTTCATGCTTCATGTTGGACTCACAAGTTTTTCCATACCAAGTTTTAAGCCATGATTCCAATCTTTGCCCAGTCAATTGGACAGTTGACCTAGAAATCAGCTGTATTGGGGAAAAAGTCAACTGTGGTCAATAGACAGTCAAACCTCATGATTTTTGACCCACATCAACATTATGAACTCATATTGACCATTTGATCAAGTTTGGATCATAATTCCACAAGAAATTTGATCAGATCACCAAAAGGGCAAAATGGTCATTTTTAGGGTTTTGACTGCACAAAGGCAATTTTTGACTGTTTGACCTAGCCAATGGCAAAACAAGATCACACATGGACTCAAGGACCCAATGGCATTGTCTTGACATGTTCAACAAGTTCAAAAGATCCCAAATGCACAAGATTGACAGATGAATTTTCCAGTCAACTGAGCCAAATTTGACTGTATACTGAAAAGTCAAACTTTGACTTTTTGGTCAAAATCAAGTGTCAAGATTCATTTTTCATCAAAACATGTCAAATTGTGAAGCTTGTTCATCAAGAAATCAAAAATTACAAATTAGGGTTTAAAATGAAGAATTTTCATAACTTAGAAATTTTCTAAGTTATGAAAATCCCTAATTTTTTCCTAACTTTGTCCCATCTTTTCATCAAGATACATTTGGATTCAAACAAAACTCAAAACATGAAAATTATAGTCCATTGCAAAATCTACAACTTTGATTCACAAAGTTTCCTCAAAAGAAGCTTGTAGCTCAAGTTATGATTATTGGAACAAGGGTGCAAAACATTCTTAACTTAGAAAAATTTTGACCTATTCTAGGCAGGATTTTTGCCTAACTTCATGGACACTTTTCACATGCTTCCACTTGGAATTTCAACTTGCATTACGAAGATGGATTGTAGTACACATTCCAAGCTTTCCAAATTGTCCAAGAACTTCTCAAACACCCTTGTGGTTAGGGAGAATCGAATTTGGCAATATGGG
This sequence comes from Vicia faba, assembly GCA_948472305.1. NCBI lineage: Eukaryota > Viridiplantae > Streptophyta > Magnoliopsida > Fabales > Fabaceae > Vicia > Vicia faba. Next base: position 375,507,621 of record OX451735.1, on the reverse strand, counting down.
CAAAAGTCACTTTGATTCATGGCCAAATACATGTTCATAACTTTGCATTTTTGAAATCAGCATGGTTCAAGCTAGTTACAGGCCTCTAATCTCATTTACACTCAATAATTAAATGCCAATCCATTGTGTTCTAGCATTATTTTGTGCATTTGGTCATTGCATGAAGAATTAAGCCTTAATTAGAAAAAGCAAGTTATCCATTTTTATAAAGTTACACTTTATGTCAAGTTTACAATCCAAGAGGTACAATGCAAATCTCTGAGGCACAAGTTATTAGACATATCCCACTGATCAAGACAAAGCTTTGCAGCATGTTTAGGGGGCCTGCATAAGCTTGTAACTCAACTTGGCATTTTGAACTTAAGATAGAAGCAACTTTGCAAATACAAGGACAACTCTCATTCCTGTCAACACAAGCCTAAGCAAACATTGTGAACACATTCCATACTCCTCAAGTAACCTAAAACACGACCAAGCCATCCTCAAGACTCCCTCATTCATCAAAACACAGTTTTGTGGCAAAACAGGGTATCTTCTGCGTTTTGACTTGGCCAGTTCATTCCCCTCGTGCGTTTTCATCCAAACCACCTCAAACACCTTCCATAACATCCATACAAACTATTCCAAACATTGAACTGGAACTGTAACAACCATAACCAGTTTTGCCATTTTCACTTTTCTCTCTTGCAGGTTGACTTCTGTAGCTTGATACAGCAAGATTCAAAGCACACCAAGCATTGGAAAAGCATCCCTGAACTTCAAGCAAGCTATACAAGTCCTCACATTGCATTGAAAGTACCTCCACTGTCATACACGAATCAAGCTGAACAGGTAAGTTTTTGAACTTCTATCTCTCTATCCAGGCATAGTTAGGTTTAAGTTTGTGAAGAAAACATGTTCTAATCATAGCCCTGAAGCCATCCATATAGTTACTTTTCATTTATATTGTGTGTGCTAAGAGTATTTTGAATCTGAACATCTAAAAAAAACTAGGTCAGGAATTGGGGGAGAAGAAATTCTCTCTCATTTCTGAGAGTTAGATTAACTTTTTTATATGTTTAGAATCGTGACTTCAAGCTCTACAAGTTTCATGTTTTAAGATTTGTCAAAGGATCAAAGAATCAGGAGTTAGGGAGATGAACAAGAAGGCGCACGTTTTGTGTTTGAACCTGGCCAGAGGTTGAAGACAAAGTCTTTGGGCTGGGCCTGTGTTGTTCTTTCTATTTGCACCACCCATTTTCCACTTGCACCCCCTTGGCCCATTGTGTTTATTTTTATCATTTTTTGACTTTTTAGTTTTTATTCTGACTTGTTATTTTTTGACAAAACATAAAAAATATTAAAAAACATTTTTTCAACCATTTTTGCATTTTATTTGAATTTTGTTTGTTTTATTTGAGTTTATACATATAAATAACACATAATACTTTTTTATTTAAAATACTAAAAACAATACAAAATACATTTATTTTCTAATTTTATTTTATTTTATCTTTTGAAAACATTTCCTAAAAAATATACTTTTTTTTTGTAAATATTAAATATTGTTATTTTTGTACATATTTAATACATTTAGTAAATATTATAAATACTTATATATTTATTAGAATATTTAGGGAAAAAATACAAAAATAATACATTTTTTTTTATTAATATTTGACCTCAAAAATCACTTTTTTACAATATACTTCCTTTTTATTTATTTCTTGTATATAATTATTAAATATTGCATATAATAAATAATAAATATATTTTATTTAGCAAAATTAGGGTTTTGCCTTAAACCCTAAAAAATCCAAAAAAATTAACCTTTTTATTTTTGTTTATTTGACACATAAAAATACTTTTTTTACATACATATAAAAATCATTTTTTGCATCTTGCATATTTATTGTATTTTATTTAATTATCGTGCAATTAAATAATTTGAATATTCAATTTGTATGTAATAGTTTAGATTTAATTTTTCTTGCTAAATATCCCCCATTTGAACATTTGTGCCCCCCATCCCATAATTGTGTTGTAATAGTTTAGGACTTTAAATTTCGCATTTAAAAGCTTTCAAAATATGCCATGATAGATTTAAGGTTTGTATGCAAAAATCAACCAAACAAATAGCTTGACCTAATTCCAAGATAAAAGCATGAAAATGGACAACACCAATCACACTTGTACCCTTAGGGTTACTCCACTTGTTGCCTTCAATAATGGGCCATGTTGCATGTTAGGTGTCTTTGGCAAAACAAAACAATATCAAATGATCATAGTCCCTCGATGACGCTTTCGAAAGTTGCCTAAAAATGATCAAGTCCCTCAAAGGAAAAAGTTGCCAAAGACACTTGGCACCATTGCAATCATGGTCTAAACGATGACCCGCGCCCGTCCCGTTAACATCCTAACACAAGATTGTCCTCCAAATACAATGGTGGAACAAAATTGTTAAAAGGGTTAAAAACATAGGAAAGATCTTTGAGAAATTTAGGGGTAGACAAAACTTTTAGTTACTTGATAAACTTGCAAAACACACTTGCCTATTTTTTCAAAACCACACATCACAACACATTTTCAAAACAACTTTCAAAAAAACATTGAAAACTTTTCAAAAGATAAGTACACCTTTGTATACATCCAAACATGGGTCATTACAAAGGTTGCCACCACATTGGCCTCTTTTCAAAAACATTTTCAAACCCACACACAAAGCACCATTTCAAACAATTGAAAGCACCATTTCAAACAATTGAAAATCAAGGCAAGTTGATCTAAGCAAGTAACTAAGAGCCCATGGATAACCATGGATGGAAAGGGTGCTAATACCTTCCCTTTCTATAATCTACTCCCCGAACCCAAGAAAACATCTCAAAGGTTTTTGCTGTGCTTTTTAACCTTTCCTTAGGATAAAATAAAAAGTTGGTGGCGACTCTTGCTCAACCGAAACATTTGCGAAAACAAACGCAAAACCCAAAGTCAGTTCTCCCACCGTATCACACCATGAATAGGCGTTTTTTGTACAAAGAGACGGAGATCCTAGTAAGAGGAAATCGTTGAAAGGAAAACAAGAATCGAAAACAAAAAAATAGCCATGTGGAAATGATCTCATTGCATTCCAACTCTACTATTGCCCCAATGTCTTCGAATGCCCCTTGTCGTTGACAGAAGTTGATTGGATTGATCTTGGACCATTTGAACTTGGACCTTGGTAATAAAGTTGATTGTGGTGATTCCTTGGGCCATAGTCATACGCTTTAAATCCTTAAATTTTGCCTGGACCGCCTGTTGTACCCCAAAATTTTCCCTCCCATATTTTCCAATACATTTCAAGTGAGGTCCTCAAATTGCTCAAGGAAGTCCAGGAGTTGACCAGACAAACTCTCTCCTAAGGCAGTCTACCTCAAATTAGGGTTTCATTTTGCATCAAGATGTTTGGATCCAAAGGGTCCCAAATGCTCACCATTTCCCTAATATGTTCACAATATCATTCATGTCAAGTTTCAAGCCTCGTAGAGGAAGTTTGCTCAGTCAATTGCTCAAAGGCCTAAAAATCGACTGTGTTAGGGAAAAGTCAATTGTGGCCCACATACAGTCAAACCTCAAGATTTTTGGTCAATATTCTCATTTTGAATTATTATTCATCATTTTATCAAGTGTTGATCATGATTCCTCAAGTATTGCTCACAATTCATCAAAACCCAAAAGTTGCTAAATTAGGGTTTTGTAGGAAAAGTCAACTCAACTTTGACCAAGCATAACTTTCTCATACTTTATCAAACATGACCCATCCAAATCTCATTTTGAATAGCATGGAATTCCCTACAATTAATATTCATCTCCAAAGTTAAAAATATGCACTCATAAGAAGATATGAATTTGGACATTATAGTTCATTTTGGAAAGTCAACAAAAACACCTTTTGGGTCAAAGCTTCATACATGAACATGGAAGATTAAATTGAGATGAGATCAAAAGAGTTTATTAGAATATATCTTAAGCTTTCTAAAAAGTCCAAGAACACATCTCTAGGGTCAAAATTGAGAGAGTTATGCATTGGCCAAGTTGACCCTTTTTACAAAATTGCCAAAAGTCAAATATGTCCTAAATTGCAATTTTTGTCAAATGGGCCCAACTTTTTATGCTTGCATTGAGTTTTTAATGTGACCCACGAACCATGAGCCCTTCCACTTGTCATTATTTTATTTTTGTTATTTACTTTGATTTTATTTCAATTAAATCAAATAAAATCAATATAAAATAGTAAATATATCAAAAGCTAATTAAATCTTGAGATTTTATGCATGATTAAGTCCAATACACAGCTGGAAACAAGATCAAATCGTGCAAGGTTCAAAATGGACAGAAAAAGATTGAATTTGCTTGATTTGGAAAGATTCTCACAAGGATCAAATCATGAATCAATAATCATAATTGGAAAAGATTTGATACAAAGTGGCAACCCTAATTCATTCTGGGATACATAAGGAACAATTGAAGACCAAAAAGAGAGAGGTTGGAGGCGTGCAAAGGAGAGAACGACTTTCAAATAATTCAAAGAAAGTTGCAAACTAATTTCCAGGTTTGAGAGGATCTCAAGCAATTCGAATCATTCCAATCAACTGCTGGACTCTCCAGGATCAAGATTCAATCGCTAACAAGCTTCTTCACGCCTTGGAACATGCTGTAAGATTCATACGGTTTCCATATTTTCTTGAATTCGAAAACTTTAATTCTGGCATATTTAGCATGATTAATTAATATATTCACAATCCTTGAGTTGTTTGCAAGCTAATGGTTATGATTAATTGCATTTTTATTAACTGTATAGCAAGTTGCCATGGCTAGGGTTCATGTTTCGTTTTTAGGGGTTTTGCATACAGGAACAATTGGCCATCAATAATGCTACCATGATGCTCGTGAGGTTGCAACGAGTGGATTTGTACCATTGGTTGTGATTTATCATGCTTGCACAGAATTTTGGAGAAGCACAGGGTTGTACCTACGCCCAGTGTCCGTAGGTAAAGGTTTTTTTTGCCTAAAACGACAAAGGCAACGAGGAAGATGATGGTGTGGCGTGCTGTGAATGGGCCATTCAAATTTCGCGCGTTTAAGAATTAACATTTTGTTTTTTATCATATAATAATTGTTTGCTATTATTTGTACAAATAACCAAGCCAGCTCAGTTGGTCAGCATGCAGTGTGAGAACGCCTAAGGTCCTGGGTTCGATCCCCAGGTCCCAACATTTGCTTTGTTTTGTTTTACTTTGCATAATCAGGTGTGCTAGCATCCTACAAGTCCATCATACGTCTTCAGTATCCAACCATTCCATCCATCAACGCTCCAGATCCAAGGTCATCCCCTAGAAGTCCACAATACGCCACAGTCAAGCATGTGCATAGGATTGGAAAAAGTCAAACAGGGCCAGAGCTATTGGGCTTAGATTTGCAAATGGCACCCCCCCTTTCTGCTAAGATACCGGGCCCATTCCTTTTTTATTTTTATTTATTTCATTTATTTATTTAATTAGTTTAATTGTTTTTTTAACAAAATTAATTCCTTTTTTAAAAAAAAATTATAAAATCAATTTTCACAAAATTTAGAGTTAGGTTTTTATTTTTATCAAATTTGATTTAACATTAGTTTAAATTTAATTTAGGATTAATTCTACTTTTTCTTATATATTTAAAATCAATTAGAAAATTAGGGTTAGCTTTTGATTTTATTTTTATTTCTTTTCTCAAAATAAGAAATACAAAAATAGGTTAATTTAACTTTTTTTCTTAATTTAAATTAATTAGTAATTAGTTTTTTTATTTATTTATTCAATTAAACTTTATTTTTCTCAAATAATACAAAAACCACAAAAAAATGATTTTTTTCTTACAATTAGGTAGTTGGGGTCAAAACCCCAAATCTCTCGTTCTCGATTCATCGCGCGCGTTTACTATTTTTGCAATATTAATGTAACTGCTCACGGTATGTAATAGCTTAATTAGGATTTTATTTTATTTATCGTTTTACAGGTTTTTTGGCTATGTAATTAATCCCTCCCCCGAAGCCTTGTAATAGCGTTGTTTTATTTTCTCGCATTTTAATTCTCACAAAATATTAACTGTTTAGATGTATGTTAATAGGGTTGTATGACAAGATTGCATGATAATTTAAAATGGCTAGAAAACCCTAAATGTGCAAAGATAATAACTGAAAACAAATCACTCGTACATTCGCAATCTTAGGGTATACTCTCACTTCGATTGCCTTCGGTAAGCGGTCATTTAGTATAGGGTGTCTTAGTGGTTGCCCTCCTGTCTAAACAAAGATCAAAAGTCCCGTTCGGAAATGTTGCCTCGGAAAGGTTGCCTCATAAATGTTGCCTCGAATATGATCTTAAGACTCTAGGGCTATTACTAAGACGTCCTAACATTGCTTTAGTGGTCGTATGTCCCTTACGAATCGACCCTTACAACTCCAACGACGATGCTTCCTATTTCTTAATAGTAGGGTAGCGTTGTCTAAAGGAAACAAGAACAGAAACAATCCTTTTTCGAGTAGGTAGATGCTAGTATGTACTTGCTCAAAATCAAACTTTTCACACTTACACTTTTTTTCAAACAAAGTTTCCAAAAAACACTTGGTAACACTATTGAAGACAAAAGCAAGGGTTAAAACGAAGTAAAGCAAAAACTTTTCAAAACAAACACATAAGCAATTTTAAAAAGATGAGCAAGTACCTAAGAGCCCGTGGAAAACCACTGATAGAAAGGGTGCTAATACCTTCCCTTTCTATAATCTACCCCCGTACTCAAAATATCTCGAAAAAGGAATTTTTCTGTGCTTTTTTCCTTTCCAGTTGGATAAAATAAAAGTCGGTGGCGACTCTTGCTTACCGCGATATTTTGCGAACAAAAAATGCAAAACGCAAACCATCATTTTCAAAACAGTTGGTTCTGCCACCATATCACAAAACTGGCGACTCTGTTGGGGATTGTTTAAGTGGGTTATACCTTAGGATTTAGTTCATCATAAATTGCTTCTCTTGTTTGTTTTGGTTGCTTTCCTTTTAAGGGTTTTGTTTGGGAGGTAATATAGATCATAACCCGGATCTGGGGACACCTTTTAGGTAAGTAGCAATAGACTGTGAGGGAACTGTATGGCGTAGACCGATACGGTTGAAGCAGTAGCTACATTGATGTGGCACATTGGTTGGTACCGGTATCCCTTGTGGAGAAATGAGAAGAATACGGGGCCGCTACGTGTGTCGTTAAGCATCAACTGACCTTAGAACCTTTAATCGAAAACTTGGCCATTAGAAAGTAGTGAGATAGCTTGCCTCGGTGAAAAGCTGAGAACTGGTTGATACTCGATGCTACACTCATTGAGACCATACTCTCGAGATAGTTCCGGCCGCAAGAAAAGATTGCGTGACCTAAAACCATGACCGATGGAGGATGGTCAGTGATATTGAGAACCTTTAGAACCCGGTTACTTTTTCTAGGACAGGTTGAAACCAACTGAACTTCAAGAGGGTAATACCTTTGACCCCATGCAAGCCTTAAACTTAAGGGCTTTTGTGTGACTTGTTTGCCTTTGCCATGCTTGTTATCTGCTATACCTGTTGTTTTTATCATGACATCATGCATCATAACATAGCATAAATATCTCATTATACTAACCATTTCAAAGACCGAGGGGATTTATCTTTGTTCTGTTTTGTAGATTATGGCTTCCGTGCGCAGAAACACCATCCGAGTTAACTTTGTGCAAATACATGCTCAACTCAAAGAGTTAGCCTCAAGAGTTTCTGAGACTTCTATGTTCATTAAGAGACATGGTCAACTTCTTAGCCTGGTCACCTCAAAGTTTGATGAGCAGATGATGAGTGTGCTTTTCCAGTTCTTCGATCCTGTGCATCATTGCTTCACCTTTCCAGATTATCAACTGGTTCCCACTTTGGAAGAGTTCTCTCACTTATTGGGCATATCCATCCTTGAGCAGATGCCCTTCACAGGTATGGAAGATACTCCTAAACCAGAAGACATTGCCTCAGCTTAGCATCTGAAACGGGCTGATGTAGTATCCAATTGGGAAACACGGAGCAGGGTTGAAGGTTTCTTATCCAAGTTTCTGATAGATCGGGCTCAGCTATTCTGGGATAGTTTGGATTTTCAGGCTTTTGAAGATATCTTGGCTCTCCTTATCTATGGGTTAGTCCTCTTCCTGAATCCAGATTCCTTTATAGATGTGAATGCGGTTAAGATCTTCCTGTCTCCCAATCTTGTGCCTACTCTACTGGGTGATATCTTGCATGCCCTCTACACTCCTACTGTGCGAAGAAGAGGGACCCTTATGTGTTGCATGTCGTTGCTGTCGAGGTGGATTATTTCGCACCTCCCTAAGTCTGTGCTGAAAAATGAAGAAGGTTTGGGTTAGTCCTACAGAATAATGTCACTTGCCCATACAGACATTCTTTGGAGTTCCAAGGCTATGGAAGACACTGCTGTCATCGATCGTTGTGGGGGATACCCTAATGTCCCGTTTCTTGGAATCAGAGGGGGTATAACCTACAATCCTTGTCTAGCTTTGTGACAATTTGGTCGTGCTCGGAGAGACGGTCCCCATGAGCTACTTCTTACAGATATTGCATTTGACTACAAGGAAGATGTTGACGAGCACCGCCGGAGGTTTATAGGAGCTTGGGGCATGGTGAATAGATCTGACCCCCAAGAGCTAGGACCAAGGACTTCCCTTCCTATGCAGCCTTAGCTACAATGGGTCCGAACTCGTGCCCAGAAGCTTGGGATGCCCTATGAAGCAGTATTGCCGGTAATTGTGGAGCCCACTAATGAAGAAGGCATTCCTTATACAGTTCTTTATCCTTACATGGCCACTGATCCTGGGGCATTGTAGAGGTCTTGGATTCAGCTGAAAGAGGAGAGAGATACTTCCCGGGAAAAGTACCATGAGCAAGAAAGGAAGATTTTGAAGCTCACCAGGAAGCTCGAGGAAGAAAGAGTGATCAATGACTACGTCAGCACAAAGAGGAAGCGTCCATGGGACTTTTGATTTTGCTTTTCTAGTTCTAGAATTGTTTTTCATTTACTTCTTTGTAACGTCTTAAAGGCATTGTTGAACCTTTTTACAAGTTAATCTAATAAAGTTTGTTTATTTTTGGTTTGCAAATTTAAATCTCCCAAACTCTTTGAAATCATTACAGACGCATCCCATTATCATGCACATCATTACAGGTACCATTACAGGTTTCTCATCTTCTTCGCTGTTTATTTCAGCATAAATGTCTTCTGATCAAGCCATCAAAGATCTTCAGGCACAAAACGCCCAATTCCAACAGATGTTCTTAAGCTTGGCTAAAGGGCAAGAGGATCTGAAGACTCTGATTCTGAAAGAGAAGAAGAAGAAAAAGAAGAAGGTCGTTCTTCTGAATATGGGCAAAAGGTTTGGGGATAGGTTGAAACAGCAAGCTGATCTGACCTCTTCATCCAAGGAAGGGGAGAACCAAGAAGAAGAAAAGGGCCCCAGTCCTACAATCTCTGATGATGATACAGATTATGATGAGGAGCAATATCCTCCTGCCGAAGATAGGTACAAGCAGTTAGAAGACCGTCTGAGTGCAGTGGAGATTCAGAAGATCCCTGGTTTGGATTTTGGAGAGCTGGGACTGGTATCAGGAGTGGTGATCCCTCATAAGTTCAAAGCTCCGGTTTTTGCCAAGTACGATGGAGTATCCTGCCCAAAACTCCATCTTCGCTCGTACGTCAGGAAAATCCAACCCCACACTGCTGATAGAAATTTGTGGGTGCATTTATTTCAAGATAGCCTGTCAGGGACTCAGCTTGAATGGTTTTATCAATTGGAAGGAGCTAATGTCTGAAACTGGGAAGACCTTGCTGCTACTTTCTACAGGAAGTATCAGTATAACGCCGACCTTGCTCCCACACGTACTCAGCTTCAGGGTATGTCTATGGGTGCAAGTGAAGGTTTTAAGGACTATGCTCAGAAGTGGAGAGACTTAGCTGGAAGGGTCCAACCCCCTTTGTCTGATAGGGAGTTGGTTGACATGTTTCTAGGGACACTATCTGGTCCATTTTTCAATCATCTGACCGACAGTTCGTCATCTGGGTTTACTGAGTTGATCTTGACTGGAGAGAGAGTAAAAGATGGTATCCGAAGTGGTAAAATACAGAAGGACACTTCATCAAGTGCAGTGAAGAAGCCTTTCATCGGTAAGAAGGAAGCTAGTGCAGTCTACAGCCCGAGGGGCCAAAGCATACCTGAACACCATCAAGCAGTAAATGCAGTAGTGATATCAAGACCCACAGCTACTCCACAATGAAACAATCAACAAAGGGTGGAAAGACCACATAGACAGTACACTCGGCTCAATATGACCTTGTCTCAAATTCTACCATAACTATTGAAGACCAATCTGGTAACTCTGAGGGAGTCCCCAAAGAACCCCAACACCATATCTCCTCACTATAACCCGAATGCTCCCTGCGGCTATCACTCCGAAAGTCCAGGTCATGATACAAACAATTGCCGGGCTTTGAAAAACAAGGTGCAAGACTTGATCGAAGCCAAAGAGATTGAGTATGACGCTCCGGAGATGCCCAACATCATAACTGCACCCATGCCCAAGCATGACTTGGGAATCAATGCTATTGAGGTTGTCTCCACCACAGAAGATGCTGATGATGAGAACCCGGATGTTGACAGCTGGATCTACCCAACAAACAATGATGGATTGAACAACTGGACGGTAAAGGACTTCATACCTAATTCTTTTATTCCACAGTAATTGACTTTTGTTTTAAGAGTTGTAATAGACAGTTTGAAACTTTACGGCCCGGTGCCTTGCCCAAGGCACCTTGGCTTTGCTTGTGAGGGCTTATTATTTGTCATTTTCATATATCATTAATAAAGCATTGGAAGTTTCTTGCATTACAAATTTTGCGCTCCTTGTTTTTCTTTTCGGTCTCTCACTTTATCGAAACACCTATTCTCTTACACACACTCACATATCATAATGTAGATCCATATCCACTCTGGATCCCATTGATAACGACTCTGCTACTGCCAGTTATGACTTTGAAAATATGATCAACCAAGCCGAGGACGAAGGTGAGGATGATTGTGAGGTGCCTCGAGAGCTTGCTAGACTGTTACTACAGGAAGAAAGGGCCATAGAGCCTCATGAAGAGCCAGTTGAATCAGTGAATTTGGGTACCGAGAAAGACAGGAAAGAGGTCAAGATAGGTGCGAATCTGGAGCCTAGTGTCAAGCAACGATTGATATAGATGTTACGTGACTATGTTGAGATCTTCGCTTGGTCTTATGAAGATATGCCTGGTTTGGACACTGATATTGTGGTTCATCGCTTGCCGACTAAAGAAGATTGTCCTCCGGTAAAGTAGAAGGTTCGCCATATGCGCCCTAAGATGTCTGAGAAAATCAAAGCTGAGGTCATGAAACAGTTCGACGCGGGGTTCCTAGCTGTCACTTCTTATCCGCAGTGGGTTGCCAAAGTTGTTCTGGTGCCTAAGAAGGATGGTAAGGTACTATTGTGTGTGGACTATAGAGATCTGACTAGGGAAAGCCCCAAAGATGATTTCCCACTTCCTCACATTGATGTTCTGGTCGACAACACCGCGCAGCATAAGATCTTTCCCCTTTATGGATGGGTTTTCTGGTTACAATCAAATCAAGATGGCTCCCGAAGACATGGAGAAGACAACCTTCATTACACAGTGGGGCACCTTAGGTTACAAGGTAATGCCTTTTGGGTTGAAGAATGTTAGGGCAACTTATCAGCACGCCATGGTCGCTTTGTTCCATGACATGATTCACCATGTGATCGAGGTTTACGTTGATGACATGATAGCCAGGTCTCAGACTGAGGAAGAACACCTAGATCATCTCCAGAAACTGTTCGACAGGTTAAAGACATACAAGCTGCGGTTGAACCCGAACAAGTGCACCTTCAGGGTAAGGTCTGGTAAGCTGCTGGGTTTCGTCGTCAGTGATAAGGGTATTCAAGTAGACCCTGCCAAGGTAAAGGCTATACAGGAGATGCCGGCTCCCTGCGCAGAAAAGGAAGTTAGAGGCTTTTTGGGACGTCTTAACTACATCGCCCGATTCATTTCACATCTGAATGCTACTTGTGAGCCAATCTTCAAGCTGCTGAAGAAAGATCAAGTAGTAAAATGGAATGATGAATGTTAGACGACTTTCGAAAGAATCAAGGAATACCTCCAAAAGCCACCTATTCTGATGCCTCCAGTTGAAGGAAGACCTTTGATCTTATACTTGACAGTACTGGATAATTCAATGGGGTGTGTGCTGGGGCAGCATGACGAGTCTGGCCGAAAAGAGCACGCTATTTACTACCTTAGCAAAAAGTTTACCGACTGTGAGACCCGATACTCATTTCTCGAGAAAACTTGCTGCGCTTTGGCATGGGCTGCTCGCCGACTGAGACAGTATGTGCTGACTCACACCACCTTATTGATATCGAAGATGGATCCGATCAAGTATATCTTCGAAAAGCCTGCCCTGTCCGGAAGAATAGCGAGATGGCAGATGATCCTAACCGAGTATGACATCCAATAAACAACCCAAAAAGAAATCAAGGGGAGTGTATTGGCAGATCATTTGGCGCATCAGGCAGTGGATGACTACCAGTCCATGAATTTCGAGTTCCCGGATGAGAACATCATGTTGGTGACCGACTATGAAGAACCTGGACTGGATGAAGGACCTGAGGAAGGATCTCGATGGTCTATGTATTTTGATGGAGCCTCGAACGTGTTGGGTAATGGCATCGGTGCTGTAATTATATATCCTGAGGGCTGTCATACTCCGTTCACCGCCCGATTATGTTTTAACTGCACCAACAATATGGCAGAGTATGAAGCATGTATCCTGGGTCTTCGAGCTGCTATTAACCTAAGGATTAAGTTCTTGAGTGTATTCGGAGATTCTTCTCTAGTGATCAGTCAAATCAAAGGCGAGTGGGATACGAAGCACCCAAATCTTATTCCTTACAAAGAGTATATATTGACGTTGCTTCCGCACTTCGAGGAGATAACCTTTGAACGCTTCCCAAGAGAGGAGAACGAGTTAGCGGACACGCTAGCTACCATGTGTTGTACCCCAAAATTTGCCCTCCCATATTTCTCAAAACATTTCAAGAAAAATTCACAAGTCCAACCTGGCGCGTCATATTCAGGTATTCTTTCGCCAAGATATCTCTAATAACGTATTCTCAAATTCAGGTTCGGCTCAAGAGTCAATTCTTTAAAGAAGGTATCCGAATGTGTGAGTTTTCTCGAAGAAATATGGTGAAAAAGTGTGCTGAAAGTGCAGTTTTTACGCGCTAAAAAATTCATAACTTGAAGATCGTGGCTCTTTTTGAACCCGTTCCGGTGGCCAAAATTCCGTCTTGACATTATCTATGTTTTCATCTCTCACGGCTGGAAGCCAATTTCGATCATAAGGTCTTCAAAAATGTGGATTTATCAAGTATTTTCATGCAGAAAATTTGTGACAGAAGTTTATTTGCGTCATGTTCAGAAAATCATAACTTGGTTGATTTTCATCGTATCAAACTGGTTCCGATGCCAAAATTTCACAAATTGAGTTGGCTACATTTTCACAGAAGGTATTGAGTTCAAACGGTATTCAAAAGGCCTTCGTTTTTTGCTCAGAGTGCGTGACATGCTGAAAATCCTGAATGCTGAATATTATTTCATCTGAGCCGAAACTTCGAAAATTCATAACTCGGTCAATTTTTATCGGATTGGACTCATATTTTTACACAAGGTTACTGACTCATAGATCTACAACTTTGCTTCAAAAGTCGAGACCAAATTATGCACCGATCAATACCAGTTTTTTATTGAAGAACGTGTCAGAGTCGACACTGAAGCCCAAAATAAGTTTGTCTGAGCTGAAACTTCAAAAATTCATAACTAATTCACCGTTTATCCGATTGAGTCGATTTTCGGACAGGAGTTAGTTCTCGATGTCAGCTACATTTTGTTTTCACATTTCAACTTCAAAAAATGCACTTAAGTCCCTGCGATTTAGCCTGGAAAGTGACGAATTCAAGTGAATATTGGAGGCCCAATTGCACATTCAAAGCCCATTTGCTTTACCCTAATTTCCATTATATAATCATCTTCTTTTCACACAAACCAGAGAGGAGAAAGGAGGAAAAGAGAGAAAAAACCTTGCCACAACACTGTTAGAATATCAAATTCTTTCAAGAACCCTAAAACCTTTAAATCCTTATTACAAATCCCTCTCTCACTACAAACAAGCCATCTCAGTTACAAACCAACATCTTATTACTTCTTCAGTAAGGGTAAGGCTGGCTTGATCTCCATGATCCAAAGGGCATAAAATCATTCATGTCACTACTTTTCCAGTAAGGGTAAGGTTGATTTGATCTCCATGATCAAAAGGGTATAATCATTCATACATGCCATATTGTGTCTAAACATTAAATTTCTTCATATATTGGCTTTATTTGCATTTTATGATTTTATTTAATGTTTTCATGAGATTCAACACTGCAGATTTAGACAGGATCTCATACAGGTTCATTAAGGGACGTTGAGGCCAAAAGTCAAAAGCCAAATGGCCAAAAGCCAAAAGCCAAAAGGCCAAAAGCCAAAAGTCAAAAGCCAAAAGCCAAATGGCCAAAACAGAACATTTTACACATGACCCCAATACATGGCGAGACAGACATCCTGAGAAGATTAAGGAACGTTGAGGCCAAAACGCAAATGGCCAAAAGCCAAAAGCCAAATGGCCAAAGTAGAACAACTTATGCATGACACCAATACATGGCCAAACCACTCCAATTCACCTCCAAAAAGGGGACAGAAACCCCCCAAGGTATTGTATTTCCTTTCTTTTCCTTATTTTATTTATTTCAATTATTTCTTTTTTTTAATTAATTCCTTTAATTTAACTTATTTTCATAAAATATAAAAAATAGTAAAAAACAGAAAAGTCATAAAAATCAAAATATATTTATTTAATTAATATTTTTTGTAAATAAATCTCACAAGTTAATTAGATTTAAATTTAGGTTTAATTCAAATATTTTTTTTAATAAATTAAAAATTTGTAGAATTAGGGTTTTAATCAATTTTTATCCTTTTTCTTTTCTTTTCACTAATAATTAATTATTTATTTTTATAAATCAGATTGCCATTAATTAATTAATTTAATTTTAGGTTTAAATTTTAACATGTTTTTCTTAATAAATAAAAGTTGTAGAATTAGGGTTAATTAGTTAATTTCATTTAATTCACATAAAAAACCATAAATCCAAAAAATCTCAAAATAATTTCTTTTTTCATTTTAATTTAATTAATTTAATAATTTAATTTAATTTCATTAAAAAGGGTCCAACGCCCTCGCTTCCAATTTTAATTCCAATTCACGCATTTTATTTTGCTTCTTATAATATTAATGTAATTCTCCCAAAGCCTTGTAAACTCGGACATTTTATTTCTCGCACTTTACTTTATTTCTTTATTTTATGTCAAATCGGGTCCTGGATTTTAATTTGGCGATGTGGACCCGCGCCTTTGTAATAGTTTAGGAATTTTATCTTTCCGCACTTTTTAACTGTTAAATAAATGCATGCAAGAATGAATGACAAAAATAAAAACAAACGCATAGATCACTTTGACATGAACAAGACAAAAATAAACGAATCTGACACACAAATCACACACCACCCCTAGGGTACGCCTCACTGTTGCCTTGCCTCGAAAGGTGATCGTCGAGTAGAGGATGTCTTAGTAAGTCCTCATGATCCGGGAACCTGACATGAGGGTAGCTTCTAAGGTGTCTTCCTATTGCTCTGGTGATCACCACGTCCCGAACCTTCGAATTGACCCGAACACCTCCAACGGTGGTGCTACCTACCTCTCAATGGTGGGATGGCACTACTTTAAAGGACATTTACACAGACGAATTCCTTAGGGTAGGTAGATGACTCTAGATACTTGCTCTAATTTCAAAACAAATCAAAAAATACTTTTCACACCGACACCTTTTCAAAAAGCTTTCGAAAGCAAATTTTTCAAACACTCTTGAGGACCGATACAAGAGTCGAACTGAAATTTTCAAAGAAACTTTTTTTTAAACCTACAATTGAAAAGCAAACAAACCATTTTTGAAAACACAAGTGAGCAAGTATCTAAGAGCCCATGGATAACCATGGATAGAAAGGGTGCTAACACCTTCCCTTTCTATAACCTACCTCCCGAACCGAGAGCAATCTCTTTAAGGAATTTTTCTGTGCTTTTGTCCTTTCCCTTTGGAGAAAATAAAAGACGGTGGCGACTCTTGCTTCCGCGACATTTCGCGAACCAGCGTTAAACAGTCAGTTCCAGATCCACCGATCACACCATGTCTTCTATGTTCAAAGTCAGGTGGGACAATGAAGCTCCCTAGATTACCATCAAGAGGTTGGACGAACCCGTACATTGCTTTGACATTGAGACTGAAGAGGTAGAAGATAAACCCTGGTTTCACGAGGTAAAGAGGTATCTCGAGGCTCAAGAATACCCCGAGGGGGCATCTGTTAATGATAAGAAGTTTATGAGAAGGTTCTCTGCGAAATTCTTCATCAGTAATGGTATCCTGTACAAGTGTAACCATGATTCAACCTTACTGCGGTGCATGGACAAAAGCGAGGCAGAAAGGATCATGGCAGAGTTACATGAAGGCACCTTCGGAACTTATTCCAGTGGACATACCATGGCAAAGAAAATCCTACGGGTAGGATATTATTGGTCCACTATGGAAGCCGGTTGTTATCAGCACTCTCGGACCTGTCATAAGTGCCAAGTCTATGCTGATAAGGTGCATGTACCTCCAGTTCCTCTAAATGTTTTGACAACGACTTGGCCTTTCACAATGTGGGGCATCGACATGATCGGCGAGATCACACCTACCGCGTCTAAAGGGCATCGTTTCATTTTAGTGGCTATTGATTACTTTACAAAGTGGGTCGATGCAGCTTCCTTTGCTACAGTAACCAAGAACGTCGTGGCGCAGTTTATCCGACACAACTTGATCTACCGGTATGGTGTACCAGAGAGGATCATTATGGACAATGGTACAAATCTCAACAATACAATGATCACCGAGCTCTGCAAACAGTTTAAGATTCAGCATCATAACTCTTCTCCCTATCGACCGAAGATGAATGGGGTTGTTGAAGCAGCTAATAAGAACATCAAGAAGATTGTGCAGAAGATGACGGTGACATACAAAGACTGGCACGAGATGCTACCATTCGCTCTTCATGGGTACCGTACCTCAGCACGGACGTCAACAAGGGCAACACCCTACTCTCTGGTGTATGGCATGGAGGCAGTCCTACCCATTGAAGTCCAGATACCTTCTCTCTGGATTATAAAGGATGCAGGTTTGAGCGAAGACGATTAGATCCAGACCCGACTTGATCAGTTGAATTTAATTGATGAAAAGAGGCTTACTGTTATCTGTCATGGTCAGACGTACCAAAAGCGAATGATCAAGGCTTTTAACAAGAAAGTTAGACATCAAGAATATCAAGTCGGGGATTTGGTGATCAAACGCATCATATTGCTGCAAGGTGATCCTAGGGGAAAATGGACCCCCACATACGAAGGGCCATTTGTGGTTAAAAACATTTTCTCGGGAGGAGCTATGATTCTAACCACCATGGATGCTGACGACCTTCCTCACCCCGTCAATGCAGACATAGTGAAAATATACTACGCCTAATCAAAGACCTGCTAGGTCGACTGGCCTAGGCAAAAATAAGGGCTTCCCGGCGAACCAAAAGGGTTCGGGCAAAAGTAAGGGATGAAAATGAAAAAAATTGTACACCCGGCAAGTCGAAAACCTGAAAAGGCGACTTGGGAAAAAAAGGGTATCCTGGTGGACTGAAAACCCGAAAGGGCAGTCCGGGAAAAAATTAGGGATCAAAGCGTAACACTATGTCTCATTGGATCATCTTGCAACCAGACTTCGGTATCAACTTTCAAGCTCGGACAACGCCAATCAATCTGATCTACCTTCGACCAAGTAGCAAAGTGATGAGACGCTTGAAGATATAAAGGAAATAGCAGAGTTGGAACCCGATGGAATTATTCGCATAGCTGTTTTTATTTCTGTTACACAAATTGTATAACTCCTGTCTTTCAGAGGCATTCTCTTACTAGGATGTCAGCTTCTTGTACAAAACGCCTATTACAGGCCAACTTCAAAATCAATACAATTCATTTTCACAAGAAATTTCAACTTGTTTTTCTTTTTCTATTTTTTTTTGCAAGAACGTCCAATGATTCATTTTCGATATATGCATTTGAAAATAATTGCTGCTCATAAATGTTTACATGAGAAACAAAAGACAACTACTTGTAATTCCAAGAACAAGGGCAAACAAGAAATGTTCAAACCTTCCAGTTGCTCTACCCACCAGGTATAGGGACAGAGCCAGCTTAAGAATATGACTAAAGGTACATACACTCCCCGCAGAGTAGGAAGTACCCAAAGACAATGGTGACAACTCTCCTCAGCTGAGGTTCATAATCGCGAATGAGTCGGCAAAATTCTCCCCAAGCAGAGTTTATCTATCACCAGTAATAGAAGATTACCACCCGCTGAGTTTATTGCTCCCAAAGGCAGAAATTCAATCCCCGACAGAGTTCATTATCACCAGCAACTGTAATTCTGAAGATGTGAAAAACACAAGAAGGGGGGTTGAATTGTAAAACTTAAAACGAAAGCTTAGACAACATTGTATGTGAAAAACACAAGAAGGGGGGTTAAATTGTAAAACTTAAAACGAAAGCTTAGACAACACTGTATTTTTATCCTGGTTCGTTTGATCTCAAACTACTCCAGTCCACCTGTCAAGGTGATTTCTCCTCTCTCCAACGAGGTCTTAATCCACTATATTCAATAGGATTACAACAGTCTACTTTAACAACTGTTAAAGCCTTCTTGAGTATAACCACATACCGGTTTGTCTCAAGGAAATCTCTTACAAAGAATGAACAAGATTGTGTTTAATGTTTTCTAACAAAACTATATATCACAACTGTGATAATACACAAATTTAAGCTTAGAATAAAAACTGAATTGCTAATGCTTTTTGAGTAGGCTTGGTTTGAAGGTTTAGCAAAATGTATGAGTACGTGCGTTTTCGTAGGCGTGTATATGCGTGCATCTTTTCTCACACAGACTTGTTTATATAGCCAAGGTAAAGATACATTGTTGTCCATAAAGCACTTTCAATGATAATAACGTTCTTTCCTTTTTGAGAAGATTTTGTCTTGAATAAAGCCGTTGGTAATTAATCTGTCTTGAATGCTTAGTAACGCTTCAGAGTGTTCTCTACTTATGGTAATCAAAGTGTTCTTTGCTTTAACTGGATGGTGACGCTTCTAAGTGCTGATGACTTGGTAAAGATCTTGATCAGAGTCAGAGTGTTTTATGCGCAGATTCTGGTCATCAGGCTTCAGCGTATAATCTGGTAACTTCAGCGTGTAGCACATGATATTGATCTTCTGATGCTGACATATCTTCTGATGTTGATGTTGATACTGATCTTCTGATGTTGATTCCATCAGAACTTCTATAAATACACAACATAATTTTAAGTAGCATATATGTCTTATATATAAATCTTACAATTTATTTATTCTTGTATTTTGTTATCATCAAAACTCTAATTGAGGGTTGTAGAATCAAACTATGTTCTAACAATCTCCCCCTTTTTGATGATGACAAAAACCAGATTTTTTCAATTAAAAGTAAAGAATAAAAGGTATCAGAGATTAAAAAATTAAAGAATAAAAGGTATCAGAGATTAAAAAAAATAAAGAATAAAAGGTATCAGAGATTAAATATAAAGAATAAAAGGTATCAGAGATTAAAGATAAAGAATAAAAGGTATCATAGCTAAGAAGAGAAAACTCCCCCTGAGTTGATTACTTCCCTTTAATTCCAAGAGTCTTTGAGCAT
The DNA here is from genome assembly GCA_948472305.1 of Vicia faba. Classification (NCBI taxonomy): domain Eukaryota; kingdom Viridiplantae; phylum Streptophyta; class Magnoliopsida; order Fabales; family Fabaceae; genus Vicia; species Vicia faba. Next base: position 375,487,568 of record OX451735.1, on the reverse strand, counting down.
CAAAACTTTATTGTACTTTACTGTATCTTTCGTCAGAACTTTTGTACCTGTTCAAGATTTTCAGAAGAAAGAAATTCAAATAGATCAGAATGTCAGAATGTTTGAGACTTATGTCTCAGTAATCCGTTATTGAAAAATATCATTCTTTCTCCCCCTTTTTGTCAGTTATCAAAAAGCACAAATAATCAGAGCTAAAATAATCAGAGCAAAAAAAATGCATTTATATTTAAAAACAGAAGCAATGATAAGTTCAGAACATCGTAAAAATATTATAGATAAACATGTTATAAAAACAACAAGGAAATTTCTAAGAAGGAGGAGGAAGTCGTGTGAACAAAGCCTCCAACATGCTCTTGATTTGGGTGTTGGTTTCCTGTTGCTGAGTTAACATGTTCGCTATTGCATCAATTTTGGTGTCCTGCTTATCCATTCTTTCATTCATCAGCATATCAGATCTTTTCAAGTCTTCAAGAGTCTGCCTGTCAAGGGAGGAAGCTTGAGGATCTTAGAAACATGATGCTTCTCAGAGATTTCAGCAATATCTTCTTCTTGAACCAAGTCTTAAGCTGGAATCATCTGTTCTTCTGACTCTGGTTGACGATGTTCAGACCAAGGAGCATTGTCCAGATGGAGAACTTCTTCCTTAAGCAGCTTGCTCAGAACTGGACCTTCAATTTCTTTCAGCAGATTGTTGAAGTTCTGTTGAGCTTGTCCATAGCTTTGTTCTTGCAGCTTAAAGGTTTCAGAGCATACCCATCTTCTGAATTTTGTCCAGAGATAGTCTGAAGCAGCAGGATCAACCAGTTCCAGACTTTCTTGTTTCAGAGAAGTAATCCACTTATGTATTTCTGTTTCAAAGTTCAATATGCTGGTGCCAACATCTGGATGTTTTGGTTTAGGGATAGCAGTTTTGTGATTTATTGCAGCAAGGCGTTCAAAGACTGTTAAATCAATGACAGTCTTGTTGTGGTCATCTGAATTGTCTTTTGGTGAGGGAGTGGGAGAGTCAGGAATTATGATTGGACTTGATGGGGAATTTGGTGGAGTTAATTCTGGTGAAGAGGGAAGTTGAGGAATATTCATAATGGTGCCAAAGGGCAATTGAATGGCCAGAGGTATTGGTTCAGGGGATTCAGAGGGTTGAGCCTCAGAGGTTTGAATCTCAGGTTGTGGAGATTGTTCAGGTTGAGGAGAGGGTGGATTAATTTCTGGTTGAGGAGATGAAGGTAGTGGGATTTCTGGTTCTGGAGAGAGTGGAATTTCTGGTTGTGGTGAGATGGGAATTTCTGGTTGTGGTTCTGGGGTAGTTTCAGGATTTGGATTTTCTGGAGTAGGAACAGAGGTGTGTTGGTCTATATCAGAAAGAACTTTTTCAAGTTCTTGTTGGGTTTCAACAGTATTTGGATTTTGAGGTTGGGAGCGAGATCTTCTTAGAGTTAATGATTCAGAGGGGTCAAAGTCAAGTTCAAAATCATCAAACGTTTGTGGTGTTTGGTTTTCAGATTGAGTTGGAATTGGGATAGATGTTGATACAACAATTGAGTCTAAAACAGTTACAGAAGAAAGATTACCTCTCTTATTAGGAGTCTGCTGAGATGATCCTTTAGCTACAGCTTTTCTTTTCTTTGTCTTCTTCAGAACAACCTCTGGAGCCTTCTGCTGAAGATCTTGAATATTCAGATTTGGTGCTGTACCATCAGCCTTGCAAGCATCCAGATATCTCATAATTATATCTGGTTTAGAATCAATCTTTGAGAACAGAGGGAAGTTGTCCAGAGGGACTCTTCTGCTGGAGATTTCAGCAAAAGGAGTGACGCTGGGCTCCTTCTTGATGTTCTCTATCAACTTCATTTTCTTCAGATTTTTGGCATTCAGCTGTTTGCCAACAGTAGCTTCGAGAGTGCTGATTTCTTGAGCCTCTGTCAGATGATCAATCAGCTTATTCTCTGTTAGAATATCTGATATCAGTCTTCCTAAGGGTATCCAATCCCTTTTGTACGTTCCTCTTCTCTTGTTTCCTTAACACTTGTTCTGAGATGATTAAACAAAAGATGAGCTAGATTTATCTTGACCTTCTGAAAGATGAAATAGATCAGAAACTGCTGATCAATATTAATGTAATCAGGAGAGCTGGTAGGCTTCCTGTGATTAAAGCAGCCCAGAATAATCTTGGCCCAAATTCTGTGTTTGTCTTTCAAATCCCTTATCTTGCTGGAGGGAAGCCCCAGAGTGAAGATTTCCCTTGCAATTAGGGCAGCATCAACACACCTTTCTGCCATATCAATGCAACGAATACCACCACCATTGTACCCTATTAGTCTTGCAATCAGGTCCTCAGTAATAACAATCTTCTTCCCCATGATATAAGACGTGACTTGATGATTGGAAGAAGAAGCGTGAATCCAAAATTCCTTTACCAGAATAGGAAATGTTAGACCCACCAGTCTGTCAAAATACTTTTCCCAGCCTTGAGCTTTAACCTCTTCAGATAGATCAAACCCATTCTCCTTAAGACTGTTGAAATCCACGATTAATTCTGTTAGAAGCATTCTGTGGGGTTCTTCATATTGCTCAGATGAAACAGTTTTCTGGGAACCTGAAGCAGGAATGCTGGAAGAAGCCATGTTCACACGAGGTTTTTGTGAAAAAGATTGAAAGGGTTTTTGAGAAAGTAAGAACACTGAAATCAGAAATATTTAGAGAAAATGAAAGTGACGGTAAAAGTGTGTAAATGGTGTGAAGTGAGTTTAAATAGATTTCTAAACAATTTTGAAAACATAAACGTCAAGAGAGAGAAATTAATAATGATTATTAGCATTTAATGATAGTTGATTTTAGGGGATTCAGAAAGATATTTGGAACGGTTACCCATGACATGTGTCTCAATGCATCCAATCAGCGCTTTGCCTTTTCAGAAACGTGAACGCGTGTTCAGCCTCAGAAAATAGCTGATGACTGGATGACACTTGTTTGCTTGAGTGAACAGCACATCTCTATCCTGGAAATGAAGCGCTCAGATATTCATGGATAGATTCTGATACAATCTGCACTTCTAAAGATCTGAAGAAAGATTGATTAGTAGTTCACAGAAAAATAAACGAAGTTCTGAAGGTTAATATATAGAATCAAAACAATTTCATTATGGGTAGAGCTTCATGCTGAGATGTTTCAGAATGAAGTTGAACCTATCTTCAGAAAGTGGTTTTGTAAAAATATCAGCCCATTGATGGTCTGTGTTAATAAATTTAAAATTTAAAATCCCTTTCTGAATATAGTCCCTAATAAAATGATGTTTTATTTCTATATGCTTAGCCCTAGAATGTAAAATTGGATTTTTGCTGAGACAAATAGCAGAAGTATTGTCACAGAAGATAGGAATGTTACTCTCAAATATCTGAAAGTCCTCAAGTTGACTTTTCATCCAGAGCAGTTGTGTGCTGCATCCAGCAGCTGCTATGTATTCAGCTTCTGCTGTTGATAGAGCAATTGTGGATTGTCTTTTGCTGGACCATGAGATCAGATTTTCTCCCAGAAACTGGCAGCTTCCAGAAGTGCTTTTACGTTCTACTCTGTCTCCAGCAAAATCAGCATCACAGTAACCTACTAAGCTATAATCACTTGATTTTCTATAAAACAAACCCAGATTAGTAGTACCTTTCAGATACTTGAAAATTCGCTTAACTGCTGTTAAGTGAGATTCTCTAGGATCTGATTGGAATCTAGCACAAATGCAAACACTGAATAAAATGTCAGGCCTTGAAGCCGTTAGATAAAGAAGAGGACCAATCATACCTCTGTAGACCTTTTGTTCTACCTTTTTACTTACCTCTTCTCTTTCCAGAATGCACGTGGGATGCATTAGAATCTTTGATGGCTTACATTCTGAGAGATCAAATTTCTTCAGAAGTTCTCTGACATATTTGCTCTGATGAATGTAAGTTCCTTCTGGGGTTTGATTAATCTGGATGCCCAGAAAGAATTTAAGTTCCCCCATTAGGCTCATCTCAAATTCTGCCTGCATACACTTAGCAAACTTTCTTCCCCGAGAAGGTTTAGTAGATCCAAATATGATATCATCAACATAAATCTGACATACTAAAATGTCATTCTTAACTGTCTTATAGAATAAGGTTGTGTCCACTTTCCCTCTGGTGAATTCCTTTTTTAATAGGAAGTTACTTAGTCTTTCATACCAAGCTCTGGGAGCTTGTTTCAGACCATACAGTGACTTCTTTAGTTTGAAAACATATTCTGGATTTTTGGAACTTTCAAAACCAGGGGGTTGGTGCACATATACCTCTTCTTCTATATAGCCATTTAAGAATGCACTCTTAACATCCATCTGATACAGAGTGATGCCTTTATTAACAGCAAACGAAATTAAGAGTCTGATAGATTCTAACCTGGCGACTGGAGCAAAGGTTTCTGTACAGTCTATCCCCTCTTGCTGACTATAACCTTGTGCTACCAATCGTGCTTTGTTTCTGATGACTTCACCTTGTTCATTCAGTTTGTTTCTGAACACCCATTTTGTTCCAATGACGTTGAATCCTTTTGGTTTAGGAACTAGATCCCATACGTCATTTCTTGTGAATTGATTTAGCTCCTTTTGCATTGCTAGAATCCAGTCATTGTACAAAAGTGCTTCATCAATTGTTGATGGTTCAATTAGAGAAACAAGTCCCATGAGGGATTCTTCAGAGTTTCTGAAGCTAGCTCTTGTTTTGATTGGATCTTCCTTTCTTCCTAAGATTGTTTCTTCTGGATGATCCATGCTGCTTCTGGATGGTCTTTTCTGGAGTTGATCAACAAAAGGTGCTGGATTGCTTGCAGTGCCTCTTTCTGATGTTGAGGGAGTGTCTCTGTTAAGAGCTTCTGATGACTTGTCTTCAGTACCTATGAATTCAACTTCCATACCTGCAAGGAATTCATTCTGCTTTGACTTTTGAGAGTCAACCTTATCATCAAAACGAACACTGATTGATTCTTCCACAATCTGTGTTTCTGTATTGTATACTCTGTACCCTCTTGAGCGTTCAGAGTATCCTAACATAATACACTTTTGTGCTTTAGAGTCAAACTTGTTCAAATAATTTTTTGTATTTAAAATAAAACAAGTACATCCAAATGGGTGAAAATAAGAAATGTTGGGCTTTCTGTTCTTCCACAATTCATATGGAGTCTTTTCCAGAATAGGTCTTATGGAGATTCTATTCTGAATGTAACACGCTGTGTTTATTGCCTCTGCCCAGAAGATCTTAGCAACGGTAGTCTCGTTGATCATGGTTCTGGCCATTTCTTGCAATGTTCTGTTCTTTCATTCTACAACTCCATTTTGCTGGGGAGTTCTAGGACAAGAGAAATCATGCAGAATGCCTTTGTCATTGAAGAATGACTCAAAATCTTTGTTTTCAAACTCTCCACCATGATCACTTCTGACTTTGACGATTCTAAGATCCTTTTCATTCTGAACTTGGTTGCAGAAGGTGACAAACACAGAGTGTGACTCGTCCTTGTGTCTTAAGAACTTTACCCATGTCCATCTGCTATAGTCATCTACGATTACTAATCCATACTTCTTGCCACTGACTGAAGCAGTTTTAACTGGTCCAAATAAGTCAATGTGCAGAAGTTCTAATGGCTTGGAGGTAGAAACAATGTTTTTGGATTTGAAAGCTGGTTTTGCAAACTTGCCTTTCTGACATGCTTCACACAGAGCATCTGAATTGAACTTCAGGTTAGGAAGTCCTCTGACCAGATTAAGTTTGTTAATCTGAGATATTCTTCTCATACTAACATGTCCCAATCTTCTGTGCCAGATCCATTGCTCGTTGTTAACAGATAGAAGACACTTTACATTCTGACTTTTTAGTTCAAAAAGTTTTATTTTATAAATGTTGTTTCTCCTCTTTCCATTAAATAGGATATTCCCATCTTTCTGACTAACAGTTTTGCATGAATTTTGATTAAAGATTATATCATAACAGTTATCACTTAATTGACTTATGGATAATAGGTTATGCATTAATCCATCTACTAATAAAACATTACTTATAGAGGGAAGATTTCCATTACCTACAGTTCCAGAGCCAATGATCTTTCCTCTCTGATTGCCTCCAAAACCTACGTGGCCTCCAGGCTTAAGTTCTAGGCTTTGGAACATATGCCTTCTTCCTGTCATGTGTCGTGAGCAGCCAGAGTCAAGGTAACATGACTGGTGTTTTTGCTTTGCTGCTAAAGATATCTGCCACATGTATTATTTTATCCTTAGGTACCCATATTTTCTTGGGTCCTGATTTGTTAGTTTTACCAAAACTCTGGTTGAATTTTGGTTTGACAGAGTAATCACTACTAGTATATTTTATGTCATGTGTGTGCCCATATACAAAGTGTGAATCAAGTGAAGTGTGTTTTATAACTAAATCTATGGTATTCTTTGGTGTAGGTACCTTACCTTGATATCCTATCCCTTTTCTGCCATTTCTGCTAACTCCATAGATCATTGAAGCCATTTTGCTTCTATCTATGTTTTTAGCTAGAAACTTCTGAAAGTTGTGATCATACTCCTTGATGATCTCATCAGCACTGCTGGGAGTTTCAGGGATTTTTTCCTTCTGAGAGTTTTGCAATAGATTTTCTAATTTTGAAATTTTATCTTTTAACTCAGAATTCTCCAATTTGAGACTCTCAGTCTTATCTGAGTCAGAAGCAAGATTCCTTTTTAGGTTTTTGAATTTGACTCTGATCTGCTGATATCTTTCCAGAATTTCATTAAGGCTTTCAGCTAATTCAGCCTTAGTAAAGTTTATAGCAAAGTCAGGGAATACCTCTTCTGTATCTGATTCAGAGTCTGACTCAGAAGCTTCACTGTCTTCTGTTATGTTTGCCATGAGAGTTATGTTTGCTCTTTCATCATCTGATTCTGAGTCAGCTTCAGATGTGTCAGAATCATCCCATGTAGCCATGAGACTTTTCTTTTTTTCCATGCCAAACTTCTTTTTAGGCTTTTCCTTCTGAAGCTTTGGGCAATCACTTTTGTAGTGCCCTTGCTCGTTACATTCATAGCAGATGATGTCTTTGTTGTTTGGCTTTCTGTTCCCTGAAGAAGCTTCAGATCTTCTGTGTCCAGAGGAGGATTCTGACCTTCTGTATCTGGAGAAGGATTCATTCTGGTTTTCTAATCTTCTGGGATTCCTGAACTTCCTTTGCCTCTGCTTCCACAGTTGGTTCACCCTTCTGGAGAGGAGAGATAGTTCATCTTCTTCTGATGAAGACCCATCATAGGTTTCTTCTACAACCTGCAAAACTTTAGAGTCAGATTTTCTGTTAGATTTTAAAGCTAATGGCATACCTTGCTTTTTAGGTTCATCTGCTTCTAGCTCTATCTCGTGACTTCTGAGGGAGCTGACAAGTTCCTCCAGAGAGATTTTGTTGAGATCCTTGGCTAGCTTAAGCGCTGTGACCATTGGCCTCCACTGTTTTGGCAAGCTTCTGATGATCTTTTTAACATGATCAGCAGTTGAATACCCTTTGTCAAGAACTTTTAGACCAGCAACAAGAATTTCAAATCTTGAAAACATAGTCTCTATTGATTCACTTACTTCCATCTTGAATGCCTCATACTTCTGAATGAGCGCAAGAGCTTTGGTTTCTTTGACTTGAATGTTGCCTTCATGCGTCATTCTCAGAGAGTCAAACATATTCTTTGTAGTGTCTCTGTTTGATATCTTTTCATATTCTGAATAAGAGATGGCGCTGAGAAGAATTGTTCTGGCCTTGTGATGATTTCTGAAATCACGCTTTTGCTGATCAGACATTGCTTTCCTGTCAATCTTCTGACCACTTCCATCCACTGGGTGCGTGTATCCATCAGTCACCATCAAAGACTGGAGGTTTGCCACTGAATCTGTCTCTTTCTTCATTGTTGTCATTGCTGATGTTTTGATGTGGTCCTGCCATTGTGTTTTTTTGACGCTGGATCTTGTACTGACACGGTTAAGTGTTATAAGCTCAGAACCAGGCGCTCTGATGCCAATTGAAGATGTGAAAAACACAAGAAGGGGGGTTGAATTGTAAAACTTAAAACGAAAGCTTAGACAACACTGTATTTTTATCCTGGTTCGTTTGATCTCAAACTACTCCAGTCCACCCGTCAAGGTGATTTCGCCTCTCTCCAACGAGGTCTTAATCCACTATATTCAATAGGATTACAACAGTCTACTTTAACAGCTGTTAAAGCCTTCTTGAGTATAACCACAAACCGGTTTGTCTCAAGGAAATCTCTTACAAAGAATGAACAAGATTGTGTTTAATGTTTTCTAACAAAACTATATATCACAACTGTGATAATACACAAATTTAAGCTTAGAATAAAAATTGAATTGCTAATTCTTTTTGAGTAGGCTTGGTTTGAAGGTTTAGCAAAATGTATGAGTACGTGCGTTTTCGTAGGCGTGTATATGCGTGCATCTTTTCTCATACAGACTTGTTTATATAGCCAAGGTAAAGATACGTTGTTGTCCATAAAGCACTTTCAATGATAGTAACGTTCTTTCCTTTTTTAGAAGATCTTGTCTTGAATAAAGCCGTTGGTAATTAATCTGTCTTGAATGCTTAGTAACGCTTCAGAGTGTTCTATGCTTATGGTAATCAAAGTGTTCTTTGCTTTAACTGGATGGTGACGCTTCTGAGTGCTGATGACTTGGTAAAGATCTTGATCAGAGTCAGAGTGTTTTATGTGCAGATTCTGGTCATCAGGCTTCAGCGTATAATCTGGTAACTTCAGCGTGTAGCACATGATATTGATCTTCTGATGCTGACATATCTTCTGATGCTGATGTTGATACTGATCTTCTGATGCTGATTCCATCAGAACTTCTGTAAATACACAACATAATTTTAAGTAGCATATATGTCTTATATATAAATCTTACAATTTATTTATTCTTGTATTTTGTTATCATCAAAACTCTAATTGAGGGTTGTAGAATCAAACTATGTTCTAACAAATTCATCCCCAGCGGAGTTGTTTCTCCAAATCAGCAGATCATCCAACAAAGTATCTCTCTTCCCCACAGAGTCATTCTCCCACAGGGTTATTCTCAAACAAAGTCTCACCCGGCGGATTATTCTTGAGCAGAACGGACGCAAGTCTCTAGCAAATCATTTTCGGTCACTATCCCCACAGAGAACGAAGAACTCAACTCCTTGTACTCTCCAACAGCAGTCCATGGTTTATTTTCCCCTGCTGGAGAATATCACAAGAACATTGCATATCCATACATCGTAGCATGCGCATATGCATTATACAGCATAATCTCATTTATTTTGAGAACATAATTACTCAATACATTTCATACATCATGACATTACATACGACTAACTCTTTACCTTTCAGGGAAATATACAATCAAGTTCTCACAAGTTTTCTCTAGTTCAGTCAAATCAATACTAAGATTTCTCTTCCAAGTTCAAGCTATGAAGCCCAGAAATTGACCGAATAGTATCTTGACCTCTCCAAAATACTACGAAGCCTGGAATCGACCAGATAGTGGTATATCTTAAATACAAGCTATGAAGCCCGTAAATCGATCGGAAAATAGCTTAACCCTTCAACAAGTTATTGTGAAGCCTGGAAATCGACCAGATAGCAATACAAGATACCATGAAGCCTAGAATCGACCAGATAACGATATAAGAAGCTGTGAAGACTGGAGCACGACTAGATAGAGGCAAAGGACACTGAAGCCTGGGACACGACCAGATAACAATATAAGATACTGTGAAGCTTGGAATTCGACCAAATAGTAGTTTACTCGGCCAATTACTATGAAGCCCGGAAATTGACCGGATATTAGTATGCCTTAAATTCAAGTTAAAGCCTGAATGCGACCGGATAACCACTTGATTCCTTCTGAAGCCTGGAGCACGACCAGATAAGAATTGAGAAATTACAAAGCCTGGAGCACGACCAGATAGCAAGTTTAATCTCATCTCCCCAGTAAGTTACTGTAAAACCTGGAGCACGACCAGACAGCAGTCGGTCTTATTTTCCTCAGTAAATCACTGTAAAGCATGGAACACGACCAAATAGCAGTTCATTTTCACCTCCTCGACTAAGAAATGATTCCCCATTAGAATAATAGATAACTGAAGCTCCTAAAACTATATTTCTCCCAAGACAGGGACGAGCATTCCCTAGCGTAGTCCTCCTCAACAACAGGTGTACGGGTTCTCGCAAAGGAATCTCTTATGCAATCAACACTTCTTTTGATGGCATCTTTAAGCCCATCTTCCGTCATTGACTTCCAAATGGCATCTATAAGCCCATTCCCGATATCTCAAGGCAAGTACCACTTCATGCGATTGCAAATTTCTGGGCACTCTAGTGTTCAATCATCTTCCACCTTCAGATTACGAAAGGCAGACAAGCCAATCTACATCCTCAGGTTTAAGAAGATTGAACATGGGCAGCTGTTGTACCCTAAAGTTTTCCCTCCCATATTTTCCAATACATTTCAGGTGAGGTCCTCAAATTGCTCAAGGAAGTCCAAGAGTTGACCAGACAAACTCTCTCCTAAGGCAGTCTACCTCAAATTAGGGTTCCATTTTGCATCAAGATGTTTGGATCCAAAGGGTCCCAAATGCTCACCATTTCCCTAATATGTTCACAAGATCATTCATGTCAAGTTTCAAGCCTTGCAGAGGAAGTTTGCTCAGTCAATTGCTCAAAGGCCTGAAAATCGACTATGCTAGGGCAAAAGTCAACTGTGGCCCACATACAGTCAAACCTCAAGATTTTTAGTCAATATTCTAATTTTGAAGTATTATTCATCATTTGATCAAGGGTTGATCATGATTCCTCAAGGATTGCTTACAATTCATCAAAACCCAAAAGTTGCTAAATTAGGGTTTTGTAGGAAAAGTCAACTCAACTTTGACCAAGCATAACTTTCTCATATTTTTATCAAAAATGACCCACCCATAACTCATTTTTAAGTGGATGGAATTCCCTACAATTCATCTTCATCTCCAAAGTTCAAAATATGCACTCATAAGAAGATATGAATTTGGACATTATAGGTCATTTTGGAAAGTCAACAAAAACACCATTTGGGTCAAAGCTTCATACATGAACATGGAAGATTCAATTGAGATGAGACCATAAGGGTTTCTTAGAAAACGTCTTGAGATTTCTAAAAAGTCCACGAACACATCTCTAGGGTCAAAATTGAGAGAGTTATGCATTGGCCAAGTTGACCCTTTTTGCAAAATTGCCAAAAGTCAAATATGTCCCAAATTGCAATTTTTGTCAAATGGGCCTAACTTTTTATGCTTGCATTGAGTTTGTAATGTGACCCACGACCCATGAGTCCATCCACTTGTCATTATTTTATTTTTGTTATTTATTTTGATTTTATTTCAATTAAATCAAATAAAATCAATATAAAATAGTAAAAATATCAAAAGCTAATCAAATCTTGAGATTTTGTGCATGATTAGGTCCAATACACAGCTAGAAACAAGATCAAATCGTGCAAGGTTCAAAATGGACAGAAAAAGATTGAATTTGCTTGATTTGGAAATATTTGCACAAGGATCAAATCATGAATCAATAATTATAATTGAAAAAGATTTGATACAAAGTGGCAACCCTAATTCATTCTTGGATACATAAGGAACAATTGCAGACCAAAAAGAGAGAGGTTGGACGCGTGCAAAGGAGAGAACGACTTTCAAAAAATTCAAAGAAAGTTGCAAACTGATTTCCAGGTTTGAGAGCATCTCAAGCAATTCTAATCATTCCAATCAACTGCTGGACTCTCCAGGATCAAGATTCAATCGCTAGCAAGCTTCTTCACACCTTGGAACACGCTGTAAGATTCATACGGTTTCCATATTTTCTTGAATTTGAAAACTTTAATTCTGGCATATTTAGCATGATTAATTGATATATTCACAATCCTTGAGTTGTTTGCAAGCTAATGGTTATGATTAATTACATTTTTGTTAACTGTATAGCAAGTTGCCATGGCTAGGGTTCATGTTTCATTTTTAGGGGTTTTGCATACAGGAACAATTGGCCATCAATAATGGTACCATGATGCTCGTGAGGTTGCAACGAGTGGATTGGTACCATTGGTTGTGATTTATCATACTTGCACAGAATTTTGGAGAAGCATAGGTTGTACCTACGCCCAATGTCTGTAGGTAAAGTTTTTTTTGCCTAAAACGACAAAGGCAACGAGGAAGATGGTGGCGTGGCGTGCTGTGAATGGGCCATTCAAATTTCGCGCGTTTATGAATTGACATTTTGTTTTTTATCATATAATAATTGTTTGTTATTATTTGTACAAATAACCAAGCCAACTCAGTTGGTCAGCATGTAGTGTGAGAACGCCTAAGGGCCTGGGTTCGATCCCCAGGTCCCAACATTTGCTTTGTATTGTTTTACTTTGCATAATCAGGTGTGCTAGCGTCCCACAAGTCCATCGTACATCCTCAGTATCCAACCATTCCATCCATCAACACTCCAGATCCAAGGCCATCCCCTGGAAGTCCACAATACGCCCCAGTCAAGCATGTGCATAGGATTGGAAAAAGTCAAACAGGGACAGAGCTATTGGGCTTAGATTTGCAAATGCCACCCCCCTTTCTGCTAAGATACCAGGCCCATTCCTTTTTTATTTTTATTTATTTGATTTATTTATTTAATTAGTTTAATTGTATTTTTAACAAAATTAATTCCTTTTTTAAAAAAAAATCATAAAATCAATTTTCACAAAATTTAGAGTTAGGTTTTTATTTTTATCAAATTTGATTTAACATTAGTTTAAATTTAATTTAGGATTAATTCTACTTTTTCTTATATATTTAAAATCAATTAGAAAATTAGGGTTAGCTTTTGATTTAATTTTTATTTCTTTTCTCAAAATAAAAAATACAAAAATAGGTTAATTTAACTTTTTTTCTTAATTTAAATTAATTAGTAATTAGTTTTTATTTATTTATTCAATTAAACTTTATTTTTCTCAAATAATACAAAAACCACAAAAAAAATTATTTTTTCTTACAATTAGGTAGTTGGGGTCAAAACCCTAAATCTCTCGTTCTCAATTCATCGCGCGCGTTTACTATTTTTGCAATATTAATGTAACTGCTCACGGTATGTAATAGCTTAATTAGGATTTTCTTTTATTTATCGTTTTATGGATTTTTTGGCTATGTAATTAATCCCTCCCCCGAAGCCTTGTAATTGTTGTACCCCAATTTTTCCCCCTAAGATCCCTTCATCATACCATATTGTTTCAATTACAACAAGATCACACTAGGGCTTTTGGTTCTTCTCCCTATCATTAGCTTTTCTCTATGAGAAGTTACCAAGCACCTTGATTTGTTTGCTTTTGTGATCATAGATATTGTACTTTGATTTTTCTCTAATTAACAAAATGCAATATTGGTTTCTCTTACTTGTTGATAATGTAGGTAAAGGCAATGAGGTTTAGCAAGTTTGCTTCATGGGTTCATGAGTTTATTTCCATGCCCTAGTCAAAATCTTGAGAGATTCAAACCTCACCATTGAATTTGTTTTGAAGTTGATTGAAATTGGTTTTGGTGGCCATAGGTCCTCATCATCATCCTCAACAATTTCTAGTTACAAAGGAAGAATATCGGCACAAAATGTTTGTTCAAATTTGGCAAAGTTCCACCAAGATTTCTTTTGATCTAGAGGCTAGGGTTTTGGACTTCAAGGAGGCATGTCTTGCTCATATTTTGTCATTTTTGAGTAATTCCAAAAGCATTATTCTCTTTAAAGAGTTACCAACAAATCACTTCAAAAGTTCCAAAGAGTTTTCATGTGGAAGGGACTTGGTGAAGAAGAAAGATTACAAGTCATCCAGTTGAATCCCTAATTTTCCATATGTGACTTCAAATTGTCATAACTCGGTCAATTTTTATCACCTGGAGCCCATTCTTTTCCATGTTGATCTTAAGGATGTGTACTTTATTCCTTCTTTTATGTGCAAGGTAAGAAAATGAATGGAAGTTGCCTTAAGAATGCAAAAGATTATAAGTCATTTCATGATTTTTTGCCAACTTCAACAAGTCATAACTTGCTCAATTTTTGGAGATTTTGAGTTGTTCAAATTGCAAAATGTCATTCAAGAGATCTATTTCATTCCATATTTTTGGGTCAAGAGAAAATTCTAAGTGGAAAGCCATGTTTGGATGTATGAGATTATAGGTCACTTTTAAAGAAGAATTTGAAATATTTCTAAGTATGGAAAGTCAACTCTTTTTCTCCAACTTTTACTCCATGTAATTTTCTGCTCAAGCCTCCAATTGATTCAATTATTTTTCCATTGCAAAGTTTGTTACCTCATCTTTCCAAAGCATCAAGAATCATGCCTTAAGACACCCTGAGATGGAAATGCCATTGTTTCAAAAGTGGTAACTTGGAATTGAAGTTTCCCTGCAAGTCAGATTTTGAATTTCATGTTACAACCTCTAAACCTCAAATTAGCACGCGTTTTGGGTCTAAACATGATTAGCCAACTTTCCCAAGTGGATTAGTGCATCAAAATGCAAGAATTGGATGAGTTTTGGTGAAGTTTGGATCACACTTCACTCGTGCATCAGGTTTGCACGAATTCCCTCCAAAACGCATCATTCACTCTTCCTTTTGATCCCATTTGCTTCTCCTATAAATACATGTACTATCTCATTCATTTTCTCAAGCTTAGATAGCCAGAATCACCCTGCCAAACTTGCTTCACAACTCAGAATTCATCTACTTAGAATCCTATTCTCAAGCCTTTTTCAATCCATTTTCTCCATTAATTCACCTTCCTTGATCTTCCCTGAACCTAACCATACCATTACATTCAAGAATCGTGCCCTACATTGCTCCATAGAAGTCCAGTTTCAGAGCTCTGCAACTCCGCCTCAAAAGGTAGATTCCTTCATCAATTCTTCAAAACTTTAGTCCCATTGTGTTGCTCTCATTTCCCTGGTTCTAGTCGCAACAATTACTTTTATATGGAAACACATTTTGACCATGAATTTTCAAATCCCCTTTCAAAACTTTCTTTCCAAATTGCTTGAGTTACAGTTTATATAAAAATGGCGCGAGGGTATGGTTATCTTCGTCTTGAAGAGAGGAAAGGAATGGCATAGGTCTGAGCTTCTGATTTTACAGTTTGAGAGACCAGCAATTCGTGAAGCATGAGGTTGAAGATGACCAACGTGTCACCTTCTAACCAATGAAAGCGTGCCATTTGTATTTTTTGAATTTCTGATTTTGCATTTGATTCAGTGCTTTATTCAGTAAAGACCATGATATGCACAGCGCGCCAGATCCTTTGGATTTGATTACTAACGCATTTTGACTCTCATCCAATGGTCCACATCTTTTTCTTTTATTTTCTTTTTCTGATTTTTATTTTTTAATTGTTTTAAATTTCAAAAAATCATAGAAAATTCATTTTTAGTCCAAAAAATCCAAAACAATTATGAAAAATATTTTTGATTATTCTCTTTCTGGTTCTTATTTTTTTCACTAATTAATTTTGTGTTTTGGTATTTTTTATGAATTTTACACTTATTTGATTTGTTTAAAATGTTTAAAAATATTTTTACACATTTTTTAATTCTGAAAAAATTATGGAATGATCCAATGATATTGTGACAAATATTGGTGACCTTATTTTATTTTTGTTTCCGACTTTGCTATTTTTTACTATTTTTGTTTATTTTACCCATTTATTTTAATTTTAAAAAATAGTTTCTGACTTTTAAAAATTTCCAAAAAAATTGTATAAATACTTGACCTATTTTCTGATTTTTCTATGGTCTTATCTTTCATTTCTTGATTAATTTGAATATAATTGACTTTTTCCTCATTATTTTCCATTTTTTAAACATTTTTTAAAAACCATTTAATGTATATATTAATTATATTATTATTTTGTGAATATTTTCTGGCTGTCTTGGGTTGATTTTTTTATCATGGCTTTATTAACATCATTGGATCCATGGTGTTGAGTCTAACTCCACAAAAAATGGATGAATGATTTTAATAATAGTTTGATTAAATATTAATTCAAATGTGGTTTTCTTTTTTACCCTAATTCCCCTTCATCTCATCCCCTTCTTATTGCACTAAGTGTTGTTGGAGCATGATCTCTATATCATGTCTCAAAATAAATGGTGCATAGATTGCTATTGACCGGCCTTAAAATAGGTGCGACTTCTATATAAGTCCACTTACGATTGCTTAACATAGCACTAAATTTTGTCCCGATTCAAATAAATGTTCATTCGTGGCCCAAACTTATGATTGTCAGCCCAAGTATGTTAATTTGATCTCTTTGATCCAATAACCTTGAGATTCATTGTTTAAAGGCTTTGGTTCTACCAATCCTCTAATAGATCTACAACACCTTTGGTCAATGCGGATCACTTAAACATCGTTGATCATTAAATGATACTTGTGAGAATTCCAAATGGATGATATACTTGACAAAAAGCAAATGCAACTTGTTGTGTGGAGGCTTTGGTTCTACCAATCCTCTAATGAGTTCCAAATGCAAGTTTCAAGATGGTCATCCAACTAACCACTAATTATTGACTTATTTATTTTATGCTTTATTCTTTTTATGCTTTATGTACTATATTTTTTTTAGCATTAACATTTCATGCCATTTTCATCTTTGCTCATTTGAGCATTTATTTTCTTGTCATTTTTTTTACTTTGCTCACTTGAGCTTTCCTTTCCTTTTTCTTAAGATACTTAATAATCAACATAAACCCTAAAAAACTCTTAATGGTACTTGGACTATTTGGTTACTATCCTTGGCATTATGGAGCAGTGGACTTTTCTGGACTTAGGATTAGAAACCTTGGCCTATCTTGGAGACTTTGTGATTTTATATGATTATTTTGTCTAGAGCTCTTGAGGTTTATTTCAAGACATTGGGTTGCTTGTTTGTTTTTGTGTGCATGTTTTTTGTGATTACATTCTCTGTTTGTAATCTGGAATTCACCCGTATACAACCGTTACTCTGCCCAATTTTTGTAAAGACTTAATACACTTAAAGAGGTCTAGTATCTTTGCTTGTTTGGTTTCAATCCAAAGAATGGGAATTCTATCTTGACTCTTAATGTCAAGTTTTTTTTTGGCTTCTTGTTGGTTATATGATTCTTATCCTTAGCTTTTACCTTATGCTTTAGGGTAGTCTCTTCTTCTCCTCCCATCTTCTTTAATTTCAAAAACCTTCTCCCTCCTTTTGAAAACTCTTCTTGTTTTGAAACTTAAACACTTTCATAATAAACTTGGACTTAGATCCATGCATTTTCAAAATATTTTCATAAATAAACCTCAATCAATTTAATAATACTTTGACATTTTTTATGAGAAGACTAAAAGTCAATCAATCTCATTTCAAACCATTTTTCCACTTTGGCTTTTACCCTTAAACTTTTTTTTCTTAAAAGATTTGACTCTTGTCAATCCTTGTAGTGATGCAAACAACTATACTTCTATAATATGTAGTGAAGAGAGATATTTTCCACTTGGGTGTTGAGTGAGGCATTGTTGATTTTAAAATCCAAGCCATATCCTCCACTTTAAGATGATGTAAATTCTCCTTCCTCATGATCGTGTGTAGTAAGTATGTTTTCCACACGGACAATGACGATGATGCCTTATCTCTTAAAATTAACCAACACACTCGTGTTTCAAATTTAAAAAAAAAAAGAGGAACTACGTGTACCCTGATCCCCTATTGCACGAAAGGTGGTACGTAGGCGCTAAAGGTTCGCAACCGCGGCGGGTGCAAAAATCATAAAAAAAATATATTTCTTTTCTCACCTCCCCTATCCATTTTTATACAACACTTTTTTTATAGCCAAAATATACAAATTTTACAAAGAGGTTCCTACGGAGTACCGTAGATGTTTAGGGTACTAATACCTTCCCTTTGCATAACCAACCCCCTTACCTTGAATCTTTCCCCCCTTTTTTGGGTTATTCACTCTTTTCCCATTCCTTTGGAAACAATAAAGCGCGATGACAATTTTTATTTTGATTTGTATAAATTCTAGTCAATCCAATGGCTTAGTATTGAGCATTTCTACCTCTATAGAAAAATGGCAACTTTACTAGGGAAAGATTGACCTCTTGTTGGTCTATCCCTAAGTGGGTTAAGCCTATATTTGTTTGTATTTGTATATGTGCTATTGTTGTTTATGTGTTATAATTTGTATACATGTTTGTTTGGATTTTTCCTGGTTTTCAGGGTGCTTGGTGATTACTCATAATTCCTATACCCAGACTTGGGCAAACTTTAAGATAGGGTGGGCGATATAGTCATGTTAACTTTGAGGGAGTAATCCTAAAAAAGGAGGCATGAGATCCCCCACTCAGTGGAGGCCCCTTTGACTGTAGTGTCGTTTACCGAGTATTCGGGAAGACGTACTACTTTCGACCTGGGAGCCTGCTGAAATTGAGGACCGTAGAATACCAACCCCATCTTGGCCTTTTAGGTGTAGTCCGGAAGCTATGAAGGAGTAATCCGGAAATAGTTATCACACGATACCATGCTCGGACGAGTCTTTCTTGAGAATGTTACTAATTACCGAGTTAATCGGGAAGTTGGTAATATCTGAAGGAAGGATGTAGACTCTGGGAACCTCTAGAACCTTGTTTGACAGGTGATAACTTTTTTAGACCAACACCTTATGGGTAGTACCTTCGACCTCATGCTCGCGACGTTGAACCTATGAACCCTATATGTGTGATCTTGTGTGTGATTGTTACATCATGCATCCATGCACTCATAAGCATCTTTTGAAGAAAAAAATATTTCAAGGGATTTACAGGTTGACTATTTGTGAATATCTCAGGTACTTTTAACCATGGATTCTGGAAAGAGAAAGACCGGGAAATACAGTTTCAAGGATCCCAAGATAGATGAGCTGATCAGTCTGATTCTAGAAATTGAGTGTCCTGCAGACTTTCGGAAGAAGTATGGATCCATTATTCCTCTCATGAAGCTGAAGATGAAGGAGGGTATTCTCTCAACCTTGGTCCAGTTCTATGATCCGGTGTATCACTGCTTTACTTTTCCCGATTATCAGTTGATGCCTACACTAGAGGAGTATTCTTATCTGTTGGATTTCCCCGTTACCGATCGTGTTCCTTTTATTGTTTTGTAGGGTGAGCCAAAACCACATGAGATTGCTGCTTTGATTCATTTGGGGAAGTCTGAGGTGGAAGCCAATATGACTACTAAAGGAGGGATTAGAGGATTACCAACTCAGTTCTTATTGGAGAAAGCTCGTTACTTTTCCAGAATGAAGAGTACGGTTGCTTTTGAGGCCATCTTTGCTTTACTTGCTTATGGATTGTTCTTATTTCCTAATGTGAAAAAGTTTGTCGACATTAACGCTATCAGGATTTTCATGATTGGAAACCCGGTTCCTACACTGTTAGGTGATGCTTATTACTCTGTTTATCTTCAGAGTTCTTATCATGGAGGAATGATTATCTGTTGCACGCCTTTGTTGTACCGATGGTTCATCTCTCATATGCCTCAGTCTGATGCCTTTTGGGATGTCAGGAAGGAACCCCGTTGGGCTCCTAAGATTATGGCACTTACTCACTTGGATATTGATTGGTATCATCGAGCTTATCATGATATAGAGATTGTTGACAGTTGTGGTAGTTTCCCCAATGTACCTCTTGGTACAAAGGGAGGAATTAACTATAACTCTGTTCTTGCACAGCGACAGCTTGGATATCCGATGAGAGATAAACCAAACAGTATTCATTTGAGTAGTTTCTTTCTGAAGGAGGGAGAAGACCACAAGGAAGCTAGGGAGCATATTGCAAAGGCCTAGCGTCACATTCATAAGAAGAGTAGGAAGGATTTGGGGCCTAGGGGTGTTGTTTCTTTAGAGCCATATCTTCAGTGGGTCCGATCGAGAGCCATTCAGTTGAAGATGCCGTATACTCGGGAGATACCCATGCCTGACCTGTTTTTGAAGACCACTCCTCCTTTATTAGATGATCTAGAAGAGTTGCAGCTTGCTTTGGTTAAGATGCAACAGGAAAGGGATGCTTGGAAGAACAAGTTCCAGACTTTAGAGAGTTCCTACAAGGCAGGCTTGAAGGAGAAAGATGATTTGATCGAGATCCTTGAGAGTCGAGCAATGGAGTCTATGGAGAGGCAAGGGGATTTATTTTCTCCTAAGCCTCAAACAGGTGCTGATTACTCACTTCCTGCTTCAGATGATTGGAAGGAGGTTGCCATCAGATAGGTGGAAGAAAACCAGAGGTTGAGGGCTCAAATTGCCAGACTCACAGGGAAGCGCCAGCGTACAAATTGATCTCTATCAGTTTCTTTCTCTCAGGATTTTTAGATTGTATTTCCATCTTGTACTTGGGATCATTGAAACTTGTAATCCATTTTGAAGTTATTGTAATAAAAAATTTCCAGCATTTCAAATGCGTTATTATTTTGATGTTTGCAATATGTCTATAAATCTTAAATCCCTTGAAATATTAAAATGATGGAATAAAAATAATCATGTGCATTGCATGACATGCATCATATTGCACATATTTCTTGAATTTATTATGCATACCCATGTGCCTTACCCAGCTTCTTTGCCTCGTTCAACAAGCTGACTCATCACTACAACACTCGGGCTAACTTCAAAAAGAAGATGGACAATTTAGAACAGGAGAATCGCGAGCTACGCAAGGAAGTTTCTACTCTGAAGGCTGGCTTGGCCAATTTGACTACTCTGATGGAAGCTCTGGTGGCTGCTCAGAATCAGCCACCGGGTGTTCAACCTCAACCAACAAGGGAAAATGCTGAAGTTCCTGTTGTTCCCATATCCGTTACTCCGACTGTTGTTCAGAACCGTATGCCTCAGGGTTATCCGTGGGGAATGCCAGAGAATTTTGCACCTGAAGGTTTCAATTTGGGCCCCCAAGATGCTCCAGTGGTTCCAAATGTTGTCACTCCGGCACCTCCTGTGGTGCATACTGTTCCTGCTGCACCTCCTTTGGTGAATTTGGCTCCATTTGTTAACGAAGATGTGTGTCGTCCTTTCCCTCCGCCGAGTGAAGATTTGGGCCTTTATGACAGAATGGATGATTTCCAAGAGCAGTTTGATAGAATGCAGAGGAAGATAAAGGCTGATTTGCAGGAAATGATGGACGAAGGTTTAATCCATATAATCAGGCCTAGGGCGGAATATGAGGAGGAAGTGAATATGGTTTTTGGATGTCTGGGTGAATTCAGAATTTTTGAGGTAGAACATTTGAATGAAGATCTTGTACAGTTGCATGCTACCTTTTGTCGTACTGTTGGTCAGGTGGAACACCAATATGGGTCTTGCATAGTTTGTTGTCGAGACCCCCGGGGATATTCTATTGTGAGAGAGGGTGTCCAGCTGCTGCTAGATAATGGGACTATTAAGATCACAGGACAGAGAGATGATTATCACGAGATTGATATGGTTGAAGTTTATTTGATGGAAGAAGAGTCAGAGGAAGAGTATGCCTCCACGGATGAGTATTTCTCTTCAGACAAAGATTTGTTTGCCGAAAATGACCTTTTGAGGGATGATTGTGTTGAGGAAGGTGTAAATGTAATTTTACCTTTTTTTGGTGCACCCGCTCATCTTGAGGTGGAGTACCATAGCAAACCAGCTGTTACCCCATTAGTAATTAGCCTGCCATGACCTGTTCCCTATAAATTAGATAAGGCCGTGCCTTACAAATACAACGCTACAATCTTAGAATATGGGGTGGAGGTTCCCATCCAGCCAATGCCAGATGTTGGGAATATAGCTGATGATAGCAGGGTGACCCGTAGTGGTCGTATGTTTGCGCCGATTATTCGAAAAGATGTTGTTGCTGGAAAGAAAATTGCTGAGAATGATGAACCTAATAAGGCTGCGGGAGAGACTAGTGGAGCCACATTAGAGAAAGAAGTGGATGATATCTTGAAAATAATTAAGATGAGCGACTACAAAATTGTAGATCAGCTATTGCAGACTCCTTCAAAGATATCCATCCTAGCATTGCTGATGAATTCCTCCGCTCATAGGGAATCATTGATGTGATTACTAGACCAAGCTTTTGTAGAGAATGACATGCCGTTAGATTAATACAGCAGCGTAATTGGAAACATTACATCATGTAACAACTTGAGTTTCTGCGATGATGAGTTACCAGATGAAGGGAGGAATCACAACCTGGCCCTCCACATATCCATGAAATGCAAGAATGATTCACTATCTAATGTGTTAATTGATAAAGGATCTGTGTTGAATGTTATACCAAGAAGTACCCTCATGAAGTTAAAGTACCAGGGAACACCTATGCACCCGAGCGGCATCATTGTGAAGGCTTTTGATGGGTCGAGGAAATCTGTTATCGGTGAGGTGGACTTACCCATCCACATAGGACCATATTTATTCTTGATAACTTTCCAGGTAATGGACATTATTCCCGCGTATAGTTGTTTGCTTGGACGGCCATGGATACACGAAGCAGGGGCTGTCACTTCAACTCTACATCAAAAGCTAAAGTTTGTGCGTGAAGGGAAGGTGGTGATCATAAATGGGGAGCAGGCGTTGTTGATATCCTATCTATCCTCTTTCAGTATTGTAGAAGCGGATGAGGCTGCTGTCGGAACCCAGTTCCAAGCCCTATCCATTGACAACATAAGGAATAATGAGAATTATGTGGTTTCTTTGAAGGATGTGCAACAGGTTATGCGCAATGGTCATAATGCAGTTTGGGGAGGACTCGTGGATCCACCCGTGAACAAAAACAGAGATGGTTTAGGTTTCTCTTTGAGGAATGGAAAAAGCGAAAGTTTGAAGTCAAAGTCTTCTGTGAACAGTTATCGTCATGTTTTCCGCAGCGGAGGCTACCTCCATCTGATTGGTTCTGGAGTTAACGCTGTTGAAGAAGATAAAGCAGAGCAGGAAGTACCGAGTTATGTGACGCATGGAGTCCGAGTTCAGAACTGGGTCACCATTGATGTTCCTTCTTGTATACATGTTTCAAAGTAATTTGTTTTGATAATATGTTTCTTTCTTTTGAAAGGCTTTCACTCTGCCCAAGGTGGAAGTATTAATGTTGTAGGGCTTATCTGTTTTCTATAACTGTTAAGATCATTAATAAAAGTTGTCTTTGCTTCCAAAATTATGTCTTTTATTTTCTGCCTTTTTCTTCGGAAATGGTAATAAATAAATAAAATCTTTCAAAATAAATAAAAACTGAAAATTAATCTGCATGATCACTTGTTATATGCGTCAGTTTCTAAAAGCAATCATAAATCACATGTGTAGATTAATTAAAAAACCCGTTGAATACAATGACCCTGCACCCTCTCCCAACTTTAATTGTCTTGTGTTTGGGGCTGAAGAAGAAGATTATGACGAGATTCCAGAAGAGGTCTCACGGTTGCTTGAGCACGAGGAGAATACCATTCAGCCATATAAGGAGCCTTGGGAAGTGGTTAATTTGGGTTCAGAAGAAGATCCGAAGGAGGTTAAGATTGGAGAATCATTGCATCCTGATGTGAAGAGCGAGTTGATTGAGTTGTTAAAAGAGTACGTGGATATTTTTGCTTGGTCATATCAAGATATGCCTGGTCTAGATACAGACATTATCGAGCTTCGTTTGCCGTTGAAGCCAGAGTGTCCGCCAGTTAAACAAAAGTTGAGAAGAACCCACCCGGATATGGCAGTAAAGATCAAGGAGGAGGTCCTAAAGCAGATTAATGCTGGTTTTCTTGTGACATCAGTGTATCCTTAATGGATTTCCAATATTGTCCCTGTACCGAAAAAGATGGAAAAGTCTGCATGTGCATAGATTACAGAGATCTAAATAAACCTAGTCCAAAAGATGATTTTCCATTGCCTCACATTGACATGTTAGTGGATAGCACAGCAAAATTCAAGGTATTCTCGTTCATGGACGGATTTTCTGGGTATAATCAAATAAGAATGGCTCCAGATGACATGGAAAAAAACAACGTTTATCACACCCTGGGGAACATTCTGTTACAGAGTGATGCCCTTTGGGTTGAAGAACGCTGGTGCAACGTACCAGAGGGCCATGACAACCATATTCCATGATCTGATGCACAAGGAAATCGAAGTATATGTTGATGATATGATTTCCAAATCCCAAACTGAAGAAGGGCATATAAAATATTTGTTGAAGTTGTTTTGGCATTTGAGGAAGTATCGTCTTCGCCTGAATCTAAATAAATGCACCTTCGGAGTTAGATCGGGGAAATTGTTAGGTTTTATTGTTAGCCAGAAAGGAATTGAAGTTGACCCTAACAAAGTCAAGGCAATTCAAGAAATTCCAGCGCCAAGAACTGAAAAGCAAGTCAGGGGTTTACTCGGGCGTTTGAATTATATCTCCAGATTTATTTCTCATATGACTGCAACATGTGAACCGATCTTTAAGTTGTTAAAGAAAGATCAAGGTTGTGTATGGACAGATGACTGCCAAAGGGCATTTGAAAGTATTAAAAAGTATCTGCTTGAACCTCCTATCTTACTCCCTCCTGTAGAAGGAATACCATTGATTATGTATCTGACAGTGTTAGATAAATCCATGGGTTGTATTCTGGGACAACAGGATGAAACAGGAAAGAAAGAGTTCTCCATTTATTATCTCAGCAAAAAGTTCACTGATTGTGAGTCGCGGTATTCTATGCTGGAAAAAACATGTTGTGCTTTGGCCTGGGCGGCAAAGCGTTTGCGGCAGTATATGTTGAATCATACTACTTGGTTGATCTCCAAAATGGATCCAATCAAGTATATCTTTGAAAAGCCTACTCTTACTGGGAGAATTGCCCGCTAGCATATGTTGTTATCTGAATATGATATTGAATACTGCACTCAAAAATCTATCAAAAGTAGTGTGTTGGCAGATTATCTCGCTCACCAGTTGGTGGAAGATCATCAGTCTGTAGAATATGAATTCCCCGATGAAGATGTGATGTTCTTGAAAGTGAAAGATTGTGATGAACTGTTGCCTGAGGAAGGCCCTGACCCTGAATCTCGTTGGAGTATGGTATTTGATGGAGCTGTGAATGCTTATTGTAAAGGAATTGGTGATGTGATTGTCACTCCTCATGGATCGCATATTCCTTTTACCACGAGTTTAACATTTGATTGCACTAATAACATGGCAAAATATGAGGCTTGCATCATGGGCCTCAAAGAAGCTATTGATCTCAGAATCAAGATTCTAGAGGTGTATGGTGATTCAGCATTGGTAATAAATCAGATTAAAGGAGAATGGGACACTCGTCACCCTGACTTGATCCCTTACAAAGATTATGCTAGAAGATTACTATCCTTCTTCAATAAAGTTGAATTCCATCATATTCCTAGAGATGAGAACCAAATGGCAGATGCTCTGGAAACTCTGGCTTCCATGTACCAAGTAAATGCTTGGAATGATATACCCTGAATTGCAGTTTGACGGCTAGATAGGCCCGCTCATGTGTTTGCGACAGAGTAGGTAGTAGATGAAAAACCTTGGTATTATGATATCAAACACTTTCTTCAGACTCAGGAATACCCGTTTGGTGCGTCAAAGAAAGATAGGAAGACACTGAGAAGATTGGCAGGCAGTTTCTTCCTCAGTGAAAATGTGCTATACAAGAGAAATTTTGACATGGTCTTGCTCAGATGCGTGGATAGACACGAAGCATACATGTTGATGCATGAGATTCATGAAGGTTAATTTGGCACTCATGCTAATGGACATTCAATGGCTAAAAAGATGCTAAGGGCAGGATATTATTCGTTGACAATGGAATCTGATTGTTACAAGTTTGCAAAGAAGTGCCATAAATGCCAGATTTATGCAGATAAGATCCATGTGCCTCCAACACTCCTCAATGTGATTTCCTCCCCATGGCCTTTCTCTATGTGGGGTATTGACATGATCGGTATGATAGAAACCAAGGCTTCGAATGGACACCGTTTCATCTTGGTAGCAATTGACTACTTTACCAAATGGGTAGAGGCTGCTTTATATTCCAATGTTACCAAACAGGTGGTAGTGTGTTTCATCAAAAACAATCTTATATGCCGATACGATGTGCCAAGAAGAATCATCACTAACAATGGCTCAAATTTGAATAAAAAGATGATGACAGAATTGTGTGAAGAATTCAAGATTATCCATCATAATTCATCTCCATACAGGCCAAAGATGAATGGGGATGTTGAAGCTGCTAATAATAATATCAAGAGAATTATCCAGAAAATGGATGTCACTTATAAGGATTGGCATGAAATGCTCCCTTTTGATCTACATGGATATCGAACTATTGTTCGCACTTCAACAGGAGTGACCCTGTTTTCCCTAGTGTATGGAATGGAAGTTTTACTCCCTGTCGAGGTAGAGATTCCCTCGTTGCGTGTGATAATGGAAGCCAAATTGTCAGAGGCTGAATGGGTTCAGAACAGGTTTGACCAATTGAATTTGATTGAAGAGAAGAGAATGACAGCTTTGTGTCATGGGCAGTTATATCAGAAGAGAATGAAGAAAGAATTTGATAAAAAGGTCAAACCTTGTGAATTCAGAGAAGGCGACCTCGTGCTCAGAAAGATCATGTCTTTCAATGCTGATTCTAGGGGCAAGTGGACTCCCAATTTTGAAGGCATGTATGTTGTTAAGAAAGCCTTCTCTGGTGGCGCATTAATTCTTAAAACTATGGATGGCGAGGAGTTCCCACATCCCATGAATGCTGACACAGTCAAGAAATACTTTGCCTAAAGAAATAAAAGAAAAACTCACTAAGTTGAAAACCTGAAAGGGCGACTTAGGCAAAAAGGAGCGTTTCGGTAGGCCGAAAACCCGAAAGGGCAGTCTAGGAAAAAATTAGAGACATAAACAGAATAAATTGCCCGCTAAGTTGAAAACCCGCAAGGGCAGCTTAGGCAAAAGTTAGGATTTTCTTGGCAAGTAACTACGTCAGACGAAACTTGACCATCGAAGAAACAATCTTCTCAGATCCTCACCATACTACAACGGAGGTTGCTGCTCAGGATTTCAAAAGTTGTTAGGGGGGATAGTGGTCATTGTATCTCAATGTATCTTTTCCATTATGTATTACCATTTCCCAAACTTTGTAATCATCCATAGAGTCTCGCCATTCGCAGACTACCATTCTATTAATGAAATTCGAGCTTTTTCCCAATTCTTTGTATTCTTAATTTTATTTAGCTTGCAAAGACTTCATTTATTACTGATAATAACTTTTAAAGCAAAAAGATTAAAAATCAAAATTGACTTTTCAAAAAAAAGAGACCTTTACAATTCAATTTACTTTTGGATTTGTGATGAAACAATGACAACAAAAATGGTGATCTCAGGGATGAACAAATTCTGGTTGCCTCAAGAAGATTTACTTCCTTCATAAAGGTTTTCTCAGGTTATTTTGTTGGTATGTGCGCAATCTTTGTGTGTTTCCCAGATAGTTAAAGAGGATATCAGTGGGTACAAAGTACAGTATTTGGGTTGGTGATCCCATTATCCCCAGTCAAGTCTTGATTCGCTTTTGATTTTGGGTTTGCATGGTCGGAAGCCTTCGTTCCAGCTTCCCCAGCAAAGTCTTCCTTCATGTGGTGAAAGGTTTTATTTCCTTGGTGTGCTGAGGTGTCGCTCTTTTTACAGTATCGGCGCTAGTGTTGACTTCTTAATCTCCCGAGAGGGTTATTCTAGGGCATCTCTTGTTGGAATGAGGGTTCGTGGTGAAAATTTTTTAACTCGCAGTTTCTTTTCTCTTGGGAGATAGGCTTGAATTCCCCAGTGAGATGTGGTTGTTTCGACGTCAGTCTGCTTTGTTTAAGGTTAATCTTGCAATCTCCAATAGGCATGTTGCTTTTGGAAAGATGTTTCTCCGATGAAACCGGAAGTAGAGTGTTTTATCCCAGTGTTTGTTTGATCTAAGCTACAGTCAGATTATGTTCTCCTCAGTGAAGTTAATGCAATAGGTTTGGTTTCCGCAGTCTCTTTCACCTTTCCTGGATTGATCTTTCTGTTTGAGGCTTAGCCCAATGTTGTTAGTAACTGAGGCGGTTTCATTTGTCTGCACTGATTATGTATCCTTTTTATCAGCATATGCACAATAGCACTCGTACATTCATACATGCATCATACATTTCTAAAATCATCATTCATGGACATTGTGTTCCGGCCTTTACTGCAGCGCTCTTTGTTTGGTTGAATTTGGTCTTCCCTCTTGAGTTTATTTCTCAAAGGATGAATCTGCTTTGGCCGTCTTGCTCCATTTTTTTAATTGAATTTGTGGTTGCATGACGATGTCGTGTATTTTGGATTTCTAAAAACTTTGAACTTTTGCTTGTGCATTTATTTTGCACAAGGAGACTTTATCTCCTCAACAGGAATATCATGGCATTTCTCCGGGAAGTCATATTTCTATCCCTGGAAAGCCATCTTTCTTTGCATCTCCCTTTTGGTAATAAGTGGAAGTCTCTTTATTTGAGACAGGTTACATATTACCCTTTCCAGGAAGATCTCCTTGGTTAAATATGAAGTTGAGACCCGTTCTTGGAAGAACACCAGGATTCTGGGAAAACTTGATGTTTTATCTTTCTACCTCCAGTGAACGTTGGTAGTACATCGGCAGTGAACGTCGGTGTTTGTTATCTTTTTGCTATCTTCAGTGAACGTTGATAGTTCATCGTCAGTGAACGGCTGTGGCATGATGTTTTCTTTTTCTACCTTCTGTGAATGTTGGTAGTACATCGGCAATGAACGTCGGTGTTTGTTATCTTTTTTCTATCTTCAGTGAACATTGATAGTTCATTTTCAGTGAACGGCAGTGGAATGATGTTTTCTTTTTCTACCTTCAGTGAACGTTGGTAGTACATCGGCAGTGAACGTCGGTGTTTATTATCTTTTTGCTATCTTCAATGAACGTTGATAGTTCATCGTCAGTGAACGGTGGTGGCATGATTTTTTCTTTTTCTACCTTCAGTGAATGTTGGTAGTACATCGGCAGTGAACGTCGGTGTTTGTTATCTTTTTGCTATCTTCAGTGAACGTTGATAGTTCATCGTCAGTGAACGGCGGTGGCATGATGTTTTCTTTTTCTACCTTCATTGAACGTTGGTAGTACATCGGCAGTGAACGTCGGTGTTTGTTATCTTTTTGCTATCTTCAGTGAATGTTGATAGTTCATCGTCAGTGAACGACGGTGGCATGATGTTTTCTCTTTCTACCTTCAGTGAATGTTGGTAGTGTATCGGCAGTGAACGTTGGTGTTTGTTATCTTTTTGCTATCTTCAGTGAATGTTGATAGTTCATCGTCAGTGAACGGCGGTGGTATGATATATTCAGAGAACGTCAATGCTTGTTATCCTCCTCTCTGATTCTATTCTCGTGGTTTACCAGTGATTTATTTTCCTGGTGGGATTTCTCTTTTGCTTCCGCATTTTGGGTTGCATCCCCAATGCTACTTTGTGTCTCTTCTGTTCCATTCATATGCATTCATATGCATAAACATTTGCATGGCATCTTAGGGCCAAAAACAGGGTTTGTTTTATATTTAAGTAACTTCGATCACGTCGACACGAAGATTTTTAACCTTCGTATCTCCGGATAGAAGAAACTTAAATAAGGGCAACTGTTGTACCCCAATTTTTGCCCCTAAGATCCCTTCATCATACCATATTGTTTCAATCGCAACAAGATCACACTAGGGCTTTTAGTTCTCCTCCCTATCTTTAGCTTTGCTTTATGAGAAGTTACCAAGCACCTTGATTTTTTTGCTTTTGTGATCATAGATATTGTACTTTAATTTTTATCTAATTAACAAAATGAAATATTGGTTTGTCTTACTTGTTGATAATGTAGGTAAAGGCAATGAGGTTTAGCAAGTTTGCTTCATGGGTTCATGAGTTTATTTCCATGCCCTAGTCAAAAGCTTGAGAGATTCAAACCTCGCCATTGAAGTTGTTTTGAAGGTGATATGAAATCGGTTTTGGTGGCCATAGGTCCTCATCATCATCCTCAACAATTTCTAGTCACAAAGGAAGAATATTGGCACAAAAAGTTTGTTCAAACTTGTCAAAGTTCCACCAAGCATTCCTTTGATCTAGAGGCTAGGGTTTTGGACTTCAAGGAGGCATATCTTGCTCATGTTTTGTCATTTTTGAGTAATTCCAAAAGCATTCTTCTCTTCAAAGAGTTACCAATAAGTCACTTCAAAAGTTCCAAAGAGTTTTAATTTGGAAGGGACTTGGTGAAGAAGAAAGATTACAAGTCATCTAGTTGAATCCCTAATTTTCCATATGTGACTTCAAATTGTCATAACTTGGTCAATTTTTATCACCTTGAGCCCATTATTTTTCCATGTTGATCTTAAGGATGTGTACTTCATGCCTTATTTTATGTGCAAGGTAATAAAATGGATGGAAGTTGCCTTAAGAATGCAAAAGATTATAGGTCATTTCATGATTTTTGGCCAACTTCAACAAGTCATAACTTGCTCAATTTTTGGATATTTTGAGTGGTTCAAATTGAAAAATGTCATTCAAGAGATCTATTTCATTCCATCTTTTTGGGTCAAGAGCAAATTCTAAGTGGAAAGCCATGTTTGGATGCAAGAGATTATAGGTCACTTTTAAAGAAGAATTTGAAGTATTTCTAAGTATGGAAAGTCAACTCTTTTTCTCCAACTTTGACTCCATGTAATTTTCTGCTCAAGCCTCCAATTTATTCCATTTATTTTCCATTGCAAAGTTTGTTACCTCATCTTTCCAAAGCATCGAGAAACATGCCTTAAGACTCCCTGAGATGGAAATGCATTTGTTTCAAAAGTGGTAACTTGGAATTGAAGTTTCCCTGCAAGTCAGATTTTGAATTTCATGTTACAACCTCTAAACCTAAAGTTAGCATGCGTTTTGGGTCTAAACATGATTATCCAACTTTCCCAAGTGGATTAGTGCATCAAAACGCAAGAATTGGATGAGTTTTGGTGAGGTTTGGATCACACTTCACTCGTGCATCAGGTTTGCACGAATTCCCTCCAAAATGCATCATTCACTCTTCCTTTTGATCTCATTTGCTTCTCCTATAAATACATGTACTATCCCATTCATTTTCTCAAGCTTAGATAGCCAGAATCACCCTGCCAAACTTGCTTCACAACTCAGAATTCACCTACATAGAAAATTCATTTTTAGTCCAAAAAATCCAAAAAATATATGAAAAATATTTTTGATTATTCTCTTTCTGATTCTTATTTTTTTCACAAATTAATTTTGTGTTTTGGTATTTTTTATGAATTTTACACTTATTTGATTTGTTTAAAATGTTTAAAAATACTTTTCCACATTTTTTAATTCTGAAAAAATTATGGAATGATCCAATGATATTGTGACAAATATTGGTGACCTTATTTTATTTTTGTTTCCGAATTTTCTATTTTTTACTATTTTTGTTTATTTTACTCATTTATTTTAATTTTAAAAAATAGTTTCTGACTTTTAAAAATTCCCAAAAAAATTGTATAAATACTTGACCTATTTTCTGATTTTTCTATGGTCTTATCTTTCATTTCTTGATTAATTTGAATATAATTGACTTTTTCCTCATTATTTTCCATTTTTTTAAACATTTTTTAAAAACCCTTTAATGTATATATTAATTATATTATTATTTTGTGAATATTTTCTGGCTATCTTGGGTTGATTTTTTGATTATGGCTTTATTAACATCATTGGATCCATGGTGTTGAGTCTAACTCCACAAAAAATGGACGAATGATTTTAATAATAGTTTGATTAAATATTAATTCAAATGTGGTTTTCTTTTTTACCCTAATTCCCCTTCATCTCATCCCCTTCTTATTGCACTAAGTGTTGTTGGAGCATGATCTCTATATCATGTCTCAAAACAAAGGTGCATAGATTGCTATTTGTTAGAACATAGTTTGATTCTACAACCCTTGAGTAAAGTTTTGATGATAACAAAATACAAAGAATAAAATTATTCCTAAGGTATATACAAAGAACAATTATGCTCCTGAAAATTATGCTATGTATATGCAGAAGCTCTGATAGAATCAGCATCAGAATAAAAGCAGCATCAGAAGATCAGCAACCTATGTTACACGCTGAAACACTAAAGTTTGATGACCAAAATCTGCGCCTAATCAAATACACTCTGACTCTGATTAAAGACATCTCTTCCAAGTCATCTACACTCTGAAGCGTTATCAGCAGAAACAACAAAGAAGATTCTGAAGCGTTACTAGGCATTCAAGACTGAATTAAATACTAACGACTTTCTTCAGACAAAGATCTTCTACAAAAGGAAAGTGCATTATTATCATTAAACCTCCTTTATGGACAACGTATCTTTGCTTGCCTATATAAACAGGACTGCTTGTGAAAAGAAGCACGCATGTATTCACACAATTTGCCAAGCCTTTCAAAACCACACATATTCAAAAGCATTAGCAAATTCATTTTATTCCAAGCTTAAATTGTGTAATTATCACAGTTGTGATATACTGTTTTGTTAGAAAACAACAACACACTCTTGTCCAATTCTTGTAAAAGATTTCCTTGAGATAAACCGGTTTGTGGTTATACTCAAGAAGACTTTAACAGTTGTTAAAGTAGCTGTTGTAATTCTTTGAGAATAGTGGATTAAGACCTCGTTGGAGAGAGGCGAAATCACCTTGACGGGTGGACTGGAGTAGTTTGAGATCAAACGAACCAGGATAAAAATATTGTGTCTTAAAGCTATTTTTTATTTGATCCAAGTTTTTCAATTCAACCCCCCCCCCCTTCTTGTGTTTTTCACATCTTCAATTGGCATCAGAGCGCCTGGTTCTGAGCTTATAACACTTAACCGTGTCAGTACAAGATCCAGCGTCAGAAAAACACAATTGCAGGACCAAGTTAAAACATCAGCAATGACAACAATGAAGAAAGGGACATATTCAGTGGCAAACCTCCAGTCTTTGATGGAGAGAACTTTGACTACTGGAAAGATAGAATTGAGAGTTTCTTTCTGGCCCATGATGTTGATCTGTGGGACATGGTGACTGATGGTTACACGCACCCAGTGGATGGACGTGGTCAGAAGATTGACAGGAAAATGATGTCTGATCAGCAAAAGCGTGAATTCAGAAATCATCACAAGGCCAGAACAATTCTTCTCAGCGCCATCTCTTATTCAGAATATGAGAAGATATCAAACAGAGAAACTGCCAAGAATATGTTTGACTCTTTGAGAATGACGCATGAAGGCAACATTCAAGTCAAAGAAACCAAAGCCCTTGCGCTCATTCAGAAGTACGAGGAATTCAAGATGGAAGAGAGTGAATCAATAGAAACTATGTTTTCAAGATTTCAGATTCTTGTTGCTGGTCTAAAAGTTCTTGACAAAGGGTATTCAACTGCTGATCACATTAAGAAGATCATCAGAAGCTTTCCAAAATAGTGGAGGCCAATGGTCACAACGCTTAAGCTAGCCAAGGATCTCAACAAAATCTCTCTGGAGGAACTTGTCAGCTCCCTCAGAAGTCACGAGATAGAGCTAGAAGCAGATGAACCTCAAAAGCAAGGTAAGCCATTAGCTTTAAAATCTAACAGAAAATCTGACTCCAAAGTTTTGCAGGCTGTGGAAGAAACCTCTGATGGTTCCTCATCAGAAGAAGATGAACTGTCTCTCCTCTCCAGAAGGGTGAACCAATTGTGGAAGCAGAGGCAAAGGAAGTTCAGGAATCCCAGAAGATCAGAAAATCAGAATGAATCTTCCTCCAGATACAAAAGGTCAGAATCCTCCTCTGGACACAGAAGATCTGAAGGTTCTTCAGGAAACAGAAAGCCAAACAACAAAGACATCATCTGCTATGAATGTAATGAGCAAGGGCACTATAAAAGTGATTGCCCAAAGCTTCAGAAGGAGAAGCCCAAAAAGAAGTTTGGCAAGGAAAAGAAGAAAAGTCTCATGGCTACATGGGATGACTCTGACACATCTGAAGTTGACTCAGAATCAGATGATGAAAGAGCAAACATAGCTCTCGTGGCAAATATAACTGAAGACAGTGAAGATTCTGAGTCAGAATCTGAATCAGATAGAAAAGAGGTATTCCCTGACTTTACTATAAACTTTACAAAGGCTGAACTAGCTGAAAGCCTTAATGAAATTCTGGAAAGATATCAGCAGATCAGAGTCAAATTCAGAAACCTGAAAAGGAATCTTGCTTCTGACTCTGATAAGACTGAGAGTCTCAAATTGGAGAATTCTGAGTTAAAAGACAAAATTTCAAAATTAGAAAACCAATTGCAAAACTCTCAGAAGAAAACAATCCTTGAAACTCCCAGCAATGCTGATGAAATCATCAAGGAGTATGATCACAGCTTTCAGAAGTTTCTAGCTAAAAACATAGACAGAAGCAAAATGGCTTCAATGATCTATGGAGTAGGCAGAAATGGCAGAAAAGGGATAGGATATCAAGGTAAGGTACCTACACCAAAGAATGCCATGGATTCAGTTATAAAACATACTCCACTTGATTCACACTTTATATATGGGTACACACATGACATAAAATATACAAGTAGTGATTACTCTGTCAAACCAAAATTCAACCAGAGTTTTGGTAAAACTAACAAATCAGGACCCAAGAAAATGTGGGTACCTAAGGATAATATAATACATGTGGCAGATATCTTTAGCAGCAAAGCAAAGACACCAATCATGGTACCTGGACTCTGGCTGCTCACGACACATGACGGGAAGAAGGCATATGTTCCAAAGACTGGAACTTAAGCCTGGAGGCCACGTAGGCTTTGGAGTCAATCAGAGAGGAAAGATCATTGGCTCTGGAACAGTAGGTAATGGAAATCTTCCCTCTATAAGTAATGTTTTATTAGTTGATGGATTAATGCATAACCTGTTATCCATAAGTCAATTAAGTGATAACGGTTATGATATAATCTTCAATCAAAATTCATGCAAAGCTGTTAGTCAGAAATATGGGGCTATCCTATTTAATGGAAAGAGGAAAAACAACACCTATAAAATCAAACTTTCTGAACTGAAAAGTCAGAAGTAAAGTGTCTTCTGTCTGTTAACAACAAGCAATGGATCTGGCACAGAAGATTGAGACATGTTAGTATGAGAAGAATATCTCAGATTAACAAACTCAATCTAGTCAGAGGACTTCCTAACCTGAAGTTCAATTCAGATGCTCTCTGTGAAGCATGTCAGAAAGGCAAGTTTGCAAAACCAGCTTTCAAATCCAAAAACGTTATTTCCACCTCCAAGCCATTAGAACTTTTGCACATTGACTTATTTGGACCAGTTAAAACTGCTTCAATCAGTGGAAAGAAGTATGGGTTAGTAATCGTAGATGACTATAGCAGATGGACATGGGTAAAGTTCTTAAGGCACAAGGACGAGTCACACTCTGTGTTTGTTACCTTCTGCAACCAAGTTCAGAATGAAATGGATATTAGAATCGTCAAAGTCAGAAGTGATCATGGTGGAGAATTTGAAAACAAAGATTTTGAGTTATTCTTTAATGATAAAGGCATTCTGCATGATTTCTCTTGTCCTAGAACTCCCCAGCAAAATGGAGTTGTAGAACGAAAGAACAGAACATTGCAAGAAATGGCCAGAACCATGATCAACGAGACTAACGTTGCTGAGATCTTCTGGGCAGAGGCAATAAACACAGCGTGTTACATTCAGAATAGAATCTCCATAAGACCTATTCTGGAAAAGACTCCATATGAATTGTGGAAGAATAGAAAGCCCAACATTTCCTATTTTTACCCATTTGGATGTACATGTTTTATTTTGAATACAAAAGATTATTTGAACAAGTTTGACTCTAAAGCACAAAAATGTATTATGTTAGGATATTCTGAACGCTCAAGAGGGTATAGAGTATACAATACAGAAACACAGATTGTGGAGGAGTCAATCAGTTTTCGTTTTGATGATAAGCTTGACTCTCAAAAGTCAAAGAAGAATGAATTCCTTGCAGGTATGGAAGTTGAACTCACAGGTACTGAAGACAAATCATCAGAAGCTCTCAACAGAGACACTCCCTCAACATCAGAAAGAGTCACTGCAAGCAATCCAGCACGTTCTGTTGATCAACTCCAAAAAAGACCATCTAGAAGCAGCATGGATCACCCAGAAGAATCAATCTTGATGAAGGAAAGAATGGATAAACAGGATGACAAAATTTCAGAAATCAAGAACATGTTAACCAAGCAGGAGGAAACCAACATCCAAATCAAGGGCTTGTTGGAAGCTTTGTTCACATGTCTTCCTCCTCCCTCTTAGATTTTCCTGTTTAAATTTTTTTTGTAATATTCTCTACATAGCTCTGAACTTATCATTTATTCTGTTTTAATATAAACTTTTTGGCTCTGATTATGTGTTCTTTTTGATAACTGACAAAAAGGGGGAGAAAGGAAAAGATATTTTCAATAGCGGATTACTGAGACATAAGTCTCAAACATTCTAATCTACATAAATTCTCTTATCCAAAAAGCTTGAACAGGTACAAAAATCTGCTGAAAGATACAGTAAGATTCTGATGCTCAAATATTCATGGAGTTAAAAGGAAGCAATCAACTCAGGGGGAGTTTCTTTACTTAAATCTATACTTTTTGTTCCTTACTCTTTATTGAAAAATCTGGTTTTTGTCATCATAAAAAAGGGGGAGATTGTTAGAACATAGTTTGATTCTACAACCCTTGAGTAAAGTTTTGATGATAACAAAATACAAAGAATAAAATTATTCCTAACGTATATACAAAGAACAATTATGCTCCTGAAAATTATGCTATGTATATGCAGAAGCTCTGATAGAATCAGCATCAGAATAAAAGCAGCATCAGAAGATCAACAACTTATGTTACACGCTGAAACACTAAAGTTTGATGACCAGAATCTGCGCCTAATCAAATACACTCTGACTCTGATTAAAGACATCTCTTCCAAGTCATCTAAACTCTGAAGCGTTATCAGCAAAAACAGCAAAGAAGATTCTGAAGCGTTAGTAGGAATTCAAGACTGAATTAAATACTAACAGCTTTCTTCAGACAAAGATCTTCTACAAAAGGAAAGTACATTATTATCATTAAACCTGCTTTATGGACAACGTATCTTTGCTTGCCTATATAAACAGGACTGCTTGTGAAAAGAAGCACGCATGTATTCACACAATTTGCCAAGCCTTTCAAAACCACACATATTCAAAAGCATTAGCAAATTCATTTTATTCCAAGCTTAAATTGTGTAATTATCACAGTTGTGATATACTGTTTTGTTAGAAAACAACAACACACTCTTGTTCAATTCTTGTAAAAGATTTCCTTGAGATAAACCGGTTTGTGGTTATACTCAAGAAGACTTTAACAATTGTTAAAGTAGCTATTGTAATTCTTTGAGAATAGTGGATTAAGACCTCGTTGGAGAGAGCGAAATCACCTTGACGGGTGGACTGGAGTAGTTTGAGATCAAACGAACCAGGATAAAAATACAGTGTCTTAAAGCTATTTTTTTATTTGATCCAAGTTTTTTAATTCAACCCCCCCCCCTTCTTGTGTTTTTCACATCTTCACTATTGACCGGCCTCAAAATAGGTGTGACTTCTATATAAGTCCACTTACGATTGCTTAACATAGCGCTAAATTTTGTCCCGATTCGAATAAATGTTCATTCGTGGCCCAAACTTATGATTGTCAGCCCAAGTATTTTAATTTGATCTCTTTGATCCAATAACCTTGAGATTCATTGTTTGGAGGCTTTGGTTCTACCAATCCTCTAATGGATCTACAACACCTTTGGTCAACGCGAATCACTTAAACATCATTGATCATTAAATTATACTTGTGAGAATTCCAAATGGATGATATACTTGACAAAAAGAAAATGCAACTTGTTGTGTGGAGGCTTTGGTTCTACCAATCCTCTAATGAGTTCCAAATGCAAGTTTCAAGATGGTCATCCAACTAACCACTAATTATTGACTTGTTTATTTTATGCTTTATTCTTTTTATGCTTTATGTACTTTTTTTTAGCATTTACATTTCATGCCATTTTCATCTTTGCTCATTTGAGCATTTATTTTCTTGTCATTTTTTTACTTCACTTGAGCTTTCCTTTCCTTTTTCTTAAGATACTTAATAATCAACATAAACCCTAAAAAACTCTTAATGGT
Organism: Vicia faba; assembly: GCA_948472305.1. NCBI lineage: Eukaryota > Viridiplantae > Streptophyta > Magnoliopsida > Fabales > Fabaceae > Vicia > Vicia faba. The sequence continues at coordinate 375,449,277 of OX451735.1, read as the reverse complement.
ACTTGGACTATTTGGTTACTATCCTTGGCATTATGGAGCAGTGGACTTTTCTGGACTTAAGATTAGAAACCGTGGCATATCTTGGAGACTTTGTGATTTTATCTGGTTATTTTGTCTAGAGCTCTTGAGGTTTATTTCAAGACATTGGGTTGCTTGTTTGTTTTTGTGTGCATGTTTTTTGTGATTACATTCTCTGTTTGTAATCTGGAATTCACCCGTATACAGCCGTTACTCTGCCCAATTTTTGTGAAGACTTAATACACTTGAAGAGGTCTAGTATCTTTGCTTGTTTGGTTTCAATCCAAAGAATGGGAATTCTATCTTGACTCTTAATGTCAAGTTTTTTTTGGCTTCTTGTTGGTTATATGATTCTTATCCTTAGCTTTTACCTTATGCTTTAGGGTAGTCTCTTCTTCTCCTCTCATCTTCTTTAATTTCAAAAACCTTCTCCCTCCTTTTGAAAACTCTTCTTGTTTTGAAACTTAAACACTTTCATAATAAACTTAGACTTAGATCCATGCATTTTCAAAATATTTTCATAAATAAACCTCAATCAATTTAATAATACTTTGACATTTTTTATGAGAAGACTAAAAGTCAACCAATCTCATTTCAAACCATTTTTCCACTTTGGCTTTTACCCTTAAACTTTTTTTTCTTAAAAGATTTGACTCTTGTCAATCCTTGTAGTGATGCAAAGAACTATACTTCTATAATATGTAGTGAAGAGAGATATTTTCCACTTGGGTGTTGAGTGAGGCATTGTTGATTTTAAAATCCAATCCATATCCTCCACTTTAAGATGATGCAAATTCTCCTTCCTCATGATCATGGGTAGTAAGTATGTTTTCCACACGGACAATGACGATGATGCCTTATCTCTTAAAATTAACCAACATACCCGTGTTTCAATTTTTTTTAAAATAAGAGGAACTACGTGTACCCTGATCCCCTATTGCACGAAAGGTGGTACGTAGGCGCTAAAGGTTCGCAACCGCGGCGGGTGCAAAAATCATAAAAAAATATATTTCTTTTCTCACCTCCCCCATCCATTTTTATACAACACATTTGTTTTTATAGCCAAAATATACAGATTTTACAAAGAGGTTCCTGCGGAGTACCGTAGATGTTTAGGGTGCTAATACCTTCCCTTTGCATAACCAACCCCCTTACCTTGAATCTTTCCCCCTTTTTTGGGTTATTCGCTCTTTTCCCATTCCTTTGGAAACAATAAAGCGCGGTGGAGATTTTTATTTTGATTTGTATAAAGTCTAGTCAATCAAATGGCTTAGTCTTGAGCATTTCTACCGCTACAGTAATAGCGTAGTTTTATTTTCTCGCATTTTAATTCTCGCAAAATATTAACTGTTTAGATGTATGTTAATAGGGTTGTATGACAAGATTGCATGATAATTTAAAATGGCTAGAAAACCCTAAATGTGCAAAGATAATAACTGAAAATAAATCACTCGCACATGCGCACTCTTAGGGTATACTCTCACTTCGGTTGCCTTAGGTAAGCGGTCGTTTAGTATAGGGTGTCTTAGTGGTTGCCCTCCTGTCTAAACAAAGATCAAAAGTCCCGTTCGGAAATGTTTCCTCAAAAAGGTTGCCTCGGAAATGTTGCCTCGAATATGATCTTAAGACTCTAGGGTTATTACTAAGACGTCCTAACATTGCTTTAGTGGTCGTATGTCCCTTACCAATCGACCCTTACAACTCCAACGACGATGCTTCCTATTTCTTAATAGTAGGGTAGCGTTGTCTAAAGGAAACAAGAACAGAAACAATCCTTTTTCGAGTAGGTAGATGCTAGTAGGTACTTGCTCAAAATCTAACTTTTCACACTTACACTTTTTTCAAACAAAGTTTCCAAAAAACACTTCGTAACACTCTTGAAGACAGAAGCAAGGGTTAAAACGAAGTAAAACAAAAACTTTTCAAAACAAACACACAAGCAATTTTAAAAAGATGAGAAAGTACCTAAGAGCCCGTGGAAAACCACAGATAGAAAGGGTGTTAATACCTTCCCTTTCTATAATCTACCCCCCGTACTCAAAATATCTCGAAAAAGGAATTTTTCTGTGCTTTTTTCCTTTCCAGTTGGATAAAATAAAAGTCAATGGCGACTCTTTCTTACCGCGACATTTTGCAAACAAAAAACGCAAAACACAAACTAGCATTTTCAAAACAGTCGGTTCTGCCACCGTATCATAGAACTGGCGACTCTGTTGGGGATTGTTTAACTGGGGTATACCTTAGGATTTAGTTCATTTTAAATTGCTTCTCTTGATTGTTTTGGTTGTTTTACTTTTAAGGGTTTTGTTTGGGAGGTACTATAGATCCTAACCCGGATCTGGGGACACCTTTTAGGTAAGTAGCAATAGACTATGAGGGAACTGTACATCATAGACCGATACGGTTGAAGCAGTAGCTACATTGATGTGGCACATTGGTTGGTACCGGTATCCCTTGTGGAGAAACGAGGAGAATACGGGGCCGCTACGTGTGTTGTTAAGCATCAACTGACCTTAGAACCTTTAATCGACCAACTTGGCCATTAGAAAAGTGTTAGCCGGCCTAGGTGTAAAGTTGAGAACTGGTTGATACTCGATGCTACACTCATTGAGACCATACTCTCGAGATAGTTCCGGCTGCAAGAAAAGATTGCGTGAGCTAAAACCATGACCGATGGAGGATGGTCAGTGATATTGAGAACCTCTAGAACCCGGTTAATTTTGCTAGGACAGGTTGAAACCAACTGAACTTCAAGAGGGTAATACCTTTGACCCCATGCAAGCCTTAAACTTAAGGGCTTTTGTGTGACTTGTTTGCCTTTGCCATGCCTGTTATCTGCTATACCTGTTGTTTTTATCATGACATCATGCATCATAACATAGCATGCATACCTCATTATACTAACCATTTCAAAGACCGAGGGGATTTATCTTTGTTCTGTTTTGCAGATTATGGCTTCATGCGCAGAAACACCATCCGAGTTAACTTTATGCAAATACCTGCTCAACTCAAAGAGTTAGCCTCAAGAGTTTTTGAGACTTCTATGTTCATTAAGAGACATGGTCAGCTTCTTAGCCTGGTCACCTCAAAGTTTGATGAGCAGATGATGAGTGTGCTTTTCCAGTTCTTCGATCCTGTGCATCATTGCTTCACCTTTCCAGATTATCAGCTGGTTCCCACTTTGGAAGAGTTCTCTCACTTATTGGGCATATCCATCCTTGAGCAGATGCCCTTCACATGTATGGAAGAGACTCCTAGACCAGAAGACATTGCCTCAGCTCAGCATCTGAAACGGGCTGATGTAGTATCCAATTGGGAAACACGAAGCAGGGTCGAAGGTTTCTTATCCAAGTTTCTGATAGATCAGGCTCAGCTATTCTGGGATAGTTTGGATTTTCAGGCTTTTGAAGATATCTTGGCTCTCCTTATCTATGGGTTGGTCCTCTTCCCGAATCCAAATTCCTTTATAGATGTGAATGCGGTTAAGATCTTCCTGTCTTACAATCTTGTGCCTACTCTACTGGGTGATATCTTGCATGCCCTCTACACTCATACTGTGCGAAGAAGAGGGACCCTTATGTGTTGCATGTCGTTGCTGTCGAGGTGGTTTATTTCGTACCTCCCTAAGTCTGTGCTGAAAAATGAAGAAGGTATGGGTTGGTCCTAGAGAATAATGTCACTTGCCCATACAGACATTCTTTGGAGTTCCAAGGCTATGGAAGACACTGCTGTCATCGATCGTTATGGGGGATACCCTAATGTCCCGTTGCTTGGAATCAGAGGGGGTATAACTTACAATCCTTGTCTAGCTTTGCGACAATTTGGTCGTGCTCGGAGAGACGGACCCCATGAGCTACTTCTTACAGATATTGCATTTGACTACAAGGAAGACGTTGACGAGCATCATCGGAGGTTTATACGAGCTTGGGGCATGGTGAACAGATCTGACCCCCAAGAGCTAGGACCAAGGACTTCCCTTCCTATGCAGCCTTACCTACAATGGGTCCTAGCTCGTGCCCAGAAGCTTATGATGCCCTATGAAGCAGTATTGTCGGTAATTGTGGAGCCCACTAATGAAGAAGGAATTTCTTATACAATTCTTTATCCTTACATGCCCACTGATCCTGGGGCATTGCAGAGGTCTTGGATTCAGCTGAAAGAGGAGAGAGATACTTCCCGAGAAAAGTACCATGAGCAAGAAAGGAAGATTTTGAAGCTCACCAGGAAGCTCAAGGAAGAAAGAGTGATCAATGACTACGTCAGCACAAAGAGGAAGTGTCCATGGGACTTTTGATTTTGCTTTTCTAGTTCTAGAATTGTTTTTCATTTACTTCTTTGTAATGCCTTAAAGGCATTGTTGAACCTTTTTACAAGTTAATCTAATAAAGTTTGTTTATTTTTTGTATGCAAATTTAAATCTCCCAAAGTCTTTGAAATCATTACATACGCATCCCACTATCATGCACATCATTACAGGTACCATTACAGGTTTCTCATCTTCTTCGTTGTTTATTTCAGCAGAAATGTCTTCTGATCAAGCCATCAAAGATCTTCAGGCACAAAATGCCCAATTCCAACAGATGTTCTTAAGCTTGGCTAAAGGGCAAGAGGATTTGAAGACTCTGATTCTGAAAGAGAAGAAGAAGAAGAAGAAGAAGAAGAAGAAGAAGAAGGTCGTTCTTCTGAATATGGGCAAAATGTTTGGGGATAGGTTGAAACAGCAAGTTGATCTGACCTCTTCATCCAAGGAAGGGGAGAACCAAGAAGAAGAAAAGGGCCTCAGTCCTGTAATCTCTGATGATGATACAGATTATGATGAGGAGAAATATCCTCCTGCCGAGGATAGGTACAAGCAGTTAGAAGACCGTCTGAGTGAAATGGAGATTCAAAAGATCCCTGGTTTGGATTTTGGAGAGCTGGGACTGGTATCGGGAGTGGTGATCCCTCATAAGTTCAAAGCTCCGGTTTTTGCCAAGTACGATGGAGTATCCTGCCCAAAACTCCATCTCCGCTCGTACATCAGGAAAATCCAACCCCACACTGTTGATAGAAATTTGTGGGTGCATTTCTTTCAAGATATCCTGTCAGGGACTCAGCTTGAATGGTTTTATCAATTGGAAGGAGCTAATGTCCAAAATTGGGAAGACCTTGTTGTTGCTTTCTACAGGCAGTATCAGTATAACGCTGACCTTACTCCCAATCGTACTCAACTTCATGGTATGTCTATGAGTTCAAGTGAAGGTTTTAAGGACTATGCTCAGAAGTGGAGAGACTTATCTGGAAGGGTCCAACCCCCTTTGTCTGATAGGGATTTGGTTGACATGTTTCTAGGGACGCTATCTGGTCCATTTTTCAATCATCTGATCGGCAGTTCGTCATCTGGGTTTACTGAGTTGATCTTGACCGGAGAGAGAGTAGAAGTTGGTATCTGAAGTGGTAAAATACAAAAAGACACTTCATCAAGTGCAGTGAAGAAGTCTTTTACTGGTAAGAAGGAAGCTAGTGCAGTCTACGGCCCGAGGGGCCAAAGCAGACCTGAACACCGTCAAGCAGTAAATGCAGTAGTGATATCAAGACCCCCAGCTACTCCATAATGCAACAATCAACAAAGGGTGGAAACACCACAGAGGAAGTACACTCGGCTCAATATGACCTTGTCTCGAATTCTACCACAATTATTGAAGACCAATCTGGTAACTCTGAGGGAGGCCCCGAAGAACCCCAACACCACATCTCCTCACTATAACCCGAATGCTCGTTGCGCCTATCACTCTGAAAGTCCAGGTCATGATACAAACAACTATTGGGATTTGAAAAACAAGGTGCAAGACTTGATCGAAGCCAAAGATATTGAGTTTGACGCTCCGGAGAAGCCCAACGTCATAACTGCACCCATGCCCAAGCATGACTCGGGAATCAATGCTATTGAGGTTGTCTCCGCCACAGAAGATGCTGATGATGAGAACCCAGATGTTGACAGCTGGATCGACCCAACAACCAATGGTGGATTGAACAACTGGACGGAGAAGGACTTCATACATGTTTCTTTTATTCCACAGTAATTGACTTTTGTTTTAAGAGTTGTAATAGACAGTTTGAAACTTTAGGGCCCGATGCTTTGCCCAAGGCACCTTGGCTTTGCTTGTTAGGGATTATTATTTGTCATTTTCATATATCATTAATAAAGCATTGGATGTTTCTTGCATTACAAATTTTACTCTCCTTGTTTTTCTTTTTTGTCTCTCACTTTTTCGAAACAACTATTCTCTTACACACACTCACGTATCATAATACAGATCCATATCCACTCTGGATCCCATTGATAACGACTCTGCTACTGCCAGTTATGACTTTGAAAATCCGATCAACCAAGCCGAGGACGAAGGTGAGGATGATTGTGAGGTGCATGGAGAGCTTTCTAGACTGTTACTACAGGAAGAAAGGGCCATACAGCCTCATTAAGAGCCAGTTGAATCAGTGAATTTGGGTAGCGAGGAAGACAGGAAAGAGGTCAAGATAGGTGTGAATCTGGAGCCTAGTGTCAAGCAACGGTTGATACAGATGTTACATGACTATGTTGAGATCTTCGCTTGGTCTTATGAAGATATGCCTGGTTTGGACACTGATATTGTGGTTCATCGCTTACCGACTAAAGAAGACTGTCCTCTGGTAAAGCAGAAGGTTCGCTGTATGCACCCTGAGATGTCTGAGAAAATCAAAGTTAAGGTCATGAAATAGTTCGACGCGGGGTTCCTAGCTGTCACTTCTTATCCGCAGTGGGTTGCCAACGTTTTTCCGGTGCCTAAGAAGGATGGTAAGGTACGGATGTATGTGGACTATAGAGATCTGAATAGGGCAAGCCCCAAAGATGATTTCCCACTTCCTCATATCGATGTTCTGGTCGACAACACCGCGCAGCATAAGATCTTCTCCTTTATGGATGGGTTTTCTGGTTACAATCAGATCAAGATGGCTCCCGAAGACATGGAGTAGACGACCTTCGTTACACAGTGGGGCACCTTCGGTTACAAGGTAAATCCTTTCGGGTTGAAGAATGTTAGGGCAACTTATCAGCGCGCCATGGTCGCTTTGTTCCACGACATTATTCACCATGAGATCGAGGTTTATATTGATGACATGATATCTAGGTCTCAGACTGAGGAAGAACACCTAGATCGTCTCCAGAAACTGTTCGACAGGTTAAAGACATACAAGCTGAGGTTGAACCCGAACAAGTGCACCTTCGGGGTAAGGTCTGGTAAGCCGTTGGGTTTCGTCGTCAGTGATAAGGGTATTTAAATGGACCCTGCCAAGGTAAAGGCTATACAGGAGATGTCGGCTCCTCGCATAGAAAAGGAAGTTAGAGGCTTTTTGGGACGTCTGAACTACATCGCCCGATTCATTTCACATCTGACTGCTACTTATGAGCCAATCTTCAAGCTGCTGAAGAAATATCAAGTAGTAAAATGGAATGATGAATGTCAGACCGCTTTCGAAAGAATCAAGGAATACCTCCAAGAACCACCTATTCTGATGCCTCCAGTTGAAGGAAGACCTTTGATCTTATACTTGACAGTACTGGATAATTCAATAGGGTGTGTGTTGGGGCAGCATGACGAGTCTGGCCGAAAAGAGCACGCTATTTACTACCTTAGCAAAAAGTTTACCGAATGTGAGACCCGATACTCATTGCTCGAGAAAAGTTGATGCTCTTCGGCATGGTCTGCTCGCCGGCTGAGACAGTATATGCTGACTCACACCACTTTATTGATATCGAAGATGGATCTGATCAAGTATATCTTTGAAAAGCCTGCCCTGTCCGGAAGAATAGCAAGATGGCAGATGATCCTAACTGAGTATGACATCAAATACACAACCCAAAAATCAATCAAGGGGAGTGTATTGGCAGTTAAAGCGGCTTCGACCCATTTGGTGAAATAGTCGATAGCGACAAGAATGAAGCGATGTCCGTTGGAAGCGGTGGGCTTGATTTCTCCAATCATGTCAATGCCCTACATTGCAAATGGCCACGGAGCGGTCATGACATTCAGAGGGATAGGAGGCACATGGACCTTGTCAGCATAGATTTGGCATTTGTAACAAGTTCTAGAGTGTTGATAGCAATCAGTATCCATTATTGACCAATAGTAGCCAACTCTCCAGATTTTCTTAGCCATCATATGTCCGCTTGAGTGAGTGCCAAAGACACCACCGTGCATATCTTCCATAATTTCCTGTTCCTCCTTCTTGTCCACACATCGGAGTAGAGTAGAATCATGGTTGCGCTTGTACAATATCCCGTTACTCAGGAAGAATTTGGCTGAAAATCTTTGTAAGAACTTTCTGTTATTGACGGATGCTCCCTCGGGATACTCTTGTGCTTCAAGATATCTCTTCACCCTCATGGTACCATGGCTTTTCCGTGTCCGTGTCAAGCTCACAACAATGTGAAGGTTCATCGAATCTTTCAATTGTAATCATAGGATCTTAGTTGTCCCATCTGACCTTGAACATTGAAGACATGGTTTCCAAGGCATCAGCCAACTGATTTTCTTCCCTAGGGAAGTGTTCAAAGGTGATCTCTTCAAAGTAGGGAATCAGGGATAACACAAATTCCTTGTAAGGGATGATATTAGGATGCTTAGTGTCCCAATCTCCTCTTACTTGGATAATCACTAGAGAGGAATCCCCAAACACATTCAAATGCTTGATTCTCAAAACAATGGCAGCTTTCAGACCCAAGATGCACGTTTCGTACTAAGCTATACTGTTCGTGCAATCGAAGCATAGTATGGCAGTGAATGGAGTGTGGCAACCTTCAGGGGAGATGATCACAACACCAATTTCGTTACCCAATGCATTGGAAGCCCCGTCGAAGATCATAGTCCATCGGGATCCTTGTTCAGGTCCATCATATGGTCTAGGTTTCGCACAGTTGGTCACGAGCATGATGTTCTCATCAGGGAATTCGAAGTTCATGGACTGATAATCGTCGACATCTTGATGGGCCAAATGATCTTCTAGTACTCTTCCTTTTATGGCCTTTTGTGTCGTGTATTGAATGTCGTACTCTGTCAAGATAATTTTCCATCTGGCTATCCGTCCAGAAAGAGCAGGTTTCTCGAAGATGTACTTGATTGGGTCCATCTTAGAAATCCACAAAGTCGTATGAGTCAACATATACTGTCTTAGCCAGCGAGCAGCTCATGCCAGAGCGCAGTAAGTTTCCTCGAGTAGTGAATATCTAGTTTCACAGTCAGTAAACTTTTTGCTCAGGTAATAAATAGCATGCTCTTTTCGGCCAGACTCGTCATGTTGGCCCAAAACACACCCCATAGAGTTCTCTAGTACTGTTAAGTACATGATCAAGGGTCTTCCTTAAACTGGAGGCATGAGAATAGGAGGTTCTTGTAGATAATCTTTGATTTTGTTGAAGGCAGCTTGGCATTCATCATTCCATTTGACTACCTGATCTTTCTTCAAGAGTTTGAAGATTGGTTCACAAGTAGCAGTCAAGTGAGATATGAAGCGGGCGATATAATTAAGACGACCCAAGAATCCTATAACTTCCTTTTCAGAGTGAGGGACTGACATTTCTTGGATGACCTTCACCTTGGCTGGATCAACTTCAATGCCTTTATTGATGACAACAAAACCTAGAAGCTTTCCAGATCGTACTTCAAATGTCCATTTGTTAGGGTTTAACCTCAACTTGTACTTTTTCAACCTTTCGAATAGTTTGTACATGTGATCGAGATATTCCTCTTTGGTTTGTGATCTGGCAATCATATCATCCACATATACCTCTATTTCATGATGGATCATATCATGAAATAAAGCTACCATAGCCCTTTGATATGTTTCCCCTACATTCTTCAATCTGAACGGCATGACCTTGTAGCAAAAGGTACCCCATTGCGTAAAGAAAGTAGTCTTCTCCATGTATTTGAGAGCCATCCTTATCTGATTATAGTCGGAGAAACCGTCCATGAACGAGGAGACTTTATGATGAGCAGTATTATCGACCAAGACGTCAATGTGTGGTAGAGGGAAGTCATCCTTTGGTCTTTCCCTATTCAAATCCCTATAGTCTACGCACATGCGAACTTTTCCTTCTTTCTTTGGCACTGGAACCACATTGGAAACCCATTGGGGATAAGATATCACAGCTAAGAACCCTACGTCAAATTTTTTCATGACTTCAGCTTTTATCTTTTCAGACATGTCAGGCCTCATGCGAAGAACTTTTAGTTTGACAGGAGGACAATCTTCTTTTGTCGGCAGACGATGAACTACGATATCGGTATCCAACCCTGGCATATCTTTATAAGACCAAGCAAATACTTCCACATAATCATGCAAAATCTGAACCAACCTTCTCTTGACACTTCTTTCCAAGTTAACGCCGATCTTGACCTCCTTCTTATTTGTCTCAGTACCCAGATTGATGACTTCAACTAACTCTTCGTGCGTCTAAATAGCTTTTTCCTCTTGTAATAGAATTCTGGCTAGTTCTCTCGGTATTTCACAATCTTCCTCGCCTTCATCTTCAGCTTGGTTAATTGGATGTTCGAAGTCATAGTTGGCAATAGTAGAGTCATTGGCAATAAGATCCAGAGTGGATGAGGACCTGCAAGAGTGTGTGTGTGTGTGTGTGTGTGCATGTAAGATACATGGCTATTTTTAAAAATGTATTTGAAAGAAAAGAAAGACAATGAACACAAAGATTTGAATGAAAAAGAGTCCAATGGTTTGTATTGAATGATCATATGAATAGATGAACGTAAATAAAACCCTTGACAAATGGACCAAAGTGCCTCGGGTCAAGCACATGGCTTAAAATTCATTGTTAAATATTACAGAAAAAATGTTCTTGAATTAATAAACAACAATAAAAAAGTAGATTACTCCTCAATGAAGGAGATGGGCATAAAGTCCTTTGCATGCCAATTCTGTTAGAACATAGTTTGATTCTACAACCCTCAGTTAGAGTTTTGATGATAACAAAATACAAGATTAAATAAATTATAAGATTTATAAGACATATATGCTACTTAAAATTATGTTGTGTATTTACAGAAACTCTGATGGAATCAACATCAGAATATCAGTATCAACATTAGCATCAGAAGATATGTCAGCATCAGAAGATCAAATAACATGTGCTATACGCTGAAGCCTGATAAACAGAATCTGCGCATAACATACTCTGACTATGATCAAGATCCTAACCATGTCATCAGCACTCAAAAGCGTCAGAATAAGCTAAAGCCAAGAACACTCTGATTATCATAAGCAGAGAAGACTCTGAAGTGTCAACGTTACTAAGCATTCAAGACAGATTTTATTACCAACGGCTTTATTCCAAGACAAATATCTTCTCAAAAAGGAAAGAATGTTATGAGCATTGAAATGGATTTATGGACAGCAACGTATCTATTCCTAGGCTACTTAAACAAGTCAGTGAGAAAAGAAATGGCTAATACTCTACACGCATATACACGCTTAAGCTAATCATCCTCACGCACGCTCTCATTTTTGCTAAAGCTTTCAACCACGCTTACTCTATAGCTCTAGCAATCTAATTTCATCTTAAGCTTAATATTGTGTATTATCACAGTTGTGATATATAGTTTTGTAAGAAAACATCAAACACACATTTGTTCATTTATCTGTAAGAAAACTTCCTTGAGATAAACCGTTCTATGGTTAGACTCAAGAAGGCTTTAATAGTTGTTAAAGCATTTGTGTATTCAGTTTAATATAGTGGATTAAGACCTCGTTGGAGAGAGGCGAAATCACCTTGACGGGTGGACTGGAGTAATTTGAGATCAAACGAACCAGGATAAAAATAACGTGTTGTCTGCATTTGATTTCAAGTTTTACAATTCAACCCCCCTTCTTGTGTTTTTCACATCTTCAATTGGTATCAGAGCGCCTGGTTCTGAGCTTATAACACTTAACCGTGTCAGTACAAGATCCAGCGTTAGAAAAACACAATGGCAGGACCACATCAAAACATCAGCAATGACAACAATGAAGAAAGAGACCGATTCAATGGCAAACCTCCAGTCTTTGATGGAGAGAACTTTGATTATTGGAAAGACATAATTGAAAGCTTTTTTCTGGCCCATGATGCTGATCTGTGGGATATGGTAACTGATGGATACACGCACCCAATGAATGGAAGTGGTCAGAAGATTGACAGGAAAGCAATGTCTGATCAACAAAAGCGTGATTTCAGAAATCATCACAAGGCCAAAACAATTCTTCTCAGCGCCATCTCTTACTCTGAATATGAAAAGATATCAAACAGAGAAACTGCAAAGAATATGTTTGACTCTCTGAGAATGACGCATGAAGGCAACATTCAAGTCAAAGAAACCAAAGCTCTTGCGCTCATTCATGAGTACGAGGCATTCAAGATGGAAGAAAGTGAATCAATTGAAATGATGTTCTCAAGATTTCAAATTCTGGTGGCTGGTCTCAAAGTTCTGGACAAAGGGTATTCTATTGCTGATCATGTTAAGAAGATCATCAGAGGCTTGCCAAAATAGTGGAGGCCAATGGTCACAGCGCTGAAGCTAGCTAAGGATCTCAATAGAATCTCTCTAGAGGAACTTGTCAGCTCCCTCAGAAGTCACGAGATAGAGCTAGAAGCAGATGAACCTCGAAAGCAAGTGTGATCGGTGGGAACGAGAACTGACTATTTTTTGGAATGCTGGTTCGCGTTTGCGTTTATTTTCACAAAGTGTCGCGGTAAGCAAGAGTCGCCACCGTATTTTATTTTATCCAACAAGGGAAAGGACAAAAGCACAGAAAAATTCCTTTTCGAGATGTTTCTCGGGTTTGGGAGGTAGATTATAGAAAGGGAAGGTGTTAGCACCCTTTCTATCCGTGGTTATCCACGGGCTCTTAGGTACTTGCTCACTATGTTTTCAAAAGGTTTGCTTTTCTTTATGATTGTGGGTTTTGAAAAGAGTTTTGTTTTTGATGAAAGTGTAAGTGCGAGAAGTTTTGTTTTGTTTTTAAAAGGAGCAAGTACTTAAGAATCTCTACCTACTCAAAAAGGAATTTAATTGTGCAAGTGTCCTTTAGACAGTGCTATCCCACTATTAAGGAGTAGGTAGCACCGTCGTTGGAGCTTTCGGGTCAATTCGATTTAAGGGACTTGTGGTCACTAAAGCAACATTAGGACGCTTTAGTGGTAATCCTAATGTCTTAGATCATTTTTATCAAGGCAACCATTTCGAAGCAACTTATGATCTTGGGACAAAAGGACGACCTCTAAAACATCCTATACTTAATGACCACGTTCGAGGCAACCAAGTGAGGTGTACCCTAGGAGTGGCATGTGCGAGTGTATTATTTTCCAGTTTATATTATCTTTGTACATGTTATGGTGAGCTATTGTTGATTTTACGTTAGGACAGATCTTGTCATACAATCCTAGTTAGCATACATCTAAGTAGTTAATATATGTACAGAGATTTAAAGTGCGGGAATTGTAAATCCTACGCTATTACAAGGCTTCGGGGTGGGGGATTATTTACATGTCCAAAAATTGGGGAAGTAAAGCAGTAAAACTAGAAGTCTTAATTTAAGCTATTACATCCCAGTAAGCAGTTACAATAAAATAAGCGCGCATGAATCTGAAAATAAACTCTAAAAATCCTAAGAATAAAAATATTTTTGTTGTTTTATTTTATTTTGTGAAAAAAGACCTAAATCTATTTAATTTTAGTTTTGGAAAAATGTTAAGATAATTAAAGGTTAATTAACAAAGTTAATTTAATAGAAAAAGAACTAGCCTAATGTTTTTGTGGTTTTTTGATTTTAATGTTAATTTAAATGATAAGGTCAATAAAGAAATAACGAAAACAAAAATAAAATTACAAAGGGCATCCTTCGATCCAGGGATAAAAATGGGAGCTTCGATCCAGAGGAGGTGACTTTCGATTGGGCCAGACAGTAAGGCATGAGTAGCCTTCGATCCAGGGAAGAGGATTGCCCTTCGATCATGGAGGTCATGGCTTTCGATCCAGGAAGGAGATGCTTCCTTCGATCCAGCATGCTAATGGGTTCGATCCAGAGAAGGGCTCTCCTTCTATCTGGGATGTTATACCTGCAAAAGCATGTTAGCGAAATAAAATGCAGGGCCTGGGTATTGAATCCCAGGCCCTTCGATCCTGCACTTGTTGGGGTCTCTTCAGGCTAAATCTGCAGCAAATGTTAGCACACGAAAAAACATGACCTGGGTGCCAAACCCAGGCCCTTTGATCCTGTCTAGGATGGCAAATCGAAGGTAACAACAAGTAATGATGTGTTATGCAAAAACAAGGTTGGATAATTTACCCCCTCTTACCAGTAGATTGGAACTTCGATTTGGGTATTGGCTGGATGAATACCTTCGATCTGGGCACTTCCTGGATGCAGGCACTTTCGATCTGGGCTTCTGGGCGTAGGCACCTTTGATCTGAAGGACTGCTTTGGCTCTTTGAGGCAATTTTTCTGTGTGTTCTCCTGCAGAGTTTTGTGTGTTTCTTTGTATATTTTCGTGTGTGATTTTCCTCCGATTTTCGTGTGTTTTTCGTGTCCTTGTAATGTGCCACTGGCCTCTGTATTTATAAGGGTGTGAGGGTGCAGTAATGGCAAGAGACAACCATTAAATAGGCCACTAAATGCCATGAGACAAGAAACAGACACATTAAATAACTTCCTTTTTTGAAACATTTGTGTCTCTTGAATGAACTTGGACATGTTGATTTGGGCGCCCTCTTGATGACCTCCTTCGAATGGGCTGATGGCGTCCTTCGAATGCTTTTCGAAAGCTTCTTCGAATGGACCCTTCCAATGCCTCTTCGAATTCTGGAATTCCAATCGAAGGACACTGTTATAATGCCAATCGAAGTACTTGTCCAGAATGCCAATCGAAAGGCTCCTTCAGAACACGAATCGAAATGCTCCTTCAGAATACCAATCGAAGGGTCTTTCAGAATGCCAATCGAAGTGCTCCTTCAGAATGCCAATCGAAATGCTCCTTCAGAATGCCAATCAAAATGCTCTTTCAGAATGCCAATCGAAATGCTCCTTCAGAATGCCAATCGAAGGTTTTTTCAGAATGCCAATCGAAATGTACTTAAAGCACCACTCAAAAATTTTCCTTTTCCTTAGGCAAGAGTTTGTGATCAACCATGCAGGGGGGAGACTTTGGAAAACATGAGAGGGAAAATTTTGGGGTGTAACAGTTGCCCCTGTTCAATTTTCTTAAACCTGAGGGTATAGATTGGCTTTCTAGCCTTTCGTGATCCGAAGGTGGAAGATAATTGAACACTAGCGTGCCCAGAAATTTGCACTCGCATGGTGTAGTATCAGCATTGTGACGTCGGGAATGGGCTTACAAATTCCATTTGGAGATTGTTGGCAGGATATGGGCTTAAAGATGCCATCCAGAAGTGATTGTTGGACTGTATCTATAAGCTGGAACTAGATGATTGCCAGAATTGCGCCTGCATCTGGAGCGTATCTGAAATGTATTTGAATGAGTGACAGAATGACATCCGAATCTGGATCATATATGGACTATATTTTAAATGAATCTGGAATCAGAATGTCAGCCATATCTGGATCGCATCTGAACTGCCTCTTCTGACGGGGTGTCTCCTTTGACGAGTTGTCTCTATTGACAGGTTGTCTCTATTGACAGGTTGTCTCTATTGACAGGTTGTCTCTATTGACAGGTTGTCTCTTTTGATGAGTTGTCTCTATTGACCGGTTGTCTCTATTGACATGGTGTCTCTTTTGACAAGTTTCGCCTCAGAAAAATCTTTAGGAATCGATTTAACTGATTTTGTCCCCATTAACTGGCTTCGCTTCAGAAAAATCTTTAGGAATCGATTTAACTGATTTTGTCTCCATTAACTGGCGTCGCCTCAGAAAAATCTTTAGGAATCGATTTAACTGATTTTGTCTCCATTAACTGGCTTCGCCTCAGAAAAATCTTTAGGAATCGATTTAACTGATTTTGTCTCTATTAACTGGCTTTGCCTCAGAAAAATCTTTAGGAATCAATTTAACTGATTTTGTCTCCATTAACTGGCTTCGCCTCAGAAAAATCTTTAGGAATCGATTTTACTGATTTTGTCTCCATTAACTGGCTTCGCCTAAGAAAAATCTTTAGGAATCGATTTAACTGATTTTGTCTCCATTAACTGGCTTCGCCTCAGAAAAATATTTAGGAATCGATTTAACTGATTTTGTCTCCATTAACTGGCTTCGCCTCAGAAAAATCTTTAGGAATCGATTTAACTGATTTTGTCTCTATTAACTGGCTTCGCCTCAGAAAAATCTTTTAGAATCGATTTAACTGATTTTGTCTCCATTAACTGGCTCCGCCTCAGAAAAATCTTTAGGAATCGATTTAACTGATTTTGTCTCCATTAACTGGCTTCGCCTCAAAAATCTTTAGGAATCGATTTAACTGATTTTGTCTCCATTATCTGGCTTCGCCTCAGAAAAATCTTTAGGAATCGATTTAACTGATTTTGTCTCCATTAACTGGCTTCGCCTCAGAAAAATCTTTAGGAATCGATTTAACTGATTTTGTCTCCATTAACTGGCTTCGCCTCAGAAAAATCTTTAGGAATCGATTTAACTGATTTTGTCTCCATTAACTGGCTTCGCCTCAGAAAAATCTTTAGGAATCGATTTAACTGATTTTGTCTCTATTAACTGGATTTGCCTCAGAAAAATCTTTAGAAATCGATTTAACTGATTTTGTCTCCATTAACTGGATTTGCCTCAGAAAAATCTTTAGGAATCGATTTAACTGATTTTGTCTCCATTAACTGGCTTCGCCTCAGAAAAATCTTTAGGAATCGATTTAACTGATTTTGTCTCCATTAACTGGCTTCGCCTCAGAAAAATCTTTAGGAATCGATTTAACTGATTTTGTCTCCATTAACTGGCTTCGCCTCAGAAAAATCTTTAGGAATCGATTTAACTGATTTTGTCTCCATTAACTGGCTTCGCCTCAGAAAAATCTTTAGGAATCGATTTAAATGATTTTGTCTCCATTAACTGGCGTCGCCTCAGAAAAATCTTTAGGAATCGATTTAACTGATTTTGTCTCCATTAACTGGCGTCGCCTCAGAAAAATCTTTAGGAATCGATTTAACTGATTTTGTCTCCATTAACTGGCTTCGCCTCAGAAAAATCTTTAGGAATCGATTTAACTGATTTTGTCTCTATTAACTGGCTTCGCCTCTGAAAAATCTTTAGGAATCGATTTAACTGATTTTGTCTCCATTAATTGGCTTCGCCTCAGAAAAATCTTTAGGAATCGATTTAACTGATTTTGTCTCCATTAACTGGCTTCGCCTCAGAAAAATCTTTAGGAATCGATTTAACTGATTTTGTCTCCATTAACTGGCTTCGCCTCAGAAAAATCTTTAGGAATCGATTTAATTGATTTTGTCTCTATTAACTGGCTTTGCCTCAGAAAAATCTTTAGGAATCGATTTAACTGATTTTGTCTCCATTAACTAGATTTGCCTCATAAAAATCTTTAGGAATCGATTTAACTGATTTTGTCTCCATTAACTGGCTTCGTCTCAAAAAAATCTTTAGGAATCGATTTAACTGATTTTGTCTCCATTAACTGGCTTCGCCTCAGAAAAATCTTTAGGAATCGATTTAACTGATTTTGTCTCCATTAACTGGCTTCGCCTCAGAAAAATCTTTAGGAATCGATTTAACTGATTTTGTCTCCATTAACTGGCTTCGCCTCAGAAAAATCTTTAGGAATCGATTTAACTGATTTTGTCTCCATTAACTGGCTTCGCCTCAGAAAAATCTTTAGGAATCGATTTAATTGATTTTGTCTCTATTAACTGGCTTTGCCTCAGAAAAATCTTTAGGAATCGATTTAACTGATTTTGTCTCCATTAACTAGATTTGCCTCCTAAAAATCTTTAGGAATCGATTTAACTGATTTTGTCTCCATTAACTGGCTTCGCCTCAAAAAAATCTTTAGGAATCGATTTAACTGATTTTGTCTCCATTAACTGGCTTCGCCTCAGAAAAATCTTTAGGAATCGATTTAACTGATTTTGTCTCCATTAACTGGCTTCGCCTCAGAAAAATCTTTAGGAATCGATTTAACTGATTTTGTCTCCATTAACTGGCTTAACCTCAGAAAAATCTTTAGGAATCAATTTAACTAATTTTGTCTCCATTAACTGTCTTCGCCTCAGAAAAATCTTTAGGAATCAATTTAACTAATTTTGTCTCCATTAACTGTCTTTGCCTCAGAAAAATCTTTAGGAATCGATTTAACTAATTTTGTCTCCATTAACTGGCTTCGCCTCAGAAAAATCTTTAGGAATCGATTTAACTGATTTTGTCTCCATTAACTGGCTTTGCCTCAGAAAAATCTTTAGGAATCGATTTAACTGATTTTGTCTCCATTAACTGGCTTCGCCTCAGAAAAATCTTTAGGAATCGATTTAACTGATTTTGTCTCCATTAACTGGCTTCGCCTCAGAAAAATCTTTAGGAATCAATTTAACTGATTTTGTCTATATTAACTAGCTTCGCCTCAGAAAAATCTTTAGGAATCGATTTAACTGATTTTGTCTCTATTAACTAGCTTCGCCTCAGAAAAATCTTTAGGAATCGATTTAACTGATTTTGTCTCCATTAACTGGCTTCGCCTCAGAAAAATCTTTAGGAATCGATTTAACTGATTTTGTCTCCATTAACTGGCTTCGCCTCAGAAAAATCTTTAGGAATCGATTTAATTGATTTTGTCTCTATTAACTGGCTTTGCCTCAGAAAAATCTTTAGGAATCGATTTAACTGATTTTGTCTCCATTAACTGGATTTGCCTCAGAAAAATCTTTAGGAATCGATTTAACTGATTTTGTCTCCATTAACTGGCTTCGCCTCAGAAAAATATTTAGGAATCAATTTAACTGATTTTGTCTCCATTAACTGGCTTCGCCTCAGAAAAATCTTTAGGAATCGATTTAACTGATTTTGTCTCCATTAACTGGCTTCGCCTCAAAAAAATCTTTAGGAATCGATTTAACTGATTTTGTCTCCATTAACTGGCTTCGCCTCAGAAAAATCTTTAGGAATCGATTTAACTGATTTTGTCTCCATTAACTGGCTTCGCCTCAGAAAAATCTTTAGGAATCGATTTAACTGATTTTGTCTCCATTAACTGGCTTCGCCTCAGAAAAATCTTTAGGAATCGATTTAACTGATTTTGTCTCCATTAACTGGCTTCGCCTCAGAAAAATCTTTAGGAATCGATTTAACTGATTTTGTCTCCATTAACTGGCTTTGCCTCAGAAAAATCTTTAGGAATCGATTTAACTGATTTTGTCTCCATTAACTGGCTTTGCCTCAGAAAAATCTTTAGGAATCGATTTAACTGATTTTGTCTCCATTAACTGGCTTCGCCTCAGAAAAATCTTTAGGAATCGATTTAACTGATTTTGTCTCCATTAACTGGCTTCGCCTCAGAAAAATCTTTAGGAATCAATTTAACTGATTTTGTCTATATTAACTAGCTTCGCCTCAGAAAAATCTTTAGGAATCGATTTAACTGATTTTGTCTCTATTAACTAGCTTCGCCTCAGAAAAATCTTTAGGAATCGATTTAACTGATTTTGTCTCCATTAACTGGCTTCGCCTCAGAAAAATCTTTAGGAATCGATTTAACTGATTTTGTCTCCATTAACTGGCTTCGCCTCAGAAAAATCTTTAGGAATCGATTTAATTGATTTTGTCTCTATTAACTGGCTTTGCCTCAGAAAAATCTTTAGGAATCGATTTAACTGATTTTGTCTCCATTAACTGGATTTGCCTCAGAAAAATCTTTAGGAATCGATTTAACTGATTTTGTCTCCATTAACTGGCTTCGCCTCAGAAAAAACTTTAGGAATCAATTTAACTGATTTTGTCTCCATTAACTGGCTTCGCCTCAGTAAAATCTTTAGGAATCGATTTAACTGATTTTGTCTCCATTAACTGGCTTCGCCTCAGAAAAATCTTTAGGAATCGATTTAACTGATTTTGTCTCCATTAACTGGCTTCGCCTCAGAAAAATCTTTAGGAATCGATTTAACTGATTTTGTCTCCATTAACTGGCTTCGCCTCAGAAAAATCTTTAGGAATCGATTTAACTGATTTTGTCTCCATTAACTGGCTTCGCCTCAGAAAAATCTTTAGGAATCGATTTAACTGATTTTGTCTCCATTAACTGGCTTCGCCTCAGAAAAATCTTTAGGAATCGATTTAACTGATTTTGTCTCCATTAACTGGCTTCGCCTCAAAAATCTATAGGAATCGATTTAACTGATTTTGTCTCCATTAACTGGCTTCGCCTCAGAAAAATCTTTAGGAATCGATTTAACTGATTTTGTCTCCATTAACTGGCTTCGCCTCAGAAAAATCTTTAGGAATCAATTTAACTGATTTTGTCTCCATTAACTGGCTTCGCCTCAGAAAAATCTTTAGGAATCGATTTAACTGATTTTGTCTCTATTAACTGGCTTTGCCTCAGAAAAATCTTTAGGAATCGATTTAACTGATTTTGTCTCGATTAACTGGATTTGCCTCAGAAAAATCTTTAGGAATCGATTTAACTGATTTTGTCTCCATTAACTGGCTTCGCCTCAGAAAAATCTTTAGGAATCGATTTAACTGATTTTGTCTCCATTAACTGGCTTCGCCTCAGAAAAATCTTTAGGAATCAATTTAACTGATTTTGTCTCCATTAACTGGCTTCGCCTCAGAAAAATCTTTAGGAATCGATTTAACTGATTTTGTCTCCATTAACTGGCTTTGCCTCAGAAAAATATTTAGGAATCGATTTAACTGATTTTGTCTCCATTAACTGGCTTCGCCTCAGAAAAATCTTTAGGAATCGATTTAACTGATTTTGTCTCCATTAACTGCCTTAGCCTCAGAAAAATCTTTAGGAATCAATTTAACTAATTTTGTCTCCATTAACTGTCTTCGCCTCAGAAAAATCTTTAGGAATCAATTTAACTGATTTTGTCTCTATTAACTAGCTTCGCCTCAGAAAAATCTTTAGGAATCGATTTAACTGATTTTGTCTCCATTAACTGGCTTCGCCTCAGAAAAATCTTTAGGAATCGATTTAACTGATTTTGTCTCCATTAACTGGCTTCGCCTCAGAAAAATCTTTAGGAATCAATTTAACTGATTTTGTCTCCATTAACTGGCTTCGCCTCAGAAAAATCTTTAGGAATCGATTTAACTGATTTTGTCTCCATTAACTGGCTTCGCCTCAGAAAAATCTTTAGGAATCGATTTAACTGATTTTGTCTCCATTAACTGGCTTCGCCTCAGAAAAATCTTTAGGAATCAATTTAACTGATTTTGTCTCCATTAACTGGCTTCGCCTCAGAAAAATCTTTAGGAATCGATTTAACTGATTTTGTCTCCATTAACTGGCTTTGCCTCAGAAAAATATTTAGGAATCGATTTAACTGATTTTGTCTCCATTAACTGGCTTCGCCTCAGAAAAATCTTTAGGAATCGATTTAACTGATTTTGTCTCCATTAACTGGCTTAACCTCAGAAAAATCTTTAGGAATCGATTTAATTGATTTTGTCTCTATTAACTGGCTTTGCCTCAGAAAAATCTTTAGGAATCGATTTAACTGATTTTGTCTCCATTAACTGGATTTGCCTCAGAAAAATCTTTAGGAATCGATTTAACTGATTTTGTCTCCATTAACTGGCTTCGCCTCAGAAAAATATTTAGGAATCAATTTAACTGATTTTGTCTCCATTAACTGGCTTCGCCTCAGAAAAATCTTTAGGAATCGATTTAACTGATTTTGTCTCCATTAACTGGCTTCGCCTCAGAAAAATCTTTAGGAATCGATTTAACTGATTTTGTCTCCATTAACTGGCTTCGCCTCAGAAAAATCTTTAGGAATCGATTTAACTGATTTTGTCTCCATTAACTGGCTTCGCCTCAGAAAAATCTTTAGGAATCGATTTAACTGATTTTGTCTCCATTAACTGGCTTCGCCTCAGAAAAATCTTTAGGAATCGATTTAACTGATTTTGTCTCTATTAACTGGCTTCGCCTCAGAAAAATCTTTAGGAATCGATTTAACTTATTTTGTCTCCATTAACTGGCTTTGCCTCAGAAAAATCTTTAGGAATCGATTTAACTGATTTTGTCTCCATTAACTGGCTTCGCCTCAGAAAAATCTTTAGGAATCGATTTAACTGATTTTGTCTCCATTAACTGGCTTCGCCTCAGAAAAATCTTTAGGAATCAATTTAACTGATTTTGTCTATATTAACTAGCTTCGCCTCAGAAAAATCTTTAGGAATCGATTTAACTGATTTTGTCTCTATTAACTAGCTTCGCCTCAGAAAAATCTTTAGGAATCGATTTAACTGATTTTGTCTCCATTAACTGGCTTCGCCTCAGAAAAATCTTTAGGAATCGATTTAACTGATTTTGTCTCCATTAACTGGCTTCGCCTCAGAAAAATCTTTAGGAATCAATTTAACTGATTTTGTCTCCATTAACTGGCTTCGCCTCAGAAAAATCTTTAGGAATCGATTTAACTGATTTTGTCTCCATTAACTGGCTTCGCCTCAGAAAAATCTTTAGGAATCGATTTAACTGATTTTGTCTCCATTAACTGGCTTCGCCTCAGAAAAATCTTTAGGAATCAATTTAACTGATTTTGTCTCCATTAACTGGCTTCGCCTCAGAAAAATCTTTAGGAATCGATTTAACTGATTTTGTCTCCATTAACTGGCTTTGCCTCAGAAAAATCTTTAGGAATCGATTTAACTGATTTTGTCTCCATTAACTGGCTTCGCCTCAGAAAAATCTTTAGGAATCGATTTAACTGATTTTGTCTCCATTAACTGGCTTCGCCTCAGAAAAATATTTAGGAATCGATTTAACTGATTTTGTCTCCATTAACTGGCTTCGCCTCAGAAAAATCTTTAGGAATCGATTTAACTGATTTTGTCTCTATTAACTGGCTTCGCCTCAGAAAAATCTTTAGGAATCGATTTAACTGATTTTGTCTCCATTAACTGGCTCCGCCTCTGAAAAATCTTTAGGAATCGATTTAACTGATTTTGTCTCCATTAACTGGCTTCGCCTCAAAAATCTATCGGAATCGATTTAACTGATTTTGTCTCCATTAACTGGCTTCGCCTCAGAAAAATCTTTAGGGATCGATTTAACTGATTTTGTCTCCATTAACTGGCTTCGCCTCAGAAAAATCTTTAGGAATCGATTTAACTGATTTTGTCTCCATTAACTGGCTTTGCCTCAGAAAAATCTTTAGGAATCGATTTAACTGATTTTGTCTCCATTAACTGGCTTCGCCTCAGAAAAATCTTTAGGAATCGATTTAACTGATTTTGTCTCCATTAACTGGCTTCGCCTCAGAAAAAACTTTAGGAATCAATTTAACTGATTTTGTCTATATTAACTAGCTTCGCCTCAGAAAAATCTTTAGGAATCGATTTAACTGATTTTGTCTCTATTAACTAGCTTCGCCTCAGAAAAATCTTTAGGAATCGATTTAACTGATTTTGTCTCCATTAACTGGCTTCGCCTCAGAAAAATCTTTAGGAATCGATTTAACTGATTTTGTCTCCATTAACTGGCTTCGCCTCAGAAAAATCTTTAGGAATCGATTTAACTGATTTTGTCTCTATTAACTGGCTTCGCCTCATAAAAATCTTTAGGAATCGATTTAACGGATTTTGTCTCCATTAACTGGCTCCGCCTCAGAAAAATCTTTAGGAATCGATTTAACTGATTTTGTCTCCATTAACTGGCTTCGCCTCAAAAATCTATAGGAATCGATTTAACTGATTTTGTCTCCATTAACTGGCTTCGCCTCAGAAAAATCTTTAGGGATCGATTTAATTGATTTTGTCTCCATTAACTGGCTTTGCCTCAGAAAAATCTTTAGGAATCGATTTAACTGATTTTGTCTCCATTAACTGGCTTCGCCTCAGAAAAATCTTTAGGAATCGATTTAACTGATTTTGTCTCTATTAACTGGCTTTGCCTCAGAAAAATCTTTAGGAATCGATTTAACTGATTTTGTCTCGATTAACTGGATTTGCCTCAGAAAAATCTTTAGGAATCGATTTAACTGATTTTGTCTCCATTAACTGGCTTCGCCTCAGAAAAATCTTTAGGAATCGATTTAACTGATTTTGTCTCCATTAACTGGCTTCGCCTCAGAAAAATCTTTAGGAATCGATTTAACTGATTTTGTCTCCATTAACTGGCTTCGCCTCAGAAAAATCTTTAGGAATCGATTTAACTGATTTTGTCTCTATTAACTGGCTTTGCCTCAGAAAAATCTTTAGGAATCGATTTAACTGATTTTGTCTCGATTAACTGGATTTGCCTTAGAAAAATCTTTAGGAATCGATTTAACTGATTTTGTCTCCATTAACTGGCTTCGCCTCAGAAAAATCTTTAAGAATCGATTTAACTGATTTTGTCTCCATTAACTGGCTTCGCCTCAGAAAAATCTTTAGGAATCGATTTAACTGATTTTGTCTCCATTAACTGGCTTCGCCTCAGAAAAATCTTTAGGAATCGATTTAACTGTTTTGTCTCCATTAACTGGCTTCGCCTCAGAAAAATCTTTAGGAATCGATTTAACTGATTTTGTCTCCATTAACTGGCTTCGCCTCAGAAAAATCTTTAGGAATCAATTTAACTGATTTTGTCTCCATTAACTGGCTTCGCCTCAGAAAAATCTTTAGGAATCGATTTAACTGATTTTGTCTCCATTAACTGGCTTCGCCTCAGAAAAATCTTTAGGAATCGATTTAACTGATTTTGTCTCTATTAACTAGCTTCGCCTCAGAAAAATCTTTAGGAATCGATTTAACTGATTTTGTCTCCATTAACTGGCTTCGCCTCAGAAAAATCTTTAGGAATCGATTTAACTGATTTTGTCTCCATTAACTGGCTTCGCCTCAGAAAAATCTTTAGGAATCGATTTAATTGATTTTGTCTCTATTAACTGGCTTTGCCTCAGAAAAATCTTTAGGAATCGATTTAACTGATTTTGTCTCCATTAACTGGATTTGCCTCAGAAAAATCTTTAGGAATCGATTTAACTGATTTTGTCTCCATTAACTGGCTTCGCCTCAGAAAAATATTTAGGAATCAATTTAACTGATTTTGTCTCCATTAACTGGCTTCGCCTCAGAAAAATCTTTAGGAATCGATTTAACTGATTTTGTCTCCATTAACTGGCTTCGCCTCAGAAAAATCTTTAGGAATCGATTTAACTGATTTTGTCTCCATTAACTGGCTTCGCCTCAGAAAAATCTTTAGGAATCAATTTAACTGATTTTGTCTCCATTAACTGGCTTCGCCTCAGAAAAATCTTTAGGAATCGATTTAACTGATTTTGTCTCCATTAACTGGCTTCGCCTCAGAAAAATCTTTAGGAATCGATTTAACTGATTTTGTCTCTATTAACTAGCTTCGCCTCAGAAAAATCTTTAGGAATCAATTTAACTGATTTTGTCTCCATTAACTGGCTTCGCCTCAGAAAAATCTTTAGGAATCGATTTAACTGATTTTGTCTCCATTAACTGGCTTCGCCTCAGAAAAATCTTTAGGAATCGATTTAACTGATTTTGTCTCTATTAACTAGCTTCGCCTCAGAAAAATCTTTAGGAATCGATTTAACTGATTTTGTCTCCATTAACTGGCTTCGCCTCAGAAAAATCTTTAGGAATCGATTTAACTGATTTTGTCTCCATTAACTGGCTTCGCCTCAGAAAAATCTTTAGGAATCGATTTAATTGATTTTGTCTCTATTAACTGGCTTTGCCTCAGAAAAATCTTTAGGAATCGATTTAACTGATTTTGTCTCCATTAACTGGATTTGCCTCAGAAAAATCTTTAGGAATCGATTTAACTGATTTTGTCTCCATTAACTGGCTTCGCCTCAGAAAAATATTTAGGAATCAATTTAACTGATTTTGTCTCCATTAACTGGCTTCGCCTCAGAAAAATCTTTAGGAATCGATTTAACTGATTTTGTCTCCATTAACTGGCTTCGCCTCAGAAAAATCTTTAGGAATCGATTTAACTGATTTTGTCTCCATTAACTGGCTTCGCCTCAGAAAAATCTTTAGGAATCGATTTAACTGATTTTGTCTCCATTAACTGGCTTCGCCTCAGAAAAATCTTTAGGAATCGATTTAACTGATTTTGTCTCCATTAACTGGCTTCGCCTCAGAAAAATCTTTAGGAATCGATTTAACTGATTTTGTCTCCATTAACTGGCTTCGCCTCAGAAAAATCTTTAGGAATTAATTTAACTGATTTTGTCTATATTAACTAGCTTCGCCTCAGAAAAATCTTTAGGAATCGATTTAACTAATTTTGTCTCTATTAACTAGCTTCGCCTCAGAAAAATCTTTAGGAATCGATTTAACTGATTTTGTCTCCATTAACTGGCTTCGCCTCAGAAAAATCTTTAGGAATCGATTTAACTGATTTTGTCTCCATTAACTGGCTTCGCCTCAGAAAAATCTTTAGGAATCAATTTAACTGATTTTGTCTCCATTAACTGGCTTCGCCTCAGAAAAATCTTTAGGAATCGATTTAACTGTTTTGTCTCCATTAACTGGCTTCGCCTCAGAAAAATCTTTAGGAATCAATTTAACTGATTTTGTCTCCATTAACTGGCTTCGCCTCAGAAAAATCTTTAGGAATCGATTTAACTGATTTTGTCTCCATTAACTGGCTTCGCCTCAGAAAAATCTTTAGGAATCGATTTAACTGATTTTGTCTCTATTAACTAGCTTCGCCTCAGAAAAATCTTTAGGAATCGATTTAACTGATTTTGTCTCCATTAACTGGCTTCGCCTCAGAAAAATCTTTAGGAATCGATTTAACTGATTTTGTCTCCATTAACTGGCTTCGCCTCAGAAAAATCTTTAGGAATCGATTTAATTGATTTTGTCTCTATTAACTGGCTTTGCCTCAGAAAAATCTTTAGGAATCGATTTAACTGATTTTGTCTCCATTAACTGGATTTGCCTCAGAAAAATCTTTAGGAATCGATTTAACTGATTTTGTCTCCATTAACTGGCTTCGCCTCAGAAAAATATTTAGGAATCAATTTAACTGATTTTGTCTCCATTAACTGGCTTCGCCTCAGAAAAATCTTTAGGAATCGATTTAACTGATTTTGTCTCCATTAACTGGCTTCGCCTCAGAAAAATCTTTAGGAATCGATTTAACTGATTTTGTCTCCATTAACTGGCTTCGCCTCAGAAAAATCTTTAGGAATCGATTTAACTGATTTTGTCTCCATTAACTGGCTTCGCCTCAGAAAAATCTTTAGGAATCGATTTAACTGATTTTGTCTCCATTAACTGGCTTCGCCTCAGAAAAATCTTTAGGAATCGATTTAACTGATTTTGTCTCTATTAACTGGCTTCGCCTCAGAAAAATCTTTAGGAATCGATTTAACTGATTTTGTCTCCATTAACTGGCTTTGCCTCAGAAAAATCTTTAGGAATCGATTTAACTGATTTTGTCTCCATTAACTGGCTTCGCCTCAGAAAAATCTTTAGGAATCGATTTAACTGATTTTGTCTCCATTAACTGGCTTCGCCTCAGAAAAATCTTTAGGAATCAATTTAACTGATTTTGTCTATATTAACTAGCTTCGCCTCAGAAAAATCTTTAGGAATCGATTTAACTGATTTTGTCTCTATTAACTAGCTTCGCCTCAGAAAAATCTTTAAGAATCGATTTAACTGATTTTGTCTCCATTAACTGGCTTCGCCTCAGAAAAATCTTTAGGAATCGATTTAACTGATTTTGTCTCCATTAACTGGCTTCGCCTCAGAAAAATCTTTAGG
Organism: Vicia faba; assembly: GCA_948472305.1. Classification (NCBI taxonomy): domain Eukaryota; kingdom Viridiplantae; phylum Streptophyta; class Magnoliopsida; order Fabales; family Fabaceae; genus Vicia; species Vicia faba. The sequence goes on along the minus strand of OX451735.1, from coordinate 375,421,314 downwards.
AATCAATTTAACTGATTTTGTCTCCATTAACTGGCTTCGCCTCAGAAAAATCTTTAGGAATCGATTTAACTGATTTTGTCTCCATTAACTGGCTTCGCCTCAGAAAAATCTTTAGGAATCGATTTAACTGATTTTGTCTCCATTAACTGGCTTCGCCTCAGAAAAATCTTTAGGAATCAATTTAACTGATTTTGTCTCCATTAACTGGCTTCGCCTCAGAAAAATCTTTAGGAATCGATTTAACTGATTTTGTCTCCATTAACTGGCTTTGCCTCAGAAAAATCTTTAGGAATCGATTTAACTGATTTTGTCTCCATTAACTGGCTTCGCCTCAGAAAAATCTTTAGGAATCGATTTAACTGATTTTGTCTCCATTAACTGGCTTCGCCTCAGAAAAATCTTTAGGAATCGATTTAACTGATTTTGTCTCCATTAACTGGCTTCGCCTCAGAAAAATCTTTAGGAATCGATTTAACTGATTTTGTCTCTATTAACTGGCTTCGCCTCAGAAAAATCTTTAGGAATCGATTTAACTGATTTTGTCTCCATTAACTGGCTCCGCCTCTGAAAAATCTTTAGGAATCGATTTAACTGATTTTGTCTCCATTAACTGGCTTCGCCTCAAAAATCTATCGGAATCGATTTAACTGATTTTGTCTCCATTAACTGGCTTCGCCTCAGAAAAATCTTTAGGGATCGATTTAACTGATTTTGTCTCCATTAACTGGCTTCGCCTCAGAAAAATCTTTAGGAATCGATTTAACTGATTTTGTCTCCATTAACTGGCTTTGCCTCAGAAAAATCTTTAGGAATCGATTTAACTGATTTTGTCTCCATTAACTGGCTTCGCCTCAGAAAAATCTTTAGGAATCGATTTAACTGATTTTGTCTCCATTAACTGGCTTCGCCTCAGAAAAAACTTTAGGAATCAATTTAACTGATTTTGTCTATATTAACTAGCTTCGCCTCAGAAAAATCTTTAGGAATCGATTTAACTGATTTTGTCTCTATTAACTAGCTTCGCCTCAGAAAAATCTTTAGGAATCGATTTAACTGATTTTGTCTCCATTAACTGGCTTCGCCTCAGAAAAATCTTTAGGAATCGATTTAACTGATTTTGTCTCCATTAACTGGCTTCGCCTCAGAAAAATCTTTAGGAATCGATTTAACTGATTTTGTCTCTATTAACTGGCTTCGCCTCATAAAAATCTTTAGGAATCGATTTAACGGATTTTGTCTCCATTAACTGGCTCCGCCTCAGAAAAATCTTTAGGAATCGATTTAACTGATTTTGTCTCCATTAACTGGCTTCGCCTCAAAAATCTATAGGAATCGATTTAACTGATTTTGTCTCCATTAACTGCCTTCGCCTCAGAAAAATCTTTAGGGATCGATTTAACTGATTTTGTCTCCATTAACTGGCTTCGCCTCAGAAAAATCTTTAGGAATCGATTTAACTGATTTTGTCTCCATTAACTGGCTTCGCCTCAGAAAAATCTTTAGGAATCGATTTAACTGATTTTGTCTCTATTAACTGGCTTTGCCTCAGAAAAATCTTTAGGAATCGATTTAACTGATTTTGTCTCGATTAACTGGATTTGCCTCAGAAAAATCTTTAGGAATCGATTTAACTGATTTTGTCTCCATTAACTGGCTTCGCCTCAGAAAAATCTTTAGGAATCGATTTAACTGATTTTGTCTCCATTAACTGGCTTCGCCTCAAAAAAATCTTTAGGAATCGATTTAACTGATTTTGTCTCCATTAACTGGCTTCGCCTCAGAAAAATCTTTAGGAATCGATTTAACTGATTTTGTCTCTATTAACTGGCTTTGCCTCAGAAAAATCTTTAGGAATCGATTTAACTGATTTTGTCTCGATTAACTGGATTTGCCTTAGAAAAATCTTTAGGAATCGATTTAACTGATTTTGTCTCCATTAACTGGCTTCGCCTCAGAAAAATCTTTAAGAATCGATTTAACTGATTTTGTCTCCATTAACTGGCTTCGCCTCAGAAAAATCTTTAGGAATCGATTTAACTGATTTTGTCTCCATTAACTGGCTTCGCCTCAGAAAAATCTTTAGGAATCGATTTAACTGATTTTGTCTCCGTTAACTGGCTTCGCCTCAGAAAAATCTTTAGGAATCGATTTAACTGATTTTGTCTCCATTAACTGGCTTTGCCTCAGAAAAATCTTTAGGAATCGTTTTAACTGATTTTGTCTCCATTAACTGGCGTCGCCTCAGAAAAATCTTTAGGAATCGATTTAACTGATTTTGTCTCCATTAACTGGCTTCGCCTAAGAAAAATCTTTAGGGATCGATTTAACTGATTTTGTCTCCATTAACTGGCTTCGCCTCAGAAAAATCTTTAGGAATCGATTTAACTGATTTTGTCTCCATTAACTGGCTTCGCCTCAGAAAAATCTTTAGGAATCGATTTAACTGATTTTGTCTATATTAACTGGCTTCGCCTCAGAAAAATCTTTAGGAATCGATTTAACTGATTTTGTCTCCATTAACTGGCTTCGCCTCAGAAAAATCTTTAGGAATCGATTTAACTGATTTTGTCTCCGTTAACTGGCTTCGCCTCAGAAAAATCTTTAGGAATCGATTTAACTGATTTTGTCTCCATTAACTGGCTTTGCCTCAGAAAAATCTTTAGGAATCGTTTTAACTGATTTTGTCTCCATTAACTGGCGTCGCCTCAGAAAAATCTTTAGGAATCGATTTAACTGATTTTGTCTCCATTAACTGGCTTCGCCTCAGAAAAATCTTTAGGGATCGATTTAACTGATTTTGTCTCCATTAACTGGCTTCGCCTTAGAAAAATCTTTAGGAATCGATTTAACTGATTTTGTCTCCATTAACTGTCTTCGCCTCAGAAAAATCTTTAGGAATCAATTTAACTGATTTTGTCTATATTAACTAGCTTCGCCTCAGAAAAATCTTTAGGAATCGATTTAACTGATTTTGTCTCTATTAACTAGCTTCGCCTCAGAAAAATCTTTAGGAATCGATTTAACTGATTTTGTCTCCATTAACTGGCTTCGCCTCAGAAAAATCTTTAGGAATCGATTTAACTGATTTTGTCTCCATTAACTGGCTTCGCCTCAGAAAAATCTTTAGGAATCAATTTAACTGATTTTGTCTCCATTAACTGGCTTCGCCTCAGAAAAATCTTTAGGAATCGATTTAACTGATTTTGTCTCCATTAACTGGCTTCGCCTCAGAAAAATCTTTAGGAATCGATTTAACTGATTTTGTCTCCATTAACTGGCTTCGCCTCAGAAAAATCTTTAGGAATCAATTTAACTGATTTTGTCTATATTAACTAGCTTCGCCTCAGAAAAATCTTTAGGAATCGATTTAACTGATTTTGTCTCTATTAACTAGCTTCGCCTCAGAAAAATCTTTAGGAATCGATTTAACTGATTTTGTCTCCATTAACTGGCTTCGCCTCAGAAAAATCTTTAGGAATCGATTTAACTGATTTTGTCTCCATTAACTGGCTTCGCCTCAGAAAAATCTTTAGGAATCAATTTAACTGATTTTGTCTCCATTAACTGGCTTCGCCTCAGAAAAATCTTTAGGAATCGATTTAACTGATTTTGTCTCCATTAACTGGCTTCGCCTCAGAAAAAACTTTAGGAATCGATTTAACTGATTTTGTCTCCATTAACTGGCTTCGCCTCAGAAAAATCTTTAGGAATCAATTTAACTGATTTTGTCTCCATTAACTGGCTTCGCCTCAGAAAAATCTTTAGGAATCGATTTAACTGATTTTGTCTCCATTAACTGGCTTTGCCTCAGAAAAATCTTTAGGAATCGATTTAACTGATTTTGTCTCCATTAACTGGCTTCGCCTCAGAAAAATCTTTAGGAATCGATTTAACTGATTTTGTCTCCATTAACTGGCTTCGCCTCAGAAAAATCTTTAGGAATCGATTTAACTGATTTTGTCTCCATTAACTGGCTTCGCCTCAGAAAAATCTTTAGGAATCGATTTAACTGATTTTGTCTCTATTAACTGGCTTCGCCTCAGAAAAATCTTTAGGAATCGATTTAACTGATTTTGTCTCCATTAACTGGCTCCGCCTCTGAAAAATCTTTAGGAATCGATTTAACTGATTTTGTCTCCCTTAACTGGCTTCGCCTCAAAAATCTATCGGAATCGATTTAACTGATTTTGTCTCCATTAACTGGCTTCGCCTCAGAAAAATCTTTAGGGATCGATTTAACTGATTTTGTCTCCATTAACTGGCTTCGCCTCAGAAAAATCTTTAGGAATCGATTTAACTGATTTTGTCTCCATTAACTGGCTTTGCCTCAGAAAAATCTTTAGGAATCGATTTAACTGATTTTGTCTCCATTAACTGGCTTCGCCTCAGAAAAATCTTTAGGAATCGATTTAACTGATTTTGTCTCCATTAACTGGCTTCGCCTCAGAAAAATCTTTAGGAATCAATTTAACTGATTTTGTCTATATTAACTAGCTTCGCCTCAGAAAAATCTTTAGGAATCGATTTAACTGATTTTGTCTCTATTAACTAGCTTCGCCTCAGAAAAATCTTTAGGAATCGATTTAACTGATTTTGTCTCCATTAACTGGCTTCGCCTCAGAAAAATCTTTAGGAATCGATTTAACTGATTTTGTCTCCATTAACTGGCTTCGCCTCAGAAAAATCTTTAGGAATCGATTTAACTGATTTTGTCTCTATTAACTGGCTTCGCCTCATAAAAATCTTTAGGAATCGATTTAACGGATTTTGTCTCCATTAACTGGCTCCGCCTCAGAAAAATCTTTAGGAATCGATTTAACTGATTTTGTCTCCATTAACTGGCTTCGCCTCAAAAATCTATAGGAATCGATTTAACTGATTTTGTCTCCATTAACTGGCTTCGCCTCAGAAAAATCTTTAGGAATCGATTTAACTGATTTTGTCTCCATTAACTGTCTTCGCCTCAGAAAAATCTTTAGGAATCAATTTAACTGATTTTGTCTATATTAACTAGCTTCGCCTCAGAAAAATCTTTAGGAATCGATTTAACTGATTTTGTCTCTATTAACTAGCTTCGCCTCAGAAAAATCTTTAGGAATCGATTTAACTGATTTTGTCTCCATTAACTGGCTTCGCCTCAGAAAAATCTTTAGGAATCGATTTAACTGATTTTGTCTCCATTAACTGGCTTCGCCTCAGAAAAATCTTTAGGAATCAATTTAACTGATTTTGTCTCCATTAACTGGCTTCGCCTCAGAAAAATCTTTAGGAATCGATTTAACTGATTTTGTCTCCATTAACTGGCTTCGCCTCAGAAAAATCTTTAGGAATCGATTTAACTGATTTTGTCTCCATTAACTGGCTTCGCCTCAGAAAAATCTTTAGGAATCAATTTAACTGATTTTGTCTATATTAACTAGCTTCGCCTCAGAAAAATCTTTAGGAATCGATTTAACTGATTTTGTCTCTATTAACTAGCTTCGCCTCAGAAAAATCTTTAGGAATCGATTTAACTGATTTTGTCTCCATTAACTGGCTTCGCCTCAGAAAAATCTTTAGGAATCGATTTAACTGATTTTGTCTCCATTAACTGGCTTCGCCTCAGAAAAATCTTTAGGAATCAATTTAACTGATTTTGTCTCCATTAACTGGCTTCGCCTCAGAAAAATCTTTAGGAATCGATTTAACTGATTTTGTCTCCATTAACTGGCTTCGCCTCAGAAAAATCTTTAGGAATCGATTTAACTGATTTTGTCTCCATTAACTGGCTTCGCCTCAGAAAAATCTTTAGGAATCAATTTAACTGATTTTGTCTCCATTAACTGGCTTCGCCTCAGAAAAATCTTTAGGAATCGATTTAACTGATTTTGTCTCCATTAACTGGCTTTGCCTCAGAAAAATCTTTAGGAATCGATTTAACTGATTTTGTCTCCATTAACTGGCTTCGCCTCAGAAAAATCTTTAGGAATCGATTTAACTGATTTTGTCTCCATTAACTGGCTTCGCCTCAGAAAAATCTTTAGGAATCGATTTAACTGATTTTGTCTCCATTAACTGGCTTCGCCTCAGAAAAATCTTTAGGAATCGATTTAACTGATTTTGTCTCCATTAACTGGCTTCGCCTCAGAAAAATCTTTAGGAATCGATTTAACTGATTTTGTCTCCATTAACTGGCTTCGCCTCAGAAAAATCTTTAGGAATCGATTTAACTGATTTTGTCTCTATTAACTGGCTTCGCCTCAGAAAAATCTTTAGGAATCGATTTAACTGATTTTGTCTCCATTAACTGGCTCCGCCTCTGAAAAATCTTTAGGAATCGATTTAACTGATTTTGTCTCCATTAACTGGCTTCGCCTCAAAAATCTATCGGAATCGATTTAACTGATTTTGTCTCCATTAACTGGCTTCGCCTCAGAAAAATCTTTAGGGATCGATTTAACTGATTTTGTCTCCATTAACTTGCTTCGCCTCAGAAAAATCTTTAGGAATCGATTTAACTGATTTTGTCTCCATTAACTGGCTTTGCCTCAGAAAAATCTTTAGGAATCGATTTAACTGATTTTGTCTCCATTAACTGGCTTCGCCTCAGAAAAATCTTTAGGAATCGATTTAACTGATTTTGTCTCCATTAACTGGCTTCGCCTCAGAAAAATCTTTAGGAATCAATTTAACTGATTTTGTCTATATTAACTAGCTTCGCCTCAGAAAAATCTTTAGGAATCGATTTAACTGATTTTGTCTCTATTAACTAGCTTCGCCTCAGAAAAATCTTTAGGAATCGATTTAACTGATTTTGTCTCCATTAACTGGCTTCGCCTCAGAAAAATCTTTAGGAATCGATTTAACTGATTTTGTCTCCATTAACTGGCTTCGCCTCAGAAAAATCTTTAGGAATCGATTTAACTGATTTTGTCTCTATTAACTGGCTTCGCCTCATAAAAATCTTTAGGAATCGATTTAACGGATTTTGTCTCCATTAACTGGCTCCGCCTCAGAAAAATCTTTAGGAATCGATTTAACTGATTTTGTCTCCATTAACTGGCTTCGCCTCAAAAATCTATAGGAATCGATTTAACTGATTTTGTCTCCATTAACTGGCTTCGCCTCAGAAAAATCTTTAGGGATCGATTTAACTGATTTTGTCTCCATTAACTGGCTTCGCCTCAGAAAAATCTTTAGGAATCGATTTAACTGATTTTGTCTCCATTAACTGGCTTCGCCTCAGAAAAATCTTTAGGAATCGATTTAACTGATTTTGTCTCTATTAACTGGCTTTGCCTCAGAAAAATCTTTAGGAATCGATTTAACTGATTTTGTCTCGATTAACTGGATTTGCCTCAGAAAAATCTTTAGGAATCGATTTAACTGATTTTGTCTCCATTAACTGGCTTCGCCTCAGAAAAATCTTTAGGAATCGATTTAACTGATTTTGTCTCCATTAACTGGCTTCGCCTCAGAAAAATCTTTAGGAATCGATTTAACTGATTTTGTCTCCATTAACTGGCTTCGCCTCAGAAAAATCTTTAGGAATCGATTTAACTGATTTTGTCTCTATTAACTGGCTTTGCCTCAGAAAAATCTTTAGGAATCGATTTAACTGATTTTGTCTCGATTAACTGGATTTGCCTTAGAAAAATCTTTAGGAATCGATTTAACTGATTTTGTCTCCATTAACTGGCTTCGCCTCAGAAAAATCTTTAGGAATCGATTTAACTGATTTTGTCTCCATTAACTGGCTTCGCCTCAGAAAAATCTTTAGGAATCGATTTAACTGATTTTGTCTCCATTAACTGGCTTCGCCTCAGAAAAATCTTTAGGAATCGATTTAACTGATTTTGTCTCCGTTAACTGGCTTCGCCTCAGAAAAATCTTTAGGAATCGATTTAACTGATTTTGTCTCCATTAACTGGCTTTGCCTCAGAAAAATCTTTAGGAATCGTTTTAACTGATTTTGTCTCCATTAACTGGCGTCGCCTCAGAAAAATCTTTAGGAATCGATTTAACTGATTTTGTCTCCATTAACTGGCTTCGCCTAAGAAAAATCTTTAGGGATCGATTTAACTGATTTTGTCTCCATTAACTGGCTTCGCCTCAGAAAAATCTTTAGGAATCGATTTAACTGATTTTGTCTCCATTAACTGGCTTCGCCTCAGAAAAATCTTTAGGAATCGATTTAACTGATTTTGTCTATATTAACTGGCTTCGCCTCAGAAAAATCTTTAGGAATCGATTTAACTGATTTTGTCTCCATTAACTGGCTTCGCCTCAGAAAAATCTTTAGGAATCGATTTAACTGATTTTGTCTCCGTTAACTGGCTTCGCCTCAAAAAAATCTTTAGGAATCGATTTAACTGATTTTGTCTCCATTAACTGGCTTTGCCTCAGAAAAATCTTTAGGAATCGTTTTAACTGATTTTGTCTCCATTAACTGGCGTCGCCTCAGAAAAATCTTTAGGAATCGATTTAACTGATTTTGTCTCCATTAACTGGCTTCGCCTCAGAAAAATCTTTAGGGATCGATTTAACTGATTTTGTCTCCATTAACTGGCTTCGCCTTAGAAAAATCTTTAGGAATCGATTTAACTGATTTTGTCTCCATTAACTGGCTTCGCCTCAGAAAAATCTTTAGGAATCAATTTAACTGATTTTGTCTATATTAACTAGCTTCGCCTCAGAAAAATCTTTAGGAATCGATTTAACTGATTTTGTCTCTATTAACTAGCTTCGCCTCAGAAAAATCTTTAGGAATCGATTTAACTGATTTTGTCTCCATTAACTGGCTTCGCCTCAGAAAAATCTTTAGGAATCGATTTAACTGATTTTGTCTCCATTAACTGGCTTCGCCTCAGAAAAATCTTTAGGAATCAATTTAACTGATTTTGTCTCCATTAACTGGCTTCGCCTCAGAAAAATCTTTAGGAATCGATTTAACTGATTTTGTCTCCATTAACTGGCTTCGCCTCAGAAAAATCTTTAGGAATCGATTTAACTGATTTTGTCTCCATTAACTGGCTTCGCCTCAGAAAAATCTTTAGGAATCAATTTAACTAATTTTGTCTCCATTAACTAGCTTCACCTCAGAAAAATCTTTAGGAATCGATTTAACTGATTTTGTCTCCATTAACTGGCTTCGCCTCAGAAAAATCTTTAGGAATCGATTTAACTGATTTTGTCTCCATTAACTGGCTTCGCCTCAGAAAAATCTTTAGGAATCGATTTAACTGATTTTGTCTCCATTAACTGGCTTCGCCTCAGAAAAATCTTTAGGAATCGATTTAACTGATTTTGTCTCTTTTAACTGGCTTCGCCTCAGAAAAATCTTTAGGAATCGATGTAACTGATTTTGTCTCTATTAACTGGCTTCGCCTCAGAAAAATCTTTAGGAATCGATTTAACTGATTTTGTCTCCATTAACTGGCTTTGCCTCAGAAAAATCTTTAGGAATCGTTTTAACTGATTTTGTCTCCATTAACTGGCGTCGCCTCAGAAAAATCTTTAGGAATCGATTTAACTTATTTTGTCTCCATTAACTGGCTTCGCCTAAGAAAAATCTTTAGGGATCGATTTAACTGATTTTGTCTCCATTAACTGGCTTCGCCTCAGAAAAATCTTTAGGAATCGATTTAACTGATTTTGTCTCCATTAACTGGCTTTCCCTCAGAAAAATCTTTAGGAATCGATTTAACTGATTTTGTCTCCATTAACTGGCTTTGCCTCAGAAAAATCTTTAGGAATCGATTTAACTGATTTTGTCTCCATTAACTGGATTTGCCTCAGAAAAATCTTTAGGAATCGATTTAACTGATTTTGTCTCCATTAACTGGCTTCGCCTCAGAAAAATCTTTAGGAATCGATTTAACTGATTTTGTCTCCATTAACTGGCTTCGCCTCAGAAAAATCTTTAGGAATCGATTTAACTGATTTTGTCTCCATTAACTGGCTTCGCCTCAGAAAAATCTTTAGGAATCGATTTAATTGATTTTGTCTCTATTAACTGGCTTTGCCTCAGAAAAATCTTTAGGAATCGATTTAACTGATTTTGTCTCCATTAACTGGATTTGCCTCAGAAAAATCTTTAGGAATCGATTTAACTGATTTTGTCTCCATTAACTGGCTTCGCCTCAGAAAAATCTTTAGGAATCGATTTAACTGATTTTGTCTCCATTAACTGGCTTCGCCTCAGAAAAATATTTAGGAATCGATTTAACTGATTTTGTCTATATTAACTGGCTTCGCCTCAGAAAAATCTTTAGGAATCGATTTAACTGATTTTGTCTCCATTAACTGGCTTCGCCTCAGAAAAATCTTTAGGAATCGATTTAACTGATTTTGTCTCCGTTAACTGGCTTCGCCTCAGAAAAATCTTTAGGAATCGATTTAACTGATTTTGTCTCCATTAACTGGCTTTACCTCAGAAAAATCTTTAGGAATCGTTTTAACTGATTTTGTCTCCATTAACTGGCGTCGCCTCAGAAAAATCTTTAGGAATCGATTTAACTGATTTTGTCTCCATTAACTGGCTTCGCCTCAGAAAAATCTTTAGGGATCGATTTAACTGATTTTGTCTCCATTAACTGGCTTCGCCTTAGAAAAATCTTTAGGAATCGATTTAACTGATTTTGTCTCCATTAACTGGCTTCGCCTCAGAAAAATCTTTAGGAATCAATTTAACTGATTTTGTCTATATTAACTAGCTTCGCCTCAGAAAAATCTTTAGGAATCGATTTAACTGATTTTGTCTCTATTAACTAGCTTCGCCTCAGAAAAATCTTTAGGAATCGATTTAACTGATTTTGTCTCCATTAACTGGCTTCGCCTCAGAAATATCTTTAGGAATCGATTTAACTGATTTTGTCTCCATTAACTGGCTTCGCCTCAGAAAAATCTTTAGGAATCAATTTAACTGATTTTGTCTCCATTAACTGGCTTCGCCTCAGAAAAATCTTTAGGAATCGATTTAACTGATTTTGTCTCCATTAACTGGCTTCGCCTCAGAAAAATCTTTAGGAATCGATTTAACTGATTTTGTCTCCATTAACTGGCTTCGCCTCAGAAAAATCTTTAGGAATCAATTTAACTAATTTTGTCTCCATTAACTAGCTTCGCCTCAGAAAAATCTTTAGGAATCGATTTAACTGATTTTGTCTCCATTAACTGGCTTCGCTTCAGAAAAATCTTTAGGAATCGATTTAACTGATTTTGTCTCCATTAACTGGCTCCGCCTCAGAAAAATCTTTAGGAATCGATTTAACTGATTTTGTCTCCATTAACTGGCTTCGCCTCCAAAATCTATAGGAATCGATTTAACTGATTTTGTCTCCATTAACTGGCTTCGCCTCAGAAAAATCTTTAGGGATCGATTTAACTGATTTTGTCTCCATTAACTGGCTTCGCCTCAGAAAAATCTTTAGGAATCGATTTAACTGATTTTGTCTCCATTAACTGGCTTCGCCTCAGAAAAATCTTTAGGAATCGATTTAACTGATTTTGTCTCCATTAACTGGCTTCGCCTCAGAAAAATCTTTAGGAATCGATTTAACTGATTTTGTCTCTTTTAACTGGCTTCGCCTCAGAAAAATCTTTAGGAATCGATTTAACTGATTTTGTCTCGATTAACTAGATTTGCCTCAGAAAAATCTTTAGGAATCGATTTAACTGATTTTGTCTCCATTAACTGGCTTCGCCTCAAAAATCTATAGGAATCGATTTAACTGATTTTGTCTCCATTAACTGGCTTCGCCTCAGAAAAATCTTTAGGGATCGATTTAACTGATTTTGTCTCCATTAACTGGCTTCGCCTCAGAAAAATCTTTAGGAATCGATTTAACTGATTTTGTCTCCATTAACTGGCTTCGCCTCAGAAAAATCTTTAGGAATCGATTTAACTGATTTTGTCTCTATTAACTGGCTTCGCCTCAGAAAAATCTTTAGGAATCGATTTAACTGATTTTGTCTCCATTAACTGGCTTCGCCTCAGAAAAATCTTTAGGAATCGATTTAACTGATTTTGTCTCCATTAACTGGCTTCGCCTCAGAAAAATCTTTAGGAATCGATTTAACTGATTTTGTCTCCATTAACTGGCTTCGCCTCAGAAAAATCTTTAGGAATCGATTTAACTGATTTTGTCTCCATTAACTGGCTTCGCCTCAGAAAAATCTTTAGGAATCGATTTAACTGATTTTGTCTCCATTAACTGGCGTCGCCTCAGAAAAATCTTTAGGAATCGATTTAACTGATTTTGTCTCCATTAACTGGCTTCGCCTCAGAAAAATCTTTAGGAATCGATTTAACTGATTTTGTCTCCATTAACTGGCTTCGCCTCAGAAAAATCTTTAGGAATCGATTTAACTGATTTTGTCTCCATTAACTGGCTTCGCCTCAGAAAAATCTTTAGGAATCGATTTAACTGATTTTGTCTCCGTTAACTGGCTTCGCCTCATAAAAATCTTTAGGAATCGATTTAACTGATTTTGTCTCCATTAACTGGCTTTGCCTCAGAAAAATCTTTAGGAATCGTTTTAACTGATTTTGTCTCCATTAACTGGCGTCGCCTCAGAAAAATCTTTAGGAATCGATTTAACTTATTTTGTCTCCATTAACTGGCTTCGCCTAAGAAAAATCTTTAGGGATCAATTTAACTGATTTTGTCTCCATTAACTGGCTTCGCCTCAGAAAAATCTTTAGGAATCGATTTAACTGATTTTGTCTCCATTAACTGGCTTTCCCTCAGAAAAATCTTTAGGAATCGATTTAACTGATTTTGTCTCCATTAACTGGCTTTGCCTCAGAAAAATCTTTAGGAATCGATTTAACTGATTTTGTCTCCATTAACTGGATTTGCCTCAGAAAAATCTTTAGGAATCGATTTAACTGATTTTGTCTCCATTAACTGGCTTCGCCTCAGAAAAATCTTTAGGAATCGATTTAACTGATTTTGTCTCCATTAACTGGCTTCGCCTCAGAAAAATCTTTATGAATCGATTTAACTGATTTTGTCTCCATTAACTGGCTTCGCCTCAGAAAAATCTTTAGGAATCGATTTAATTGATTTTGTCTCTATTAACTGGCTTTGCCTCAGAAAAATCTTTAGGAATCGATTTAACTGATTTTGTCTCCATTAACTGGATTTGCCTCAGAAAAATCTTTAGGAATCGATTTAACTGATTTTGTCTCCATTAACTGGCTTCGCCTCAGAAAAATCTTTAGGAATCGATTTAACTGATTTTGTCTCCATTAACTGGCTTCGCCTCAGAAAAATCTTTAGGAATCGATTTAACTGATTTTGTCTCCATTAACTGGCTTCGCCTCAGAAAAATCTTTAGGAATCGATTTAACTGATTTTGTCTCCATTAACTGGCTTCGCCTCAGAAAAATCTTTAGGGATCGATTTAACTGATTTTGTCTCCATTAACTGGCTTCGCCTTAGAAAAATCTTTAGGAATCGATTTAACTGATTTTGTCTCCATTAACTGGCTTCGCCTCAGAAAAATCTTTAGGAATCAATTTAACTGATTTTGTCTATATTAACTAGCTTCGCCTCAGAAAAATCTTTAGGAATCGATTTAACTGATTTTGTCTCTATTAACTAGCTTCGCCTCAGAAAAATCTTTAGGAATCGATTTAACTGATTTTGTCTCCATTAACTGGCTTCGCCTCAGAAAAATCTTTAGGAATCGATTTAACTGATTTTGTCTCCATTAACTGGCTTCGCCTCAGAAAAATCTTTAGGAATCAATTTAACTGATTTTGTCTCCATTAACTGGCTTCGCCTCAGAAAAATCTTTAGGAATCGATTTAACTGATTTTGTCTCCATTAACTGGCTTCGCCTCAGAAAAATCTTTAGGAATCGATTTAACTGATTTTTTCTCCATTAACTGGCTTCGCCTCAGAAAAATCTTTAGGAATCAATTTAACTAATTTTGTCTCCATTAACTAGCTTCGCCTCAGAAAAATCTTTAGGAATCGATTTAACTGATTTTGTCTCCATTAACTGGCTTCGCTTCAGAAAAATCTTTAGGAATCGATTTAACTGATTTTGTCTCCATTAACTGGCTTCGCCTCAGAAAAATCTTTAGGAATCGATTTAACTGATTTTGTCTCCATTAACTGGCTTCGCCTCAGAAAAATCTTTAGGAATCGATTTAACTGATTTTGTCTCTTTTAACTGGCTTCGCCTCAGAAAAATCTTTAGGAATCGATGTAACTGATTTTGTCTCTATTAACTGGCTTCGCCTCAGAAAAATCTTTAGGAATCGATTTAACTGATTTTGTCTCCATTAACTGGCTCCGCCTCAGAAAAATCTTTAGGAATCGATTTAACTGATTTTGTCTCCATTAACTGGCTTCGCCTCCAAAATCTATAGGAATCGATTTAACTGATTTTGTCTCCATTAACTGGCTTCGCCTCAGAAAAATCTTTAGGGATCGATTTAACTGATTTTGTCTCCATTAACTGACTTCGCCTCAGAAAAATCTTTAGGAATCGATTTAACTGATTTTGTCTCCATTAACTGGCTTCGCCTCAGAAAAATCTTTAGGAATCGATTTAACTGATTTTGTCTCCATTAACTGGCTTCGCCTCAGAAAAATCTTTAGGAATCGATTTAACTGATTTTGTCTCTTTTAACTGGCTTCGCCTCAGAAAAATCTTTAGGAATCGATTTAACTGATTTTGTCTCGATTAACTAGATTTGCCTCAGAAAAATCTTTAGGAATCGATTTAACTGATTTTGTCTCCATTAACTGGCTTCGCCTCAAAAATCTATAGGAATCGATTTAACTGATTTTGTCTCCATTAACTGGCTTCGCCTCAGAAAAATCTTTAGGGATCGATTTAACTGATTTTGTCTCCATTAACTGGCTTCGCCTCAGAAAAATCTTTAGGAATCGATTTAACTGATTTTGTCTCCATTAACTGGCTTCGCCTCAGAAAAATCTTTAGGAATCGATTTAACTGATTTTGTCTCTATTAACTGGCTTCGCCTCAGAAAAATCTTTAGGAATCGATTTAACTGATTTTGTCTCCATTAACTGGCTTCGCCTCAGAAAAATCTTTAGGAATCGATTTAACTGATTTTGTCTCCATTAACTGGCTTCGCCTCAGAAAAATCTTTAGGAATCGATTTAACTGATTTTGTCTCCATTAACTAGCTTCGCCTCAGAAAAATCTTTAGGAATCGATTTAACTGATTTTGTCTCCATTAACTGGCTTCGCCTCAGAAAAATCTTTAGGAATCGATTTAACTGATTTTGTCTCCATTAACTGGCGTCGCCTCAGAAAAATCTTTAGGAATCGATTTAACTGATTTTGTCTCCATTAACTGGCTTCGCCTCAGAAAAATCTTTAGGAATCGATTTAACTGATTTTGTCTCCATTAACTGGCTTCGCCTCAGAAAAATCTTTAGGAATCGATTTAACTGATTTTGTCTCCATTAACTGGCTTCGCCTCAGAAAAATCTTTAGGAATCGATTTAACTGATTTTGTCTCCGTTAACTGGCTTCGCCTCAGAAAAATCTTTAGGAATCGATTTAACTGATTTTGTCTCCATTAACTGGCTTTGCCTCAGAAAAATCTTTAGGAATCGTTTTAACTGATTTTGTCTCCATTAACTGGCGTCGCCTCAGAAAAATCTTTAGGAATCGATTTAACTTATTTTGTCTCCATTAACTGGCTTTGCCTAAGAAAAATCTTTAGGGATCGATTTAACTGATTTTGTCTCCATTAACTGGCTTCGCCTCAGAAAAATCTTTAGGAATCGATTTAACTGATTTTGTCTCCATTAACTGGCTTTCCCTCAGAAAAATCTTTAGGAATCGATTTAACTGATTTTGTCTCCATTAACTGGCTTTGCCTCAGAAAAATCTTTAGGAATCGATTTAACTGATTTTGTCTCCATTAACTGGATTTGCCTCAGAAAAATCTTTAGGAATCGATTTAACTGATTTTGTCTCCATTAACTGGCTTCGCCTCAGAAAAATCTTTAGGAATCGATTTAACTGATTTTGTCTCCATTAACTGGCTTCGCCTCAGAAAAATCTTTAGGAATCGATTTAACTGATTTTGTCTCCATTAACTGGCTTCGCCTCAGAAAAATCTTTAGGAATCGATTTAATTGATTTTGTCTCTATTAACTGGCTTTGCCTCAGAAAAATCTTTAGGAATCGATTTAACTGATTTTGTCTCCATTAACTGTATTTGCCTCAGAAAAATCTTTAGGAATCGATTTAACTGATTTTGTCTCCATTAACTGGCTTCGCCTCAGAAAAATCTTTAGGAATCGATTTAACTGATTTTGTCTCCATTAACTGGCTTCGCCTCAGAAAAATCTTTAGGAATCGATTTAACTGATTTTGTCTCCATTAACTGGCTTCGCCTCAGAAAAATCTTTAGGAATCGATTTAACTGATTTTGTCTCCATTAACTGGCTTCGCCTCAGAAAAATCTTTAGGAATCGATTTAACTGATTTTGTCTCCATTAACTGGCTTCGCCTCAGAAAAATCTTTAGGAATCGATTTAACTGATTTTATCTCCATTAACTGGCTTCGCCTCAAAAAAATCTTTAGGAATCGATTTAACTGGACCAGAGAAGGCCTTTTCATATGGCTGAGAATTTAACTGCATCCTTCCTGAAAGGTAAAGGTCAGTCATATGCAATGCATGATATGGATCAAGCAATGATGTTCTCAACATAAATGAGATTATGTGGTATGATGCATTTATGCATGTATCATGATGTATGGAAATGTAATGTTTTAGCTGGGGAAAATAAATCCCGGATAGCTGCTGGAGAATAGAGTTGAGTTCTTCGTTTCCGCTGGGGATGATGGACGAAGATGGTTGTGAGAATAAACCTGCAGGAGAGAGGAACTCCATTGTGGAATAAACACGGTGAAGAGATTACTCAGCGAGGGAATACTCTGTGGAGGAGAGATGTTCTGTTGATGATTTTAATGATAATTCCGCTGGGGATTACGTTGATAAGCTCTGTTGGGGATTTTGATGATGAACTCCGCTGGGGATTGATTACCATTGATGGTGATATTGAATTTGTTGATGATAGAAGCCCTGCTTGAGGAAAGAAAGAACTTCGCTGGGGATGATCTTTCAGTTGTAACTTGCTAAGGATAACCTTCTGAAATTGGATGGGGAGACTTATTTGTGCTTCGCAGGGGATAAGCTTCCAGAATCTACTGGGGAAGATGATTCAACTCCATTGGGGAAACCCTTTTTTAGACTGCGCTGGGGAAATGGCTCCACTGGGGGTATCTTGTATTCCTCTGGGAAACATTCTTATACTCTGTTGAGGAATATTAAGACTGTCGGGGATACTCTTATGCTTGCTGGAGAATATCCTTATACTCCACTGGGGAACATTAAGATCTTCTGGGGATACCAAACCTTTTCGGGGTTGACGGTAGACTAACTCTGCTTGGGGAGAGTATTGCTGATTTGTTCATAGTTGCAAGTCTTGGCTGGGAGAGCTACCATTGTTGTCTTACTCTGCGGGGAGTGAAAGTATCTTAGCCATATTCTTCAGCTGAATCTACCTTTGTACCTGGTGAGCAAAGCAGCTATACAATTTGGACAATTCTTATTTGCCCCTGTTTTTACGGGACAAGGTGTCTGCGGCGGCCTTGTGGATCTAGTATTATCCCCACCTATGAGGTGCTTGGTAATTGTCGATTGAAGTGACAAATCTTCTTCTGGTAGGCAAGTGACGAGATGACGGGACATAGTCGTACGCTTTGATCCCTAATTTTTGCCTGGACCTCCCTTTCGGGTTTTCAGTCCATCGGGATACCCTTTTTTGCCCAAGCCGCCTTTTCAGGTTTTCGACTTGCCGGGTGTACAAATTTTTCATTTTCATCCCTTATTTTTGCCCGAACCCTTTTGGTTCGCCGGGAAGCCCTTATTTTTGCTTAGGCCAGTCAACCTAGCGGGTCTTTGATTATGCGCAGTATTTTCTGACTATGTCTACGCTCTCAGGATGTAGAGATGTGTCACTGTCGGTAGTGTTGTGTTGCCATACTACCAGAAGATCTTCGTTTGATCACGCAAGATTCGTTGCTGGAATTCCTGTCCAATGCCCCAATTGACTCAGATGGAGATCTGCCCCTGGCTATTTGGCATCTTTGAGAGATTTCCTGGAACCTTGACTGGACTGCCCCAGGTGTGGAAGATGATCATGTCTGCCCCTTGGTTGGAAGTGTTTCTTCCACTTGAGATGACCCTTTTATTGAGAAGGTTTTTGTTCACTAGATATTCGTCGTGTGAATTTCTCTGCTATTTGAACAAATAGTCATATGCAAATAATGTTATTTTAAGAATGCCAAGCTTATGTCTGTCTTGAAGTCTTTGAAAATGCATTTTTCAGTAAAACAGTAAAATGTGATGTCAACTCAGGATTTACAACAAGCCCTACAGGAGTCAGGATACCTTTTGTAACAGTATGCTTTCGAACTAACCCATGCTTCAGCTAGGACTTTTAAGGGTTATAACGTGGCCTGGTTCACGGTTTAAGAAACAAAGGATAAAGGCTCAAAATTTATTTGTACCCACCCGCTCTTCGTGATGTTCTTCGATCCTAAACTCAGCTAATCGTGCATTAGACCTTGTTTGAGTCTTTGCTCTGATATTCTAGTGATGGTTCGGATACTGACAATTTATTTTTGAATAGGAAGTCATTTTTGTTGAGAGTTTTTAGGACCTCTTTCTTTTTTATTGTCCCTGTATTTTGCCTGAGTTGTTTCTTTTTGTATTTACAGTCAGCGGGATGCCCCAGTTTTTGTAAGTCTCCTTCATAGGTTTTGACTTAATGGGCTTTTATTCTTTTGAGAGATTGACTTCCTATGAAATAAGGAACCACCATTAAGTTTTGATTTGGAAGGACTTCTTTGATGCCATTCATTGTGCACCTGGATCAACTGAGGAAACTACCCTGCCCCAGGTTATAATTAAGGGTTTTTAATTTGTGAAAAGAAAAACTCCAACTTCTTTGGCTCAAAGGGGTTGACGAGGGATTATCTTCCTTATAACTCCACTGTTTAGGATTTGAAACAATGCTTGTACCTCATCAGCGGGGTCTATTCAAAAGCATACTGTAAAGATCGTGGTATCGTTTTCGTCATCCTCCCTCTAAAGGCTTGTAAATTTTAGCAACAGTTGAATGAGTAAAAGGCATAGTTTAAATGTAATTAAAATGATCGGATCAAATCAAGACAAACATATGCAATGCATTAATGAAACAAAGTTTGGCATAATAATAATTGTTTGAATAAGCAAAGAAAAATACAACTTCAGAATTCAAATGAACAAAAGTCTCTTAGTTTGAACTAGTCACTTCAAATGGTGAGCCTTGGAGGGATGGTAGAAGAACTCAGCCTGACCATCTTGTGTGAATTCCAATGCTCCTTCATCAATCATGTCTTGGACCTTGTTCTTCAGAGCCCAACAGTTGTTTGTGTCATGCCTTGGGCTACCACAATGATAAGCACATCTTGCATCCGGGTTGTAGTTAGGAGAAGAAGTCTTAGGGTTCGGATGAGGAGCTTTTAATGTAATCAGCTCCTTCTTCAACATGTGTTGTAGCGCTTGAGCTAGTGACATGCTGATCTTAGTATATTGCCTCTTGGCCATATTTGGCTTACTCTGATCAACCTGTTGTTTTTGGTGAGGTTGTTGTTGGACTCTTGAGGTAGTAGCAACTTGGAGAGGTCCATTCTTCACCATACCAAACTCTTGTCTTCTTGGAGGCTGATCAATGACTTGGTCCCCGACTTTGACTGTTTGCTTCATGTTGTTGTATCTGTCTTGATGAAGCTGGTTGATCATAGTTCTTAGCTCTTCTTGTTCCCGAGCTAAGCCTTGGATAAGAGCCATCTTCCCCAGCATTTAGGTTCTCGTTGCATCTACCTCAGCTTGCAGATGTTTCAGCCGTTCGTCCTTATTGTCTTCAGGACTTTTCTTGACCAACTTCCCCATGAGGAGTGTTCTCAACTCTTCCTGCCCCTTGGATAGGTTTAGGAAGATTTCCCTGAATTGAATCTCTTGAGTATGAAGATCTTGGTTGTCTGGTTGGAAAGCCATTTCTGAAATAAACAGCGAGAACATGAGAGATCTGTACTGGAAGACCTGTTATGCAATGATATGTATGATACATGTATGCAATGTTTTCAAGGATCTCGCGGGGTAAACAAGAAACTGTTAGAATCTGAGTCTGGTAGCCGGATTGAAGGAACTTCATGTTGCTGAGAGTCCTTCTTCAAGAGTCAAGCTCACCATATCAAGTGGGTCATAGCCCCTGACTCAAGTTATCGTGTTTTGATCTCTAGATGGCATTGGCTAGAGGAAAATAAATCCCCTTTGCCCCTTGCTAGACTTTTGATTTACCATAACCTGCATTACAGACCCTTGAGATCCTTGAAATGGTTAAGGAAATGTTAAGGCATGATGTTATGATGTGTATGATATGCGTTTAAGCAAATGCGTGAGGTGATGTAAGTAAACCCTGCAATGAGTCCAAATTATTGGATAAGGACTGTAAACAAAACCTGCAAGGAACCCCTGTTGTCAGATAACAAGTAGTTCAAGTTTGAAGGCACACAAGTCACACATATAGCCTCAAGTTTAGGCTGGCATGGAGTTTAGGCATTACCCTCTTTCAGTTTAGTTGGTTTAAACCTGTCCTAAAAAAAATAGTAATCGGGTTCTAGAGGATCTCAATATCACTGACTACCCTCAATCGGTCATAATTCCAGCTTAGCAACCTTTTCTTGCGGCCGGAACCATCGCGAGAGTTTAGTCTCAATGAGTGTAGCATACTGCTACTGTTCTATGGCCAAGTTGGTCAATTTAAGGTTCTAAGGTTAGTTGGTGCTTAATGACTCCTCAGAAGACCCATATTCTCCCCGTTTCAACATAAGGGATATCGGTACAGACCAAGGTGCCACACCAACGTAGCTACTGCTTCATCCGTGTCGGTCTACGCCGGACAGATCCCTCACAGTTTATTGCTACTTACCTAAAAAGGGTACCCCCAGATCCGGGTTAGGATCTATAGAACTCCGATACAAGCCCACAAAATTAAAAGCATACAAAGCAATACAATTGAAAACACAAGTGATCTAATCCTAAGGTACACCTCACTTATGGAGTCCCGAGCAGAGTCGCCAGTTCTGTGATCGGTGGGAACGAGAACTGACTGTTTTTTGGAATTCTGGTTCGCGTTTGCGTTTATTTTCGCAAAGTGTCGCGGTAAGCAAGAGTCGCCACCGTCTTTTATTTTATCCAACAAGGGAAAGGACAAAAGCACAGAAAAATTCTTTTTCGAGATGTTTCTCGGGTTCGGGAGGTAGATTATAGAAAGGGAAGGTGTTAGCACCCTTTCTATCTGTGGTTATCCACGGGCTCTTAGGTGCTTTCTCACTATGTTTTCAAAAGGTTTGCTTTTCTTTGTGATTGTGGGTTTTGAAAAGAGTTTTGTTTTTGATGAAAGTGTAAGTGCGAGAAGTTTTGTTTTGTTTTTAAAAAGAGCAAGTACTTAAGAACCTCTACCTACTCAAAAAGGAATTTAATTATGCAAATGTCCTTTAGACAGTGCTATCCAACTATTAAGGAGTAGGTAGCACCGTCGTTGGAGCTTTCGGGTCAATTCAATTTAAGGGACTTGTGGTCACTAAAGCAACATTAGGACGCTTTAGTGGTAATCCTAATGTCTTAGATCATTTTTATCGAGGCAACCATTTCGAGGCAACTTATGATCTTGGGACAAAAGGACGACCTCTAAAACATCCTATACTTAATGACCACGTTCTAGGCAACCAAGTGAGGTGTACCCTAGGAGTGGCATGTGCGAGTGTATTATTTTTCAGTTTATATTATCTTTGTACATGTTATGGTGAGCTACTGTTGATTTTACGTTAGGACAGATCTTGTCATACAATCCTAGTTAGCATACATCTAAGCAGTTAATATATGTATAGAGATTTAAAGTGCGGGAATTGTAAATCCTACGCTATTACAAGGCTTCGGGGAGGGGGATTATTTACATGTCCAAAAATTGGGGAAGTAAAGCAGTAAAACTAGAAGTCTTAATTTAAGCTATTACATCCCAGTAAGCAGTTACAATAAAATAAGCGCGCATGAATCTGAAAATAAACTCTAAAAATCCTAAGAATCAAAATCTTTTTGTTGTTTTATTTTATTTTGTGAAAAAAGACCTAAATCTATTTAATTTTAGTTTTGGAAAAATGTTAAGATAATTAAAGGTTAATTAACAAAGTTAATTTAATAGAAAAAGAACTAGCCTAATGTTTTTATGGTTTTTTGATTTTAATGTTAATTTAAATGATAAGGTCAATAAAGAAATAACAAAAATAAAAATACAAAGGATGTGACTTTCGATTGGGCTAGACAGTAAGGCGTGAGTAGCCTTCGATCCAGGGAAGAGGATTGCCCTTCGATCATGGAGGTCATGGCTTTCGATCCAGGAAGGAGATGCTTCCTTCGATCCAGCATGCTAATGGGTTCGATCCAGAGAAGGGATCTCCTTAGATCTGGTATGTTATACCTACAAAAGCATGTTAGCGAAATAAAATGCAGGGCCTGGGTATTGAATCCCAGGCCCTTCGATCCTGCACTTGTTGGGGTCTCTTCAGGCTAAATCTGCAGCAAATGTTAGCACACGAAAAAACATGACCTGGGTGCCAAACCCAGGCCCTTTGATCCTGTCTAGGATGGAAAATAGAAGGTAACAACAAGTAATGATGTGTTATGCAAAGACAAGGTTGGATAATTTACCCCCTCTTACCAGTAGATTGGAACTTCGATTTGGGTACTGGCTGGATGAATACCTTCGATCTGGGCACTTCCTGGATGTAGGCACTTTCGATCTGGGCTTCTGGGCGTGGGCACCTTGGATCTGAAGGACTGCTTTGGCTCTTTGAGGCAATTTTTCTGTGTGTTCTCCTGCAGAGTTTTGTGTGTTTCATTGTATATTTTCGAGTGTGATTTTCCTCCGATTTTCGTGTGTTTTTCGTGTCCTTGTAATGTGCCACTGGCCTCTGTATTTATAGGGGTGTGAGGGTGCAGTAATGGCAAGAGACAGCCATTAAACAGGCCACTAAATGCCATGAGACAAGAAACGGACACATTAAATAACTTCCTTTTTTGAAACATTTTTGTCTCTTGAATGAACCTGGACATGTTGATTTGGGCGCCCTCTTGATGACCTCCTTTGAATGGGCTGATGGCGTCCTTCGAATGCTTTTCGAAAGCTTCTTCGAATGGACCCTTCCAATGCCTCTTCGAATGGACCTTCCGGAATTCCAATCGAAGGACACTGTTATAATGCCAATCGAAGTACTTGTCCAGAATGCCAATCGAAAGGCTCCTTCAGAACACCAATCGAAATTCTCCTTCAGAATACCAATCGAAGGGTCTTTCAGAATGCCAATCGAAGTGCTCCTTCAGAATGCCAATCGAAATGCTCCTTTAGAATGCCAATCGAAATGCTCTTTCAGAATGCCAATCAAAATGCTCCTTCAGAATGCCAATCGAAGGTTTTTTCAGAATGCCAATCGAAATGTACTTAAAGCACCACTCAAAAATTTTCCTTTTCCTTAGGCAAGAGTTTGTGATCAACCATGCAAGGGGAAGACTTTGGAAAACATGAGAGGGCAAATTTTGGGGTGAAACAGCAAGGTAAGCCATTAGCTTTAAAATCTAACAGAAAATCTGACTCCAAAGTTTTGCAGGCTGTTGAAGAAACCTCTGATGGGTCCTCATCAGAAGAAGATGAACTATCTCTCCTCTCCATAAGGGTGAACCAACTATAGAAGCAGAGGCAAAGAAAGTTCAGGAATCCCAGAAGATCAAAAAATCAGAATGAATCTTCCTCCAGATACAGAAGGTCAGAATCCTCCTCTGGACACAGAAGATCTGAAGGCTCTTCAGGAAGCAGAAAGCCAAACAACAAAGACATCATCTGCTATGAATGTAACGAGCAAGGACACTACAAGAGTGATTGCCCAAAGCTTCAGAGGGAAAAGCCCAAAAAGAAGTTTGGCAAGGAAAAGAAGAAAAGTCTCATGGCTACATGGGATGACTCTGACACATCTGAAGCTGACTCAGAATCAGATGATGAGAGAGCAAACATAGCTCTCATGGAAAACATAACAGAAGACAGTGAAGCTTCTGAATCAGACTCTGAATCAGACACAGAAGAGGTATTCCCTGACTTTGCTATTAACTTTACTAAGGCTGAACTAGCTGAAAGCCTTAATGAAATTCTGGAAAGATATCAGCAGATCAGAGTCAAATTCAGAAACCTGAAAAGGAATCTTGCTTCTGACTCTGATAAAACTGAGAGTCTCAAATTGGAGAATTCTGAGTTGAAAGATAAAGTTTCAAAATTAGAAAATCTATTGCAAAACTCTCAGAATGAAACAATTCCTGAAACTCCCAGCAGTGCTGATGAGATCATCAAGGAGTATGATCACAGCTTTCAGAAGTTTCTAGCTAAAAACATAGATAGAAGAAAAATGGCTTCAATGATCTATGGAGTTAGCAGAAATGGCAGAAAAGGAATAGGATACCAAGGTAAGGTACCTACACCAAAGAATGCCATGGATTTAGTTATAAAACTAACTCCACTTAACTCACACTTTGTATATGGGCACACACACGACATCAAATATACTAGTAGTAATTATTCTGTCAAACCAAAATTCAACCAGAGTTTTGGTAAAACTAACAAATCAGGACCCAAGAAAATATGGGTACCTAAGGATAAAATAATACATGTTGCAGATATCTTTAACAGCAAAGCAGAAACACCAGTCATGGTACCTGGACTCTGGCTGCTCACGATACATGACGGGAAGAAAGCATATGTTCCAAAGCCTGGAACTTAAGCCTGGAGGCCACGTAGGCTTTGGAGGAAATCAGAGGGGAAAGATCATTGGCTCTGGAACAGTAGGTAATGGAAATCTTCCCTCTATAAGTAATGTTCTATTAGTAGATGGATTAATGCATAATCTGTTATCCATAAGTCAATTAAGTGATAACGGTTATGATATAATCTTTAATCAAAATTCATGCAAAGCTGGTAGTCAGAAAGATGGGACTATCCTATTTAATGGAAAGAGGAGAAACAACATTTATAAAATAAAACTTTCTGAACTGAAAAGTCAGAATGTAAAGTGTCTTCTGTCTGTTAACAACGAGCAATGGATCTGGCACAGAAGATTGGGGCATGTTAGTATGAGAAGAATATCTGAGATTAACAAACTCAATCTGGTCAGAGGACATCGTAACCTGAAGTTCAATTCAGATGCTCTGTGTGAAGCATGTCAGAAAGGCAAGTTTGCAAAACCAGCTTTCAAATCTAAAAACGTTGTTTCCACCTCTAAGCCATTAGAACTTCTGCACATCGACTTATTTGGACCAGTTAAAACTGCTTCAATCAGTTGCAAGAAGTATGGGTTAGTAATCGTAGATGACTATAGCAGATGGACATGGGTAAAGCTCTTAAGACACAAGGACGAGTCACACTCTGTGTTTGTCACCTTCTGCAACCAAGTTCAGAATGAAAAGGATCTTAGAATCGTTAAAGTCAGAAGTGATCATGGTGGAGAGTTTGAAAACAAAGATTTTGAATCATTTTTTAATGACAAAGGCATTCTGCATGATTTCTCTTGTCTTAGAACTCCCCAGCAAAATGGAGTTGTAGAACGAAAGAACAGAACATTGCAAGAAATGGCCAGAACCATGATAAACGAGACTAACATTGCTAAGATCTTATGGGCAGAGGCAATAAACACAGCGTGCTACATTCAGAATAGAATCTCTATAAGACCTATTCTGGAAAAGACTCCATATGAATTGTGGAAGAACAGAAAGCCCAACATTTCATATTTTCATCCATTTGGATGTACTTGCTTTATTTTGAATACTAAAAATTATTTGAACAAGTTTGACTCTAAAGCACAAAAGTGTATTATGTTAGGATACTCTGAATGCTCAAGAGGGTACAGAGTATACAATACAGAAACACAGATTGTTGAAGAATCAATCAGTGTTCGTTTTGATGATAAGCTTGACTCTCAAAAGTCAAAGCAGAATGAATTACTTGCAGGTATGGAAGTTGAATTCACAGGTACTGAAGACAAGTCATCAGAAGCTCTCAACAAAGACACTCCCTCAACATCAGAAAGAGGCACTGCAAGCAATCCAGCACCTTTTGTTGATCAACTTCAGAAAAGACCATCCAGAAGCAGCATGGATCACCCAGAAGAAACAATCTTAGGAAGAAAGGAATATCCAATCAGAACAAGAGCCAGCTTCAGAAACTCTGATGAATCCCTCATGGGGCTTGTTTCTCTAATTTAACCATCAACAATTGATGAAGCACTTCTGGACAATGACTGGATTCTAGCAATGCAAGAGGAGCTGAATCAATTCACAAGGAATGACGTATGGGATCTAGTTCCTAAACCAAAAGGATTCAACGTCATTGGAACAAAATGGGTGTTCAGAAACAAACTGAATGAACAAGGTGAAGTCATTAGAAACAAGGCACGATTGGTAGCACAAGGTTATAGTCAGCAAGAGGGGATATACTATACAGAAACCTTTGCTCCAGTCGCCAGGTTATAATCTATCATACTTTTAATTTCATTTGTTGTAAATAAAGGCATCAATCTGTATCATATGGATGTTAAGAGTGCATTCTTAAATGGTTATATAGAAGAAGAGGTATATGTGCACCAACCCCCTGGTTTTGAAAGTTCAAAAAATCCAGAATATGTTTTCAAACTAAAGAAGTCACTGTATGGTCTGAAACAAGCTCCCAGAGCTTGGTATGAAAGACTGAGTAACTTCCTGTTAGAAAAGGAATTCACTAGAGGGAAAGTGGACACAACCTTATTTTGTAAGACAGTTAAGAATGACATTTTAGTATGTCAGATTTATGTTGATGATATCATTTTTGGATCTACTAAACCTTCTCTGGAAAGAAAGTTTGCTAAGTGTATGCAGGCAGAATTTGAGATGAGCCTAATGGGGGAACTGAAATTCTTTCTGGGCATTCAGATCAATCAAACCCCAGAAGGAACTTACATTCATCAGAGCAAATATGTCAGAGAACTTCTGAAGAAATTTGATCTCTCAGAATGTAAGCCATCAAAGATTCCAATGCATCCCACGTGTATTCTGGAAAAAGAAGAGGTAAGCAAAAAGGTAGAACAGAAGGTCTACAGAGGTATGATTGGTTCTCTTCTTTATCTGACAGCTTCAAGGCCTGATATTTTATTTAGTGTATGCATTTGTGCAAGATTCCAATCAGATCCTAGAGAATCTCACTAAATAGTTGTTAAGCGAATTTTCAAGTATCTGAAAGGTACTACTAATCTGGGTCTGTTTTATAGAAAATCAAGTGATTACAGCTTAGTAGGATACTGTGATGTTGACTTTGCTGGAGACAGAGTAGAGCGTAAAAGCACTTCTGGAAGCTGCCAGTTTCTGGGAGAAAATCTGATCTCATGGTCCAGCAAAAGACAATCCACAATTGCTCTATCAACAGCAGAAGCTGAATACATAGCAGCGGCTGGATGCAGCACACAAATGCTCTGAATGAAAAGTCAACCTGAGGACTTCTAGATATTTGAGAGTAACATTCCTATCCTCTGTGACAAGACTTCTGCCATTTGCTTAAGTAAAAATACAATTTTGCATTCTAGGGCTAAGCATATAGAAATAAAACATCATTTTATTAGGGACTATATTCAGAAAGGGATTTTAAATTTAAAATTTATTAACACATACCATCAATGGGCTGATATTTTCACAAAACCACTTTCTGAAGATAGGTTCAACTTCATTCTGAAACATCTCAGCATGAAGCTTTGTCCAGAATAAAACTGTTTTAATTTTATATATTAACCTTCAGAACTGTGTTTATTTTCTGTGAACTTTTGATCAATCTTCTTTCAGAATCTTAGAAGTGCAGATTGTATCAGAATCTATCCATGAAAATCTGAGCGCTTCAGTTCAAGGATAGAAGTGTTGTTCACTCAAGCAAACAAGTGCCATCCAGTCATCAGCTGTTTTCTGAGGCTGAACACGCGTTCACGTTTCTGAAAAGGCAAAGCGCTGATTGGATGCATTGAGACACATGTCATGGGTAACCGTTCAAGTATCTTTCTGAATCCCCTAAAATCAGCTATCATTAAATGCTAATAATCATTATTTATTTCTCTCTCTTAAACGTTTATGTTTTCAAAAACTTTTTAGAAATCTATTTAAACACTTCACACCATTCACACTTTTTACCCTTACTTTCGTTTTCTCTCAATATTTCTGTTTTCTGTGTTCTTACTTTCTCAAGAAAACCTTTCAATCTTTTTCAAAAACCCCGTGTGAACATGGCTTCTTCCAGCAATACTTCTTCTTAGAATTTTCTTGTGTTTTCGTTACATGTTTGTCTGTAATATTTTACGTGTTCTGAACTTAATCATTGCTTCTGTTTCTTATATAAACGCTCTTTTTGCTCTGATCATTTTAACTCTGATTATTTGTGCTTTTTGATAACTGACAAAAAGGGGGAGAAAGAATGATATTTTTCAATAACGGATTACTGAGACATAAGTCTCAAACATTCTAACATTATGATCTATTTGAATCTTTTTTTCTGAAAAGCTTACAGGTACAAGAATCTGATGAATCTGATGAATTCTGATAAAGTAAAGATCTGATGCTCAAGGTCTCATGGAATTAAAGGGAAGTAATCAACTCAGGGAGAGTTTTTCTCTTCATTACTCTGATACTTTTTATTCCTTATCTTCTTATCTCTGATACCTTTTATTCGTTATTTGATTATCTCTGATACCGGTTCCTCTCTATCCTTAAACTCTGATACCTTTCATCATTTTATTTTAATTGAAAAAATCCGGTTTTTGTCATCATCAAAAAGGGGGAGATTGTTAGAACATAGTTTGATTCTACAACCCTCAGTTAGAGTTTTGATGATAACAAAATACAAGATTAAATAAATTGTAAGATTTATAAGACATATATGCTACTTAAAATTATGTTGTGTATTTACAGAAACTCTGATGGAATCAGCATCAGAATATCAGTATCAACATTAGCATCAGAAGATATGTCAGCATCAGAAGATCAAATAACATGTGCTATACGCTGAAGCCTGAGGAACAGAATCTGCGCATAACATACTCTGACTCTGATCAAGATCCTAACCATGTCATCAGCACTCAGAAGCGTCAGAATAAGCTAAAGCCAAGAACACTCTGATTATCATAAGCAGAGAAGACTCTGAAGTGTCAACGTTACTAAGCATTCAAGACAGGTTTATTACCAACGGCTTTATTCCAAGACAAATATCTTCTCAAAAAGGAAAGAACGTTATGAGCATTGAAATGGATTTATGGACAGCAACGTATCTATTCCTAGGCTACTTAAACAGGTCAGTGAGAAAAGAAATGGCTAATACTCTACACGCATATACACGCTTAAGCTAATCATCCTCACGCACACTCTTATTTTTGCTAAAGCTTTCAACCACGCTTACTCTATAGCTCTAGCAATCTAATTTCATCTTAAGCTAAATATTGTGTATTATCACAGTTGTGATATATAGTTTTGTAAGAAAACATCAAACACACATTTGCTCATTTATCTGTAAGAAAACTTCCTTGAGATAAACCGGTCTGTGGTTAGACTCAAGAAGGCTTTAACAGTTGTTAAAGCAGTTGTGTATTCAGTTGAATATAGTGGATTAAGACCTCGTTAGAGAGAGGCGAAATCACCTTGACGGGTGGACTGGAGTAATTTGAGATCAAACGAACCAGGATAAAAATAACGTGTTGTCTGCATTTGATTTCAAGTTTTACAATTCAACCCCCCTTCTTGTGTTTTTCACATCTTCAAATTCTTCAGCTCTGTTGAAGTAGGTTACACCCAATCTTCAAATGCAGCTTCATCATCAGAATCACCCACAACGTTGACTTCATGGCTTCCAATGCGGAGAGGTGGCTTTCCTACATGAGCATGCCTCACTTCCTTCTGAGCCTTGACGGTGAAACCCAAACAAAACTTGTCCATTTTGAATGAGATATCGAGGAGTTTCCCCCAAGTATCATAGCTTCCTTCTTCAATTGTAGCACAAGCATATTTGACTGAAACCATCTTCAGCACAACCTTGACAGCTCTGGACTCATCACAAGAACATTTGGTAGCAGCAGCCATTGGTGGTACAATTTCAGAGGCTTGACACGGGGTCTCAATGAATTCTCCATCCATCTCTAGTTATTTGAAAGAGTTGAGGTGGCTTACCATGAACTCTTCCTCTCCACAGACAATGATTATTCTTCCCTTGACCGGATATTTGAGTTTTTGATGAAGAGTTGAGGTTACTGCCCCAGCTTTATGGATCTAAGGGCGACCCAACAAACAAGAATAGGCAGGACGGATATCCATGATGTAGAAGGTGGAATTGAAAATTTGGGAGCCCACCTTGATTGGAAGATCTACCTCTCCATGAACTGTTCTTTTTGATCCATCGAAGGCCCTCACGATGATATCACTTTGTTTCAAGACTAAACCTTCACAGTCTAAACGGTCTAATGCCCCCTTCGGTAGTACGTTTAAAGAAGAACCAGTGTCGACCAAAACATGCACTAGGGTGGTCCCCTTGCACTCAACAGAAACATGTAGAGCTTTATTGTGGTTCTTTCCAAGCGGTGTTAGATCAGCATCTGAAAACCCTAAACCATTATCAGTTGTCAAGCTCGCCACGTAATTCTAAAATTGGTTTGTTATGGTCTCATGAGGGACATGAGCCTTCTTCAAGAATTTGATTAATGTCCGAGCATGGGCATCGGAACAGATTAGCAACGACAACATAGAAATCTTAGAAGGGGTTTTCCCCAACAGTTCCACAACCTTGAAGTCGCTCCTTTTTATGATTTTCAAGATCTCGTCCATCTCACAGGCAGAAGGTTCTCCATTAGCAACATCCTTTGCGGGTATTTCTGTTTCGACCGGCTCAACAACCTTTTCTTTCCCTCTTATATCGGTACTTGGTTTAGTGGTAGTGACGAGGATAGGTGCCTTTGTAACAACTGGTGGTGAGATATTCGGTGAAAAGATTCTCCCAGTTCGGGTTACCTTACTTGAGCCATTTATGTTACCAACATCATCAGCTTTGTCTTCTTCGATCCAAGCGTCTTGTTTTATCCCATTATAAAACACCTCAGCACCATATTTCCATGACACTACCTTGTTTGAAGAGTAGGGAATTGGTCCGGGATTGGTAGTTATTAAGGGAGCAACAGTGGATTCATTTGAAATCCTGATAGGACCTTTGGAGGAGATCCTAAGAGGCTTGTTAGAGATGATGATAATGGAGAGATCTTCACATTTATTAGTCAAACTTTTGGCAAGCGGAGTCTTCTCAAATAGGATCTTTTGGCTATCCATCAGGCATTGAATGCCTTTCTTCAGCCCTTCAACAGATTCTTTTTGATGATATTCAGCGGAGTAGTCAAGCCTTCAACAGAGGAAATGAAAACAATATCATCAACAGCATTGACACCCTTGCCATGATTTGGCATAGGTGCGGTGATCACATTCGGAGTTGGGGGAGGGTAAAATTTAATAGTCTTGTTATCGATCAAATCCTGAATTTTATTCTTCAAGGCCCAACATTGGTCAGTCTCATGCCCGGGGCTACTTGAGTCGTAAGCACATTTAGCGTTCTAATTATACTTTGGTGAAGAGGTATCTGGATTGGCGGGAGGATCGCGCAATGTCACCAAATTATCCTTTAGCAAGTGTTGTAAGGCTTGGGATAGTGACATTCCTATCCTCGTAAATTGTCTTCTCAGAGCTTCTAAACGTTGATGATTAACTGACGGTCTTTGAGCAGGAGTTAGATTGGAGATTCTGACAGCATTAACAGACAGATGATCATTCTTCTTGGTATGGGCCCTTGCCCCGTACACAACATTAATTTCCTTCTTTGCAGCAAAAGGTTTCTTTACAGGATTGGAAATGGAGGCAGATGCCATGGGAATCTTCCCACTTTTGATGCCGCTTTCAACTCTTTCACCGGTTAAGATTAGCTCAGTGAAACCAGAAGAAGAATAGCCAACCAAGTTAAAGAATGGACCAGATAAAATGCCCATAAACATGTCAATGTTCTCTCTATCAGTCAAAGGTGGTTGAACCCTACTGGAGAGGTCTCTCCACTTTTGTGTATATTCTTTGAATCCTTCATTCTTCCCCATTGTTATATCTTGCAACTGAACTCTCGTTGGCGCCAAGTAGGTGTTATAATGGTACTGAGGGTAGAAGGCGGTAGCTAAGTCTTCCCAGGTATTGATATGATAACCATCTAACTGATAAAACCATTCAAGTTGCGTTCTGGCCAAGCTCTCTTGAAAAAAGTGAACGCATAGTTTCTTATCAGTAGTGTGCGGTTGTATCTTGCACACATAAGATTTCAGGTGAAGTTTTGGACAGGAAACTCACTCATACTTTGCAAAGACTGGTATTTTGAATTTGTGGGGAATGAAAACCCCAAAGATCAAACCCAAATCATCAAAATCTAAACCGGGGACGACTTGTATTTCGAAGGCCTTCAATTTTTCTTCTAACTGCTTGTACTTGACATCGACGGGTGGATACTGCTCGTTAAAATAATCATCACCAGACGCTTGATCATTAATACAGTCAACCTAGGTACTCTTAACCTCACCAATCTAATTCTCGTCCTCTTCAGATAAGTTTTCCACTACCAGGATCTGACGAACCGACTCTTTGAACCTTCTGCCCATGTTGACCAGGGCTCTCTTCTTGGGTTTCTTCTTAGCTTCCAGCAATGCCATCATATCTTGTTTCCCCTTGGCTAGGGCCACTAGAGTCTCTTGGAATTGAGAGTTTTGTTCCTGAAGATCCTTCACAGTTTTCTCTAGATCCATCTTGCTGAAATAAACAGCAGAAAGATAAGGAAACCTGTTATGTGAAAACCTGTCATGTTATGATGCATGGATGATGTATATGCAAATGATTTCAAGGATTTATGAAATTTAAATTTGTATAGACAAAAGAGTGAACAAACATCAATTTTCATTAATTAGTTCAAAATATTACAACATGCCTCTTGGGATTACAAAATAACTTTCTAAGATAAAAAGACTGAACGCATCCTCTTCAACGCGAGATAGGAGTTCACACTTTGCTCTTCTTGTAGTAAGCTCCAAGACCCTCTTCTCGCTAGCATAGAATTGAGCTTCGAAAGTATCTCGTTCTTCCTTTAGCTAAATCCAACCTTTTTACAAGTCTTCAAGAGAAGTAGGCATGTCGGGATGGAGGACAGTGTACGGGACATCTCCTTCAACCACAGCCTCCATGATAACTGGTGAGATTGAGGGATAAGGCATCACAAGTTTCTGAGCACGAGCTCGTACCCATCTAAGGTAAGGCTCAAGGGGAATGGAATTCTTGTATCCCAGCATCTTACTATCCACTTTGCCTACCATCCTCCAAGCTCGGATAAACCTCTAACGATAGCTTTGATCGTCACTCTCGTAGTCAAATACCACTCTGTGATATGATTGGAGAACTGACTTGATTGTTTTGCGTTTTATCGCAAATGTTGCGGTTAGCAAGAGTCGCCACCGACTTTTCTTTTATCCAAACGGAAAGGTAAAAAAGCACAGGAAAGACCTTTTAGATTGTTTCTTGAGTTCGGGGGGTATATTATGAAAAGGGAAGGTATTAGCACCCTTTTCATCCATGGTTTTCCATGGGATCTTAGTTACTTGCTAGGTCACTTGCTTTTGTTTAAAATTATGCTTTGTGTGGTTTTTTAAAATTATTTTGTAAAAGAGGCCATTGTTTAGGCAATCTTTGTAATGATTCTTGTTCGTAAGAATGTATACAAAGATGTTTGTAATTTTGAAAATGTTTTCAATGTTTGTAAGATGTTTCAAAGTGTGTAGGTGTTTGTTTTAAAAATAGCAAGGATATTTTTTTTGAAATGGAGCAAGTAACTAGGAGTAATCTACCTACTCAAATGTCTTTGTTGTTCATTTTCATTTCCTTTGACATTGTTGTCTTACCATTGATTTGGTAAGCAACCCTACCTTTGGATGTAAACGGAACGGGCGTGGGTCATCGTATAGCCATGATTAGCAAAGTTGCAAAGTATCTTAGCATTTTTTGAGGGACTAAGATCATTTTTGTAAGGAAACTTTGAATAGCGTCATCGAGGGACTATGATCTTGTATTTGTTTGTTTTTGCTAAGATACTTTACATTCGTAATATGGCCATTTTTGTATAAGGAAACCAAGTGGGATAACCCTAGGGGTGTTTTGTGTGCAAGTATGTCATTTTCATGCTTGATTTTGTCTTGGATTATGGTTTTCTATTTGATTGGTTTTATCTTGCCACACAAACCCTAATTACTAGCATGTTATATAAAAGGCGATGAATTGAGAAATTTAAATGTCCTACGCTATTACAACATTTGTGGGAGGGGGAATACAATTTACAAATGGGGATTTGCAATAATATAAACCTAATTAATCTATTACAACCAAATTGAATTTTCACAAATATTGGAATAAATAATGTACAAGATAAATTAAATATGCAAAGATATGTGAATGCAAAAGAAGATTTTGTTTGTTTTTTTTTATATGGAAATTTTTTTAACCTAAACCTAATAAATAAATCAAGATTAAACTCAAATTAATTAGGAAAGGAAATTATTTTTTTAGAAAATATTTTTTATAAACCCTAATTCTAATTTATCAAAAGGAAATAGATTTCTTTAAGAAAAGTAAGTACTTTTACATTTCTTTTGTCTTGAAAAATAATATATGGTATTTTTGAGGTATTTTGGTCTTTTTGTATTGAAGTAATATGTCTAATAAATATGAAGAAAAATAAATATTAAAATTAGTTCTAAATTAATTTACCAAGTTATTTAAGAAAATAGATAATATATGTAACTAAAGAAAATATTTTTTTTATTGAGAAAAATGAAATAAAATAAGTCAAAATAAAATCTATCATTTTTATATTTTTTATGATTTTTTTAATATTAAGAAAAATATATTTGGTAAAATAGAACAAAAATAAAATAAGTAAATGAAAATATTTGGGCCAGGGGTGCTGCAAGCAAAGAGGAGGCAGGAGGTTAGCAAAAAACACAAGGGCCCAAAGTCTGAAGCCCATGCTGCAAAATAACAAAAAAGAAGTGGAAAAATATGAAAACATGCAAAAGGCAGCGCCAAGGCTCGAACCCGTGACCTAGGGCATTTTTGCACGCTACCTTACAACTGGGGTGGTTGTACATCTGTTAGTCTAAATGAAACCATAAATACATAACACAAAACATTGCCTTGCCCTGTACTTCATCTTCAACCTCTAGCCAGCCGGACCCCCTGTAACTTTTTCATTTCTCAACAAAAATGGAAAGTGATAACATTATAGCATTTTACCTCACGATTCTAACCATGTGCATAATTAAAACTATAAGTCCAAGATCAGAGAGAATTTTGTTGGCCTTAATTCTTAACCTAATTTTTTCAAAAACTTCAAACTTAAAATTCTCTAAACTTAAGCCAATTAAATGCAAGTTATGGATATGTACAACTTCATAGCAATGATGTCTACATTTTATATTCACAAATGGAAAGCTAATTATGCATGTATTAATAGTTAGAAAAATAGAAAACTCACCTTGAAAATGGAAGTCGTGTTTTGAAAATGAGCTTGCTGTAGGATGATGTGATGATCAGGTTAGCTTCCTTGAACCTCTAGGAAGCTAATGCAATGCTTAGCTTGTCTTGAGGGTGGCTGGAATGGTCTGGAGAAGTCCACTTGTGTTGCTCTGTTTTTTAACTTCAATAATGAGGAAGATGGAGTTACAGTGATGTTTCAGGGTGTGGGATGGTTTACTTGTAAGGTAAGGAAGCTTGGGAAAGCAAAAGGCCTGAAAACGCACGAGTGAAATGGAAGGTTCAGTTCACAAGTCAGGAATGGCAAGTTTGGAGGCTTGGTATGCAACTTCGGATTTTAGGGTGTTTCAAGGCTTGGGCATCCGTGGTTTTAGTTGCAAAATGATAGCTTTATATAGAGCAAAAGGTTGGAGGACTTGTGCTTGCTCAGAAGTACAAGATCACATGTCTTGCTACATTTCTTGTTTTTGAAGCAAGTGTGAGATGTGACTTCTTAAGGCATGATTCTGATCTTGTAGGGTGGCTTGAAGCTTTAAACATGTTTTGTTCAGGTTTAGAGGCTTCGTTTGTGCAGAAAGAACAAGTCCAAGGCTCAAGAAATGGAAAAATGCAAAAAGCATGCTTTTCCAAAATGACAATGTTGCCTTTCTTCCAAAAATGGCTATTTTCCTGTACAATGCATTGAATGCTCGGCTTTAGGGCATGAAAACTTGTGTAATCCATTAATGGTGGAGTGACAAATGAGTTTGAGGCCTGAAAAGTGAAGATTGTACAGCCAATTTGCAAATTTGAAAACTTGTTCTTCATGAAAATGACCTATAATCAAAGTGATAAAACCCTAACTTCATCTCTTCGATTCTCCTTACTCAAGAATGATCTCAAGGAGTTCTTGGACATTTTGGAAATCTTGTAATGTGCTCTATACCCCATATTTGAAATGCTTTTGATAATTCCTCTTGGAACTAGGTGAAAAGTTTCCATGAAGTTAGGTCAAAAACCTGCCTAACTAGGGCAAAATTTCACTAAGTTATTTTAGTTCATGAGTATGTATTCACAAAATTATATCTTGAGATGCAAGCATATTTAGGAGAAATTGTGTGAAGTAAAGTTGTATATTTCATGGATATCTACAACTTTCATGTTGGGAACTTCCTTTGAATCATTTTGTATCATGGTGAAAATTTGGCCTAAAGTTGAGAAAAAAATAAGAAATTTTCTATACTTAAAAAAATTTCTAAGTTAAGAAATTTCAAATTTCAAAACAAGATCTTCAATCCTTGATTTCTTGATGAACAAGTTTCACATTTTGACATGTTTTGATGAATTATGATCTTTGGCACTTGATTTTGAACAAAAAGTCAAAGTTTGACTTTTCAGTATATAGTTGACTTTTGATCAGTTGACTGAAAAATTCATTTGTCAATCCAATGGATTTGTAATATTTTGAATCATGTAATTAGGTCAAGATGATGCAATTTAACTCTTGAAATTATTTTTCAAACCAATTTACCATTTGCTAGGTCAAAAATCAGAAATTGCCCTTTCTTAGTCAAAACCCTAATTTTGACCATTTTGCCCTTTTGATGATTTGATCAAATTTCTTGGGGAATTATGGTCCAAACTTGATAAAATGATATATATGAGTCTAAGATGTTGATGTGGATAAAAAATTATGAAGTTTGACTGAAAATTGGCCATGGTTGACTTTTTCTCCAATATAGCGTATTTTCAGGTCAACTGTCCAATTGACCGGTCAAAAGTGTGATTCCAGGCTTGAAACTTGACATGAGTAATATTGGGGTTCCCTAATGATCATTTAAATTCATATGAAGCATTGATAGTCCAAAAATCCTTGTGCAAACTCAAACCCTAATTTTGGTCATCAGTGCATGAGGAGGTGTCTTTAGCTAGTCAAACCCTAATGCAGTCTTGAGTTCAAGAGATCTTGTGAGGAAATTCTTGATAATTCAGAGGGAAAATTTTGGGGTACAACAGCTGCCCCTGTTCAATCTTCTTAAGCCTGAAGAGTTAGATTGGCGAGTTTTGCCATTCGTGACTCGAAGGTAGAAGATGATTGGACACTAGAGTGCCTAGAAATTTGCACTTGGCAATGTGATGGTAGGGGGAATGGGCTTAAAGATGCCATTTGGAGAGATGATAGAAAGTTGTTGGAGATGGGCTTGTAGATGCCATCCAGAAATGATTGTTGAACCGAATTTGTGAGCTGAAATTGCATGGGTATCAGAATGGCATTCGTGTCTGGAGCATATCTGAACTGTATCTGAGGGTTAAATGAGTATCAGAATAGCGTCCCTGTCTGGAGCATATCTGAACTGTATCTGAAAACCTTGTTTGAATGAACATCAGAATGGCATCCGTGTTTGGAGCGTATCTATATTGTATTTGAAATTTGAATCTGAATGAGTATCAGAATGGCATCCGTGTCTAGAGCGTATCTGAACTGTATCAAGAGGTTACATATGAATGAGTATCAGAATGGCATCCGTTTCTGGAGTGTATCAGAACTGTGTCTCAATGTGAATCTAAATGAGTATCAGAATGCCATATGTGTCTGGAGCGTATCTGAACTGTATCCGAAAGGTGAATCTGAATGAGTATCAGAATGGCATCCATGTCTGGAGCGTATCTAAACTGTATCTGAAACCTCTGAACATTGTTAATGATAGTTGTTAATCTTATCCTGAAAAGTAAAAATGTTATCTAAAGTGCCAAGTCATGATACAATAAATGTGTGCATAATGGGATTATGTTATATGCATTCGTGCTTATCAATGTTTATGATATATGAATGCGATGTATATGTATGTGAGCTAGTTTGCTGCATTGTTGTTGGGTTGAGGAAAATAAATCCATGTCTGCTGCTGAGGATATACAAGTCTTCATGCTTTGAAGTCGAAGTGTTGATGAATTTTTGTCGAGAGAAATAAACTTTGTTGTAAGGGCAATGCCATGTGCTGCTTGTAAAATCTTATTGGGGAATCTTGAGAAATTGACGACTTTTACTGGGGATTCACAATTTGAAGCTTTGTTTTGCTGGGGATTTAAATGACGTACTGCAGGGGATTACTTATGGAATATCCTAGAGACATTTCTCTATCTTTTCAACCTATCCTTAATTGCCTCTTTTCATTTCGTTTATTTATAAATAGTAATTATGTTCAAATGCATATGCTCAACAATGAATCATTGGATGTTTTTGTAAACAAAACAAGTGTAAAGAAAAGACAAATAGTTTTTGCACTTTCAAAGGAATATTTTGTATTGACTTTGAATAAGTATTTTTGTACAAGTAGACAAACATTCTAGTAAGAGAATGTTGTCGTAAAAAAAGAAAATTTTGATACAAAGAAAATATAGCTATGTGTCACCATCCCATGGGGTTTCCATTCTGCTATAGCCTTCGTATCTCTGAGCGCCTTGTCTATTTGTTGCCTTGTCCGAAGATGATTGAATCGATCAGAACCGTTGAATTTGTTAGTTGAAGCTAAAGGTCGTCCGTAAAGTGATCCAACGGAACATAGTCATACGCTTTTAATTCCCTAACTTTTTCCTGGACCGCCCTTTCGAGTTTTCAGTCCACCAGGAAACCTTTTTTTTCCCAAGTTGCCCTTTCAGGTTTTCAACTTGCCAGGTGTACAAATTTTTTTTTGTTTTATCCCTAATTTTTGCCCGAACCTTTTTGGTTCGCCGGGATGCCCTTGTTTTGCCTAGGTATGTTAACCTAGCGGGTCTCTTATGCGTAGTATCTTTTGACTATGTCTGCATTTGCAGGGTGTGGTAGGTCATCACCATCCATGGTGGTTAAGATCATTGCCCCACTAGAGAATATGTTTTTGATTACAAATGGTCCTTCATAGGTAGGAGTCCATTTGCCCTTGGGATCACTTTGTGGCAAGATGATGCGTTTGATCACTAGATCCCCAACTTTATACACTTGGTGTCTGACTTTCTTGTTAAAAGCCTTGATCATCCGTTTTTGATACATTTGACCACGGCAAACAGTAGTAAGTATCTTCTCATCAATCAAGTTTAGTTGATCAAGTCGAGTCTGGATCCAATCGTCTTTGTTTAGTCCTGCATCCTTCATAATCCTTAGAGAGGAGATCTGGACCTCGATAGGAAATACAGCTTCCATGCCATAAACCAAAGAATAGGGTGTTACCCTGGTTGATGTGTGAGTCGTGGTACGGTACCCGTGGAGAGCGAATGGTAGCATCTCATGCCAGTCTTTGTATGTGACTCTCATTTTCTGTATGATCTTTTTAATGTTTTTATTTGCAGCTTCAATAACACCATTCATCTTTGGCCGATAGGGAGAAGATTTGTGATGCTGAATCTTGAATTGCTCGCATAATGCGGTGATCATAGTGTTGTTAAGACTTGTACCATTATCAGTGATGATCCTTTCTGGGATACCGTATCGGCAAATAAGGTTTTTCTTGATGAAACGGGAAACAACTTTCTTGGTTACGGAAGCGAATGAGGCTGCTTCCACCCATTTTGTAAAATATTCAATGGCCACTAGGATGAATCGGTGTCCATTGGAGGCTGTTGGCTTGATTTCCCCAATCATATATATTCCCCACATAGGGAAGGGCCAAGGAGCCGTCAAGACATTCATAGGAACCGAAGTTACATGCATCGTGTCAGCATAAATTTGACACTTATGGCAGGTTCAAGAGTTTTGATAGCAATCTGCTTCCATGGTAGACCAGTAATATCCTGCCCGTAGGATTTTCTTTGCCATCGTATGCCCACTAGAATGGGTTCCAAAATTGCCTTCATGTAATTCAGCCATGATCCTTTCCGCTTCAACCTTATCTACGCACCGAAGTAACACAGAGTCATGATTGTGTTTGTACAGGATGCCATTACTAAGGAAGAACTTAGCAGAAAATCTCCTTAAGAACTTCTTATCATTGATTGAAGCTCCTTTTGGATATTCTTGAGCCTCGAGATACCTCTTGACTTCGTGAAACCAAGGCTGGTCCACTACTTCTTTAGTATTAATCTCGTGACAGTGTCCTGGTTCATCCATTCGTTCGGTGGTGATATGGGGAGCCTCGTTATCTCAATTAAGTTTAAACATAGATGACATTATGGCTAGAGCATCTGCTAGCTGATTTTCTTCTCGCGGGAAATGCTCGAAGTTAACCTTCTCAAAGTGTGGTAGCAATGTCAAAACGTGTTCTTTGTAAGGGATGAGGTTAGGGTGTTTGGTGTCCCATTCCCCTTTGATATGATGATGACCAAAGCTGAATCTCCAAATACATCCAAGGATTTGATCCCCAAGTCTATGGAAGCTTTGAGACCAAAGATGCATGCTTCGTATTCCGTCATGTTGTTTGTACAATTGAAGCAAAGTCTGGCAGTAAAGGGAGTATGACACCCTTCCGGAGATATGAGTACATCACTGATACCATTGCCGAGTGCATTGGATGCTCCATCGAAGAACGGTTCCATCAGGATCCTTGTTCAGGTCCGTCATATGGCCTGAATTCTTCACAGTTGTCTAATGCCATGATGTCTTCATTCGGAAAATCGAACTTCATGGACTGGTAGTCTTCTATTTCTTGGTGAGAAAGGTGATCGGCTAATACACTGCCCATTATAGCTTTCTGGGAAGTATATTGTATGTCATATTCTGTCAGGATCATCTGCCATCTCTCTATTCTCCCAGAAAGAGCAGGCTTCTCGAAGATGTATTTTATCGGATCCATCTTAGATATCAACAAGGTAGTATGAGTCAGCATATACTGTCTTAGTCGGCGAGAAGCCCATGCCAGAGCGCAACAAGTTTTCTCGAGCAGCCCATGCCAGAGCGCAGTAAGTTTTCTCGAGCAGCGAATATCTGGTTTCACAGTCGGTAAACTTTTTGCTCAGGTAGTAAATAGCGTGCTCTTTTCGGCCAGACTCGTCATGCTGCCCCAATACACACCCCATTGAGTTTTCTAAATCAGTCAGATACATAATCAACGGTCTTCCCTCAACTGGTGGCATCAGTACAGGAGGCTCTTGTAAGTATTCTTTGATTTTATCAAAAGCGATTTGGCACTCATCATTCCATTTGACTACTTGGTCTTTCTTCAAGATCTTGAAGATTGGCTCACAAGTAACTGTCAGGTGAGAAATGAATCTGGAAATATAGTTCAAACGTCCCAAGAATCCTCTGAGTTCCTTCTCAGTACGGGGAGCAGGCATTTCTTGTATTGCTTTAACTTTGGCAGGATCGACCTCAATACCTTTGTTACTAACGACAAAGCCTAGGAGTTTACCAGATCGTACCCCAAATGTACACTTGTTTGGATTCAGCCTCAGCTTGTACTTCTTTAGTCTCTCAAACAGTTTTTGTAAGTGGTCAAGATGCTCTTCTTCCGTTTGCGATCTGGCTATC
This sequence comes from Vicia faba, assembly GCA_948472305.1. Lineage (NCBI taxonomy): Eukaryota > Viridiplantae > Streptophyta > Magnoliopsida > Fabales > Fabaceae > Vicia > Vicia faba. Next base: position 375,379,125 of record OX451735.1, on the reverse strand, counting down.
ATATTGTCTACGTAGATCTCTATCTCATGATGTATCATGTCATGAAATAAAGCTACCATGGCGCGCTGATAGGTTGCCCCAGCATTTTTCAGTCCGAATGGCATCACCTTGTAGCAGAATGTGCCCCACTGTGTGACAAATGTTGTTTTATCCATGTCTTCAGGTGCCATTTTGATTTGGTTGTAACCTGAGAATCCGTCCATGAAGGAAAACACTTTGTGTCGTGCCGTATTGTCAACTAGGATATCAATGTGGGGGAGTGGAAAGTCATCCTTAGGGCTTGCCCTATTCAAATCTCGGTAGTCCACACACATTCGCAACTTGCCGTCCTTTTTGGGCACAGGAACAACATTGGAAACCCATTGGGGGTAAGAGGTGACAGCCAAGAATACAACGTTAAATTGCTTCATGACCTCTGCTTTAATCTTTTCTGACATATCAGGCCTCATTCGACGTACCTTTTGCTTTACTGGCAGACAATCTTCTCTTGTAGGCAGACGATGTACCACAATATCTTCATCAAGTCCTGGCATGTCTTCATATGACCAGGCAAAGACTTCGACATAATCATGCAACAGCTAAATCAGACGCTTCTTGATACTGGGTTCTAGATTGGCACCCACCTTGACCTCTTTTTTATCTTCTTCGGTACCTAGGTTGATTGTATCCACGGGTTCCTCGTGAGGCTGAATGGTTCTCTCTTCTTGCTGTAGCGGTATGGCAAGTTCCCCTGGTACTTCACAATCTTCCTCACCTTCGTCTTCGGCTTGGTATATCAGATTCTCAGAGTCACAAAAGGCCATAGCAGTATCGTTACCCATGGGATCCAGAATGGATGTATACCTACATTGTGAGTGTGGGTGTGTGTAAGGGTATAGCTATCTTTGAAAGAAAGTAAGATGTAAAAGAAAAACAATGAGCATAAAAGTTTGAATGTGAAAACGTCCATGATTCATTAATGTCATATGAAGATGAAATAATAACCCTTACAAATGGACCATTGTGCCTCGGGTAAGACACAAGGTTTTAAGAGTGCAAATTGTTTTGAATATTATAGATCCAACAAAATGTAAATATAAATTACTGAGGGATGAAAGTGATTGAGATGAAATCTTTGTCCTCCCAATTGCTGAGCCCTCCATTGATAGTCGGAAAGATCCATTCCTCCAGGTTGCAGCCATCTTCACCATCTTCTACTGCATTGACTTCACAGTTGCTGATGTTTAAGGGTGGCCCTCCAGCACAGGCACGGCGTACAACCTTTTGAGCACTTGAATTGAAACCTAAGCCGAACTTGTCAGACTTATACGGGATATCTAGAAGTTATCCCCAGATAGTGCATCCCCCTTCTTCTACCACTGCTTTAGCATCCTTTAGCAACGACATCCAGAGTGGAGGTCTTGTAATCTTGGGAACAGCCTTGGTCACTGACACCTCTTGGGGAACCTCTTCAAAGTGTTGAAATGAAGTTTCAATGAATTCGTCGTCTAATTCCACATATCTGAAGGAATTGAGATGGCTGATCATGTATTCTTCCTCTCCATGGACGGTGATAATTTTCCCTTGAATCGGGTACTTTAGCATCTGGTGCAGTGTAGAGGTAACAGTGCCAGCATTATGGATCCATGGTCGGCCTAGCAGGCATGAATATGAAGGGCGGATGTCCATCACATAAAAAGTTGAATTGAAGGTTTGGGTTCCAACCTTTATGGGAATTTCCACCTCCCAATGTACCATCCTCTTCGAGCCGTCAAAAGCCTTTACCACTATGTTGTTTGGCTTCAAAGTCAACCCCCTCATAGTCAAGTCTGTCAAGCGTTTTTTTGGGTAATACATTCAAAGATGAGCCAGTGTTCACCAAGACATGGGCCAGAGTGGTGCCCCTACATTCCACTGAGACATGCAAGGCCTCATTGTGCTTTCTTCCCCTTGGTGTCAAATCAGCATCCGAGAAGCCTAGGACGTTATCCGCTGTCAAGTTGGCCACGCAATCTTGGAATTTATCAGTAGACGTCTCTTGAGGCACATGGGTTGTTTTTAGGAACTTCACCAAGGCTTTCGCATGTGCCTCGGAACACAGTAGTAATGCCAGCATGGAGATTTTGGAGGGAGTTTTCCCTAATTGTTCAACTACATCGTAGTCTCTCCTCTTTATCATTTTTAGGATCTCCTCCATTTCTTTATTGGAAGCCTCAGGGATAGTCAGTGATTGAGCCTTCGTCTGGACAGGCTCCACTTGAATACTCTTTCCTCGAGTATCGGCAGCAGGAGTGTTGGTAGGAATGATAACAGGAGTTGTGACGGCTTCGTCAATATGAGCACTTGCAGAGATGATTATGGGTACGGAAGTAACCTTTGGAGCAGCCACGGGTATGATCACGGGTCCATAAACTGCTTTTTAGGGAGCAATTTCTGGAGAAAAGGTCCTACCGCTTCGGGTAATTTTACTAGTTCCGGTAATATTGCTGATGTCAGAATCTTCTTCTTTGGAGTTTATCTCTTTGGTGGCCGGCCATTCTTGTTTGATGCCATGGTAGTAAATGTCCCCTCCATAATTCCACGGCACGGTTTTGTCTGATTCATATGGGACTGGCCCAAGCATTGTGATTATTAGAGGAGTTGCTTTCGGAACTGATATAATTCTAACGGGTCTTTTGGTGGAGACCCTGGAAGAATTGGCAGAAATGGTAATGATTGAAACATCTTTAACAGGAATAGGTGAAACAGGAGTTTTTTCAAACAAAATCTCTTTGTTATCTATTAGGCATTGAATGCATGCCTTCAACAAAGGGCAATCAGTTGGTGAGGACAAGCAAAGATAGCAAACTTCATTACAGCCCAGGAACACACCGGCTTTCAACAAGTTTATCTTAATGGTTGGAAGTGGAGTCATGAGTTCATCAACTGTGGTAACAAACAAATCTTCTTCAATAGCATTGGTATTGTGACCATGTCTGGGCATAGGAGCAGAAATGACATTTGGCTTCTCGGGCGCATCAAACTCAATTTATTTTGCTTCAATGAGGTCTTATATTTTGTTCTTCAAGGCCCAACAGTTATTAGTATCATGACCAGGACTTTTAGAGTGATATGCCCAATGGACATTGGGTTGATAATGAGGGGATGTTGTATTGGGGTTTTTCAGAGCTTCGTTCAAGGTCACCAAATTAGATCTCAGAAGATGCGGTAATACTTGAGATAGAGTCATGTTAATTCTGGTGAATTGCCTGACTGGCCTTTCCACCCTTGGTTGATTACTTCTTTATTGATCGGATGTAGGCTTGGGAATCATAACAGCCCCCACCATTGGTCGGCGTTCGGCCCTATCTTGGTTCCTTTGCGGATATACAACAGCTACCTCTTTCTTCCCGATGAAAGGCTTCCTTACAGTTGTAGAAGAAGATGAATCCTTCTGAATCTTTCCACTTTTTATGCCAGCTTCCACCCTCTCTCCAGTTAATATTAGTTCAGTAAAGCCTGCAGATGAACTTCCGATTAAATGGTTGAAGAAGGGGCCAGATAAGGTGCCTAAGAACATGTCCACCAATTCCCTTTCAGACAGAGGGGGTTGAACTCTTCCAGCCAAATCTCTCCATTTTTGTGCGTAATCCTTGAAACCTTCATTGGAAGCCATGGCCATACTCTAGAGTTGAGTACGGGTAGGCGCTAAATCAGCATTGTATTGATATTTCTTGTAGAAAGTTGCGGCAAGATCTTCCTAATTATGGACGTTGGCTCTTTCTAGTTGGTAAAACCAGTCGAGTTGCGTGAGGTTGGATTTTTCTCACATATGACCGGAGATGCATTTTAGGGCATGACACTCCATCATATATTGCAAACATAGACACTTTGAATTTCGGAGGAATCACAATCCCCGACACTAGTCCCAATTCCTCAAAGTCTAAGCCTGTCACCTTTTGTATTTCCATCGCGCTCAAACGCTCTTCGAGATGTTTGTACTTGTCATCAGCTGGAGGATATTGTTCCTCAGAGTAGTCTTACTCTTCCTCCTCTTCTTCTGATTCTAACGGGATAACTGTTTCCTTTCCCTTCCCTTCTCATTCACCGGATGTTGTTGCAAAATCCAAAGTTCTTCTTGTCTGCCCATGAAATCTTCTTCCCATGTTTAAGACTCTGGTTACCATCTTTGTTTTCTTCTTCCTCTCTTCATCCAGCAGAGTCTTCAATTCTTCTTGCCCCTTGGCTAGGGTCATGAGAAACTGTTGAAACTGCATATTCTGAGCTTGGAGAATTTTCACTGTTTGCTCGAGATCCATCTTACTGAAATAAATAGTAGAGAGATGAGGAGACTTGTTGCAAAAGACCTGTTTATGTTATGATGAATGATATGTGCATATGCAATGTTTTCAAGGATTTCAAAGAGTCAAATTTGTTTTAGACAAAAAGGAAACACACGTTATATTAATAAGATAAAGTTCGAATACATCAATGCCATTTGGACAAAAAAATACAAAACTCTAAGATAAAAAAGTAGTGCGCATCCTCTTTGGTGAAATGTAGGCATTTAGAGTCCGCTCCTCATGAAGTAGCCTAGTGAGTTCCAAAACCTTCTTCTCGCTTGCTTAGAATTGGGCTTCGAAATTATCTCGCTCTCCTTTGAGTTGTATCCAATCCCTTTGTAGGTCTTTAAGAGATGTGGGCATGTCAGGATGTAGGGTAGTGTATGGAACATCTCCCTCTTTGACAGGCTCAATGATTACCGGGAGAATGGAGGGGTAAGGCATCATAAGACTCTGAGCACGAGTTCGTACCCATTTGAGGTAAGGCTCAAGAGGGATGGAATTATTGTGCCCCAGAGTCTTGCTATCCACCTTGTTTAGCATCCTCCAAGCTCGGATAAATCTCAGGAGAAGACCTTGATCGTCGTTGTCGTAGTCGAATACCAAACCTTGAATCAGCATCTCGTGCGGGCCATCCCTTCGGGCATAACCAAATTGTCTTAAGGCTAAACATGGGTTGTAGGTGATGCTTCCCCTAATGCTAAGTAGAGGGACATTATGGAATTCTCCATAGCGGTCAACAATGAAAACATTCTCTTTGGATCAGGAGCACCAATGAATGTATGAATGTTTGAGCGTCATTAACCTTTGTAACCACCTTGAACCTTGCTCATTCTTTAAGACTGATTGGGGAAGATGATAAATAAATCATCTTGCCAGGAGAGGGGTGCAACACATAAGGACACCTCTTTTCCTCATTGTGCGAGTGTGAAAAGAGTGTAGGATATCCCCTAGAAATGTAGGCACCGGGTTGCGTGACATGAAAATTTTGACGGTGTTCACATCTATGAGTTGGTCAGGATTTGGAAACAAAACCATCCCATAGATGAGAAGAGCCACAATTTCCTCAAAGGCTTGCAAGTCTAAGGAATTCCAAAAGCTTTGGGTTTTCTCAAACAGGAACTTTGCAAAGAAGCCTTTGACACCACTCCTAGTTTCCCAATGAGTTGTGACATCAGATGAGTGCAAGTGTAGAGCTTGAGCAATCTCTTCTAGCTTTGGATCTCTTTCTGTACCGTTGAAAGGTAGTTGATTGAGAATGGGAATCCTCAAGAGTTGGGAGAATTCTTCCAAAGTAGGCACAAGTTTATAGTCAGGAAATGTGAAGCAATGGTGCAAAGGATCAAAGAACTGAAAGAGCACCTTCATCATATCCTCATCTGTGTTGGAGGTGACCAAGTTGAGTAGACGACCATGTCTCTCGGTGAATGGAGAATTCTCAGGAATTCTTGAAGCTATCTCATTTATTTGTGGAGGGATTCTCACAAGGTTGACTTGAATAGTTTTCCTGCGAAGTGAATCTATATCCTACAAAACAAGAACAAAGATGAATCCCAAAATCCTTGAAATTGTTAGTGGATGTATATGATGTTCATGATGTCCATGATGTTATGTACAAGTATGAATATACAAGCAAAGCAAACAAGTCCTTAGTTTAGGCTTGCATGGAGTTTTATAGGTAAGTACCCTCTTGAAGTTTAGTTGGCTTAAACTTGTCCTAGTAATAGTAACTGGGTTCTAAGTAGCTCAATATCACCGAATTGTTTCCTTGGTCATTGTTTCAGCTCAAGCCTCTTTAATGGCGACCGAAATATACCAAGAAACCAACCCTCAATGAGTGTAGTATCGAGTATCTACCAACTTCAGACTGCACCAAAGTCGGTCATCTCACTACATAATAAAAGGCCAAGTTGGTCAAGTAAAGGTTCTAGAAGTTCATTAGTGCTTCATGACATTGCTCAGCGGCCCCTTATTCTCTTTGATTAACTCAAAGGCTACCGAGAACCACAAATATGCCGCACTAACGTAGCTATTGCTTAGACCATGTCAGTATACCCCGCACAGTTTCCACAATGTATTACTACTTACCTATAATGTATCCCAAATACGGGTGGAGGATTCAAACCCAAACAAAGAACCATAATGTAAAGCATACAAGTCAAACAATGTAAGAAAGTAAATGTGATCTAAACCCTAAGGTAACCCCACTTTTAGAATTTTCCCCAGCGGAGTCGCCAGTTCTGTGAGACGGTGGGAGAACTGACTTGATTGTTTTGCGTTTTATCGCAAATGTTGCGGTTAGCAAGAGTCGCCACCAACTTTTCTTTTATCCAAACGGAAAGGTAAAATAGAACAGGAAAGACCTTTGAGATTGTTTCTTGAGTTCGGGGGGTAGATTATGAAAAGGGAAGGTATTAGCACCATTTTCATCCATGGTTTTCCATGGGCTCTTAGTTACTTTCTAGGTCATTTGCTTTTGTTTAAAATTGTGCTTTGTGTGGTTTTTTGAAAGTATTTTGTAAAAGAGGCCATTGTTTAGGCAATCTTTGTAATGATTCTCGTTCGTAAGAATGTATACAAAGATATTTGTATTTTTGAAAATGTTTTCAATGTTTGTAAGATGTTTGAAAGTGTGTAGGTGTTTGTTTTGAAAATAGAAAGGATATTTGTTTTGAAATGGAGCAAGTAACTAGGAGTAATCTACCTACTCAAATGTCTTTCTTGTTCATTTTCATTTCCTTTGACATTGTTGTCTTACCATTGATTTGGTAAGCAACCTTATCTTTGGATGTAAATGGGACGGACGTGAGTCATCGTATAGCCATGATTAGAAATGTTGCAAAGTATCTTAGCATTTTTTGAGGGACTAAGATCATTTTTGTAAGGAAACTTTGAATAGCTTCATCGAGGGACTATGATCTTGTATTTGTTTATTTTTGCTAAGATACTTTACATGAGTAATATGGCCATTTTTGTATAAGGAAACCAAGTGGGATAACCCTAGGGGTGTTTTGTGTGCAAGTGTGTCATTTTCATGCTTGATTTTATCTTGGATTAGGGTTTTCTATTTGATTGGTTTTATCTTGCCATACAAACCCTAATTACTAACATGTTATATAAAAGGCGATAAATTGTGAAATTTAAATGTTCTACGCTATTACAACATTTGTGGGAGGGGGTATACAATTTACAAATGTGGATTTGCAATAATATAAACCTAATTAATCTATTACAACCAAATTGAATTTGCACAAATATTGGAATAAATAATGTACAAGATAAATTAAATATGCAAAGATATGTGAATGCAAAAGAAGATTTTGTTGGTTTTTTTTTATATGGAAAAAGTTTTAACCTAAACCTAATAAATAAATCAAGATTAAACTTAAATTAATTAGGAAAGGAAATTATTTTTTTAGAAAATATTTTTTATAAACCTTAATTCTAATTTATCAAAAGGAAATAGATTTCTTTAAGAAAAGTAAGTACTTTTACATTTTTTTTGTCTTGAAAAATAATATATGGTATTTATGAGGTATTTTGGTCTTTTTATATTGAAGTAATATGTCTAATAAATATGAAGAAAAATAAATATTAAAATTAGTTCTAAATTAATTTACCAAGTTATTTAAGAAAATAGATAATATATGTAACTAAAGAAAATATTTTTTTATTGAGAAAAGTAAAATAAAATAAGTCAAAATAAAATCTATCATTTTTATATTTTTTGTGATTTTTTTAATATTAAGAAAAATATATTTGGTAAAAAAAAACAAAAATAAAATAAGTAAATGAAAATATTTGGGCCAGGGGTGCTGCAAGCAAAGAGGAGGCAGGAGGTTAGAAAAAAACACAAGGGCCCAAAGTCTGAAGCCCACGCTGCAAAACAACCAAAAAGAAGTGGAAAAATATGAAAAAATGCAAAAGGAAGCGCCAAGGCTCAAACCCGTGACCTAGGGTATTTTTGCACGTTGCCTTACCACTGGGGTGGTTGTACATCCGTTAGTCTAAATGAAACCATAAATACATAACACAAAACATTGCCTTGCCCTGTACTTCATCTTCAACCTCTAGCCAGCCAGACCCCCTGTAACTTTTTCATTTCTCAACAAAAATGGAAAGTGATAACATGAACATTATAGCATTTTATCTCACGATTCTAACCATGTGCATAATTAAAACTATAAGTCCAAGATCCAAGAGAATTTTGTTGGCCCTAATTCTTAACCTAATTTTTTCAGAAACTTCAAACTTAAAATTCTCTAAACTCAAGCCAAATAAATGCAAGCTATGGATATGTACAGCTTCGTAGCAATGATGTCTACATTTTATATTCACAAATGGAAAGCTAACTATGCATGTATTAAGAGTTAGAAAAACAGAAAACTCACCTTGAAAATGGAAATCGTGTTTTGAAAATGAGCTTGCTTTAGGATGCTGTGATGATCAGGTTAGCTTCCTTGAACCTCTAGGAAGCTAATGCAATGCTTAGCTTGTCTTGAGGGTGGCTGGAATGGTCTGGAGAAGTCCACCTGTGTTGCTCTGTTTTTGAACTTCAACAATGGGGAAGATGGAGTTACAGTGATGTTTCAGGGTGTGGGATGGTTTACTTGTAAGGTAAGGAAGCTTGGGAAAGCAAAAGGCCTGAAAACGCACGAGTGAAATGGAAGATTCAGTTCACAAGTCAGGAATGGCAAGTTTGGAGGCTTGGTATGCAACTTCTGATTCTAGGGTGTTTCAAGGCTTGGGAATCTATGGTTTTAGTTTCAAAATGATGGCTTTATATAGAGAAAAAGGTTGGAGGACTTGTGCTTGCTCAGAAGTACAAGATCACATGTCTTGCTACATTTCTTGTTTTTGAAACAAGTGTGAGAAGTGACTTCTTAAGGCATGATTCTGATCTTGTAGGGTGGCTTGAAGATTTAAAAATGTTTTGTTCGGGTTTAGAGGCTTGGTTTATGCATAAATAACAAGTCCAAGGCTCAAGACATGGAAAAATGAAAAAAGTATGCTTTTCCAAAATGGCAATGTTGCCTTTCTTCCAAAAATGGCTATTTTCTTGTACAATGCATTGAATGCTTGGCTTTAGGGCATGAAACCTTGTGCAATCCATTAATGGTGGAGTTACAAACGAGTTTGAGGCCTGAAAAGTGAAGATTGTATAGCCAATTTGCAAATTTGAAAACTTGTTCTTCATGAAAATGACCTATAATCAAAGTGATAAAACCCTAACTTCATCTCTTCGATTCTCCTTACTGAAGAATGATCTCAAGGAGTTCTTGGACATTTTGGAAAGATTGTAATGTGATCTATAACCCATACTTGAAATTATTTTGATAATTCCTCTTGGAACTAGGTGAAAAGTTGCCATGAAGTTAGGTCAAAAACCTGCCTAACTAGGGCAAAATTTCACTAAGTTATTTTAGTTCATGAGCATGTATTCATAAAATTATATCTTGAGATCCAAGCATATTTAGGAGAAATTTTGTGAAGCGAAGTTGTATATTTCATGGAGATCTACAACTTTCATATTTGGAACTTCCTTTGAATCATTTTGTATCATGGTGAAAATTTGGCCTAAAGTTGAGAAAAAAATAAGAAATTTTATATACTTTAAGAAATTTCTAAGTTAAGAAATTTCAAATTTCAAAACAAGATCTTCAATCCTTTATTTCTTGATGAACAAGTTTCACATTTTGACATGTTTTGATGAATTATGATCTTTGGCACTTGATTTTGACCAAAAAGTCAAAGTTTGACTTTTTAGTATATAGTTGACTTTTGATCAGTTGACTGAAAAATTCATTTGTCAATCCAATGGATTTGTAATAATTTGAACCATGAAATTAGGTCAAGATGATGCAATTGAACTATTGAAATTATGCTTCAAACTAATTGACCATTTTCTAGGTCAAAAATAAAAAATTGCCCTTTTTCAGTCAAAACCCTAATTTTGACCATTTTGCCCTTTTGATGATTTGATCAAATTTCTTGGGGAATTGTGGTCCAAACTTGATCAAATAATACATATGAGTCTAATATGTTGATGTGGATAAAGAATTATGAAGTTTGACTTAAAATTGGCCATGGTTTACTTTTTCCCTAATAGAGTTGATTTTCAGGTCAACTGTCCAATTGACTGGTCCAAAGTGTGATTCCAGGCTTGAAACTTGACATGAGTAATCTTGGGAGTCCCTAATGATCCTTTAAAGTCATATGAAGCATTGATAGTCCAAAAATACTTGTGCAAACTCAAATCCTAATTTTGGTCATCAGTGCATGAGGAGGTGTCTTGAGCTAGTCAAACCCTAATGTAGTCTTGAGTTCAAGAGATCTTGTGAGGAAATTCTTGATAAGTGAGAGGGAAAATTTTGGGGTACAACACACTCCTTGGATTATCATCTCAATTGGACCATCCCTTCGGGCATAACCAAACTGTCGAAAGGCTAAGAAAGGGTTGTAAGTGACACCCCATAATGCTAAGCAAATGGACTTTAGGGAATTCCCCACAACAGTCGACGATAGTAACATTCTCCAAGGATCAAGAACACCAATGAACATCTAAATGTCTGAGCGTCACCAGTCTATGGGACCACCTCAAACTTTGCTCGTTCTTTAAAACAGATCGGGGAAGATGCGAAATAAACCATCTTGCCAAGAAGGGAGTACAACACATGAGGATCCCTCTCTTCCTCATAGGGCGAGAGTGAAAAGAATGTAGGATATCCCCCAACAAAGTAGGCACTGGATTGTGATACATGAAGATTTTGACAGCGTTTACATCTATGAGTTAGTCAGGGTTTGGAAACAAAACCATCCCATAGATGAGAAGGGCCAAGATTTCTTCAAAAGCTTTTAAGTCCAAAGAGTTCCAACAATCTTGAGCTTTCTCGAACAAGAACTTGGCTAAGAAACCTTTGACACCACTCATTTTTTCCCAATTAGTTGATATCAGATTGTTGCAAGTGTAATGCTTGGATAATCTCTTCAGGTTTTGGATCTCTTTCCGTACCGTTGAAGGGTAGTTAATTGAGAATGGGAATCCTCAAGAGTTGAGAGAATTCTTCCAGAGTTGGTACAAGCTGATAATCGGGAAAAGTGAAGCAATGGTGTAGAGGATCAAAGAATTGGAAGAGCACTTTCATCATATCTTCATCAGTGTTGGAGGTAACCAAGTTTAGGAGGCGAACATGTCTTTCAGTGAATGAAGAATTCTAATGGACCCTTATTGCTAACTCTTTGAGTTGAGGAGGAATTCTTACGAGATTTACTTGGATAGTATTCATGCGGATAGAAGTCATGTCCTACAAAACAGAACAAAGACAAATCCCGATAATCCTTGAAATGGTTAGTAAGAATGAGTATGATGTTATGATATTTATGATGTTATGTACAAGTAAGTATATACAAACAAGGAAAACAAGTCCTTTGGTTTAGGCTTGCATGGAGTCTAATAGGTAAGTACCCTCTTGAAGTTTAGTTAGCTCAAACTTGTCCTAGAAATAGTAATTGGGTTCTAAGGGTACTCAATATCACTAATTTGTCTTCTCGGGCATTATTTCAACGCAAGCCTCTTTCACGACGACCGAAATATCCCGAGAAGTCAAATCTCAATGAGTGTAGTATCGAGTATCAACCAACTTCCGATTGCACCAAAGCCGGTTATCTCACTATCTCCTAATGGCCAAGTTGGTCAAGTAAAGGTTCTAAAGTCAGTTAGTGTTTCATGACACCACACAGCGGCCCCGTATTCTCCTTGACTAATCAAGGGCTAACGGTACCCACAAATGTGTCACACTAACATAGCTAATGCTTAGACCATGTCGGTATACCCTGCACAATTTCCACAACGTATTTCTACTTACCTATAAGGTATCCCAAATCCGGGTAGAGGATTAAAACAAGCCCAAACAAGGAACCAAAATGTAAAGCAAACAAATCAAACAATGAAAGCAAGTAAAGGTGATCTAGCCCTAAGGTAACCCCACTTTTAAGAATGTCCCCAATAGAGTCGCCAGTTCTGTGATACGGTGGGAGAAATGACTTGGTTGTTTTGCGTTTTATCGCAAATGTTATGGTTAGCAAGAGTCACCACCGACTTTTCTTTTATCCAAAAGGAAAGGCTAAAAAGAACAGGAAAGACCTTTGAGATTATTTCTTGAGTTCGGGGGGGTAGATTATGAAAAGGGAAGGTATTAGCACTATTTTCATCCATAGTTATCTATGGGCTCTTAGTTACTTGCTAGATCACTTGCTTTTGTTTGAAAATATGCTTTGTATGGTTTTTGAAAGTATTTTAAAAAGGCGCCATCGTTTAGGAAAACTTTGTAATATTTATCGTTCGTAAGAACGTATACAAAGTGTTGGGCTTTTTGAAAATATTTCATGTTTGGAAAATGTTTTGAAAGTGTTTTTGAAAGTGTTGGTGTTTTTTTTTTAAAATAAGCAAGGATGTTTGATTTGAAAATGAGCAAGCAAATAGGAACAATCTACCTACTCAAAAGTCTTTATTCATTTCTTCCTTCCTTTGATATTGCTATCTTACCATTGATTGGTAAGAAGCCTTATCTTTGGATGTAAAGGGACGGGCGTGGGTCATTGTATAGCCATGATAGCAATGTTGTGAGATATCTTAACATTTTCTTTGAGGCACTAAAATCATTTTGAAAGGCAACGTTTGATAGCGTCATCGAGGGACTATGATCTTGTATTTTTTATTGCTTTTTGCTAATACATCTAACATGCCTAACATGGCCATTTTTGTAAGGCAATAAAGTGGAATTACCCTAAGGGTGTAAGTATGCAAGTTTGTTTTATTTACATGCATTGTTTTGTCTTGAATTAGGGTTTACTACTTGTTGATTTTAATCTTTCCATACAAACCCTAATTACTAGCATTTATATAAAGCGGTAAGTTGCGAAAAGTAAAATTACTAAGCTATTACATCATTAGGCGAGGGGGTATACAAATTTACAAATGGGGATTTGCAAGAAAATTAAATCTAATTATCTATTACAACCATATTGAATAATGTACAAGAATTGAATAAATGATGTACAAGGATATAAATGGAAAGGAAATGATTTTTGTTTGGTTTTTTTATGAAAGGGTTTAGTCTTGACATAATTAAGAAAATGATTAGTTAAAAATAAACAAAATTAAATTTAAACTAATTAAGAAAGAAATTAAGTTAAAATGATTTTTAGGTTTTTTATGAAAAAGGTTTTAAGTTAATAAAATAATATGAAAATTAATTAATTAAAAGAAACCTAAATTCTAAGTTAATTTTAATTTAAAAGAAAATAATATAATAATTAAACCAAAGTCTAAATATTTTTTATTTAAGAAAAAGAAATTAATTTGTTTAAGAAAATGTTTTTTTTATCCTTCTTGTTTTATAAAGAAAATAAAATATATAAGTGTAAATAATAAATAAAAATATTTTTATATTTTTTAATAATAATAATAATAATAGTATTAAAAAAATAAAACTGAAATAAAATAAAATAAGAAAAAGAAATAAATAAAATTAAATAAATAAAATAAAGTTGGACCAGGTGTGCAAAAGTAAGGCAATGGTGTTAGAAGAAGCAAAAAGACAAGGCCCAACTGTGGGAGGCCCAGGCGCCTGTTGCTGGAGCAAAAAATAATGAAAATGTGAGAAAAATGTACAAAAGGTAGCGCTGGGTGTTGAATCCCTGACCTCTCACACAAACGCGCACTGCCTTTGCCATTGGGGTTGTTGTACATCCAGTAACATTGGTGAAATAATAAGCATATAACACAAATCAAGTCCTGAATATGACTTCATCTTCAACCTCCAGCCTGAACATCTGTAACTTCGCCATTTCTCAACAAAAATGAAATATGCAAACAAGAAAGTTGCTCCATTTTTCCATACGAATCCAACCATATAAATATCATAAGCTATAAATCAAAGATGAATGAGAATTTATAAAAGTACCAAATTCTGACCTACTTATTCTCAGATATTCAAACCTAAATTTCTCCTAGCTCAATCAAAACAAATGAAATCTATGTACATGTACAGTTTCAGGGCAATGATGTCTACATTTTATCTTCATAAATGTAAGCCTAACAATGCCTAAATGAGAAGATAGAAGTTTAGAAAATGTACCTCGAAACTGGAAATTGTGAAATGAGTTTGAGCTGCTTTCAAGGAGTTGTGATGATCAGGTTAGCTTCCTCAAGTTCCCAGGAAGCTAATGCAATGATTAGCTTGAGCAATGGATGGCTGGAATGGTTTGGAGAAGTCAACTTGAATGCTTTGTTTTTGGTTATGAAGGATAATGGAAATGGAGTTACAGTCGTGTAACAGTGACGGGGATAGATTATATTTGATGTATAGGAGCTTTAGGAACTAAAAGGCCAAGGAACGCACGAGGGGAATGGGAGTTACAAGTTCAAAGTCAGAAACTGTGCAACAATGGGGTTTTTGAGCAATTTTTGGCTTGAGGGAGTTTGGGAGTGTTTCAGGGTGTTAATGCTCGTGTCTTACCTCATAAAATAGTGACTCTATATATAAGCAACAAGTTTGGAGACTTGTCTTTGATCAGAATTCAAAATCACATGTTTATGGTTTTTTGCTTGATTTTGAAGAAAGCTTGAGAAATGTGGTTCCAATGCACAAGTACAAGGCTATCTAGAGTGGTTACAAGCTTTAAACATGTTGCTTCTGAGCATACATGTTGTGTGTGTTCAGAACAACAAGTTAGATGCTCAAGAAGAGTGGACTTTATGCATAAAGCCACTTTTCCAAAATGGCAATATTGCCTTTCTTCCTAAAATGGTATTAAGCATGGGCAATGCATTGAATGCTTGGATTAAAGCTTCTAGCAGCTGTGCAAAATATTAATTATGGAGTGAAAAACAATTTTGAGGCCTGCAAAGCAAATATTATGCAGCCTAGCATGGATTTGGTACATGTGTTCAGCAAGAAATGGCTTGTAATTCAAGTTGGAAAACCCTAACTTCTTGCCTTCAATTATCCTTGCTCAAGTATGATCTCAATGAGTTATTGGATATTTTGGAAAGCGTGTAGCATCCTATAAAACATCTATGTTGGACATTTTTGAATATTCATCTTAGAACCATGTGAAAAACTGCCATGAAGTTAGGTTAAAATCCTGCCTAAGCTAGGGCAAATTTTCACTAAGTTTCCAAGTTTCATGAACATGTCTTAACAAAATCATAACTTGAAATCCATGCATTTATAGAAAAAGTTGTTTTCTAAAATGTTTTATATCTCATTGATATCTACAACTTTCATGTTGGAAGTTTCCTTTGAATCATCTTGCATCATGGTGAAAATATGGCTCAAAGTTATGAAAATTTATGAATTTTCCAACACTTAGAAAAACAATTAAGTTTAGAAATTTTGACTTTTTAAAATGAAATCTTGACTTTTTTATTTCTTGGTGAACAAGTTTCATATTTTGACATGTCTTGATGAATTGTGATCTTTGATACTTGATTTTGATCAAAAAGTCAAAGTTTGACTATTTAGTGTATAGTTTACTTTTTCATTAGTTGACTGAAATTCATTTGTCAATCAATTGATCTTGAACAATATTTTGAGCCATGCCATTAGGTTAAAATGAAGTATTTGAATCCTTGAGATCATGCCTTGAACCAATAAGTCATTTGCTAGGTCAAAAATCAGAAATTGCACCTTCTTAGTCAAAACCCTAATTTTGACCATTTTGCCCTTTTGATGATCTGATCAAATTTCTTGAGGAATTATGATCCAAACTTTATCAAATGACATATATGAATTCATTATGTTGATATGGATCAAAAATTATGAAGTTTGACTGTAAATTGACCACAGTTGACTTCTTCCCCATTATAGTTGATTTTAGGTCAACTGATCAATTGATTGAGCAAAAATGTGATGCAAGACTTGAAACTTGACATGAGAAATATTGAGGGTCCAAAATGATCCATGAAAGTCATATGTGGAATTAAAAGTCCATTTGTCCTTGTGCAAACTCAAACCCTAATTTTCAGTTATTAGTGCTTAAGGAGGTGTCTTGAGATGATCAACCATTGTGCAGTCTTAAACCAAAGGAGATCTTATGAGAGATTATTTGAGAAATTAGAGGGCAAATTTCAGGGTAAAACAACCGGGATACCCTTTTTTCCCAAGCCGCATTTTTAGGTTTTCGACTTGCCAGGTGTACAATCTTTATGTATATATATATATCCCTAATTTTTGCCTGAACCCTTTTGGTTCGCCGGGATGCCCTTACTTTTGCCTAGGACAGTCAACCTAGAGGGTCTATTTTATGAGTAGCATCTTTTGACTATGTTCACGTTCACAGGGTGCAGAGAATTGTCATTGTCCATAGTAGTAAGTGTTGTAGTACTGTTAGAAAAAGTTTGCTTGATCGTATGTGACCCTTCGTATGTGGGAGTCCATTTGCCTCTGGGATTGGTCTGGTGAACCCGATGTTTGAAGTTATTGATCAAACATAGATTTCCAAATTTATTATAGTCTTGACCTTCCTCAATAATTTTCTAAGAATTGTCACGGCAGAATGACACCATCTGATACTGCTGACATAGACAAGCAATTTGGTGATACCGAAGATTCAATTTTCATAATGGCTTTTGCTGAAACCCATGATTCAGATGGAGATTTGCCCCTGGTTATTCAGGACTTTATAAGAGATTCTTTGAATCTCGACTTGACTACCACAGATGAGTTGGATAGTAACATGTCATGCCCCCTTGATTATGGAATATTTTTCATTAGAAGTGTCTTTCCACTTGAAGTGATTATATTCATTGAAGATTTCCATTCATTGGATATTCGTCGTGAAAATTTCTCTGTTGTCAAACACTTAGTTATATGCAAACGGTGGTATTTAAAATGCACAACTTATGTTTATATTGAAGTTTTTGAAAATGCGTTTTAATAAACAACAAAAAATTTGTAAGAATATGAATTCAACTCAGGATTTATAGTAAGCCTTACAGGAGTCAGGATACCTTTTGGTAATAATATGCTTTCGAACTAACCTATGCTTCAGTTAGGACTTTTAAGGGTTGTAACATGGCCTGGTTCATGGTTTAAGAAACAAAGGATAAAGGCTCAAACTTTATTTGTACCCAACCTGTTCTTTGTGATATTCTTTAGTCCCATACTCAGTTAACTGTATGTTTATCTCCCAATAGGATCTGGAATGATATTTTTTTGATGGTTCAGATAAGTTAAGTTTATTTGAGAAAGCAGTCATTTTTGACATATTTTCTGTTGTCGAGGATTTGTAGCGACCTATTTTTGATTTTATTATCCCTACCTTTTTCCTGAACTATTTCTTTTGTGATTACAGTCAGTGGGAAGCCCCATTTTTTTTCTTAAGTCTCCTTTATAGGTTTTGACTTAGCGGACTCTTCTTTTGAAAGATAATGACTGCCTATTTTACGGGGAACCATCACCGTCTTTTGATTTGGAAGGACTTCTTCGATGTTATTTGTTGTGTACGAAGTGAATGCCTGTGACTTAATGCACATTTGAATTAATTGAGGAACTACCCTGCCCCAGGTTATGCTTAAAGGTTTCAATTTATACAAAAAAGAAAACTCCTACTTCTTAGGCTCAAAGGGGTTGACTAGGGATTATCTTCCTTATAACTCCACTATTTAAGATTTGAAACAACGCATGTACATCATCAGCAAGGTCTATTCAAAAGCATACTATATGAGATTATGGTATCGTTTTCGTCATTCTCCCTTTAAAGGCTTATAGCTTTTAATCAAAAGTTGAATATCATAAAAAGGAAGTAAAAGCATAGTTTAAGTACACTGAAAACGAATGGATTAATTCAAGACAAACATATGCAATTCATTAATGGAAATAAAAACAAAGTTTGACATAAATATAAGTGTTCGAACAAAGAAAAGAAATTACAACTGAAAATTCAAATGAACTGGACGCTATCAATCATAGTAATGATTTGGCATTGGAGCAGTGATCACATTAGGAGTCTCAAGAGGGTCAAACTCAAATTCCTTAGCATCAATCATATCTTGAATCTTGTTTTTTAGGGCCCAACAGTTGTTGGTGTCGTGCCCCGGACTGTTAGAGTGGTGTGCGTATAACACCCCATTTCTACCCAAAGAATTATATAAAATCAGAGTTTCAAAATTTCCAATAACATATGGAATGTTACACTTTCAACTTAAAACAACAACAACCAATCATCTATAAATCGGATACATAACACAATATGTTAGGAGAAGCGATAACAGCCTGCGAAGTCTTTAAAAATAAAACAACTTTCATTACTACGCAGCGGATTCATAAAATTCAACTGAAAACACCATAACATCTTTTCTAACTCAAAACAACTTTAAGACAACAATTCTTTAATGAAAACAACTTAAAAATTCAGCAACATAATGAAAACCAACAATAAAGAAAACATGCGTTCATCCCCCCGAGTACTACGTATCAGAGCGACAACACCAACTCAGACTAACGAAGGTAACATCTATCCTTCTTGATTATCTGCATGTTACCAACAGAGGGCAACATTCAAACAGAATGGTTGAGATATCAAATCATATAATTGAGTGTATGATAAACAATATATTAGATCGAATTATATAAAATCACCATTCACAACTTTCAACCAATATCAATCATAACAAGTCAATAACACAACGACTTAAATATACAACACGGAATGCGACTCATTACAATGCACATGCATGTGGTACCATTGGATCAAAACTCTCAACTTAAAAAATCTGCCAATTAATAGAGGCGTCAACAAGGCATAAGCTTTCAACTTAATTTTCCAATCTAGGCCAACTTACCAAACATCAGCTCCAACTTGATATGCTATGTATGCGACACAATATGAATGTCAGAGTAACGACAATAATAGTTACATAGCAACACAACACAAATTAGCATTGGCCATAGGCCTACAACTTATAATTTTCCCATAAATAGAGGCAATTCAACAAGATAAAACATTACCTGTAAATTCATATTTTTAACAAAAACACCACCCAACGGTCAACCAAAAATTACTACAAATAAACCGCGTAATTATTCGGACTATTTCGACTCAAACCAGTTAATTAATTATCGGAAAAAAAGTTCTATTATTTCTACTTTATACTAAATTTCTCATTACGACTCAGTTAGATTAATACTACACTGTATTGAATAGTCTATACTGCTGATGTTGATTCTGTCAAAAAAAGTTACTAATCTGCTATTATGACCTTCTGCTACATGTATACTACATGTCAATTAATATTGTCCTACTACATATATATTAGTTTCAATCTAATTATTACATTTGTTAATTGTCAAACATGCTACTTTATGCTACTAATTATTAATCCTGCTATTTAGTGTAAATATACTGAATGTGCTATTGGAGCTACTACCAAATATTCACTATGTATGTTAGACTAAATAATTGATTGAGTCTACTATGTAATTACACAAATTTTTAATTTTCTACTACTAAATTTAACTAAAATTCATAACTAAGATATCAATAATTTAGTAAAGATATATTATTATTTGAAAGCTCCAACCTACCCTACTGACAACTCTAAACATGTCAGAATTACGCAAAACAAATAAAAATGACTTTTAATAACTTAAAACAACTATATTGATAACTTTAACAACACTATTAACAACTCTAACAATCCTATTGACAACTCAATTGACAACTTTGTTGATAATTCTAATGGAATTGAAAATAACTTAAATTAATTTGTTAATTTAAAATAATTATCTCTAATTTAAAACTCCTAAAAATTAGTTTACTAATAAAACTA
The DNA here is from genome assembly GCA_948472305.1 of Vicia faba. Lineage (NCBI taxonomy): Eukaryota > Viridiplantae > Streptophyta > Magnoliopsida > Fabales > Fabaceae > Vicia > Vicia faba. The sequence goes on along the minus strand of OX451735.1, from coordinate 375,358,989 downwards.
ACTTATTATTATTAGTATATAATTATTATTATTATATTTGTAAACATAACAGGATTCTCAATTTAACACTATAGTAAATAACTAGATATTCTATCAAAACATGAAGAGGTTTTGCTACAGTACCTATATATTGTCAAAATGATTCTCATATACATTTCGCTACAGTATCTTAACCATGTAGGCACTTGTATTTCTTTCAATATATATACTATACTACTAAGTGTCCTTGTCGCTATTGTAATCATGAGAAATAGTTAACGCTACAATACTGATGCAATTATGGAATTAAAAAAAATAGCACTAAGGTACTTATATATGTATATATAAATTAAATTGGGTTCTCAATCATCTCTTAATTTCAACAATATATCAATTTCAAAAACAAACAGAAAAAAAATTCAACCTAATCCCAAATATCATTCATCACATACCCTATTATAGAGTTAGAACTCCACCCTTACCTAGATTGAAGGTTGCTCTAACTCTCCGATTGCACCTAGTTTTTCCTCTTTGCTTGAAATTCCACGTATCTCTTTCTTCTCCAAACCCTTATGTGTTCTTACTGCTACTTCTCTTTCTCATTTTTTCTAAATAACTAATATAATAACACTATTATTCTTATTATATCTTATTGGGCTTAAATTCTTACACCCCCTTTCTACTACTTCTAACATTAAAATAAGCTCATATAAAATAATATATTATTCTAATATTATTCTACAACTTACTCAAATAAATTAATTCAAATAAAAACGACACAACTTAAATCAACATTTCACAACTTCGAAAATTTAATCAGAAAAAATATTCGAAAATATTAATTTAAATAATTAATTAAATATTGGGCGTTACAATGCACACCTTACATTGGGATTCTGACGGGAAGAAGAAGTATTGGGCTTCTGAGGAGGATCCTTCAATGTCACCAGCTTGGCCTTCATATGTGTTGCAATGCTTGAGCCAATGACAGGTTGATTTCATTAAATTGTTTTTTGGGTGTATTTTGCTTACGCTGACTACCCTGTTGTTGTTGGCGAGGTTGTTGTTTGACTTGCGATTTATTAGCAATCTGAAAAGGCCTACTTTTAACCAAGCCAACTTCCCGTCTCATTGGAGGTTTATTAATGACTTGTTTCCCAGTTCTAGTCGTTCTTCCCATACGGTTGTATTTGTTTTGATGAAGTTTGCTGATGAGAGTTCTCAACTCTTCTTGCCCCCGAGCAAGGTTTTAGATAAGAGTCATCTGACCCATCATCTGGATTCTCATTGTTGCCATCTCAGCTTGCAATTGTTCCAACTGGTCATCCTTGTTGTTTTCAGGATTCTTCTTGGTTATGCTCTCAGTGAGGAGTACTTTCAATTCCTTTTACCCCTTGGAGAGGTTCAAGAACATTTATTGGAACTGAGCATTTTGGATATGAAGATCTTCGGCAGTCTGTTCTAGAGCTATCTTTACTGAAATAAACAATAAGCATATGAGAACAAATATGGGGAAAACTTGTTATGACATGATGCATGGTATATAGATGCAATGTTTTCAAGGATCTCGCAGAGTAAACAGAAGAAAATGTTATAAGTCGAATCTGACTGCAGGTTTAATTGAAGAACTTCGTATCATTGAATGTCCTTCTGCGAGAATCAAGCTCACCATGTCGAGTGGTTCCTAGCATTTGACTCAATATAATGTACTTCATTTTTTGACGGCATTTGGTTAGAGGAAATAAATCCTCTTGCCCCTTGCTAGATGTCTGGTTCATGCTACTTTAACGATATTCGGTTAGAGGAAAATAAATCCTCCTGCCCCTTGCTAGGCGTCTGGCTCATGATAACCTGCATCACTTGCCCTTGTGATCCTTGAACTGATCTGTGAAAATGATATGGTACGATGTTATGATGTGTATGCTATGCACCAAGCAAAAGTGTAAGGTGGTGAAAACAAGTAAGTCTTTGCAAGAAGTCTAAGTTGTTAGATAATGAATGCAAACAAGTCATACAAGTAGCCTTAGTTTTAAGCTTGCAAGGAGTTTATAGGTAAGTACCCTCTTGAATTTTATGTTGGCTCAACATGTCCTAAAAGAAGTAATCGTGTTCTAGGAATCTCAATATCATTAATCTTTCTTCTCAGGCATTATTTCAGCACAAGCATCGAAACTGCGACCGAAATATCCTGATAGTCCGATCTTAATGAATTTAGTATCAAGTATTAACTAACTTTAGTCTGCACCAAAGCCGGCTATCCCACTATTTTCTAATGGATAATTTGTTCAACTAAGGTTCTACACTCAGTTAGTGCTTTATGACACCACACAGTGGCCCCGTATTCTCCTAGGTTCAACTCAAGGGACATCGGTACAAACAAATGTGTCCCACTAACATAGCCATCACTTCAACCATATCGGTCTACGCCATACAATTTTCACGATCTATTGCTACTTACCTAAAATGCCCCAGATCCGACTATAGGATCTATACAAGAAATAAACCTAAGCATAATCCCAAAATGTAAAGCATACTGTTGTACCCCAAAATTTGCCCTCCCATTTCCTCAACATTTTCTCATCACAAAACCCTTGAAGATCAAGATCCAGTTAGGATTTCCGCTGCTCAAGACTTCTCCTTGCATTGTTGACCCAAATTAGGGTTTGTGTTTGCACAAAGATATTTTGACCTAAAATGCCTAAGATGACTTTCATGCTTCATGTTGGACTCCCAAGTTTATCCATACCAATTTTCAAGTCTTGATTCCAAATTTTGCCCAGTCGATTGGACAGTTGACCTAGAAATCAACTGTATTGGGAAAAAGTCAACTGTGGCCAATTGACAGTCAAATCTCATGAAAATTGACCCACATCAATATTATGAACTCACATGGACCATTTGATCAAGTTTGGATCACAATTCCACAAGAAATTTGATCAGATCACCAAAAGGGCAAAATGGTCATTTTTAGGGTTTTGACTGCACAAAGGTAATTTTTGACTGTTTGACCTAGCCAATGGCAAATCAAGCTCACATATGGACTCAAAGACACCATGGAATTATCTTGACATGCTTAACAAGCTCAAAAGATCCCAAATACACAAGATTGACAGTTGAATTTCCCAGTCAATTGATCAATTTTGACTGTATACTGAAAAGTCAAACTTTGACTTTTTGGTCAAAATCAAGTGTCAAGATTCATTTTTCATCAAAACATGCCAAATCATGAAACGTGTTCATCAAGAAATCAAGAATTGCAAATTAGGGTTTGAAATGAAGATTTTTCATAACTTAATTTTTCTAAGTTATGAAAAACCCTAATTTTTTCCTAACTTTGCCTCACTTTCTCACCAAGATTCATTTGGATTCAAGCAAAAGTCAAAACATGAAAGTTGTAGCCTATTGAAAAATCTACAACTTTTATTCACAAAGTTTTCCCAAAAGAAGCTTGTAGCTCAAGTTACAATTTTTGGAACAAGGGTACCAAACCATTCTTAACTTAGAGAAAATTTGACCTATTTTAGGCAAGGTTTTTACCTAACTTCAAGACCATTTTTCACATGTTTCCACTTGGAATTTCAATTTGCATTTCAAAGATGGATTGTAGTACACATTCCAAGCTTTCCAAAATGTCCAAGAACTCATCAAACAACCTCATGGTTAGAGAGAATCGAATTTGGCAATATGGGAAAAACTCACTTTTGATTTGGCCAAGTTACATGTTCATACATTTGTGCCATTTTGAATTCAGCATGCTTTCCTTGATTACAGGTCTTTTATCTCAATTACACTCCTTAATTTAATGCCAATCCTTTGTGCCAAGGTGTTGTTCTATGAGTTTGGACATTGTATGCAAGTTTAATCCATTTTTAGATAAAGCATTATATCCATTTTGGAAAAGTTGCACTTTATGTCTAAAGCAAATCCAAGCAAGTACAATTAAGATCTCTTTGGAACAAGTTTATGGACTAATTGCACTGATCAAGACTAAGTGGTGCAGCATAGATTGGGGGCCTTTACCTGTGTAGAACACCAACTTGCCATCTCTTGCTTAAAGTGTAAGAAACTTGCCATAACACATACCAACTATCATTCCTGTAAACCAAGCCTTAAGCAAACTTGTCAAACATATTATAAACATCCATTCTGAGCTAGAACAGGACCCTAATATCTCCATTGCCTCCCCATTCACAGAATCACCCTCAAACTGCCCAAACAGAGCATCTGCTGCAGTTTGAGTTCCATAGTTCAAACCTTTCATGCATTCTTGCTAAAACCACCTCAAACACATCCCACAACATCCCTTGAAGCTATCCCAAACCTCAAACACGACCTGTAACACTCCCAAGCAACATCACCATTTTCATTTTTCTGTTTTGCAGGTGGAGTTCTACAACTCGATTCAGCTAGTTTCAAAGTAAAGTAAAACTTGGAATAGCATCCCTGGACATCAAGGAAGCTGTACCAATCATCACTTTGCACTGAAAGTACCTCAATCACCAGATACAACTTCAACTGAACAGGTAAGTTCATGAACTCGAATCTCTCTATCCAGGCATTGTTAGCTTTAGGTTTGTGAAGAAAACATGTCACATTCATAGCCCTGAACATGCCCATGTAATTAGATTTCATTTATATTATGTATGCTTAGAGAATTTTAAGTCTGAACATGGAACAAAAACTAGGTCAGGAATTGGGGGAGAAGAAATTCTCTCTCATCTTAGAGAGTTAAGTCAAGTTCTTTATATCCCTGAATTCGTCTCTTAATGCTCTACATTTTTCATGTTGTGAGTTTTGCTTGAAAGTCCAGGAATTGAGAGATGAAAAACGCGCGTGGATTGTGTTCAAACATGTTCTGAGGTTGAAGATGAAGTCTTCTTGGGTTGGGCCTGAGTTGACTTTCTTTTTGCACCCTTTTATTACTTTTACACCCCCTGAGCCCATTTTTCTTATTTTGATGATTTTTTGACTTTTCTTTTTTTGTTCTGACTTATTTATTTTTCTTATAATATTAAAAATACAAAAAAATATTTTCTACACCATTTTCCTATTTATTAGGTATTTATTTGTTTAGATTAGTTTTTGTACATAAATAAATAAATAGATATACTTTTACTTAAAATACTAAAAAATAGTGCAAACACATTTTATTTTTCATTTTTATTTTATTTTATCTTCTGAAAATATTTTATATAAAATATACTTTTTTTTTATAAATATTAAATATTATTATTTTTGTATATATAATATATATTTAGTAAATAATACAAATATTTATATATATATATATATATATATATATATATATATATATATATATATATATATATATATATATATATATATATATATATATATATATATATATATATATATATATATATAAATATATATATATATATATATATATATATATATATATATATATATATATATATATATATATATATATATATATATATATATATATTAGTATATTTAGGTTAAAAATACAAAATATATACATTTTATTTTTTTATTAATATTTAACATTAAAAAAATACCTTTTGACCAATATACTTCATTTTTATTTTATTTTTTTACATAATTGATAAATTTTGTACATATTAAATAATTAATACTTTTATTTAATGAATTAGGGTTTTGCCCTAAAAACATAAAAACTCCAAAAAAATAATACTTTTTATTTTGTTTATTTGACATATAAAAATACTTTTTTTTCATACATATAAAAAACCTTTTTGCATCTTGCATATTTATTTTATTTCCATTTAATTTGTGCAATCAATTATCTTGTAAATAATTCAATATTGATGTAATAGTCTAGGTTTAAATTCCTTGTCAAAAAAAACCCCCATTTGAACATTTGTACCCCGCTTCCCATATATTGTGTTGTAATAGCTTAGTAACTTTATTTTTCGCACTTTATTGCTTTCTAAATATACCATGTTAGAATTAGGGTTTGTATGCGAATCAAAAACAACAAAAATAGTTTGACCTAATTTCAAGATAAACAAGCATGAAAATGGACAACACTAATCACACTTGCACCCCTAGGGTATTCCACTTGTTGCCTTCAATAAATGGGCCATATTGCATGTTAGGTCTCTTTGGGCAAAAACAAAACAAACAATCAAATGATCATAGTCCCTCGATGACGCTTTCGAAAGTTGCCTAAAAATGATCAAGTCCCTTAAAGAAAATTGCCCAAAGATACTTGGCACCATTGCAATTATGGTCTAAACGATGACCCGCGCCCATCCCTTTCACATCCTAACACAAGATTGTCCACCAAATGCAATGGTGGAACAAAATTGTTAAAAGGGTTAAAACATAGCAATAATCTTTGAGAAATTTAGGAGTAGATAACCTCTTAGTTACTTGAATCAAACTTGCAAAATAAAACACTTGCCTATTTTCTAAAACCACACCTCACAACACTTTCAAAAACAAACTTTCAAAAACAAATGAAAACCTTTTCAAAAGACATACACCTTTGTATACATCCCAACATGGATCATTACAAAGGTTGCCACCACATTGGCCTCTTTTCAAAAACATTTTCAAACACACACACATAAAGCACCATTTCAAACAATTGAAAAATAAGGCAAGTGGATTTAAGCAAGTAACTAAGAGCCCATGGATAACCATGGATAGAAAGGGTGATAATACCTTCCCTTTCTATAATCTACTCCCCGAACCCAAGAAAACATCTCAAAGGTTTTTGCTGTGCTTTTTAAACCTTTCCTTAGGATAAAATAAAAAGTCGGTGGCGACTCTTGCTCAACCGAAACATTTGCGAATACAAACGCAAAACCAAGTCAGTTCTCCCACCGTATCACAGAACTGGCGACTCTGCTGGGGATAAATTTTAAAGTGGAGTAACCTTAGGGCTTAGATCACCCTCTTGCATGATTAATTGTTTGTCTTGATTGCTTTACATTTTGGCTCTCTTGTTTGGGTTTGTAATCCTACACCCGGATTTTGGGGAAACATTCATAGATAGCAATACGTTGTGGAAACTGTGTGGGGTATATCGACACGGTCGAAGCAATAGCTATATTAGTGCGACATATTTGTGAGTACCGGTAACCCTTGAGTTCAATCAAGGAGAGTACGGGGCCGCTGAGTGATGTCACTAAGCACTAATGACCTAGAACCTTACTTGACCATCTTGGCCTTTTATTAGGGGTAGTGAGATGACCGGCTTTGGTGCAGTCCGAAGTTGGTAGATACTCGATACTACACTCATTGAGGGTTGTTTTCTTGGAATATTTTGGTTGCTAGTTAAGTGGCTAAACCAAAACAATGAACAATGAAAACAATCCAATGATATGGAGCTCCTTAGAACCCGGTTACTATTTAATAGGACAGGTTTTTAAGCCAACTACACTCAAGAGGGTACTTACCTATGAAACCCCATGCAAGCCTGAAACTAGGGTTTGGTGTGATTTGCTTGTACATATGTTTGTGCATACATCATAAACATCATAAAGCATCATATGCATTCACTAACCATTTCAAGGGTTTATATCTTCATCTTTGTTCTTGTTTTGTAGGTCATGGAAATTCCTCGCAAAAAAACCATCCAAGTCAACCTTGTGAGAATCTCTCCTCAACTCAAGGAGCTCACCTCAAGAATTCCGGAAAGCTCATCCTTCAGTGAAAGACATGGTAGACTGCTCAGCTTAGTCAACACCAACATTGAAGAAGATATGATGAAAGTGATATTCCAGTTCTTTGACCCTCTTCACCACTGTTTCACTTTCCCTGACTACCAGTTGGTACCCACTTTGGAGGAATTTTCTCAACTCCTGAGAATTCCTATCCTTAATCAACTACCTTTCAACGGTACGGAAAAGGAACCAAAGCCTGAAGATGTTGCTCGAGCATTGCATCTACAGCCTTCTGACATCAAGGGGCATTGGGAAACTAGAAGCGGCGTCAAAGGCTTCTTAGCAAAATTCTTGTTTGAGAAGGCACAAGAGTGTTGGAATTCATTGGACCTACAAGCCTTTGAAGAGATTGTGGCACTCCTTATCTATGGGTTGGTCCTATTCCCAAATTCTGACCAATTGGTAGATGTCAACGCCGTCAAAATCTTCTTGTCCAGAAATCCAATACCAACATTGCTTGGGGACATCCTTCACTCATTTTACACTCGAACAATGAGAAAGATGGGTGTTCTCATGTGTTGTACTCCTCTCCTTGCAAGGTGGTTTATTTCGCACCTTCCACAATCTGTCTTGAAGAATGACCAAGGCTCAAGGTGGTCCCAACGGTTGATGACTCTTACTCACTCTGATGTACATTGGTGTTCTCGGTCCAGAGAAAATGTCATCATCATCGACCGTTGCGGAGAGTTTCCTAATGTTCCTTTACTGGGAATCAGAGGAGGTATCACCTACAACCCTTGCCTAGCTTTGAGGCAATTTGGATATGCACGAAGAGATGGCCCTCACGACATGTTGATTCCTGACCTAGTTTTTGACTTCGACAGCGATGCGCAAGGACTTCGCCAAAGATTCATCAGAGCTTGGGGGAGGCCCAACAAGGTTGATAGCAAGACACTGGGACACAAGAACTCCATCCCTCTTGAACCTTATCTCAAGTGGGTACGAGCCCGAGCCCAGAGTCTAATGATGCTTTATCCTCATGTTCTCCCTGTGATTAAAGAGCCCGTCAAGGAAGGAGAGGTCCCCTACACCATCCTACATCCTGACATACCTACATCGTGGGAAGAGATGCAGAAAAGTTGGATCCAGCTCAAGGAGGAACAGAACACTTTTGAAGCCAGCTTCTACGCCAGCGAGAAGAAGGTTCTAGAGCTCACCCGCCGACTCCATGAGCAAGAGGCCCTCAACACCTACATTGCGCCAAAGAGGATGCGCAACGTCTTTTTACCTTGAGAAGTTGTTTTTGTAATATTTGGCCCATGGGGCACTTATGTACTAACAAATCTTTTCTTATTAATATGACGTGTGTTCTTTTTGTCTGCAACAATTGTGAATTTCTAAAAATCCTTGAATGCATTGCATAGCATCTCATGCATCATGTGCATAACAGGTACCCCTTTTTCTACAGGTTGCTTAATCTTCTTCGCTGTTTATTTTGAACAGTCATCATGAATCCAGACTCATCCAGTGAGCAAGCAATCAAGGCCCTTCAGGCCCAAAGTGCCCAGTTTCAAGAGATGGTCCTAAGCCTGGCCCAAGGTCAGCAAGAGTTGAAGGCTCTGCTCCTAAAGAAGAAGAAGAAAAAGAGGAATGCGTTGTTCAATACTGGACGCAGGTTCGGGAACACACTCCATAATGAGGCTGATCCAACTACTTCCTCTGCAGAGAAAGATAGTCCCCAAGGGGGAGGAGCTCCTAGTCCTGCAGTCTCTGACAACGAGACCGATTACAACGACGAACAATACCCACCTGCTGCTGACCGATACAAGCAATTAGAAGACCGCTTGAGTGCCATGGAGATTCAGAATGTGCCGGGGCTGGATTTCGGAGATTTGGGTTTATCTTCTGGGGTGGTAATCCCACACAAGTTTAAGGCGCCTGCCTTTGCCAAATACGACGGGGCCTCCTGTCCAAAGCTGCATCTAAGGTCGTATGTAAGGAAGATCCAACCTTACACGGCAGACAAAAATCTTTGGATTCACTTCTTCCAAGATAGCCTTTCGGGGTCACAGCTTGAGTGGTTCTATCAACTAGATGGAACTAGTATCAGACATTGGGAAGATTTGGCGACCGCATTTTATAGACAATATCAATACAATTCTGACCTCGCTCCTACGCGTACCCAACTTCAGGGTATGTCTCTAGGAACGGGCGAAGGGTTCAAAGAATATGCACAAAAATGGAGAGATTTGGCTGGCAGGGTGCAGCCTCCATTGACTGATCGTGAGCTGGTTGATATGTTTCTAGGGACCTTGTCTGGTCCATTTTTCAATCATTTGGTTGGTAACTCCTCAGCTAGGTTTACGGATTTGATCCTGACGGGCGAAAGGATAGAAGCTAGCATCAGATCAGGAAAGATACAAAAAGCTGCCTCCGCAAGTACTGAGAAGAGGCCTTTCAAGAAAGAAGCAAGTGCCGTCTATGGTCCTAGAAGACAAGTCAAGCCAGAAAGCCGCCAAACCGTCAATGCCTTGGTGATTTCAAAACCTGATGCTGCTCCTCAGCAGTACAATCAACAAAGAGGTGAAAGGCCCAAGAGGCAGTATACTCGGCTGAGTATGACCTTGTCACAAATCTTACCGCAACTGTTATCAACCAACTTGGTGACCATCAAAGAGGCTCCGAAGGTCGTGAATACTGCATCTCCTAAGTATAACCCAAATGCCCGTTGTGCTTATCATTCCGATAGCCCCGGGCATACTACTGATGACTGCTGGGCCCTGAGAAATAAAGTGCAAGACCTTATCGACGCGAAGGAAATTCAGTTTGAGGCGCCTGAGAGGCCAAATGTTGTAACTGCTCCTATGCCCCAGCATAGAGTAAATGCCATTGAGGAAGATTTGTATGCTGTTTCGGTGAATGATGTTGCTACCCCTCTTTTAACTGTTAAGAGGAACTTACTACTAGCTGGTTTATTTCTGGGTTGTAGCAAGGGTTGCCTCCTGTGTGCTGTTATCCCTACCGGTTGTCCACTGCTGAAATCAGGCATCCAAAGCCTGATGGATAGCAAGGAGATTCTGTTCAAGAAAACTGTTGTTCCGTTTGTTTCCGCTGAAGAAGTATCTGTCGTCACAATTTTCAATCCTACCAAGGCTCCCCCGAGAAAGCCAGTCCAAATTATGTCGGTTGCACCCATTACTATTACTGTTCCGGGGCCTCTCCCCTATGAATCTAACAAGGCTGTCCCATGGCAATATGGGGCAGACGTGTATGTGCTTGGAGTGAAGCAGGAGTTCAACACCAGTACCAGTATCAGTAACATCACTGGTCCCGCCAAGATTACTCGCAGTGGCAGGCTCTTCTCGCCTGACATTGCACCGCCAGTTATCCGAAAGCCGCTTATCATCACACCCGCAAGTGTGCATGTTCCAAATCAAGTTCCTGTGTCTACTACTGCCGCCGAGTCCTCTGATGCTCGGGGCAAAGAAGTTGCTACCGACTTGCCTTCCCGGACGGAAGCACCAAAAAAGACTGCTGTTGAAGCCTCCCAACAAGAAATGGAGGAAATCCTTAAAATCATTAAAAAGAGTGACTTCAATGTTGTTGAACAGTTGGGGCATACCCCCTCCAAAATCTCTATGCTATCATTGCTGCTATGCTCAGAGGCCCATGCAAAGGCCCTGATTTCATTTCTAAAAACGGCCCATGTGCCGCAAGAGACCTCTGCAGATCAATTCACTGACTGTGTGGCTAATTTGACAGCTGACAATGGTTTGGGGTTCTCGGATGCTGACCTCACCGCCAAAGGGAAAAATCACAATGATGCCCTGCACGTCTCTATAGAGTGCAGGGGCACTACTCTCGCACACGTATTGGTGGATACCAGTTCTTCCCTGAATGTTTTGCCCAAGAAGGCATTGGATCACTTGGATTGTGAGGGCCTGGAATTGAAACCTAGTAACATCATTGTTAGAGCCTTCGACGGTTCTAAGAGGATGGTGCACGGTGAGGTAGACATTCCTATTCGTGTGGGTTCCCAAGTCTTCGACTCAACGTTCTATGTAATGGATATTCGTCCATCTTATTCCTGCTTGTTGGGTCGACCCTGGATTCACAAGGCTGGGGCAGTAACATCCACTCTACACCAAAAGCTCAAATACCCTGTCAAAGGGAAGATTGTTACTGTGTAGGGTGAGGAGGAATACATGGTTAGTCACTTGAATTCATTCCGGTATATCGAGATGGACGGGGAGTTTATTGAAACCCCCTTTCAACATTTTGAGGAGGTACCTCCAACTTTGGCATCGACTGAAACAGTGGTTGAAGAAGACTTTCCTCTGAAGATGGCGTCCTTGAAGGATGCCCGGGCTGTAATCGAGAAAGGCAAATGTGCAAATTGGGGTCAGCTTCCTGACTTCACTCAAAAGACCGACAAGTTTGGGCTGGGCTTTACTGCAGAGGCTCAGAGGGCTGTGCGCAAAGAAAGGATCAGAAAGGCTCCGGTGTTCATCACCAATCCAAGGGTGAATGCTATCGAGGAGGACGTAGAGGAAGCGGAGTTTGACAGTTGGATCTATCCAACCACCAGCAACGGACCAAGCAACTGGACGGCAAAGGATTTTACACCTATCACATTTGTCACGCAGTAATTAACTCTTTTGATTTTCAATTTGTAACAAACAATATGTTGAAACTTTTATTGGCTCGGTGTCCTACCCGGGGCATCGTAGCTCCATTTGTGAGGGCTTTTTGTAGGACATTTCCATATATCATTAATCAAAACATTGGACGTTTGTTGCATTTCAAATCTTGTGCTCTTTTTCTTTCTGTGTTATATATTGCAAAACAGCTATATTTACACACACTCACTTATACAGGTTTCAATCCACTCTGGATCTCACTGGTAACAGCTCTGCTACCACCAGTTATGACTTCGAGAATCCGATCAACTTGGCCGAAGACGAAGGTGAAGATGATTGCGAAGTGCATGGTGAACTCGCGAGACTGCTACTCCAGGAAGAGAGGGCCATTCAGCCGCATGAAGAGCCGGTGGAAACGATTAACCTGGGTACTGAGACAGATAGAAAAGAAGTCAAGATCGGGGCCAATCTAGAGCTCAGCGTGAAGCAACTATTGATCCAGATGCTACATGATTACATGGAGATCTTTGCCTGGTCATACGAAGACATGCCTGGTTTGGATGCCGACATTGTAGTTCATCACCTGCCAACCAAGGAAGACTGCCCTCCGGTAAAGCAAAAGGTCCGCCGTATGTGCCCAGAGATGTCCGAAAAGATCAAAGCTGAGGTTATGAAGCAATTCGATGCCGGGTTTCTAGCAGTGACTTCTTACCCTCAGTGGGTTGCCAATGTGGTGCCAGTGCCGAAGAAGGACGGTAAGGTCAGAATGTGTGTCGATTACAGGGATCTAAACAGGGCCAACCCCAAGGATGACTTCCCCTTACCTCACATCGACGTTCTTGTTGACAATACTACTCAACACAAGGTGTTCTCCTTCATGGATGGATTTTCAGGGTATAATCAGATCAAGATGGCTCCGGAAGATATGGAAAAGACTACCTTTGTGACTCAGTGGGGCACCTTCTGCTACAAGGTCATGCCATTCGGGTTAAAAAATGCTGGGGCAACCTACCAACGTGCCATGGTTGCTTTATTTCATGATATGATCCATCATGAGATTGAGGTATATGTTGATGACATGATTGCAAGGTCCCAAACTGAGGAGGAACACCTTGACCATCTGCGGAAGCTGTTTGACCGATTGAAGTTATACAAGTTGAGGTTGAATCCCAACAAATGCACCTTTGGGGTGAGGTCCGGAAAATTGCTAGGTTTCATTGTAAGCGATAAAGGTATTCAGGTGGACCCTGCCAAGGTAAAAGCCATACAAGAGATGCCAACTCCCAAGACAGAGAAAGAAGTCAGAGGCTTTCTGGGACGACTGAATTACATTGCCCGATTCATCTCACATCTAACTGCTACTTGTGAGCCAATCTTCAAATTACTGAAGAAAGATCAAGTAGTACGTTGGAATGATGAATGTCAGGCTGCTTTCGAAAAGATAAAAGAGTATCTCCAAGAGCCACCCATTCTTATGCCACCAGTGGAAGGGAGACCTCTAATACTATACTTGACAGTACTTGACAACTCAATGGGGTGTGTGCTGGGGCAGCATGACGAGTCTGGCCGAAAAGAGCACGCTATTTATTACCTGAGCAAAAAGTTTACCGACTGTGAGTCTCGTTACTCACTGCTCGAGAAAACTTGTTGCGCTCTGGTATGGGCTGCTCGCCGGCTGAGACAGTATATGCTGACTCACACCACTCTGTTGATTTCAAAGATGGATCCCATCAAGTACATATTCGAAAAACCTGCTTTGTCTTGAAGAATAGCAAGATGGCAAATGATCTTGACAAAATATGATATCCAGTACACAACTCAAAAAGCAATCAAAGGAAGTGTACTGGCAGATCATTTGGCACACCAACCTGTGGACGATTACCAATCATTGAACTTTGAATTTCCGGACGAAGATATCATGGTAGTAACTGATTGCGAAGTACCTGGACCGGATGAAGGACCTGAGGAAGAATCCCGATGGTCTATGCATTTTGACGGAGCCTCCAACGCTTTAGGTAACGGCATCGGCGCTGTGATCATATCCCCCAAAGGAACTCATACTCCACTCACCGCCCGGCTGTGTTTCAACTGCACCAACAACATGGCGGAATATGAGGCATGTATCATGGGTCTTCAAGCCGCAATCGACTTAAGGATCAAGTTTTTGAGTGTCTTCGGAGATTCCGCTCTCGTGATCAATCAGATCAAAGGCGAGTGGGATACGAAACACCCAAATCTTATTCCTTACAAGGAGTATGTGTTGACTTTGCTTCCCCACTTTGAAGAAATAACTTTCGAGCACTTCCCAAGAGAAGAGAATCAGCTAGCGGACGCACTAGCTACGATGTCTTCAATGTTCAAAGTTAAATGGGACAATGAAGCTCCCCGGATCGTTATCTGGAAGTTGGACGAACCCGCATACTGCTGCGATCTTGAGGCCAAAGAGGTGACTGAAAAACCCTGGTATCATGAGATGAAGAGGTACTTGGAAGCTCAGGAATACCCTGAAGGTGCGTCGATCAATGACAAGAAGTTCATGAGGAGGTTTGCTGCAAAATTCTTCCTCAGCAACGGCATTCTCTACAAACGGAATCATGATTCAACTCTACTGCGTTGTGTGGATAAGGCTGAAGCAGAGAAGATCATGATAGAACTGCATGAAGGTACATTCGGAACGCATTCCAGTGGACACACCATGGCAAAGAAAATCCTTAGGGCAGGATATTTCTGGTCCACAATGGAAGCCGACTGTTACCAACATTCTCGAACTTGTCACAAATACCAAATCTATGCTGATAAGGTGCATATCCCTCCGGTTCCTCTGAACGTCCTGACGGCACCTTGGCCTTTTGCGATGTGGGGTATTGACATGATTGGCGAGATCCAACCGACGGCATCCAACGGGCATCGTTTCATCTTGGTAGCAATTGATTACTTTACGAAGTGGGTTGAGGCAGCTTCCTATGCCACGGTAACCAAGAGCGTCGTGGCACGTTTCATTCGGCATAACCTGATCTGTCGGTACGGCGTCTCGGAAAGAATCATTACGGACAATGGTACCAATCTTAACAACAAGATGATCACTGAGCTCTGCGAACAATTTAAGATACAGCACCACAACTCTTCTCCTTACCGGTCGAAGATGAATGGGGCTGTAGAAGCAACCAATAAGAATATCAAGAAAATTGTGCAGAAGATGGCAGTGACCTATAAAGATTGGCACAAAATGTTACCGTTTGCTCTTCATGGGTACCGTACTTCAGCAAGGACGTCAACCGGGGCAACTCCTTTTTCCTTGGTCTATGGCATGGAGGAAGTCTTGCCGATTGAAGTCCAGATACCCTCTCTCCGGATAATGAAGGATGCAGACTTGAGTGAAGATGACTGGATCCAGACTCGACTTGATCAATTAAACCTAATTGACGAAAAAAGACTCACCGTTATCTGTCATGGTAAGACGTACCAAAAACGGATGATCAGGGCATTTAACAAGAAAGTCAGACCACAAGAGTATCAAGTTGGGGACCTGGTAATCAAACGCATCATCCTTCCTCAAAGTGATCCCCGGGGCAAATGGACCCCTACATACGAAGGGCCATTTGTGGTTAAACATGTGTTCTCAGGAGGATCCATGATTCTAACCACCATGGATGGTGACGACCTTCCTCACCCCGCCAATGCAGACATAGTAAAAAGATACTACGCATGAATAAAAGACCCGCTAGGTTGACATACCTAGGCAAAAATAAGGGCTTCCCGGCGAACCAAAAGGGTTCGGGCAAAAATAAGGGATGAAATGAAAATAAATCTGTACACCCGGCAAGTCGAAAACCTGAAAAGGCGGCTTGGGCAAAAATGGGTATCCCGGTGGACCGAAAACCCGAAAGGGCGGTCCAGGCAAAAGTTAGGGATAAAGCGTAACACTATGTCTCATTGGATCACCTAGCATCCAGAATTCGGCATCAACTATCTGGCTCAGACTTCGGCATCGATCCATCAGCTTCATCTTCAACTAAGCAGCAAAGTGATGAGACGCTTGAAGACATAAAGGCGATAGCAGAGTTGGAACCCAGTGGGAATGTTATGCACATAGCTGTTTTGTTTCCTTTTCAAAATTGTATAAACCTTGTGTTATTCGGCGGCGTTCTCTTACTAGGACGTCAGCCTCTTGTACAAAAAACGCCTATTTACAGGCAAATTTCAAAATCAATACAGATTCAGTTTTCCAAATCAATTGCCAATTGTTTTTCCTTTTTTTGTTTTGTCTTGCGAAGAACGTCCAATGTTCATTTTTGATATATGCATTTGACATTAAATTGCTGATTCATAAATATTTGCATATGAAATAAAAGACTAATTACAGGTGACATCAGAAACAGGGGCAATGTAAAGTTGTCTGATGCAGTCTGGTTGCTTTGTCCGCCAAGGTACCAAGGTAGATCTAACTGAAGGATGTGATCAAGTTCTCTCAACTCCCCACAGAGTAAGACAAGATAGCAACATTCCCCAGTGGAGTATAGGCATTCATTAGCAAGCATCCCCGGCAGTCTTGACCTAAGATGGTTCCCCGGCGGAATATCAATACCCCAGTGCAATTCCAAAAGTTTCCCCAGGAAAGTGGAATTCTTATCCCCAGCAGGTTTTGAAGCTTATCCCCAGTAGATTCTGGAAGCTTATCCCCTGCAGAGTACAGACGTCTCTCCCGAGCTTTGTTCAAAGTTATTCCTCATAAGGGTTTATAACTGGGTTATCCTCAGCTAATTGCCACGGAAGATCGCCCTCGGCAAAGTTCTTCCTATCCCCAGCGGAGTTCATCAAAGTTCCCCAACATAACTTATCAACACAATCCCCAGCGGAGTTTATCTTTGGTATCCCCAGCGGAGTTTATCATCATTATCCCCAGCGGAATCCATCATTGAAATCCTCAGCGGGCCTCTCATCAAAACTTCAGCAAAGTATCTCTTCCACAGAGCAATTCCCCGCAGAGTAATCTCTCCAACAAGTTTATTCCCCAACAGAGTCATCTTCTCCTACCAGTGTATTCTTGCAACCATCATCCCCAGCAGAAACGAAGAACTCTACTCTTCAATGTCAGCCCAGGATTTAATTCCCCGGCCGGTCGTCAAGGATTTATTTTCCTAAGACGAAAATACATTCATAAACATTTCGCATTTCATACATCTTGCTTACATACATGATAAGGTGCATACAACACTATCTCATGTTGAACATCATAACATCATGCATTTCATACATCATGACATTGCATACAACTGATGTTTTGCGTTTTCAGGGAAAAAGACAACCCCAAAGACAACTACCTTCAACTGTCACAATTCCATATTCGATTCCTGTATCTAGCCAGGGCACATCTGTGAGTGATCAGTTTCCAGACTCGATTCCTGTATCTAGCCAGGGCACGTCTGAAGAGTTTGAAGATTCGATTCCTGTATCCAGCCAGGGCATATCTAGCAACTATCACAATTCCAGATTCGATTCCTGCATCCAGCCAGGGCATATCTGTTGACCACATTTCCAGACTCGATTCCTGTATCTAGCCAGGGCACGTCTGAAGAGTTCTAAGATTCGATTCCTGTACCCAGCCAGGGCATATCTAGCAACTATCACAATTCCAGATTCGATTCCTGCATCCAGCCAGGGCATATCTGTTGACCACATTTCCAGACTCGATTCCTGTATCTAGCCAGGGCACGTCTGAAGAGTTCGAAGATTCGATTCCTGTATCCAGCCAGGGCATATCTGTTGACGACTATTTCCGGATTCGATTCTTGTATCCAGCCAGGGCACATTTGTGAGCAACCGATTGTAGATTCGACACATGTATCTAGCCAGGGCATATCTGCATGAGGAGATTGAAGATCAAAGACCTGTAACAAGCCAGGAAAACATTTGTCTTTCTCAAAATACACAAGTTCTCGCTAAGGAATCTCTTATGCGATCAACACTTCCAAATGGCATCTATAAGCCCATTCCCGACAAGGTTCTGTCACATCTCCAGATGGCATCTATAAGCCCATCTCCCTATCCACCATCTCTTCAAATGGCATCTATAAGCCCATTCCCGACATCACATTGTTGATACTCCAACATGCGAGTGCAAATTTCCGGGCACTCTAGTGTCCAATCTCCTTTTACCCTCGAGTCACGAAAGGCAAACTTGCCAATCTAACTCTTCAGGTTCAAGAAGATTGAAAAGGGGCAACTGTTGTACCCCAAAATTTGCCCTCCCATTTCCTCAACATTTTCTCATCACAAAACTCTTGAAGATCAAGATCCAGTTAGGATTTCCTCTGCTCAAGACTTCTCCTTGCACTGTTGACCCAAATTAGGGTTTGTGTTTGCACAAAGATATTTTGACCTAAAATGCCTAAGATGACTTTCATGCTTCATGTTGGACTCCCAAGTTTATCCATACCAAGTTTCAAGTCTTGATTCCAAATTTTGCCCAATCGATTGGACAGTTGACCTAAAAATCAACTATATTGGGAAAAAGTCAATTGTGGCCAATTGACAGTCAAATATCATGAAAATTGACCCACATCAACATTATGAACTCACATGGACCATTTGATCAAGTTTGGATCACAACTCCACAAGAAATTTGATCAGATCACCAAAAGGGCAAAATGGTCATTTTTAGGGTTTTGACTGCACAAAGGTAATTATTGACTGTTTGACCTAGCCAATGGAAAATCAAGCTCACATATGGACTCAAGGACACCATGGAATAATCTTGACATGCTCAACAAGCTCAAAAGATCCCAAATACACAAGATTGACAGTTGAGTTTCCCAGTCAATTGATCAATTTTGACTGTATACTGAAAAGTCAAACTTTGACTTTTTGGTCAAAATCAAGTGTCAAGATTCATTTTTCATCAAAACATGCCAAATCATGAAACTTGTTCATCAAGAAATCAAGAATTGCAAATTAGGGTTTGAAATGAAGATTTTTCATAACTTAAAATTTTTCTAAGTTATGAAAAACCCTAATTTTTTCCTAACTTTGCCCCACTTTCTCACCAAGATTCATTTGTATTCAAGCAAAAGTCAAAACATGAAAGTTGTAGCCTATTTCAAAATCTACAACTTTGATTCACAAAGTTTTCCCAAAAGAAGCTTGTAGCTCAAGTTACAATTTTTGGAACAAGGGTACAAAACCATTCTTAACTTAGAGAAAATTTGACCTATTTTAGGCAAGGTTTTTACCTAAATTCAAGACCATTTTTCACATGCTTCAACTTGGAATTTCAATTTGCATTTCAAAGATGGGTTATAGTACACATTCCAAGCTTTCCAAAATGTCCAAGAACTCATCAAACAACCTCATGGTTAGAGAGAATCGAATTTGGCAATATGGGAAAAACTCACTTTTGATTTGGCCAAGTTACATGTTCATACATTTGTGCCATTTTGAATTCAGCATGCTTTCCTTGATTACAGGTCTTTTATCTCAATTACACTCCTTAATTTAATGCCAATCCTTTGTGCCAAGGTGTTGTTCTATGAGTTTGGACATTGTATGCAAGTTTAATCCATTTTTAGATAAAGCATTATATCCATTTTGGAAAAGTTGCACTTTATGTCTAAAGTAAATCCAAGCAAGTACTGTTAAGATCTCTTTGGCACAAGTTTATGGACTAATTGCACTGATCAAGACTAAGTGGTTCAGCATAGATTGGGGGCCTCTACCTGTCTAGAACACCAACTTGCCATCTCTTGCTTAAAGTGTAAGAAACTTGCCATAACACATACCAACTATCATTCCTGTAAACCAAGCCTTAAGCAAACTTGTCAAACATATTCTAAACATCCATTCTGAGCTAGAACACGACCCTAATATCTCCATTGCCTCCCCATTCACAGAATCACCCTCAAATTGCCCAAACAGAGCATCTGCTGCAGTTTGAGTTCCATAGTTCAAACCTTTCATGCATTCTTGCTAAAACCACCTCAAACACATCCCACAACATCCCTTGAAGCTATCCCAAACCTCAAACACAACCTGTAACACTCCCAAGCAACATCACCATTTTCATTTTTCTGTTTTGCAGGTGGAGTTCTACAACTCGATTCAGCTAGTTTCAAAGTAAAGTAAAACTTGGAATAGCATCCCTGGACATCAAGGAAGTTGTACCAATCATCACTTTGCACTGAAAGTACCTCAATCACCAGATACAACTTCAACTGAACAGGTAAGTTCATGAACTCGAATCTCTCTATCCAGGCATTGTTAGCTTTAGGTTTGTGAAGAAAACATGTCACATTCATAGCCCTGAACATGCCCATGTAATTAGATTTCATTTATATTATGTATGCTTAGAGAATTTTAAGTCTGAACATGGAACAAAAACTAGGTCAAGAATTGGGGGAGAAGAAATTCTCTCTCATCTTAGAGAGTTAAGTCAAGTTCTTTATATCCCTGAATTCGTCTCTTAATGCTCTACATTTTTCATGTTGTGAGTTTTGCTTGAAAGTCCAGGAATTGAGAGATGAAAAACGCGCGTGGATTGTGTTCAAACATGTTCTGAGGTTGAAGATGAAGTCTTCTTGGGCTGGGCCTGAGTTGACTTTCTTTTTGCACCCTTTTATTACTTTTACAACCCCTGAGCCCATTTTGCTTATTTTGATGATTTTTTTACTTTTCTTTTTTTGTTCTGACTTATTTATTTTTCTTATAATATTAAAAATACAAAAAAATATTTTCTACACCATTTTCCTATTTATTAGGTATTTATTTGTTTAGATTAGTTTTTGTACATAAATAAATAAATAGATATACTTTTACTTAAAATACTAAAAAATAGTGCAAACACATTTTATTTATATATATATATATATATATATATATATATATATATATATATATATATATATATATATATATATATATATATATATATATATATATATATATATATATATATATATATATATATATATATATATATATATATATATATATATATATATATATATATATATATATATATATATATATATATATATATATATATATATATATATATATATATATATATATATATTAGTATATTTAGGTTAAAAATACAAAATATATACATTTTATTTTTTTTATTAATATTTAACATTAAAAAAATACCTTTTGACCAATATACTTCATTTTTCTTTTATTTTTGTACATAATTGATAAATTTTGTACATATTAAATAATTAATACTTTTATTTAATGAATTAGGGTTTTGCCCTAAAAACATAAAAACTCCAAAAAAAAATAATACTTTTTATTTTGTTTATTTGACATATAAAAATACTTTTTTTTCATACATATAAAAAACCTTTTTGCATCTTGCATATTTATTTTATTTCCATTTAATTTGTGCAATCAATTATCTTGTAAATAATTCAATATTGATGTAATAGTCTAGGTTTAAATTCCTTGTCAAAAAAAAACCCCATTTGAACATTTGTACCCCCCTTCCCATATATTGTGTTGTAATAGCTTAGTAACTTTATTTTTCGCACTTTATTGCTTTCTAAATATACCATGTTAGAATTAGGGTTTGTATGCGAATCAAAAACAACAAAAATAGTTTGACCTAATTTCAAGATAAACAAGCATGAAAATGGACAACACTAATCACACTTGCACCCCTAGGGTATTCCACTTGTTGCCTTCAATAAATGGGCCATATTGCATGTTAGGTCTCTTTGGGCAAAAACAAAACAAATAATCAAATGATCATAGTCCCTCGATGACGCTTTCGAAAGTTGCCTAAAAATGATCAAGTCCCTTAAAGAAAATTGCCCAAAGATACTTGGCACCATTGCAATTATGGTCTAAACGATGACCCGCGCCCGTCCCTTTCACATCCTAACACAAGATTGTCCACCAAATGCAATGGTGGAACAAAATTGTTAAAAGGGTTAAAACATAGCAATAATCTTTGAGAAATTTAGGAGTAGATAACCTCTTAGTTACTTGAATCAAACTTGCAAAACAAAACACTTGCCTATTTTCTAAAACCACACCTCACAACACTTTCAAAAACAAACTTTCAAAAACAAATGAAAACCTTTTCAAAAGACATACACCTTTGTATACATCCCAACATGGATCATTACAAAGGTTGCCACCACATTGGCCTCTTTTCAAAAACATTTTCAAACACACACACATAAAGCACCATTTCAAACAATTGAAAAATAAGGCAAGTTGATCTAAGCAAGTAACTAAGAGCCCATGGATAACCATGGATAGAAAGGGTGCTAATACCTTCCCTTTATATAATCTACTCCCCGAACCCAAGAAAACATATCAAAGGTTTTTGCTGTGCTTTTTAAACCTTTCCTTAGGATAAAATAAAAAGTCGGTGGCGACTCTTGCTCAACCGAAACATTTGCGAATACAAACGCAAAACCAAGTCAGTTCTCCCACCGTATCACACATACAAATCAAGCAAGTAAATAATTTTTAAATGTGATCTAGCTCTAAGTTAACCCCACTTTTAGTTAAACTCCCCAACAGAGTCGCCATTTATATAATACGGTGGGAGAACTGACTTGAGGGTTTTGCGTTTTATCGCAAATATTGCGGATAGTAAGAGTCGCCATCGACTTTTCTTTTATCCAATAAAGGAAAGAGTGAAAAGAAAAAGAAAGACCTTTTGAGAATTCTCTTGAGTTTGGGGGTAGGTTATGAAAAGGGAAGGTGTTAGCACCCTTTTCACCCGTAATTATCTACGGGCTCTTAATTTCAAGCTCACTTTGAAAATATGCTTTGTGTTTGTGTATGTTTAAAAGTATTTTGAAAACGCCTAAGTGCGGAAATTTTGTAATGATTCTCGTATCGTTGAGAATGTATATAATAATGTTTGTTTTGAAAATACTTGTGAAAGAAAGTTTTGTTTTGGAAAGATGTTTTGAAAATGCCAATATAAGGCAATTTTGTAATGATTCTCGTATAGTTGAGAATGTATACAAAATGTTTGTTTTTGAAAAGTATTTTAAAGATAGTTGTTTGGAAAGTGTGAAGTGTGGAAATTGTTTTACTTTGTGAGCAAGCGATTACGAGCGATCTACCTACTCAAAAAGTCTTTGTTCTTTTCCTCCTCCTTTAGATAGCGCTATCCTACAGTTAGTTAGTAGGAAGCCCTATCATTGAATGTGAGGGACATGCGTGGGTCATCGTACAGTCATAGAAGGCAACTTGTAATATGCTTTAGCAATTTTCGTAAGGGACTAAGATTATTTACCGAAGGCAACATCGAAGGGTTATCAAGGGACTACAATCTTTTAATCGAGGGTCTTTGCTAAAGTATCTCAGGTTCGATGGAATGATTGTTTTATCCGAAGCAACAAGTAAAGTTAACCCTAGAGGTGTAAGTGTGCAAAGTGTGTTTGATTCAATTATTTGTCTTGAATTAGGGTTTTGCTATGATTGATTTTAATCTTGTCATACAAACCCTAATTACTAACAGAAATATGGAAAGCGATAAATTACGGAATTTAAATGTTCTACGCTATTATAACGCTTCGAGAATGGGGGTTACAAATTTATGAATGGGGAGAGAAAGCAATAAACCCCATCTATTTCAAACTTTGAACATTTACAATATTGGGAGATATTAATGCGAAAATAAGGTGGGCGAAGGTAGTGAAAAGGAGCAAGATGTTTTTTTTAAGAAACCTTTGAAAGTATTGATAAGTGTCTAAGCAAATAAGTATTGTTTTTGTTTAGAAGAATATTTGAAATAAAAAACTAGACCTAATTCTAATTTTATTTACAATTTAATTAAAACAGAACAAAGTATAATCAATTTTTATTTATGAAAATTAAATTAATTAATTAAAATCTAAAGAAACTAAATTAAAATTAATAAATAAATAAAATCTCAATTAATTTAATTGATTTAAAAAATATAGTTAGCTTTGTTATTTTAATAAAAAATCTAAGTCTAAATTAAATTGAATTTTTAATTTAAAAAAAAAAAGAAATTAATTGTTAGAAGAAATATTTTAGATGTTTTATTTTATTTACTTAAGATAAGAGAATATGTTTTTGTGTTTTTAATATAAGATAGAAATTAAAATAATCAAAACAATATAAAAGTAAATCGAAAGAGAGAATGAATGGGCCTGAATAAGCAGAAATTAGGGGTGCTGAATAGAAAATTTGTCCTAGGCCCATGGCTGAGCTTGCTGGTCCAGTGTGGGATGCTTTTGAGAGAGCATCATGGATGTGAAGATCTGATCCGTTGATAAGGATCTAATGACTCTGGAGCGAGGGAGCACGATGTGACTTGATGAGATACCTGCACGGGATCACAAGACAACCACAATGGCGGTGACAAGTGTCACCGCCTGATTAGCATGCTGAGTAAATTTTAGTTAATCAAAAATTAAATAATAAGCAAAATAAAATAATATTCAGAAAAAACTAAACATAACATATTTCTCTTCCCTTTGTTCTCTCGCCTCTCTTTGTCTTCTAGAGCTCGCCAGAAATCGCCCCTAGCGGCGGCAGGCCGTGATAGAAGGCGGTGATCACGGTGGCTTAGCTCTGATTCGTGATTTTTTACATCAATCTGTTTGTCCTCTTCTCCTCTGTACTAATCCGGAATTGATTTTTGCAGATGATGAACGAAATCGAGTAGATCTTGAAGGGGATTTTCGGAAACCCTAGTGCTCGGATTCACCTCCCTTCGTCATTTTCGAGTGAGATTGCCCCGATTTCTCTTTTATACTCTCTTCCTCTTTGTCTCTCTAAGATTTTTGAAGGGGTTTGTGATATAGTGAAAATGATATTAGCTTAGGGTTTATGGTTCTGCGGTTGTGTGTGTTGAACAGGGATCTTTCTTTGTTTTGATTTCTGAAGGGATTGCTTGTGATGGAAGATGATGAACAAAAATAGGGTTTATGTGTTCTTGGCTGCCATTTATGTCTTTTTTTGTATGTGAACTGTGGCCTCCTCTAATAACTTTGCAACTAATCTTTTTGTACTATGAAATTAGGGTTTTCTGTTGAATTTGATTTGTGATAACATGCCTTGAGAAATTGCTTTTTGTTTTGGGCTTCTGATATCTTGTGATTTTCTGATATCTTTCCCTTTTACTATGTATTTTTCCCCTGTTGCTTGTTAGCCCATTTTCCGTTCTGACTTTAATGGTTTTGTGTGAATTATGTGTTATTGGGCTGAAGCTACAAGATTTTGTGTTGGGCTTGTTGATTTTGATTTTCTGTACTATCCTTTTCAACGACTTTTTGTTGAGCTGAGACATGAAACTCTTTTTACTGTCTTATTATTTACTATGATGATTGTGAGGCCCTTTCACTGAGTTGTACTTGTGCAGTAAATTACTTTTTGAGTTTTTACTTTTACCGTGAACCAAACATGTCCTTTTTTGAGCATTTGTTTGAGATTTGTAGTAAAGGATTAGGCCCATGATTGATATTGTAGTTCTAACTTTTGTTGAAACAAAGCAATATGAGGCTTTTAATTGTTTCTTGTGAATATGATTAAATGCAACCTTAATTTTGATTCCTATCAAAAGACCCTAATGATGAATTTGTGAAGTAGCTTTTTGAAAATTCCTTGTTCATGTTTCTTTCTTGTTTTCTAACATTTTTCTCTCTTTTGTTTCATGAGCGAGAAAAAGTGATGATTGGCAATAGTGGTGAAGATTAGAAAGAGAAATCATGGCATGGCTTGTAGGATTTTAGAGGGAAACATGAAGTTGGAAGCTTGAAGATCTCGTTAGAAATCTTAGGTTTAGATTAGGAATTTTGTTGTATATTGCAAAGGCTTAGCCATTAGGAACATGTTTTGTAATCTTAGCATTGGTCTTGTAATTTAAACTTCAAAGCTTGATTTTTGAATGATGATGAAAGATGTTGCAACTTAGATATTTAGAAACTTGGATGCTTTTGAGTTTTGATTCAAATGTAGAACTTGTAGATCTTATAGAACTTTTAGTCTTGAATGAGGATGAATGTTGAAACTTGTATGGAAAAATGTGGTTTGGATTCTTGAAATGAATCGTTAATGAAAAATGAATCTTTAACCTTGAGATAAAATATTAACATTTGCAATTGTCATTTGAACTCGAATTCTTGAGAAAATATGAACTTGCTTATTGCACCAAGTCAAAACCTCTCTTATTTCCACATCAACAAGGTTCAAAAGTCTTGAGGGCTATATTGAAAACAAAATAAATTTTCTCCTAAGTTCCAAATAAAAAACTTTGAATGAAAACTTAAAGGAAAGATGTAGTAATGAATTTTGTAGTGAGAATGGATAGCATAAAGTGATGATCAAATGAAATGGGCTTCAAACCGAATTAAATCCAAATTCAAACTAAACTTGACTTTCAAGTTTTAATTTCAAGGCAAGGGATAAGATTCTATTGAGACTAAGAGAATCCCAAGAATTGTGACTAAATCCCGCATCAAGCTTCAATACAAATCAAATAATGGATTGTAATTATCTTGAAAATACCAAATGGTGTGGCTTAAACCTAATCTCCTTAACTTGAGACGCACTTTGAAAGAGAAAACAATTTGAGATGTTGGAACCAAATTCTGATTCAAAATCTTGGCAAATTTGAGAAGAATAGTCTTGTGTAGTTGAAAACCCTAACAGAATGTCTTGAAGAAAAGGGAGGGCAAATTTTGGGGTACAACAGATGTCATGTTTAAATAGATAATCAAACACAAGCAAAGCACAAAAAGGCCTTAGGATTAAGGATTGCATGGGGTTTGTAGGTAAGTAGCCTCTTGAAGTTTAGTTGGCTCAACCTGTCTTAAAGAAGTAACCGAGTTCTAGGGATCTCAATATCACTGATTTTCCCCAAAAAATTTGTCTAGCACGGCAACTGACTTGCCACAAAACAAAACACAAGAGTCGGATCTCAATGAGCGTAGCATTGAGTATCAACCAACTTTGGACTGCACCAAAGCTGACTATCTCACTACCTTCTAATGGCTAAGTTTGGTCAATTAAGGTTCTAAAGGTCAGTTAGTGCTTATGACACCACACGGTAGCCTAGTATTCTCCCTAACTGACTCGAGGGACACCAATACAAACCAATGTGTCGCACTAACGTAGTCATCACTTCAACCATATCGGTATACGTCGTATAGTTTCCATGATCTATTGTTACTTACCTAAAATGCCCCCAGATCCGGGTGTAGGATCTTTGCAAGAAAGTAAATCCGAGCAACCCTCAAATGTAAAGCATACAAAAAAAAAGAATTTAAAAATGATCTAACTCTAAAGGTAACCCCACTTTTAGTTCTCCCCGGCAGAGTCGCCAGTTCTGTAATACGGTGGAAGAATTGACTTGGTTTTGCATTTTATGGCAAATGTTGCGGATAGCAAGAGTCGACACCGACTTTTATTTTATCCAATAAGGAAAGGGTGAAAAGAACAGCAAAGACCTTTTTTTATTATGAGTTAGGGGGGTAGGTTATGAAAAGGGAAGGTGTTAGCACCCTTTTCATCTGTAATTATCTACGGGATCTTAATAGCTAGCTCACTTTGTTTGAAAATGCTTTGTATTCCTGTGTTTGAAAATATTTTTAACTTTGCCAATAGTTAGGCAACATTGTAATTATTCTTGTATTGGTGAAGAATGCGTACAAAGAGTTCCTTCGAAAATATTTTAAAAGTGTGACAGTGAGAAGTGTTTTTGTTTTGAAAAATATGAGCAAGCGATTAAGAACTATCTACCTACTTAAAGGTCTTTCGTATTATATCCCTCCTCCTTTAGATAGTTCTATCCTACCATTAGTTAGTCGGAAGCTCTATCGTTGGATGTGAAAGGACAGGTGCGGATCATCGTACAGTCATAAAGGTAACTCGTAGGGGCGCTTTAGCAATTTTATCGTAAGGGACTAAATCGTTTACCGAATGCAGCATTCGAAAGGGTCATCTAGGAACTACGATCTTTTTAATCGAGGGACAGTGCTAAATCGTCCCCATGTTCGAGGGACATGACTATGTTTCTTGTAGCGGTAGAAATGTGCAAAACTAAGTCATTGGATTGACTAGACTTTATACAAATCAAAATAAAAATCGCCACCGCGCTTTATTGTTTCCAAAGGAATGGGAAAAGAGCGAATAACCCAAAAAGAGGGGGAAAGATTCAAGGTAAGGGGGTTGGTTATGCAAAGGGAAGGTATTAGCACCCTAAACATCTACGGTACTCCGCAGGAACCTCTTTGAAAAAATCTGTATATTTTGGCTATAAAAATGTGTTGTATATAAAATGGATGGTGGAGGTGAGAAAAGAAATATTTTTATGATTTTTGCACCCGTCGCGGTTGCGAACCTTTAGTGCCTACGTACCACCTTTCGTGCAATAGGGGATCAGGGTACACGTAGTTCATCTTTTAAAAATTTGAAACACAAGTGTGTTGGTTGATTTTATGAGATAAGACATCATTACAATTGTCCGTGTGAAAAACATACTTACTACCCACAATCATGAGAAAGGAGAATTTGCATCATCTCAAAGTGGAGGATATGGCTTGGATTTTAAAATCAACAATGCCTTACTCAACACCCAAGTGGAAAATATCTCACTTCACTACATATTGTAGAAGTATAGTTGTTTGCATCACTACAAGGATTCACAAGAGTCTAATCTTTTGAGAAAAGTTTAAAGATAAAAGCCAAAGTGGCAAAATGGTTTGAAATGAGATTGATTGACTTTTAGTCTTCTCACAAAAAAAGGTCAAGGTATTATTAAATTGATTGAAATTTATTTATGAAAATGTTTTGAAAATGCATGGACCAAAGTCCAAGTTTATTATGAAAATGTTTCAAGTTTCAAAACAAGAAGAGTTTTTTTTTAAGGAGGGAGAAGATTTTTGAAATTAAAGAAGATGGGAGGAGAAGAAGAGGCTATCCTAAAGCATAAGGTAAAAGCTAGGGATAAGAACCATCTAACCAACATGAAGCTTATACTTGACATTATGAGTCAATATAGAATTCCCATTCTTCGGATTGAAACCAAGCAAGCAAAGATACTAGACCTCTTGAGAGAAACAAACTTCAAGTGTTTTAAGTCTTCGCAAAAATTGGGCAGAGTAACGGCTGTATACGGGTGAATTCCAGATTACAAACAAAGTATGTAATCACAAAAAACCTGCACACAAAACAAACAAACAACCCAATGTCTTGAGGTAAACCTCAAGAACTCCAGACAAAATAATGAATTAAGGTCACAAAGTCTCCAAGATAGACCAAGGTCTCTAATCCTAAGTCTAAGAAGTCCATCACTCCATAATGAAAAGGATAGTAACCATGTAGTCCAAGTATCATTAATGATTTTTATGGTTCATGTTTATAATTAGGTGTTTTTAAAAGGAAAAGAAAAGCTCAAGTGAGCAAAATAAAAATTACATAAAAGTAAATGCTCAAGTGAGCAAAATAAAAATGACATAAAAGTAAATGCTCAAGTGAGAAAAGATGAAAATAGCATGAAATGTAAATGGTACATAAAGCATAAAAATAAAAGGGCATAAAGTAAAGTTAATTGTTAGTAATTAGTGGTTAGTAATTAGTGGTTAGTTGGATGACCATCTTGAAACTTGCATTTGGAACTCATTAGGGGATTGGTAGAACCAAAGCCTCTACACAACAAGTTGCATTTGCTTTTTGTCAAGTATATCATCCATTTTGGAATTCTCATAAGGCAACATGTAATGATCAATGATGTTTAAGTGATCCGCGTTGACCAAAGGTGTTGTAGATCCATCAGAAGATTGGTAGAACCAAAGCCTCTACACGATGAATCTCAAGTTTATTGGATCAAAGAGATCAAATTAACATACTTGGGCTTGCAATCATAATTTTGGGCCACGAATGATCATTTATTCGAATCGGGACAAAATTTAGCGCTATATTAAGCAATCGTAAGTGGACTTATGTAGAAGTCGCACCTATTTTGAGGCCGATCAATAGCAATCTATGTACTTCATGTTTGGATAAATGATATAGAGATCACCATCCCTTAACAAGTAGCACAATTAAAAAAGAAAGGGATAAGATGAAGAGGGAGGGAAATGATAAGATAATTTGGATCACCATTTCAAAATTCTTTCATCTTTAAATTCAACCACTCCTCTAGATGGATTAAAGCACTAAACATATCATTAATCCAAAGAACCAAAAATGAATTAAATAATTCACTCTTAGGTAGATTTGAATTGATGAACATTTATCCAACTTCATCTACATCACAAAGTCCATTGAGTTTAAAGACAAATTGGACATTTAAAATTGCAATCCAAACCAACAATCAAAAGGAGTGAGTAGAAAAAGCATTTTGGATCAAAGCTGCCCCAAAACAAGGCAAAAAATACATTCTGTTCTGGTGTAAATCGATTTACACTACTATGTAAATCGATTTACACAGTATTATTTACAAAAATTTGTGCAAAATCGTGTTGTGTAAATCGATTTACACATAGTGCAAATCGATTGCACACAGAACAACAGCCAAAAACAGCATTTTAAAAGGCCAATTTCTTGTTCAAACTTTCCATCAAACACCTTATGATCATGGATCCAATTGAGCACGAAAATTCCATCAAATTATGAGAAAATAACACCATTGGAATCATAAAAGAATGCTCAATGAATCAATCCCAAAGATCACCAAGAGATCACATTGTGAAAGATGAGTTATCCAAACTTACCAAAGGTAGATCTAGAGAATTATCAAACAACTTCAAGAATTTGCTTCAATTCAACCACAAGAATCAATTGATCAAGCTTGGATGTAGAGAATTGATGGAGAAAAAGTGTTTGGATGAAGGTTTAGCTCAAAGATTAGTAAGCTTCAATGCAAAGCTTACTAACTTTTTGAAAATGGAGCTTTGAGTGAATTTGGTAGAAGGAGAGAATTGAGAGATTTTTTAGCAAGGTGGATTTGGCTATCAAAAGCTTGAAATTTGAATGAGATGAGGGCTCTATTTATAGATTTTTGAATTGGGATTAGTGGTAATTTGGTAATTGATTCTTGGAGCCAAAATTTGAATTAATGATAATTATTTCAAATATTAGAGCCAAAATTTGAATTAATGATAATTCTTCTTAAAAATGAAAGATTGGCACTAAAATTTGAATTAATTATACATCTTTCAAAAGTGAAGGAAAATTGGAGCCAAAAAAAATTGACAAGTTTAAAATGTTGATTTTTTTCAAATTTCGCTCTATGCAAATCGATTGCACTATATTGCAAATCGATTTGCACAGTGTATTTTTCCAAAAATTATGCAAAATTCACTTTGTGCAATCGATTGCACTCTAGGAGAAATCGATTGTACAGTGAAAAAAAACGAAATTTTTTTAATTCTTTTTCTTTGCAAATAGAGATTTTAGGAAAATAATACCGGAAAACCTTATTTGCCATATGCTTCGACTCGGTACCTACAAAACACAAATATGCAAAGACAAAGACAAAGACAAAGACAAATATTTTTTGTATTTTGATTAGAAGTTAGTCAACAACACATATACAAAATACACAACCAAGGTGCTTGGAGATTCCTCAAGAGCAAACTTAAAGATAGGAAAAAAGAGGAAGAACCAACCCTAATGTGATCTTGTTATGATCGAGTTGACATGATATGATAGGGGAATCTTAGGGGCAAAAATTGGGGTACAACAGCTGCCCTTATTTAAGTGTCTTCTATCCGGAGATACGAAGGTTACAAATCTTCGTGTCGACGCGATTGAAGATACTTAAATATAAAACAAGCCCTATTTTTGTCTCTAAGATGTCGTGCAATGCTTATGATTATGGATGCATATGAACAGAACAAAAGAGACACAAAGTAACACTGGGGATGCCACAAAAAATGAAGAAACAAAGGAGCAACCCCACAAGGAAAATAAATCACTGGTGGACCAAAAGAATAGAACCAGAGAGGAAGATAACAAGCATCGACGTTCACTGCCGATGTACTACCAACGTTCACTGAAGGTAGAAAGAAAATACAATATCACCGTCGTTCACTGACGATGAACTATCAACATTCACTGAAGATAGCAAAAAGATAACAAACACCAACGTTCACTGCCGATGTACTACCAACGTTCACTGAAGGTAGAGAGAAAATATAACAAACACCAACGTTCACTGCCGATGTACTACCAACGTTCACTGAAGGTAGAGAGAAAATATAATATCACCGCCGTTCACTGACGATGAACTATCAACGTTCACTGAAGATAGCAAAAAGATAACAAACACCAACGTTCACTGCCGATGTACTACCAACGTTCACCGAAGGTAGAGAGAAAATATAATATCACCGTCGTTCACTAACGATGAACTATCAACGTTCACTGAAGATAGAAAAAATATAACAAACACCAACGTTCACTGCCGATGTACTACCAACGTTCACTGAAGGTAGAGAGAAAATATAATATCACCGTCGTTCACTGACGATGAACTATCAACGTTCACTGAAGATAGAAAAAAAGATAACAAACACCAACGTTCACTGCCGATGTACTACCAACGTTCACTGAAGGTAGAGAGAAAATATAATATCACCGCAGTTCACTGACAATGAACTATCAACATTCACTGAAGATAGCAAAAAGATAACAAACACCAACGTTCACTGCCGATGCACTACCAACATTCACTGAAGGTAGAGAGAAAATATAATACTATCGCCATTCACTGACGAGGAACCACCACCGTTCATTGATGATAGAAAAAATATAAGAAACACCGACGTTCACTGCCGATGCACTACCAACGTTCACTGAAGGTAGATTTTAAAAATATCATATGTTCCCCAAACTTCTGGTGTTTCACCTAGAACGGGTCTCAACTTCTTCCTTAACCAAGGAAATCCGTCTGGAAAGGGTAATATGTAAGTTGTCTCAAATAAAGAGACTTCCACTTGCAAAGATTTAACAACGAGCAATTTCTGTGAATTTGAAAGTCTTGCCATCCACTGGCGTAAACTGACGACAGGCTGCAAGCTAACCACTCATAGAGGAAATAGCAAAAAGAGTTACATCGACTTGTATAGAGAAGCACAAGTTGCTCAAACAAAGATACCTGTTGCCTGTTATCATGGAGGATTGCAAAAAGAAACGACTTTCTGGGGATAGAAATATGGCTTCCTGGGGAAATAAGATATGACTTCCTGGGGAAATGAGATATTATTCCTGCTGAAGAGATAAAGTTTTCTCGTGCAAAATAAATGCACAAACCAAAACTCGAAGTTCTCAGAAATCCAAAGTAATTAATTTCGTCATGCAACCACGAATCCAATTAGAAACACACTGGAGCAAGACGGCCAACAGAGATACATCCTTTGAGAAATAAACTCAAGAGGGAAAACAAAATCCAACTAAGCAAGGAGTGCTATTGTCTGTCCTAACTTCACTGAGGAGAAACATAATTCGGATGTAGATAAATCAAACAGATACTGGGATAGGACATCTTTCTTCCGGTTTCATTGGAAAAACCAGTTTTTTACAAGCAACATTCCTACTGGAGATTGCAATATCAGCCTCAAATAAAGCAGACTGACATCGAGACAACCAAACCTCACTGGGGAATTCAAACCTTTTTCCTGGAGAAAAAACTGAGGATTGAAAACTTTTCATCATGAATACTCATTCCAACTAGAGATGCCCTGGGATAACCTTCCCAAGGAAAAACACAGACTTCCATGGGGAAAACAAATGTTTCACAGTCCATACTCCTACTGGGGATTTCGATACTGATTGTGAATAAGGCAAATGGAAACCAAATGATCAAAACATTCACTGGGGAAATCAGGCCCACTTTGAAGGAAGAAAAAACATACAGACTTCACTAAGGGAGACAATACTTCATCATCGAGACATCTACCGGGGACTTCATGCTGACTTCATTGGGGAGGTCGACACCACATCATCGAGGGGAAACCAAGATACGTTCTTCACTGGGGAAACCGGATATACGTTCTTCACTGGGGAAACCGGAGATACGTTCTTCGAGAGTAATTATTACATCAACCTCTTTGGGGAGAAAGGACTTCTATCAAATAAACGAGGCCTTTACTGGAGAATATTGTATTGAGTCTTCATATCAACCAAACCTATTCCAACAAAAGATGCCCTGGTGTGGTCTTCCTGGGAAATCAAGAAGTCAACACTAATGCCAATACTGCAAAAAGAGCGATATCTTAACACACCAAGGGAATAAAACCTTTCATCATATGAGGGAAAACTTCGTTGGGGAACCTGGGACAGAGGCTTCTGACCATGCAAACCCAAAATTAAAATCGAACCGAGACTTGGCCGGGGATAATAGGATCACAAACCAAATGTTGTACCTTGCACCCACTGGTATCGTCTTTAATTATCTGAGAAACACACAAATGTTGCGCACATACCAGCAAAATGACCTGAGAAAAACCTTCACGAAGGAAGTAAATATTCTTAAAACAATTGGAGTTTGTTCATTCCAGGGATCACCATTTTTGTTGTCATTGTTTCATCACAAATCCCAAAGTAAATTG
The DNA here is from genome assembly GCA_948472305.1 of Vicia faba. Classification (NCBI taxonomy): domain Eukaryota; kingdom Viridiplantae; phylum Streptophyta; class Magnoliopsida; order Fabales; family Fabaceae; genus Vicia; species Vicia faba. Next base: position 375,324,207 of record OX451735.1, on the reverse strand, counting down.
AATTGTAAAGATGTCTTTCTTTTTTTGAAAAGTCAATCAATTTTTTTAATCTTTTTGCTTTGAAAGTTATTATCAGTAATAAATGAAGTCTTTGCAAGCTAAATAAAAATAAGAACACAAAGAATTGGGCAAAAGCTCGAATTTTATTAATAGAATGGTAGTCTGCGAATGGCGAGACTCCATAGATGATTACAAAATTTGGGAAATGGTAATATATAATGGAAAAGATACATTGAGATACAATGACCACCATTCCCCTAACAACTTTTGAAGTCCTGAGCAGCAGCTTTTGTTGAAACATGGTGAGGATCCAAGAAGATTGTTGCTTCAACGATCAAGTCTTGTCTGACGTAGTTACTTGCCAAGAAAAAATCCCTAACTTTTGCCTAAGCTGCCCTTGCGGGTTTTCAACTTAGCGGGAAATTTATTCTGTTTATGTCTCTAATTTTTGCCTAGATCGCCCTTTCGGGTTTTCAGCCTACCAAGACGCTCCTTTTTTCCTAAGCCGCCCTTTCGGGTTTTCAACTTAGCGAGCTGTTCTTTTATTTCTTTAGGCGAAGTATTTCTTGACTGCGTCAGCATTCATGGGACGTGGGAACTCCTCGCCATCCATAGTTTCAAGAATTAATGCACCACCAGAGAAGGCTTTCTTGACAACATACGGGCCTTCAAAATTGGGAGTCCACTTACCCCTAGAATCAGTGTTAAAAGACATGATCTTCCTGAGCACGAGGTCGCCTTCTCTGAATTCACGAGGTTTGACCTTTTTATCAAATGCTTTCTTCATTCTTTTCTGATACAACTGCCCATGACATAAAGCTGTCATTCTCTTCTCTTCAATCAAATTTAATTGGTCAAACCTGTTCTGGACCCATTCAGCCTCTGTCAGCTTGGCTTCCATTATCACACGCAATGAGGGAATCTCTACCTCAACAGGGAGTACAGCTTCCATTCCATATACCAGGGAGAACGGGGTTGCTCCTGTTGAAGTGCGGATAGATGTTCGATATCCATGTAGGGCAAAAGGGAGCATTTCATGCCAATCCTTATAAGTAATAACCATCTTCTGGATAATTCTCTTGATATTCTTATTAGCAGCCTCAACAGCCCCATTCATCTTTGGCCTGTATGGAGCCGAATTGTGATGGACAATCTTGAATTCTTCACACAGTTTCGTCATCATTTTGTTGTTCTAATTTGAGCCATTGTCAGTGATGATTCTACTCGGCACACCATACCGGCATATCAGATTGTTTTTGATGAAACGCACAACCACCTGTTTGGTAACATTGGCATAAGAAGCAGCCTCTACCCATTTAGTAAAGTAGTCAATCGCTACCAAAATGAAACGGTGTCCATTTGAAGCTTTGGGTTCTATCATCCCAATCATGTCAATACCCCACATAGAGAAAGGCCATGGGGAGGAAATTACATTGAGAAGTGTCGGAGGCACATGGATCTTATCTGCATAAATCTGGCATTTATGGCACTTCTTTGCAAATTTGCAACAATCAGATTCCATTGTCAACCAATAGTAACCTGCCCTTAGCATCTTTTTAGCCATCGAATGTCCATTTGCATGAGTGCCAAATGAACCTTCATGAATCTCATGCATCAACATGTCTGCTTCGTGTCTATCCACGCATCTGAGCAAGACCATGTCATAATTTCTCTTGTATAGCACATTTTCACTGAGGAAGAAACTGCCTGCCAACCTTCTCAATGTCTTTCTATCTTTCCTCGATGCACCAATCGGGTATTCCTGAGTCTGAAGAAAATGCTTGATATCATAATACCAAGGTTTTTCATTTGCTACCTCCTCTGTCGCAAACACATGAGCGGGCCTATCCAGCCGTCGAACTACAATACGAGGTATATCATTCCAAGAATTCACTTGATACATGGAAGCCAGAGTTTCCAGAGCATCTGCCATTTGATTTTCATCTCTAGGGATGTGATGGAATTTAACTTTATTGAAGAAGGGTAGCAATCTTCGAGCATAATCTTTGTAAGGGATCAAGCCAGGGTGACGAGTATCCCATTCTCCTTTAATCTGATTTATTACCAAATCTGAATCACCATACACATCTAGAATTTTGATTCTGAGATCAGTAGCTTCCTCAAGACCCATGATGCAAGCCTCATATTCCGCCATATTATTAGTGCAATCAAATGTTAGCCTCGCAGTAAAAGGAATGTGCGATCCATGAGGAGTGACAATCACAACACCAATTCCTTTACCATAAGCATTCACTGCTCCATCAAAAATCATACTCCAATGAGATTCAGGGTCAGGGCCTTCCTCAGGCAATGGTTCATCACAATCTTTCACTTTCAAGAACATCACATCCTCATCAGGGAATTCAAATTCTGCAGATTGATGATCTTCCACCGGTTGGTGAGCAAGGTAATCTGCCAACACACTACTTTTAATAGCTTTTTGAGTGCGGTACTCAATATCATATTCAGACAACAACATCTGCCAGCGGGCAATTCTCCCAGTAAGAGCAGGCTTCTCAAAAATATACTTGATTGGATCCATTTTGGAAATCAACCAAGTAGTACGATTCAACATATACTGCCGCAAACGCTTTGCCGCCCAAGTCAAAGCACAACATGTCTTTTCTAACGTGGAATACTGCAACTCACAATCAGTGAACTTTTTGCTGAGATAATAAATGGCGAACTCTTTCTTTCATGCTTCATCCTGTTGTCCCAGAATACAACCCATGGATTTATCTAACACCGTTAGATACATAATCAGCGGTCTTCCTTCTACGGGAGGGAGCAAGATAGGAGGTTCACGCAGATATTCTTTAATACTATCAAATGCCCTTTGGCAGTCATCCGTCCACACACAACCTTGATCTTTTTTTAACAACTTAAAGATTGGTTCACACTTCGCAGTCATGTGGGAAATGAATCTGGAAATATAATTCAAACGCCCGAGGAAACCCATGACTTGCTTTTCAGTTCTTGGTGCTGGCATTTCTTGAATTGCTCTGACTTTGTCAAGATCAACTTCAATTCCTTTTTGGCTAACAATAAAACCCAATAATTTCCCCGATCTAACTCCGAAGGTGCATTTATTTGGATTCAAGCGGAGACGAAACTTCCTCAAACACTGAAACAACTTCAACAAATCTTTTATATGCCCTTCTTCAGTTTGGGATTTGGCAATAATATCATCAACATATACTTCAATTTCCTTGTGCATCAGATCATGGAATAGGGTTGTCATAGCCCTCTGGTACGTTGCACCAGCGTTCTTCAACCTGAAGGGCATCACTCTGTAACAGAATGTTCCCCAGGGTGTGATAAGCGTCGTTTTTTCCATGTCCTTTGGACCCATTCTTATTTGATTATACCCGGAAAATCCGTCCATGAACGAGAATACTTTGAATTTTGCTGTGCTATCCACTAACATATCTATGTGAGGCAATGGAAAATCATCTTTTGGACTAGCTTTATTTAGATCTCTGTAATCTACACACATGCGGACTTTTTCGTCTTTTTTCGGTACTGGGACAATATTGGCAATCCATTGAGGATACACTGACGTCACAAGAAAACCAGCATTAATCTGCTTTAGGACCTCTTCTTTGATCTTTACTGCCATATCTGGGTGGGTTCTTCTCAACTTTTGTTTAACTGGCGGACACTCTGGCTTCAATGGCAAATGATGCTCAACAATGTCTATATCTAGACCAGGCATGTCTTGATAAGACCAAGCAAAAATATCCACATATTCTTTCAACAGCTCAATCAACCCGCTCTTCACATCAAGATGCAACGATGCTCCAATCTTAACCTCTTTCAGATCTTCTTCTGAACCCAAATTAATCACTTCCAAAGGCTCCTTATATGGCTGAATGGTATTATCCTCGTGCTCAAGCAACCATGAGACCTCTTCTGGAATCTCATCATAATCTTCTTCTTCAGCCCCAAACACAGGACATTCAAAGTTGGGAGAGGGTGCATGGTCATTGTATTCAACGGGTTTTTTAATTAATCTGCACATATGATTTATGATTGATTTTAGAAACTGACACATATAACAAGTGATTATGCAGATTAATTTTCAGTTATCATTTATTTTGAAAGGGTTTTTTATTTGATTACCATTTCCCAAGAAAAAGCAGAAAATAAAGACATATTTTTTTTGGAAGCAAAGACAACTTTTATTAATGATCTTAAAAATCAAAGCAAACAGATAAGCCCATACAATACTTTCACCTTGGGCAGAGTGAAAGCTTTTCAAAGAAAGAAACAGATTAACAAAACAAATTACTTTGAAATATGTATGCAAGAAGGAACATCAATGGTGACCCAGTTCTGAACTCGGACTCCATGCGTCACAAAATTCGGTACTTCTTGCTCTGCTTCATCTTCTTCAACAGCATTGATTCCTGAACCAATTGGATGGAGGTAGCCTCCGCTGCGGAAAACATCATGATAACTGTTCACTGGAGATTTTGACTTCAAATTTTCGCCTTTGCCATTCTTCGAAGAAAAACCCAAACTAGTTCTATTCTTGTTCACGGGTGGATCCACCAGTCGTCCCCAAACTGCATTATGACCATTGCGCACAACCTGTTGCGCGTCCTTCAGGGAAATTACAGAATTCTCATTCCTCCTTATGTTGTCAATGGATAGGGCTTGGAACTGGGTTCCAATAGCAGCCTCATCCGCTTCTACAATACTGAAAGAGGATAGATGGGATATCAACAACGCCTGCTCCCCATTTTTGATCACTACCTTCCCTTCACACACAAATTTTAGCTTCTGATGCAGAGTTGAAGTGACAGCCCCTGCTTCGTGTATCCATGGTCGTCCAAGCAAACAACTATATACGGGACTAATATCCATAACCTGGAAGGTTATCAAGAACAAATATGGTCCTACATGGATGGGTAGGTCCACTTCACCGATGACAGATTTCCTCGACCCAACAAAAGCCTTCATAATGATGCCACTCGGGCGCATAGGTGTTCCTTGATACTTTAATTTCAAGAGGGTACTTCTCGGTATGACATTCAAAGCGGATCCATTATCAATTAGCACATTGGACAGCGAATCATTCTTACAGTTCATGGATATGTGGAGGGCCAGGTTGTGATTCCTCCCTTCATCTGGTAACTCATCATCACAAAAGCTCAAATTGTTACATGATGTAATGTTTCCAATTACGCTGCTGAATTGATCTAACGGCATGTCATTTTCTACAAAAGCTTGGTCTAGCACTCTCATCAGCGATTCTCTATGAGCAGAGGAATTCATCAATAAGGCTAGAATAGATATCTTTGAAGGAGTCTGCAATAACTGATCTACAATTCTGTAATCGCTCATCTTAATTATCTTCAAGATATCATCCACTTCTTTCTCTAATGTAGCTCCACTAGTCTCTCCTGCAGACTTCTTAGGCTCATCATTCTCAGCAATCTTCTTTCCAGCAACAACATCTCTTTGAATGATCGGTGCAAATACACGACCACTACGGGTCACTCTGCTATTATCATCTATATTTCCAACATCTGGCATCGGTTGGATGGGAATCTCCACCCCATCTTCTAAGATCGTAGCGTTGTATTTATAAGGCACAGCCTTATCTGATTCATAGGGAACAGGACCTGGCAGACTAATTACCAATGGGGCAACAGCTGGTTTGCTATGGTACTCCACCTCAAGATGAGTGGGTGCACCAAAACAAGGTACAATGACATTCACCCCTTCCTCAACACAATCAGCCATCAAAAAATCATTTCCGACAAACAAATCTTCGTCTGAAGAGAAATACTCATCTGCGGAGGCATACTCTTCCTTGGATTCTTCCATCAAACAGACTTCAACCATATCAACCTCATGATAATCATCTCTCTGACTTGTGATCTTGATGGTTTCGTTGTCTAAAAGCAACTGAACACCTTCCCTCACAACAGAATATCCTCGGGGATTTCGACAACAAATTATGCAAGATCCATATTGGTGTTTCACCTGACCAGCAGTATGGCAGGAGGTAGCATGTAACTGCACTAGATCCTCATTCAAATGATCCACATCAAAAATTTTGAATTCACCCGGACATCCAGAAACCATATTCACTTCTTCTTCATATTCCACCCTAGGCCTGATTATATGGATTAAACTTTCATCCATCCTCTCCTGCAAATCAACCTTTATCTTCTCGCAACCCTGTATGTTTGCACTGCAAACAGCACAACCAGCGTGGTCATGTGTATAATAACTGAATTCACAAAGGTCTGCATGCATCTTCACCAAATCCCCTCTAACCAGATTAATGTCAAAAATTTGAAAGTCACCTGGACAACCGGCCACCATATTCACAGCATTCACTCCCCGTGCTTGGGTAGAGGATTGTCTTTCACATTAGGTCCCACGTCTTTGAAAGATAAAATTCCAGACTTCAACAACCTTTGCACTTCATTCTTTAAAGGATAAAGACTCTCAACACTATGCCCTGGTGCTCCCTGATGAAAGGCACACGTCTGGTCTGCTTTGTAATACCACGGCAATGGTGATGGTACAGCGGGAGGTGGTCGCGTCTGGACCAACTTCTTCTGAACCAATGCTGGTAATAGCTCTGCATAGCTCATGGGAATAGGATCATAGTTCTCCTTTCTCTGATTATACCCTTGATTCCCCTGCTGGGATGGTCTCTGATAAGCAACAGTAGTTGGAGCGGCATTCATAACAGGAGTAACTGAGGCGACTTGCTGATGACGCTGATAATTCTTTCTAGGAGCGTTTACCTTTCTCTCTTGCATAACAGCATTTGTATCCCCATCTTTCTTCTTTGTAAACCCATAAGATGGCTTCTTCACACCTCCAGATCCTTCACCCTTTATCAAATGGCCTTCTCTTACTGCCTCTTCTAGGCGGACACCCATTCCTACCATCTCTGTAAAATCACTTGGGGCACTTGCTACCATTCTTTCGTAGTAGAAATCCTCTAGCGTCTTTAGAAAAATCTTGGTCATTTCTTTCTCTTCCATGGGCGGAATCACTTGTGCAGCCACTTCGCGCCATCTCTGCGCATACTCTTTGAATGATTCTTTGTCTTTCTGAACCATAGCCCTAAGCTGGTCACGGTCAGGTGCCATGTCCACATTGTACTTGTATTGTTTAATGAATTCTTCTCCCAAATCATTAAAAGTATGGATGTTGACGCTGTCTAAACTCATATACCATTTCAACGCAGCACCGGTCAGACTGTCCTGGAAAAAATGAATCAGCAGACGCTGATCATCAGTATGGGTAGACATCCTTCTCACATACATCACCAAATGAGCACAAGGGCAAGTGTTGCCCTTGTACTTCTCAAATTCCGGGACCTTGAACTTAGAAGGCACTTTAACATTCGGGACCAAACACAGCTCATTCACATTCTGCCCGAACAACTCTTTTCCCCTAAGAGCCTTCATCTCTCTTTGCATTCTATCAAACTGCTCTTGGAAATCATCCATTCTGTCATAAAGACCCAAGTCTTCACTCGGCGGAGGGAAAGGACGACACACATCTTCATTAACAAACGGAACCAAATTCATCGAAGGGGGTGCAGCAGGAACAGTATGCACCACAGGAGGTGCAGGAGTAACAACATTTGGAACCACCGGAGCATCTTGAGGACCCAGATTGAAACCTTCAGGTGCAAAATTCTCTGGCATTCCCCACGGATAACCCTGAGGCATACGGTTTTGAATAACAGCCGGAGTAGCGGATACAGGAACAATCAGAACTTCAGTACTTGCCCTTGTTGGTTGAGGTTGAACACTCGGTGGCTGATTCTGAGCAACCACCAGAGCTTCCATCAGAGTAGTCAAGTTGGCCAAGCCAGCCTTCAAAGCAGAAACTTCTTCGCGCAGCTCACAATTCTCCTGTTCTAAGTTGTCCATCTTCTTTTTGAAATTAGCCCGAGTGTTGTATTGATGAGTCAGCTTGCTGAGTGAAGTAAAGAAGCTGGGTAAGGCACCTGGATATGCATAACAAATGCAAAAACATGTGCAATATGATGCATGATATGCAATGTATATGATTATTATTATTTTATAATTTAATATTTCAAGGGATTTAAGATTTACAGACATATTGCAAACATCAAAATAACAACGCATTTGAAATACTGAAAACTTTCATTATAATAACTTCGAAATGGGTTACAAGTTTCAATGATCCCAAGTACAAGATGAAAATACAATATAAAATCCTGAGAAAAGGAACTGATAGAGATCAATCTGTACGAATGCGCTTCCCTGTGAGCCTGGCAATCTGAGCTCTCAACCTCTGGTTTTCTTCCACATGTCTAATGGCAACCTCCTTCCAATGATCTGAATCAGGAAGTGAACAAACAGCACCTGTTTGATGCTTAGGAGAAAATAAATCTCCTTGCCTCTCCATAGACTCTACTGCTCGACTCTCAAGGATCTCGATCAAATCATCTCTCTCCTTCAGGTCTGCTCTGTAGGAACTCTCTAAAGTCTGGAACTTATTCTTCCAAGCATCCCTTTCCTGTTGCATCCTAACCAAAGCAAGTTGCAGTTCTTCTAGATCATCTAATAAGGGAGGAGTGGTCTTCACAAACAAATCAAGCATGGGTGTCTCCCGAGTATACGGCATCTTCAACTGAATGGCTCTTGATCTGACCCACTGAAGATATGGCTCCAAAGAAACAACAGCCCTAGGTCCCAAATCCTTCCTACTCTTCTTATGAATGTGACGCCAGGCCTTCGCAATCTGCTCCCTAGCTTCCCTGTGGTCTTCTCCTTCCATCAGAAAGAAACTACTCAGATGAATATTATTCGGTTTATCCCTCATCGGATACCCAAGTTGTCGCCGTGCAAGAACAGGGTTATAGTTAATTCCTCCCTTTGTACCAAGAAGAGGCACATTGGGGAAACTACCACAACTGTCAATAATCTCTGCATCCTGGTGAGCTCGATGATACCAATCAATATCCGAGTGAGTAAGTGCCATGATCTTAGGAGCCCAACAAGGTTCCTTCTTGGCATCCCAAAAAGCGTCAGATTGAGGCATATGAGAGGTAAACCATCGATACAACAAAGGCGTGCAACAGATAATCATTCCCCCATGATAAGAATTCCGAAGATGAACAGAGTAATAAGCATCACCCAACAGTGTAGGAACCGGGTTTCCAATCATGAAAATCTTGATAGCGTTAATGTCGACAAACTTGTCCACATTAGGAAATAAGAATAATCCATAGGCGAGTAAAGCAAAGATGGCCTCAAAAGCAACCGTACTCTTCATCCTGGCAAAGTAACGAGATTTCTCCAATAAGAACTGAGCTGGTAATCCTCTAATCCCCCCTTTGGCAGTCATATGAGCTTCCACCTCAGACTTCCCCAGATGAATCAAAGCAGCAATCTCATGTGGTTTTGGCTCACCTTCCAAACCAGTAAAAGGAACGCGATCGGTAACAGGTAAATCCAATAGATAGGAATACTCTTCCAGTGTTGGCATCAACTGATAATCGGGAAAAGTAAAGCAGTGATACACCGGATCATAGAACTGGACCAAAGTTGAGAGAAGACCTTCCTTCATCTTCAGCTTCATGAGAGGAATAATGGATCCATACTTCTTCCGAAAGTCTGCAGAACACTCGGTCTCGGGAATTAGACTGATCAACTCATCTATCTTAGGATCCTTGAAACTGTATTTCCCAGTCTTTCTCTTTCCAGAATCCATGGTTTAAAAGTACCTGAGATATTCACAAATAGTCAACCTTTAAATCCCTTGAAGTATTGTTGTTTTTTTCAAAAGATGCTTATGAGTGCATGGATGCATGATGCAACAATCACACACAAGATCACACATATAGGGTTCATAGGTTCAACGTCACGAGCATGAGGTCGAAGGTACTACCCATAAGGTATTGGTCTAAAAAGTTATCACCTGCCGAACAAGGTTCTAGAGGTTCCCAGAGTCTACATCTTTCCTTCGGATATTACCAACTTCCCAATTACTCGGTAATTAGTAATATTCTCAAGAAAGACTCGTCCGAGCGTAGTATCGCGTGAGAACTACTTTCGGATTACTCCGTCATAGCTTCCGCACTACACCTAAAAGGCCAAGAGGGGTTAGGTAATCTACGGTCCTCAGCTTCGCAGGCTCCCAGGTCGAAAGCAGTACGTCTTCCCGATTACTCGGTAAATGATACTACAGTCAAAGGGGCCTCCACTGAGTGGGGGATCTCATGCCTCCTTTTTTGGGATTACTCCCTCAAAGTTAACATGACTATACCGCCCGTCCTATCTTATGTTTGCCCAAGTCCGGGTATAGGACTTATGAGTAATCACCAAGCAACCTGTAAACCAGGAAAATCCAGAAAAACATATATACAAAATATAACATATAAACAACAATAGCACATATATAGATATAAACAAAGATAGGTTTAACCCACTTAGGGATGGACCAGCAAGAGGTCAATCTGTCCCCAGTGAAGTCGCCATTTTTTCTGTAGCGGTAGAAATGTGCAAGACTAAGCCATTGGATTGACTAGACTTTATACAAATCAAAATAAAAATCGCCACCGCGCTTTATTGTTTCCAAAGGAATAGGAAAATAGCGAATAACCCAAAAAGAGGGGGAAAGATTCAAGGTAAGGGGGTTGGTTATACAAAGGGAAGGTATTAGCACCCTAAACATCTACGGTACTCCGCAGAAACCTCTTTGAAAAAATCTGTATATTTTGGCTATAAAAATGTGTTGTATATAAAATGGATGGTGGAGGTGAGAAAAGAAATATTTTTATGATTTTTGCACCCGTCGCGGTTGCGAACCTTTAGTGCCTATGTACCACCTTTCGTGAAATAGGGGATCATGGTACACGTAGTTGATCTTTTAAAAATTTGAAACACAAGTGTGTTGGTTGATTTTATGAGATAAGACATCATTGCAATTGTCCGTGTGAAAAACATACTTACTACCCACAATCATGAGAAAGGAGAATTTGCATCATCTCAAAGTGGAGGATATGGCTTGGATTTTAAAATCAACAATGCCTTACTCAACACCCAAGTGGAAAATATCTCACTTCACTACATATTGTAGAAGTATAGTTGTTTGCATCACTACAAGGATTGACAAGAGTCTAATCTTTTGAGAAAAGTTTAAAGATAAAAGCCAAAGTGGCAAAATGGTTTGAAATGAGATTGATTGACTTTTAGTCTTCTCACAAAAAAAGGTCAAGGTATTATTAAATTGATTGAAATTTATTTATGAAAATGTTTTGAAAATGCATGGACCTAAGTCCAAGTTTATTATGAAAATGTTTCAAGTTTCAAAACAAGAAGAGTTTTTTTTTTAAGGAGGGAGAAGATTTTTGAAATTAAAGAAGATGGGAGGAGAAGAAGAGGCTATCCTAAAGCATAAGGTAAAAGCTAGGGATAAGAACCATCTAACCAACATGAAGCTGATACTTGACATTATGAGTCAATATAGAATTCCCATTCTTCGGATTGAAACCAAGCAAGCAAAGATACTAGACCTCTTGAGAGAAACAAACTTCAAGTATTTTAAGTCTTCGCAAAAATTGGGCAGAGTAACGGCTGTATACGGGTGAATTCTAGATTACAAACAAAGTATGTAATCACAAAAAACCTGCACACAAAACAAACAAACAACCCAATGTCTTGAGGTAAACCTCAAGAACTCCAGACAAAATAATGAATTAAGGTCACAAAGTCTCCAAGATAGACCAAGGTCTCTAATCCTAAGTCCAAGAAGTCCATCACTCCATAATGCAAAGGATAGTAACCATGTAGTCCAAGTATCATTAATGATTTTTATGGTTCATGTTGATTATTAGGTGTTTTTAAAAGGAAAAGAAAAGCTCAAGTGAGCAAAATAAAAATGACATAAAAGTAAATGTTCAAGTGAGCAAAATAAAAATGACATAAAAGTAAATGCTCAAGTGAGCAAAATAAAAATGACATAAAAGTAAATGCTCAAGTGAGCAAATATGAAAATAGCATGAAATGTAAATGGTACATAAAGCATAAAAATAAAAGGGCATAAAGTAAAGTTAATTGTTAGTAATTAGTGGTTAGTAATTAGTGGTTAGTTGGATGACCATCTTGAAACTTGCATTTGGAACTCATTAGGGGATTGGTAGAACCAAAGCCTCTACACAACAAGTTGAATTTTCTTTTTGTCAAGTATATCATCCATTTTGGAATTCTCATAAGGCAACATGTAATGATCAACGATGTTTAAGTGATCCGCGTTGACCAAAGATGTTGTAGATCCATCAGAAGATTGGTAGAACCAAAGCCTCTACACGATGAATCTCAAGGTTATTGGATCAAAGAGATCAAATTAACATACTTGGGCTTGCAATCATAAGTTTGGGCCACGAATGATCATTTATTCGAATCGGGACAAAATTTAGCGCTATGTTAAGCAATCGTAAGTGGACTTATGTAGAAGTCGCACCTATTTTGAGGTCGGTCAATAGCAATCTATGTACTTCATGTTTGGATAAATGATATAGAGATCACCATCCCTTAACATGTAGCACAATTAAAAAAGAAAGGGATAATATGAAGAGGGAGGGAAATGATAAGCTAATTTGGATCACCATTTCAAAATTCTTTCATCTTTAAATTCAACCACTCCTCTAGATGGATTAAAGCACTAAACATATCATTAATCCAAAGCACCAAAAATGAATTAAATAATTCACTCTTAGGTAGATTTGAATTGATGAACATTTATCCAACTTCATCTACATCACAAATTCCATTGAGTTTAAAGACAAATTGGACATTTAAAATTGCAATCCAAACCAACAATCAAAAGGAGTGAGTAGAAAAAGCATTTTGGATCAAAGCTGCCCCAAAACAAGGCAAAAAATACATTTTGTTCTGGTGTAAATCGATTTACACTACTATGTAAATCGATTTACACAGTATTATTTTCAAAAATTTGTGCAAAATCGTGCTGTGTAAATCGATTTACACATAGTGCAAATCGATTGCACAAAGAACAGCAGCCAAAAACAGCATTTTAAAAGGCCTATTTCTTGTTCAAACTTTCCATCAAACACCTTATGATCATGGATCCAATTGAGCACGAAAATTCCATCAAATTATGAGAAAATAACACCATTGGAATCATAAAAGAATGCTCAATGAATCAATCCCAAAGATCACCAAGAGATCACATTGTGAAAGATGAATTATCCAAACTTACCAAAGGTAGATCTAGAGAATTATCAAACAACTTCAAGAATTTGCTTCAATTCAACCACAAGAATCAATTGATCAAGCTTGGATGTAGAGAATTGATGGAGAAAAAGTGTTTGGATGAAGGTTTAGCTCAAAGATTAGTAAGCTTCAATGCAAAGCTTACTAACTTTTTGAAAATGGAGCTTTGAATGAATTTGGTAGAAGGAGAGAATTGAGAGATTTTTTAGCAAGGTGGATTTTGCTATCAAAAGCTTGAAATTTGAATGAGATGAGGGCTCTATTTATAGATTTTTGAATTGGGATTAGTGGTAATTTGGTAATTGATTCTTGGAGCCAAAATTTGAATTAATGATAATTATTTCAAATATTAGAGCCAAAATTTGAATTAATGATAATTCTTCTTAAAAATGAAAGATTGGCACTAAAATTTGAATTAATTATACATCTTTCAAAAGTGAAGGAAAATTGGAGCCAAAAAAAATTGACAAGTTTAAAATGTTGATTTTTTTCAAATTTCGCTCTATGCAAATCGATTGCACTATATTGCAAATCGATTTGCACAGTGTATTTTTCCAAAAATTATGCAAAATTCACTTTGTGCAATCGATTGCACTCTAGGAGCAATCGATTGTACAGTGAAAAAAAACGAAATTTTTTTAATTCTTTTTCTTTGCAAATAGAGATTTTAGGAAAATAATACCGGAAAACCTTATTTGCCATATGCTTCGACTCGGTACCTACAAAACACAAATATGCAAAGACAAAGACAAAGACAAAGACAAATATTTTTTGTATTTTGATTAGAAGTTAGTCAACAACACATATACAAAATACACAACCAAGGTGCTTGGAGATTCCTCAAGAGCAAACTTAAAGATAGGAAAAAAGAGGAAGAACCAACCCTAATGTGATCTTGTTATGATCGAGTTGACATGATATGATAGGGGAATCTTAGGGGCAAAAATTGGGGTACAACATTTCTGAGGGAAATAAGTGAGGTTACCCTAGAGGTGCAAGTGTGAAGAGTGCTTTGATTCCAGTTAATTATCTTAAAATTAGGGTTTTCTACGATTGTTTTAATCTTGACATACAAACCCTATTAGCAAACATATAACAGTTATATACAAGGCATAAAAATATAAGTGCTGAAAAGTAAAATCATACGCTATTACAAATAGTAAAACGGGGGAAATAGAAAAAAAAACCTAATTAAACTATTACAAACCATAAACAGATACATAATTGGGAATAAACACAAAAGTAATAAAATACGTTATGATTGTTTGATAGAAAAGTTTGATGGTTAACCTAATAACCTAATTAATTTTGATTAATTAAAAAAGGAAATTGATTAAAAAAACCTTTAAAAAACCTAAATCGGTTTTAATTAAAAGGAAATTAATTAGTGAAAAACCTAAAAAATAAATTAATTTATCAAATAAAGACCTAAAAACTAATTAGGGTTAAATTTTAAAAAACTAAATTAGGGTTTATTAAATTAAAAAGGTTTATTTGGAAAGGTTTTGTAAAAAAGGTTTTAGGAGGAAGAGTAAAAAATAAACTAATTGGTAGGGGTGGGTGTTGAACCCACGCCCTTAGAACCCTCAGCCAACACCTTCACCACTGGGCCAAGCACGCCTTGGTGATAGTAAACAGCTCCAACGTGTTTTGTAAGTCATCCTGTAAAATATGAAAATATAAGGAAAATAAATGGCAAAAGGCTGGATCGAACCCATGCCCTTTGATACCAATGCCTTAACGTGCACGCTTCAAGCGCTGGGGCGGTAATACATCTATTAATTATGCTGGAAAAAATAACATAAATATAAAGCACAAATGCATTGACCGAAGAGAAGTTGGAGACCTAGCACCGGTCGTCTTCTCTGGTAACCCTTTCATTCAACCTGCAAAAATATAAGAGATTAGCAAGCCAAAAACATCCTATCCCCCTAAATTGAGGGCTGCGAATCCAATGGAAGGATTATTTTGGCCTGAAAATCAATGGTTTGGGAGCTATGGTGAAAACGGCCCAGATCGGTGCAAACATGGTTTTTTATGATTTGGCCTGCATGGGATTATTATGATGATCCAAACATGTTCAAACACATCTCAGAAATATTTTAATGACATTAGTATGGCTTAAAATAAAATGAAAATCTAGATATGAATTTTGTGAAAATTATGGAATCGGAGATGAATGCATGGCATTTCATGAGCTTTGGACCATCAAATTTGGTCCATTCTTACTCTGTACGGTCGCTGGGAATGAAAGGAGGGGCTTGTTTGTAGTGAAAGGTCTTGTGATAAGGGTTTGGAGATCTTTAGGATTCTTTGAAAAAATTTGAAGTTTTTTGACAAGTTTCTTGAGCCAAGGTTTTGTGTCCCTTTGTAAGAGAATGAATGAGAATATATAGGACACATTATGTCAAAGATATGGGCTTGGTCTTTGTGTAAGAAAGGCTTATATTTTATCTTATTTATTTTTTAAATATTAATGAATAAATCAAAATAATTAAAATAAAAATAGGTCAAGGGGTGCAGGAACAAGATTTGAGGTGTACAAGGAGTATAGAGCACGTTTACTCTAAAACAATGGTCCAATAGCTCAAAATATCAAGTTTGCCCAATTTGAACTTCATGCATTTGCTCAAAATTTCCCAACTTGCACTGGTCACACAACTCTCTCAATTTTCATATTTTGAAGGTGATCTTGGACTTTTTGGAAATCTCAAGATGTCCTCTATAATCCCTCTTTTTATCATTTTTGCATTTGGAGAATTTATCTTGATGTAAGTTGCCTTGACAAAAGTGTCTTTTTGTTAACTTTTGAAATGACCTGTAATGTATTGGCCCTCTCAAATGAAGCATTTTTTGGGCTTGAGCTTAGAGAGACAAAGTGGCACATAATTGAATTTCCTTCAAAATGAGCCTTTTTTGGGGAAACATTGATGAAGCATGTGAAAGTTATGCTTGGTCAAAGTTCAGTTGACTTCTCCTAAGGAAACCCTAATTTGGCATCTTTTAACTTTTGATGATTTGAGGGCTTTTATTCAGGAAACATGATTAACCCTTTATCAAATGATGAACATGACTTGAAAATGTTGATGTTGACCAAAAATCTTGAAGTTTGACTGTACGTTGACCATAATTGACCTTTTACCCAATACAGTTGATTTTTAGTCATCTGAACCATTGACTAAGCAAACTTGTGATGCAAGGATTGAAACTTGGTATGAGAATTCTTAGAGACATATAAGACACCATGAATTCCATTTAAGACCTTTTAAACCCAAACTTCCTTGTGAAAAGTGAAACCCTAGTTGTGGATCCATTACTTAGGAGGAGAATTTGTCTGATCAATTCTTGAGCAACCTTGAGCATTTGGGAACCCTATGAGGATGTCTTGAATAAAAATGAGAGGGAAAATTTTTGGGTACAACAACAAGCAATTTGGTGATACCGAAGATTCAATTTTCATAATGGTATTTTCTGAAACTCGTGATCAATGTAACATGCCTCAAGTGATTCAGATGGAGATCTGCCCCAGGCTACTCAGCATTTTTAAGAGATTCTTTGAATCTTGACTTGACTGCCACAGATGAGTTGGACAATAATATGTCATTCCCCTTGATTTATAACCAATTGGGTCCATGAAAGGCCTGTTACTGGAGGTGTCTTTCTCTTTAACATATCATCTGAAGTAATTATGTCCGTTGGGAGGATTTTCATTCATTGAATATTCATCATGTAAATTTCTCCATTGTCAAACACTTAGTCATATGCAAACAGTGATATTAAAATGCAAAGCTTATGTCTATCTTGAAGTTTAAAAATGCATCTTTTAGTAAAATAAATTTGTAAGAATGTGATATCAACTCAGGATTTATAGTAAGCCTTACAGGAGTCAGGATACCTTTTTGTAACAGTATGCTTTCAAACTAACCCAACCTTCAGTTAGGACTTTTAGGGGTTGTAACGTGGCCTGGTTCACGGTTTAAGAAACAAAGGATAAAGGCTTAAAGTTTATTTGTACCCGACATGTTCTCCATGATGTTCTTCAGTCCTATACTCAGTTAATTGTGCATTTAGGTTCCAATAGAGTTTGGAATTATGGAACTAATATTTTGGTGATGGTTCTGAAATCGAGAGTTTATTTGGGAAGACAATCGTTTTTCTTATAACATCTTTCTTTTGTTGAGGATTTATTACGAACTCTTTTTGACTTTATTATCCTTAACTTTTTCCTGAATTGTTTCGTTTGAGATTACATTCAGCGGGATGCCCCATTTTTTTCCTAAGTCTCCTTCATAGGTTTTTACTTAGCGGGGTTTTCTTTTGAAAGATAATAACTGCCTGACTCAATGATTACAGGGAACCATCATCGATTTTTGATTTATAAGAATATCTTTGACACTACTCATCGTGTACGAAGGTAAAGCTTGTGAATTCACAATTGATTTGACTGAGAAACTACACTGCCCCAGGTTATTTTTAAGGGTTTCAATTTGCGTGAAAAAGGAAACTCCTACTTCTTAGGCTCAAAGGGGTTGACTAGGGACTAACTTCCTTATATCTCCACTGTTGTACCCCAAAATTTGCCCTCTTTTTATACACGCATATTATTAGTTTTATGGTTATGGAATAAAGGTATTTATCAAGCTTCTTCAGGTTACAAATGACGTTTATTTCGTCAATGGATATTCTCAGAGTATTTTCCGTGCTGAAGATCGGTTTGCCGTTTTGCAACGGTTCGGGGTTCAAAGATTCACAAGTCCAACCCGGCGCGTCATATTCAGGTTTTCTTTCGCCAAGATATCTCTGATAACGTATTCTCAAATTCAGGTTGGGCTCAAGAGTCAATTCTTTAAAGAAGGTATCCGAATGTGTGAGTTTTCTCGAAGAAATATGGTGAAAAAGTGTGCTGAAAGTGCAGTTTTTACGCGCTAAAAAATTCATAACTTGAAGATCGTGGCTCGTTTTGAACCCGTTCCGGTGGCCGAAATTCCGTATTGACGTCATTGACGTTTTCATCTCTCACGGATGGAAGCCAATTTCGATCAGAAGGTCTTCAAAAATGCGGATTTATTAAGTATTTTCGTACAGAAAATTTGTGACAGAAATTTATTTGCTTCATGTTCAGAAAATCATAACTTGATCGATTTTCATCGTATCGAGCTGGTTCCGGCACCCAAACTTCACAAATTGAGTTGGATATATTTTCACAGGAGGTATCGAGTTCGAAAGGTATTCAAAAGGCCTTCATTTTTTGCTCAGAGTGCGTGTGACGTGCCGAAAATCCTGAATGCTGAATATTATTTCATCTGGGCCGAAACTTCGAAAATTCATAACTTGGTCAATTTTTATCAGATTGGGCCCATCTTTTTACACAAGGTCACTGACTCAGAGATCTACAATTTTTCTTCAAAAGTCGAGATCGAATTATGCTCCGATCAGTACCAGTTTTTTATTGAAGAACGTGTCAGAGTCGACACTAGAGCGCAAAATAAGTTTGTCTGAGCTGAAACTTCAAAAATTCATAACTAATTCACCGTTTATCCGATTGAGCTCATTTTCGGATAGGAGTTAGTTCTCGATGTCGTATACATTTTGTTTTCACATTTCAACTTCAAAAATTTCACTTAAGCCCCTGCGATTTAGCCTGGAACGTGACGAACTCAAGTGAACATTGGAGGCCCAATTGCATATTCAAAGCCCTTTTTTCTCTCTAATTTCTATTATATAATCCCATTCTTCTCACACAAACGAGAGAGGAGAAAAAAAAAGTTTTTGCCACAACGCTATCAAAATATCAAATTCTTTCAAGAACCCTAAAACCTTGAAATCCTTATTACAAATCCCCATCTCACTACAAACAAGTCATCCCTGTTACAAACCAACATCTCACTACAAACAAGTCATCCCTGTTACAAACCAACATCTCACTACTTCTCCAGTAAGGATAAGGCTGGCTTGATCTCCATGATCAAAAGGACATAAAAACATTCATATCACTACTTCTCTAGTAAGGGTAAGGCTGGTTTGATCTCCATGATCAAAAGGGTATAATCATTCATACATGCCATATTGGCTTAAACATTAAATTTCTTCATATATTGGCTTTATTTGTATTTCATGATATATAGTAATTTATTTAATGTGTTCATGAGATTCAACACTGCAGATTTAGACAGGATCCCATACAGGTTCATTACAGAACATTGAGGCCAAAACACAAATGGCCAAAACAGAAACAGCTTACACATGATACCAATACGTGGCGAGGCTGACATCCTGAGAAGGTTAAGGAACGTTGAGGCCAAAACACAAATGGCCAAAACAGAACAGCCAACACATGACACCAATACATGGCGAGGCAGACATCCTGAGAAGGTTAAGGGCGTGGGTTCAACAACCACCCCTATTGGTTTTGATTTTCTTCCTTTCTATTTATTCGTTTACCTATTTTTATTCTTTCTGTTTAAAATCTTTTTTCATAAAACTTAACATTTTTCACAAACATTTGATTTTTTATAATAAACTCGAATAATTAATTTTAGTTTTTAATTTAATTTTAGGTAACTTTAATTTTTTTGCAAATAATTAAAAATAATTAGAATAAATAGGTTTTATTACTAACTTAATTATATTTCATCTTTTTCCTAAAATAATCAAAAACCAAAAATAGGTCACGTAATTATTTTTTTTAAAACTAATTTAATTACTAATTAATTTTGTATTTAATTTTAAAACCTAAATTCTTTTCTTTAAAAAATATTAAAAACAACAAAAACAGTTTTTCTTTTGATTAGGTTAGAAGTGTCAAAACCCTAATTTTCTCCCGATCTAAATTTCATTGCGCGCGTTATTATTATTTTTATCCCATTATTGTAACTGCTCACAAGGTGTAATAGTTTTAATTAGGACTTTTACTTTTCATTTATCGCTTTATTCTTTACTTTTCAAAGGGTTTGTTTTTGGCTATGTAAATACCCGAAGCTTTGTAATAGCGTAGTTCAATTTCCGCACTTTAAATTCCGCAAATTATTAACTGTTAGATATATGATAATAGGATGCATGACAAGAATGAATGATTAATTTGAAAACAGTTAGATCACCCTAAATGTACAAAGATAATAATCTGAAACTAAATCACTCACACATGCGTACTCCTAGGATACACTCCCACTTGGTTGCCTTCGGTAAACGATCATTGAGTATAGAATGCTTTAGTGGTCATCCTTTTGTCCAAAGATCAAAGTTGTCTCGGAAAGGTTTGCCTCGGATATTGTTGCCTCGGATAATTGACCTAAGATATTAGGGTTATTAATAAGACGTCCTAACATTGCTTTAGTGACCGTATGTCCCTTTCGAATTGACCCTCAAACTCCAATGACGGTGCTACCTACTCACTAATAGTGGGATAGCATTGTCTAAAGGAAATAAGCATAGAATGATTCTTTTTTCGAGTAGGTAGATTAGTTCTTAGATACTTGCTCATCCAAAACAAAACTTTTTTCACACTTACACTCCTTTACAAACAAAGTTTTCAAAAACACTTCATTACACTCTTGAGGACAGAAGCAAGAGTTAAGTCGAAGTTATAATAAAAAACTTTTCAAAACCCACAAACACAAAGAAAACAATTTTGAAAACAATGAGCAAGTACCTAAGAGCCCGTAGATAACTACGGATAGAAAGGGTGCTAATGCCTTCCCTTTCTATAATCTACCCCCGTACTCAGAAATATCTAGAAAAAGGAATTTTTCTATACTTTTTTCCTTTCCTTGTTGGATAAAATAAAAGTCGGTGGTGACTCTTGCTTACCGCGAAATTTTGCAAAAACAAACGCAAAATGTAAACCAGCATTCCAAAAACAGTCAGTTCTTCCACCGTATCACAGAACTGGCGACTCTGATGGGGACTTAAGAAGTGGGGTGTACCTTAGGATTAGTTCATAATGTTTTCAATTGCTTGATTTGTATGCTTTATCTTTGTGGGTTTGAATCAGAGTTTCTATAGATCCTAACTCGGATCTGAGGGATACCTTTTAGGTAAGTAGCAATAGACTGTGAAGGAACTGTACGGCGTTGACCGATACGGTTGAAGTAGTAGCTACGTTGGTGTGGCACTTTAGTTTGTACCGATATCCATTTTGGTGGAACAAGGAGAATATGGGGCTGCTAAGGGGTCATTAAGCATCAATTGACCTTAGAACCTATAATTGACCAACTTGGCCATAGAAAAGTAGCAGTATGCTACACTCATTGAGACCATACTCTCGCGATGATTCCGGCCGCAAGAAAAGGTTGCTAAACTGGAATTATGACCGATCGAGGATGGTCAGTGATATTGAGAACCTCTAGAACCCAGTTACTATTACTAGATCAGGTTGAACCAACTAAACTGAAAGAGGGTAATACCTAAACTCCATGCCAGCCTGAAATTTAAGGGCTATTGTGTGACTTGTGTGCTTTCAACTTGAACTACTTGCACATGTTTGTTATCTAACAACTTGAGTTCCTTGCATGTTTTGTTTACAGTCCTTATCCAATACCTTGGATTTCTTGCCGGATTTACTTGTTTATGTTACCTCGTACTTTTGCTTAAACGCATAACATACACATCATAACATCATGCCTTAACATTTCCTTAACCATTTCAAGGATCTCAAAGGTTTGTGATGCAGGTTATGGTAAATCAAACGTCTAGCATGGGGCAAAGGGGATTTATTTTCCTCTAGCCAATGTCGTCTAGAGATCAAAATACGATAACTTGAGTCAGTGGCTATGACCCACTCGATATGGTGAGCTTGACTCTTGAAGAAGGACTCTTAACAACACAGAGTTTCTTCAATCAAAGCTGCAAAATTCAAATTCTAACAAGTTTCTTGTTTACCCCGCGAGATCCTTGAAAACATTGCATACATATATCATACATATCATTGCATAACAGGTCTCCCAGTACAGGTCTCTCATGTTCTTGCTGTTTATTTCAGCAATGGCTTTTCAACAAGACAACCAAGATCTTCAAACTCAAGAAACTCAGTTCAGGGACGTATTCCTAAACCTATTCAAGGGGCAGGAAGAGTTGAAAACACTCCTCGCCGGGAACTTGGTCAAGAAAAGTCCTGAAGACAATAAGGACGAACGGCTGGAACAACTGAAAGCTGAGTTAGGTGCCATAAAAACCCAGATGCTGGGGCAGATGGCTCTTATCCAAGGCTTAGCTCGGGAACAAGAAGAGCTGAGAACCATTATCAACCAGCTTCATC
Source organism: Vicia faba (assembly GCA_948472305.1). Classification (NCBI taxonomy): domain Eukaryota; kingdom Viridiplantae; phylum Streptophyta; class Magnoliopsida; order Fabales; family Fabaceae; genus Vicia; species Vicia faba. The sequence goes on along the minus strand of OX451735.1, from coordinate 375,301,707 downwards.
AAGACAGATACAACAGTATAAAGAAAACAGTCGAGGCCAGGGACCAAGTCATTAATCAACCTCCAAGAAAACAAAGATTTGGTTTGGTAAAGAATGGACCTCTCCAAGTTGCTACTACCTCAAGGGTCCAACAACAACCTTGCCATAAACAACGGGTTAATCAGAGGCAGTTTACCAAGCTCAACATGCCGCTGTCCCAAGATTTGCAACACCTGTTGAGATTGAATCTGGTGACGTTGGTAGGACCTCATCCGAATCCTAAGACTTCTTCACCTAACTACAATCCTGATGCAAGGTGTGCATACCATTCTAACAGCCCGGGGCATGATACTGACGACTGTTGGAATTTGAAGTACAAAATTCAAAACCTGATTGATGAAGGAGCATTGGAATTCACACAAGACGGTCAGGCTGAGTTCTTCTACCATCCCTCCAATGCTCACCATTTAAAGTGACAAAGTTCTGACAAGAGAGGCTTTTGTTCATTAGAATTTTCAATTTGTAATTTTCTTTTGATTGTTCGAATATATATTCATGTCAAACTTTGTTACTTTATGCATTGCATATGTCTGTTTAGAATAAATCCATTCGTATTCACTATATTTAAATTGCTTTCCTTTTGCGATGTTTAATTCTCGATTAAAAAACTCTAAGCCTTTAGAGGGAGGATGACGAAAACGATACCATGATCTCTACATTATGCTTTTGAACAGACCCCGCTGACGATGTACAGGCGTTGTTTCAAATCCTAAACAGTGGAGTTATAAGGAAGATAATCACTAGTCAACCTCTTTGAGCCAAAGAAGTTGGAGTTTTTCTTTTCACACAAATTAAAACCCTTAATCACAACCTGGGGCAGGGTAGTTTCTCAGTTAATTCGGGTGCATAATGAATGGCATCAAAGAGGTCCTTCCAAAATAAAATATGGTGATGGTTCCTTATAATCGTCAGGACAGGCAGTCATTATCTCTCAGAAATAAAAGCTCATTAAGTCAAAACCTATGAAGGAGACTTACAAAACTGGGGCATCTCGTTGACTGTATTCACAAAAGAAACAGTTCAGGCAAAAGACAGGGATAATGAAAATAAAAAAGAAATAGATCCTACAAACTCTCAACAAAAATGATTGCCTGTTCAAAATAAATTGTCAGTATCCGAACCATCACTGGAATATCAGAACAAAGACTCAAACGGGATCTAATGCACGATTAGCTAAGTTTAGGATCGAAGAACATCACGAAGAACGGGTAGGTACAAATAAATTTTAAGCCTTTATTCTTTGTTTCTTAAACCATGAACCAGGCCATGTTATAACCCTTAAAAGTCCTAGCTGAAGCATGGGTTAGTCTGAAAGCATACTGTTACAAAAGGTATCCTGACTCCTGTAAGAGTTGCTGTAAATCCTGAGTTGACATCACATATTACAAAATTTGCATGTTTTACTGAAAAAATGCATTTTCAAAATTTCAAGACAGACATAAGCTTTGCATTCTTAAAATAACATTAGTTGCATATGACTATTTGTTCAACAACAGAGAAATTCGCATGACGAATATCTAGTGAACAAAAAAACCTTCTCAATAAAAAGGATCACCTCAAGTGGAAAAACACTTCCAATCAAAGGGCACGGCATGATCATTGTCCATCATCTGGGGCAGTCAAGTCAAGATTCAAGGAATCTCTCAAAGATGTCGAATAGCTAGGGGCAAATCTTCATCTGAATCACTTGGGGCATTGGACATGAATTCCAGCAACGAATCTTGCATGATCAAATGAACATCTCCTGGTAGTATGGCAGCACAACACTACCGACAGTGACAACTCCCTACACCCTAAGAGCGTGGACATAGTCAAAAAATACTGCACATGAACAAAGTCCCGCTAGGTTGACACACCTAGGCAAAAATAAGGGCATCCCGGCGAACCAAAAGGGTTCGGGCAAAAATTAGGGATAAAAACAAAATCTGTACACCCGGCAAGCTGAAAACCCGAAAGGGCGGCTTGGGCAAAAAAAGGTATCCCGGTGGACTGAAAATCTGAAAAGACAGTCCAGGCAAAAGTTAGGGTTAGAGCGTACGACTATGTCCCGTCATCTCGTCCTTTCCCTACTAGAAGAAGATTTGTCATTTCAATCGGCAATTACCAAACACCTCATAGGTTGGGATAATACTCGATCCACAAGGCCTCCGTAGGTACTTTCTCCCACAGATACAGGGGCAGAAAAGTCTTGATATGAAGTCATCGTCATACCCTTAACATGCATCTCAGTAACATTCACTCCCCGCAGAGTAAGAAAAGACAATAATGTTAGCTCTCCCCAGCTGAGACTCACAACCGCGAATGAATCGGTAATATTCTCCCCAAGCAGATTTTATCTATCGTCAGCACTGAAAAGTTTTATCATCCCCGGCGGAGTATAAAATATCCCCAATGGAGTTTGGAAAGTTTCCCCAGTGCAGTCTGAAAAAAGTTTCCCTAGTGACGTTTGGAGAATCATCCCCAGTAGACTCTGGCAGATTGTCCCCAGTAGAGCCTAAAAGGTTATCCCCAGTAAGGTCGCTATCGAAAAAATCATCCCCCGGCGGAGTTCCGTCCTTTCACAAACAGGAATTCAATCCCCAATAGGATTCAGTATCACCAGCAATGGTAATTAATCCCCAGCGGAATTTATCGGTGGAATCCTCAGTAGAGCATCTCTTCCCCACAGAGTAATCTCCTCATCAGTTTATTCCCCAACGAAGTTATCCTCTCCTGCAGGTTTATTCTCGCAATCATCTTCGTTCTCCATCCCCAGCAGAAACGAAGAATCCAACTCTTTTCTCCAACGGCTATCCGAGATTTATTTTCCCCAGCTAAAAGCATTACATTTCCATACATCATGACACATGCATATACGCATCATACAACACAATCTCATTTATTTTGAGAATATCGTTGTTTGATACATATCATGCATTACATACAGTTAACCTTTACTTCTTAGGAAGGATGCGGTTAGATTCTCATGAAAAATCAAAAGCTATGAAGCTTTTACCAAAGTCGAAGTACTGACCGGTTCTTAAATCTCAATAGAATTATCCTCAGTCGAATTACAGATAAGGTTCTAAATCTCGGCAAAGTTCCTCCGTCGAATTACTGACAGTTCTTAAATCTCAAAAGAATTATCCTCCATTGAATTACAGACAAGTCCTAAATCTCGATGAAGATATTTTCCTCAGTCGAATTACTGACCGGTTCTTAAATCTTAACAGAATTATCCTCAGTTGAATTACAGGCAAGGTTCTAAATCTCTATAAAGTTCCTCCGTCGAATTACTGACAGTTCTTAAATCTCAACAGAATTATCCTCCGTTGAATTACAGACAAGTCCTAAATCTCGATGAGATGTTTCCCTCAGTCGAAGTACTGACCGGTTCTTAAATCTCAACAGAATTATCCTCAATTGAATTACAAATAAGGTTCTAAATCTCGACAAAGTTCCTCCATTGAATTATTGACAGTTCTTAAATCTCAACAGAATTATCCTCCGTTGAATTACAGACAAGTCCTAAATCTCGATGAAGATGTTTCCCTCAGTCGAAGTACTGACCAGTTCTTAAATCTAAACCGAATTATCCTCAGTTGAATTACAAATAAGGTTTTAAATCTCGACAAAGTTCCTCCGTCGAATTACTGACAGTTCTTAAATCTCAACAGAATTATCCTCGGTTGAATTACAAACAAGTCCTAAATCTCGATGAAGATGTTTCCCTCAGTCGAATTACTGGCCGGTTCTTAAATCTCATCAGAATTATCCTCAGTTGAATTACAGATAAGGTTCTAAATCTCGACAAAGTTCCTCCGTCGAATTACTGACAGTTCTTAAATCTCAACAGAATTATCCTCCATTGAATTACAGACAAGTCCTAAATCTCGATGAAGATGTTTCCCTCAGTCGAATTACTGACAAGTTCTTAAATCTCGACAGAGTTTTTCTCAGTTGAATTACAGACAAGGTCCTAAATCTCGACAAAGTGTTCCTCCGTTGAATTACAGGCAGGTTCCTAAATCTCAGCAGAGAAGTTTTCTCAGTTGAATTACGGGCGAGTTCTTAAATCTCGACGAAGATGTTTCCCCAAGTCGAATTACTGACAAGTTCTTAAAACTCAGTAGAGATGTTCTCTCAGTTGAAGTACAGACAAGGTCCTAAATCTCGACAAAGTTCCTCCTTTGAATTACAGACGAGTTCCTAAATCTCAGCAGAGAAGTTTTCTCAGTTGAATTACGGCCGAGTTTCTAAATCTCGACGAAGATGTTTCCCCAAGTCGAATTACTTACAAGTTCTTAAAACTCAGCAGAGATGTTCTCTCAATTGAAGTACAGACAAGGTCCTAAATCTCGACAAAGTTCCTCCGTTGAATTACAGATGAGTTCCTAAATCTCAGTAGAGAAGTTTTCTCAGTTGAATTACAGGCGAGTTCTTAAATCTTGACGAAGATGTTTCCCCAAGTCGAATTACTGACAAGTTCTTAAAACTCAGTAGATATGTTCTCTCAGTTGAAGTACAGATAAGGTCTTAAATCTCGATAAAAGTGTTCCTCCGTTGAATTACAGACAGGTTCCTAAATCTCAGTAGAGAAGTTTTCTCAGTTGAATTACGGGCAAGTTCTTAAATCTCGACGAAGATGTTTCCCCAAGTCGAGTTACTGACAAGTTCTTAAAACTCAGCAGAGATGTTCTCTCAGTTGAAGTACAGACAAGGTCCTAAATCTCGACAAAGTTCCTCGGTTGAATTACAGACGAGTTCCTAAATCTCAGCAGAGAAGTTTTCTCAGTTGAATTACAGGCGAGTTCTTAAATCTCGACGAAGATGTTTCCCCAGTTGAATTACGGGCAAGTTCCTAAATCTCGACACCTCAGTTGAATTACGGATGGGTTCCTAAACCTCAGCAGAGATGTTTTCTCGGTTGAATTACGGGCGAGTTCCTAAATCTCAGTATAATTGTTTCATCAGTTGAATTACGGACGGGTTCCTAAATCTCAGCGAAGATGTTACTTCAGTTGAATTATGGGAGAGTTCCTAAATCTCGACAAAGATGTTCCTCAGTTGAATTACGGATGAGTTCCTAAATCTCAGCGGAGATGTTTTCTCAGTTGAATTATGGGCAAGTTCCTAAATCTCCGCAGAGAAGTTTTCCCAGTTGAATTACGGACGAGTTCTTAAAACTCAGCAGAGATGTTTTCTCAATGGAAGTACAAACGAGTTCCTAAATCTCGACAAAGGTGTTCCTTAGTTGAATTACGGACGAGTTCCTAAATCTCAACGGAGATGTTCTCTCTGTTGAATTACGGGCGAGTTACTAAATCTCGACAAAGATGTTCCTCAGTTGAATTACGGGTGAGTTCCTAAATCTCGACAAATATGTTCCTCAGTTGAATTACGGACGAGTTCCTAAATCTCAGCAGAGACGACTCACCAGCAGAATGACGGACGACAAAGCTCCTAAAATTCTACTTCTCCCAACAAAGATCAGCCTTCCCTGGCGGGATCTTCCTCAACAACAGATATACAAGCTCTCGCTAAGGAATCTCTTATGCGATCGACACTCCTTCATATGGCATCTTTAAGCCCATCCCCCGTCATCAAGTTCCAAATGGCATCTGTAAGCCCATTCCCGACATCACAAAGCAACTACCACTTCATGCGAGTGCAAATTTCTGGGCACTCTAGTGTCCAATCCTCTTCCACCTTCGGATCACGAAAGACACGAAAGTCAATCTATATCCTCAGGTTTAAGAAGATTGAACAGGGGCAGTTGTTGTACCCCAAAATTTGCCATCTTTTTATACATGCATATTATTGGTTTTATGGTTATGGAATAAAGGTATTTATCAAGCTTCTTCAGGTTACAAATGACGTTTATTTCGTCAATGGATATTCTCAGAGTATTTTCCGTGCTGAAGATCGGTTCGCCGTTTTGCAACAGTTCGGGGTTCAAAGATTCACAAGTCCAACCCGGCGCATCATATTCAGGTTTTCTTTCACCAAGATATCTCTAATAACATATTCTCAAATTCAGGATGGGCTCAAGAGTCAATTCTTTAAAGAAGGTATCCGAATGTGTGAGTTTTCTCGAAGAAATATGGTGAAAAAGTGTGCTGAAAGTGCAGTTTTTATGTGCTAAAAAATTCATAACTTGAAGATCATAGCTCGTTTTGAACCCGTTATGGTGGAAAAAATTCCGTCTTGACGTCATTGACGTTTCCATCTCTCACAGATGGAAGCCAACTTCGATCAGAAGGTCTTCAAAAATGCGGATTTATTAAGTATTTTCGTACAGAAAATTTGTGATAAAAATTTATTTGTGTCATGTTCAGAAAATCATAACTTGGTCGATTTTCACCGTATCGAGCTGGTTTCGGCACCCAAACTTCACAAATTGAGTTGGCTACGTTTTCACAGTAGGTATCGAGTTCGAACGGTATTCAAAAGGCCTTCGTTTTTTGCTCAGAGTGCGTGTGACGTGCCGAAAATCCTGAATGTTGAATATTATTTCATCTGGGCTGAAACTTCGAAAATTCATAACTCGGTCAATTTTTATTGGATTGAGCCCATCTTTTTACACAAGGTCCCTGACTCAGATATCTACAACTTTTCTTCAAAAGTCGAGACCGAATTATGCTCCGGTCAATACCAGTTTTTTATTGAAGAACGTGTCAGAGTCGACACTAGAGCCCAAAATAAGTTTGTTTGAGCTGAAACTTCAAAAATTCATAACTAATTCACCGTTTATCCGATTGAGCTAATTTTCGGATAGAAGTTATTTCTTGATGTCGGCTACATTTTGTTTTCATATTTCAACTTCAAAAATTGCAATTAAGCCCTTGCGATTTAGCCTGGGATGTGACGAACTCAAGTGAACATTGGAGGCCCAACTGCACATTCAAAGCCCATTTTTTCTCTCTAATTTCTATTATATAATCTCATTCTTTTCACAAAAACGAGAGAGGAGAAAAAAAAGTTTTTGCCACAACGCTGTCAAAATATCAAATTCTTTCAAGAACCCTAAAACCTTGAAATCCTTATTACAAATCTCCATCTCACTACAAACAAGCCATCCTTGTTACAAACCAACATCTCACTACAAATAAGCCATCCCTGTTACAAACCAACATCTCACTACTTCTCCAGTAAGGATAAGGATGGCTTGATCTCCATGATCAAAAGGGCATAAAAGCATTCATATCACTACTTCTCCAGTAAGGGTAAGGCTGATTTGATCTCCATGATCAAAAGGGTATAATCATTCATACATGCCATATTGGCTTAAACATTAAATTTCTTCATATATTGACTTTATTTGTATTTCATGATATATAGTAATTTATTTAATGTGTTCATGAGATTCAACACTGTAGATTTAGACAGGATCCATGCAGGTTCATTACAGAACGTTGAGGCCAAAACACAAATGGCCAAAACAGAAACAGCTTACACATGATACCAATACGTGGCGAGGCTGACATCCTGAGAAGGTTAAGGAACGTTGAGGCCAAAACACAAATGGCCAAAACAGAACAGCCAACACATGACACCAATACATGGCGAGGCAGACATCCTGAGAAGGTTAAGGGTGTGGGTTCAACAACCACCCCTATTGGTTTTGATTTTATTCCTTTCTATTTATCCGTTTACCTATTTTTATTCTTTCTTTTTAAAATCTTTTTTCATAAAACTTAACATTTTTCACAAACATTTGATTTTTTATAATAAACTCGAATAATTAATTTTAGGTTTTAATTTAATTTTAGGTAACTTTAATTTTTTTGCAAATAATTAAAATAATTAGAATAAATAGGTTTTCTTACTAACTTAATTATATTTCATCTTTTTCCTAAAATAATCAAAAACCAAAAATAGGCCATGTAATTATTTTTTTTTAAACTAATTTTATTACTAATTAATTTTGTATTTAATTTTAAAACCTAAATTCTTTTCTTTAAAAAATATTAAAAACAACAAAAACAGTTTTTCTTTTGATTAGGTTAGAAGGATCAAAACCCTAATTTTCTCCTGGTCTAAATTTCATCGCGCGCGTTATTACTATTTTTTTTGTATCTCATTATTGTAACTGCTCACAAGGTGTAATAGTTTTAATTAGGACTTTTACTTTTCATTTATCGCTTTATTCTTTACTTTTCAAAGGGTTTGTTTTTGGCTATGTAAATACCCGAAGCCTTGTAATAGCCTAGTTTAATTTCCGCACTTTAAATTCTGCAAATTATTAACTGTTAGATGTATGATAATAGGATGCATGACAAGAATGTATGATTAATTTGAAAACAATTAGATCACCCTAAATGTGCAAAGATAATAATCTGAAACTGAATCACTCGCACATGTGCACTCCTAGGGTACACTCCCACTTGGTTGTCTTCGGTAAACGGTCATTGAGTATAGGATGCTTTAGTGGTCGTCCTTTTGTCCAAAGATCAAAGTTGCCTCGGAAAGGTTTGCCTCAGATATTGTTGCCTCGGATAATTTATCTAAGACATTAGGGTTATTACTAAGACGTCCTAACATTGCTTTAGTAACCGTATGTCCCTTTCGAATTGACCCTCAAACTCCAACGATGGTGCTACCTACTCACTAATAGTGGGATAGAATTGTCTAAAGAAAATAAGCATAAAACGATTCTTTTTTCGAGTAGGTAGATTAGTTCTTAGATACTTGCTCATCCAAAACAAAACTTTTTTCACACTTACACTCCTTTACAAACAAAGTTTTCAAAAACACTTCATTACACTCTGGAGGACAGAAGCAAGAGTTAAATCGAAGTTAAAATAAAAAACTTTTCAAAACCCACAAACACAAAGAAAACAATTTTGAAAATAATGAGCAAGTACCTAAGAGCCCGAAGATAACTACGGATAGAAAGGGTGATAATACCTTCCATTTCTATAATCTACCCCCCGTACTCAGAAATATCTTGGAAAAGGAATGTTTTTGTGCTTTTTTCCTTTCCTTGTTGGATAAAATAAAAGTCGGTGGCGACTCTTGCTTACCGCGACATTTTGCGAAAACAAACGCAAAACGCAAACCAGCATTCCAAAAACAGTCAGTTCTTCCACCGTATCACATCCACTATTTAGGAATTAAAGCAATGCATGTACATTATCAGCGAGGTCTGTTCAAAAGCATATTGTATGAGATTATGGTATCATTTTTTTCATCCTCCCTCTAAAGGCTTATAACCTTAAGGAGAGTTGAATATCACAAAAATGAAGTAAGAAGCACAGTTTAAATATAGTGAAACAAAATGAATTAATTCAAGACAGGCGTATGCAATGCATTAATGGGAAAAACCAAAGTTTGACATGACAGTAACTGTTTGGAAAAAAAAACAAAAGAAATTACAAATAGTAATTCAAATGATCATAAAGTTTCTCCGCCTGAACTTGTTACTTCAGATGGTGTGCCTTATAGTTTTGATATTTGAGGGATGATAGAAAAACTCAATTTGACCATCTTGTGTGAACTCGAAAACTTCTTCATCAATTAGGTCATGAATCTTACATTTCAACATCCAACAACTATTAGTGTCACGTCCAGGACTGTTGGAGTGATATGCACACCTTGCATTAGGATCATAACTGGGATAGGAAGTATTGGGATTCTGAGGAGGTTCTTTCAATGTAATAAGCTCCATCTTCTACATGTGTTATAATGCTTGAGACAATGACATGTTGATTTTGGTATATTGTCTTTTGGGTGTATCCTGCTTATGCTGATTACCCTGTTGTTGTTGGCAAGGTCGTTGTTGAGCTTGCGATGTAGTAACAATCTGGAAAGGCCCTTTTCCATTAACTGAAGCATTAGCAATGTCAACCAAGTCAATTTCCTGTCTCATCGGAGGCTGGTTAGTGATTGGATCTCCAATTCTAGCAGTTCATCCCATATGGTTGTATCTGACCTGATGAAGCTTGTTGATGAGGATTCTCAATTCTTCTTTCCCCTGAGCTAAATTTTGGATAAGAGCCATCTGACCAATCATCTGGATTCTCATCTCTGCCATCTCAGCTTGCAGTTGTTCCAACTGTTCATCCTTGTTGTCTTTAGGATTCTTCTCGGTCATGTTCTCGACGAGGAGTTGCCCATTGGCTAAGCTTAGGAACATCTCTTGAAACTGAGCATTCTGAGCCTGGAGATCTTTGACTGTTTATTCGAGAGCCATTTTTTCTTAAATAAACAGCAGGAAAATGAGAAACCTGTCTTGGAAACCTGTTATACAATGATATGTATGGCATGTAGATGCATATGCAATGTTTTTAAAGACCTCGTGGGATTTAAATTTGTTAATAAGAAGGGAACAGAAACAAAGATTTTTGTTAGTAAGTTCAAATTATAAATTCCTTTTAGGCTTACAATGACAACAAAAAGAGTTACAAGGGAACAAAATATGAACTCAAGTCTCCCATGGACGCTTCCTCTTTATGTTGACATATGCATTAAGGCTCTGCTCTTCGTGAAGTCGTTTTATCAGCTCTGATACTTTCTTCTCACTAGCATAGAACTGAGTCTCAAAGGTGTCCCCTTCTTCTTTCAGTTGAATCCAAGACTTCTGTAGTTATTCAAGGTTAGTAGGCATATCTGGGTGAAGAATGGTATGAGGAACATCTCCTTCAGCAGCAGGATCCATATATATTGGTAGGACAACGGGATATGGCATTGTAAGATTTTGAGCACGAGATCATACCCATTTGAGGTAGGGTTCCAAAGGGATGGATTTTTTTATGTCCCAAAGTATTGCTATCAATCTTATTCACCATGCCCTAAGCACATATAAACTTTAAACAGTAACCTTGAGGATCGTTCTCGTAATCAAATACAATACCCTGGATAAGCAAATCATGAGGATCGTATCTTCGAGCATAACCAAATTGACATAGAGCTAGATAAGGGTTGTAAGTAATACCTCCCCTTATGCCAAGGAGTGGCACATTAGGGAATTCCCCATAGCGGTCAATAATAGTGATGTCCACTTGAGATCGGGAACACCAATAGATATTTGCATGAGAGAGTGACATCATCCTTCGAGACCACCTCAAGCCTTGTTTATTATTCATCACTGATCAGGGAAGGTGCGTAATAAACCACCTGGATAGTAAAGGTATGCAACACATGAGAGTCCCTCTCTTTCTCATAGTACGAGTGTGAAGAGGGTGCAAAATATATCCAAGCAAAGTAGGCACAGAATAATGAGTAAGAAATACTTTGATGGTGTTTACATCTATGAGTTAGTCTGGATTAGGGATAGTACCAAACCATAAATTAACAGGGCCAAGATCTCCTAAAAGCATGAAAACTCATAGCATCTAGAAACAACTGAGCCTTCTCTATCAAAAATTTAGCAAGAAGACCTTTAGATCCACTTCTTGTTTCCCAATTAAATACAATGTATGATCGCTTCAGATGTAGGGTTGCTGCAATATCTTCAGGTTTTGGAGCTTTCTTTAAACATATGAAGGGTGTATAATCAAGAATAGGTACTCCAAGTAGCTTAGATAACTCTTCCATTGTGGGTACCTACTGATAATCTAGGAAGGTAAAATAGTGAGGCTTAGAATCAAAGAATTGGAACATAACACTCATCACGTCTTCTTCAAAATCTGAGGTAACCAAACTGAGTAGATAACCATTACTCTTGGTGAATTGAGATTTTTCGGGAACCTTTGAGGCCGACTCCTTAAGCTTAAAAGGTATCCTCACAAAGTTGATTCATATAGTATTTCTGCAAACGAAGGCCATAACCAAACCAAGGAACAAAGATAAATCCATATGTCCTTGAATGGTTAGTGAAAATGTTATGTTATGATGATATGATGCTATGATGTTATGTTCATGCTTAAATAAGTAGTAAACACAAACAAGTCACACAAGAGCCTTCGTTTTAAAGGCTTGCATGAAGTCCAGAGGTAAATACCCTTCTGACTGAAGTTAAGTTGGCTTAACCTATTCTAAAATAGTAACTGGGTTCTAGGAATCTCATATCACGGATCTTTCTCGCGGGCTTTATTTTAGCACGGAAACTGGCTTGCCACCAAAACATCCCAAAAGTCGAATCTCAATGAGTGTAGCTTTGAGTATAAACCAACTTTGGATTGCACCAAATCTGGCTACCTCACTACTTTCTAATGGCCAAGATAGGTCAATTAAGGTTCTAAAAGTAAGTTTATGTTAATGACACCACGCGGAAGCCTAATGTTAACCTTGACTGACTCAAGGAACATCAAGGCAAACCAAAGTGTTACAATAACTATAGCCATCATGTTAACCATATCGGTCTACATCGTACAGTCTTTATGATCTATTGCTACTTACCTAAGGAACTCCTAGATCCGGGTGTAGGATCTTACAAGCAATTATACCCAAAAAACCCTTAAAGTAAAGCAAATAATTCAGACAATTAAAGCAAGTAAAAGTGATATAAACTCTAAGGTAACCCCTCTTTATCAAGTAGTTATCCTCAGTAGAGTCTCCAGTTCTATAATACGGTGGGAGAACTGACTTTTTTGGTTTTATCCAAATGTGCGGATAGCAAGAGTCGCCACTGACTTTTCTTTTATCCAATATTTAGTAATGGTGAAAAGAATAGAAAAGACCTTTGATATATTTTGAGTTTGGGGGGTAAGTTATGACAAGGGAAGGTGTTAGCACCCTTTTCATCCGTAGTTATCTACGGGCTCTTAATTGCTTAGCTCACTTTGAAAATTTGTTTGTGTGTGTGATTTGTTTGAAAATATTTTGAAATGCCAATGTAAGGCATACTTTGTAATAATTCGTGTATCAGTCCTCAAGAATATATACGAAGTGTTTTTTTTTAATATTTGTTGTTTGAAAATGATGTGTGAAAAATATTTTGAAAAGGTTGTGAGCAAGCAATTAGGAGTTATTACCCACTAAAGGTCTTTCTTGTTATTTTCTTTCTCCTTTAGAGATAATACTATCCATACCATTAGTTGGTAGGTAGCCTCATCTATTAGATGTGAAGGGACATGCATAGGGTCATCGTATGATCATCGAAGGCAACATGTAAGGATACTTTAGCAATTGTATCGAAGGGACTATAATCATTTTGTTCGTAGGGACTAGATCATTTTATAGGAAGCACAAAGGGTCATCGAGGGATTCTGATCTTTATTCGAAAGGGACATGATGATGTGATAGAGGGTCTTTTGCTAAGATATCCCTACTTTTGAGGGATATGACCAAGTATCGTAAGGCAACAAGAGAGGTTACCCTAGAGGTACAAGTGCACGAGGTGTTTATTTCCAGTTATATTATCTTGGGAATTAGGGTTTTCTATGTCGTTTTTAGTCTTTCCATGCAAACCCTAGTTACTAGCAATTAAATATGTGCAAAAAAAATAAAGTGCAGAATATAAAGTCATATGCTATTACATGGCTTTGGGAGAGATACATAGGTATAAAAGTTTGTGGGAAAGTAAACCTATGCTATTACATCCTTGGAGTCGATACATAATTAGAAGAAAAATGCGAGAAAATATAAATCTACGCTATTACATCGGAGAGTGCGACCTATACACCTTGTCTAGTAAAATTAAATAGCAAAGAAAGAAAATAGAAAAACAATGTTAAAATGAAAAATATTTTTGTGGTTTTTTGTAGAAAATAGTTTAAATGATAATAGTAATTAAAAACCTAATTATAATTAATTTTAATATTAAGAAGAAAAGTTTAGTTAATTAATTAATTAATTAGTAAATAAAAAAATATAAGAAAATTTTAATTACTAACTAAATCCCTAATCCTAATTTGTTAGTATTAAAAAATATTATATTAGTTAATTATTAATTAAAAAATAATTAGTAAAATATGATGAAAAATAGGGTTATTAAATAAGGAAAAAAGAATTGCATGGGGTGGGTGTTGAACCCACGCCCCTAGCTTCATAGATTGCCTTGCAACCACTGCGCTAGCACTATTTTTGTGTTTAGGAATAGGAACTAATCAATATAATATTAACCCGCGCGTTAGTTTGGAAGAACAACAAAAAATTTACAAGACGTAGGGATCAAACCCACGCCCGTGACGTTACATGCCTCTGTCTCCAATCAACTATTTTGCACTGCGTTTTTATTATGGAATAGAAACAGATAAATATATAATAAAATCAAGTGAATCAGGGAAGTGTCGAAGCTCAAGCTCCGGTCGTGTTCTCTGATGAAAAGATTTTCCAACCTGCAAAAATAGCAAGATTTAGATCATAAAAGGTACCCTATCCCCCTAATTTGACCCTTGTGAATCCAATGGAGGTGTTAGTTTTGCTTGAAAATGATTGTAATATGAGATACAAAGAAAAAAGTTCCAAGTTGCCCTAACAATGGCATCTCGTGATCCCTGCGTCAAAGCTTGCAAATAATGGATCAAAACAGTTCTAAACATGATCATGAACATGTATACATGCATCAAATCAATTAAATATGCATAGATTAAAAGTTTGAGATTCACAAAAACTACCAAATAGGTGATGTTGAGATGTGATGATCTAGCGCACTTCATGCTTCAAGGATGGATGGGATGAACTCTTGAGAACTTCAGGAACACGATGGAATGCTTGGAATGGATTGAAAGTGGCTACACACAAGGTTTTTAGTTTGCCCTAGTTTTGACAATTTTGAGATTTTTTAGGACTTGTTCATGAGGCCAATTTTCGTGTCTCTCTTGGTCTGAAGATGTCATGTATTTATAGTGGAAGATTTAGGTCAACAAAAGTGAATCAAATCTTTTGTATTTCATGATCAAATATTTCATGATTTGAATTTCATGATCAAATATTTCATGATCAAATATTGATGAAATTACAAAAGATTGGAATTTCATCATCAAATATTTGATTGAAGTTTTGCATGAAATCTTTCTTTTTTAGGCCAATCTCATACCAATCACGTTTTTTGCAAGTTGTCACCAGCTTTTTAGACTTATAATTTGATTCAAAAATAAATCTGCATGCCTTATATCATTTATTTGATATTTTATTAGATTTAATTTGCATTTAAATGAATAAAATTCAAATAAAAGAAATAAAAATCATAAAAATAAATGAATGGATTTAGGAGTCTATTATAAGGTCAAAGACATGTTTGGACCTTAAAAGATAGGCCCATTAGCCCAAAAATTTAAATTTGCTCAATTTGGATTTCATGCATTTTCTCAAAATTGCCTAACTTGCACAAAACATATCTCGCTCAATTTTTGTCATATGAAGGTGATCTTGACTTTTTGGAAAGCTCAACATGTCTCCTACAGTTTTCATGTTGGTCATTTTTTATTTAAAGCCTTTATCTTGATGTAAAGTGCTTTGATAAAAAATGTCTTTTTGTTGACTTTTAAAATGGCTTGTAATGTTTTGGACCTAGTAATACGATGGGAGAACTGACTTGGGTATTTTGAGTTTTATTGCAATTGTTGTGGATAGCAAGAGTTGTCGTCGACTTTTATTTTATCCAATAAGGAAAGGGTGAAAAGAATAGGAAATACCTTTGAGATATTTTTCTTGAATTCAGGGGGGTAGATTATGAAAAGGGAAGGTGTTAGCATCCTTTTCATCCATAGTTATCTATGGGCTCTTAGTTGCTTGCTAGATCACTTTTGAAATTGTTTTGTTTGAAATGTGTTTGTGGTGGATTTTGAAAGTATTTTTGAAAAGCACCTTCGTTTAGGAAAACTTTGTAATGATTCTCGTCTCTATAAGAACGCATACAAAGTGTGGACTTTTGAAAATATTTCATTTGAAAGTGTTGGTGTATTTTGAAAGATGTTTTGAAGATGATTGTGAGCAAGCAACTAAGGATGTTCTACCTACTCAAAAATTCTTAGTTCTTTTCCTCCTCCTTTAGATATTGCTACCTTACTATTGATTGATAAGAAGCCCTATCATTGATGTGAAGGGACGGACGCGAGTCATCGTATAGTCATAAAATGAAATGTTGTGATATACCTTAACATTTCTCTTGAGGGTCTAAGATCATTTATAAGGCAACATTTGTAGCGTCATTGAGGGACTATGATCCTGTGTCTTTGATTATTTTCGCTAAGACGTCTCACATGCATATTATGACCATTTATTTCTTAAGGCAACAAATGGAGTTAACCCTAGAGGTAAGTGTGCAAGTGTTTGTTTTTCATGCATTATTTTGTCTTGAATTAAGGTTTTCTATTGTTGATTTTATCTTGCCATACACACCCTAATTACTACCATTTATATGAAAGAGATAAAAATTGCGGAAAATAAATGTTCTACGCTATTACATTATTTGAGGGATGGGGGATACAAATGTACAAGTGGGGATTGCAAGAAATTAAACCTAATTATCTATTACAACCATATTGAATAACTATGAAGCAAATATGTGAAATATGTAAAAATAAAAAATAAAAAAAATAAAAAAAACACAAAAGAAAGAAGAAAAAAATCAATCTTTCGACATTATGTGTCAAAGCATGCTTATATGCATCGACACATAACCTTCCTTCGACCCTGTAATTCCAAATTAACTCAGTATCAGTCGAAGCATAACAGTATGTGTCGAATCATGCTGCAATTTTTTCACTCCAACATTGTTTTATGGTTTGTACAGGCTAGTTCTTAATATATAATTGACAAGAAAGGAAGACAAACAAAAGGTTAGCTTCAAAGGCAATGGTTATTACATATTATCTTCGAAGATGAGTCATCAATGATGCTTGAAATGAAGGGTTTAAAGTTAAGAAGACTTACCTTGAAGCTGGAATTTGTGTTTTGAACTTGAGTTGTTGCCTTGAATATTCTTGAGTTTAGAAAAAATAGAGGTGTTACAGGAGCTTGCTCTTGAGTTTGAACAACTTCTATATGATGTATGTGGAGTGTTTGGATAGTTTGTTTGGACAGAGCTTGTAAAATGTGAGAGTTCCAAATACTTGGAATTTAAAGCTCAAGACTGGAGGTTTTTGTGGACAATTGTGGTTTTTTTGAGGTTATGGGATTTTGAGGTTTTCTTGGTTAAAAAAAACTCAGAAATGATAAGTCTTGAGGTATTATATTTCTGGTTGTGTTTGAGAGTGTTTTAAGGCTTCAGCATTTGTGTTCTCTCCTCTCTCCTCCTTTTTTCTCCTCCTCTCTTCTCCTTTTTTCTCCCTCTCCCTCTCTTTTTTTCTCCTCCTCTCTTTCTTTTCTGCTTGTCAAACTTGTATATATGTATGGAAAAAGGTTAGAGATTGCTTGCATACCAGATTTCTGATTTCTAGCCTTTTGGCTCTATAACTTGCTTTTTTCAAGGAAAGTGAGAAAACAGGTCCCAAAGTACTGTACAAGCATGATCTGAGTTGGTAGCAGCCTTAGACATGTTGCTTTTAGTTTGTAGGGGTTGTGTATGCAGAAAGAACAAGTGCAAGGCTCAATAAAAATTGACTTTGTATAAAGCTTACTTTTCTAAAATGGCAATGGTAACTTTGTGTCATTAAGGGAAAATTGGCTTGAACAATACTTTAAATACTTGGGTAAGAGCTTAATTAATTGTGTAAGCAATTAATTATGGAGTGAAACACAAGTTTGCAACCTGCAAATCAAGATCATGTAGCATGGCCTATGGATTTGATCAATGTTCTTCAAAATTCTGTCTTTAACTTGATTCCTTCTACAAAGATCTTGAATCTCTGTAGAACTTTAATCTTTTTCTTACTCTGGTTTTTGACAAGCATCTTGAATCTCTTAAAGATTTCGAATATTCCGTCCTTTCGTTTTAATCACATAGATCCACGACTTTCGACAAAACTCATCAACAAACAAAATAATATTTGTTTCCACCAATTGTATATTCTTCGAATGGACCCCATTCATCTGAACGTACCACTTTGAGTATGCAAGATGATCTCATTGGCATAGTCGAAACGAAAGAATTTCTTGATTACCTTCTGTTGGCTCCTAAATTCGACACCTCCGTTTTGATTGATATCAGCCATTAAAGCTGAAAGATGCTTTCGACTGGCTAAGTCTGTCGAAGTGACCGTCGAAAGATGGTAAAAGTACTTAGAAGATTTCTTCCAAGGAAGAAGGCTGATTGCCTTCGACGTCGAAGGAGTTTCTCGTCGAAGATGTCTCTTGACGAAAGTGTTCGATGGTTCAGAGTGGAGCAGTTTGAAATTCAAGCTTTTGGAGGGAAAACGGTTTCTAGCAGTTACCACGTGCAAACGTGCAAGGATCTGGAGCGTCGAGCATGGAGAACGTGCCAAGTGGATTGATCTCGAAGCAGTGTAACTGCCTGACGGTTACTTGGGATGTTTTAGTATAAATAGGAGTAGACATGTAGTTTCTCGCGTGTGTTCACAATTCTATACAAAGTCACTCATATAGATTCGAGTACCCAGCGTGTGAGAAAGAATTGTTGAGAAATGTATGTGTGAAACACCAATTTTATCAATTAAAGTCATTTACTTTCCCAGAATTTTACTTGCTTTTCTCTTTACATTTCCTGTCGAACCTTTTACTTTAAGCCTTGTTTATTTTACCAAATCTTTCCTTTATGCAATTCATTTAAAGCCAATTTACTTAAAGCCTTATCCAACTTAATCAAACTTCAAAATCAACCTATGTCCTAGGATCAATCTGATCGATCCTGCGAGTAACCAAATAAGTAACCATTTGGAGGATCAGTGGTTGTTTACCAAAACCCAAGGTAAACAAATTGGCACACCTGGTGGGACTGTGTGTTGATTGTTGAAAATAATCTCATCTTTTCGAGTTGTATGTTATTGAGAAGTGGTAGAATATACACTAACGATAACAATACTGCCAGAAGAAGGGAAGAGATGGCGAATCCGCCAAACAATAACGAAATCCCACAAACGAGTGTGGGAGCAACGGTTAGTATGACCGTAAGTGAAGCGACAAACGTTGGTTCGACACCAGCAGTGTCGGTTACAACCACGGGGCCAATACCTTCGTCAACAGGCCCCAGGATACCTTTGGGAACTCCCCCACCAAGGGGAAATTTAGGCACAAGGCCTTTGGTTCCCCCAGGATTTATTCCATTCTATGGTATGCCAACTTCTGAAGTGGCAAGCCTGACGAATGCTGCGTCCACTTTTTCAGACCCTTTCGTGAGTGCCTCTTCGCCACTCCAAGGCTCTGGAATAGGCATGGCGAATAGAAATAGGACCCAACTCTTAGGAGGAACGTCCCAAGTAGCCCATGGCCTTACAAATGCCTCGACAGCAGTCTTGAGGCAACAAATGGACGAAAGCAACCATGATATGGTGCAAATGTTGGCACAAACTTTGAGTACAGTGCTAAACCCTCTAATACAAAACACTACTCAATCGAATCAGCAAGTAACAGCGCAAATGACGCGTTTGGCTGACTTCTTTGGAGTACCCCAACCTGTTCGACAGCCCCAAAGGGCGCAAATAAGGGGAAATCAGGGGATATTTGTAGAGGAAGAAACCACCATTAACCAGGCTCAACAGCCTGTCGAAGAAAACCTTAGGGCACGATTAGAACAAACTGTCGAAGAACCTAGGGTAATAGCCCCAGAGGTAAGGTTAGTTAACAGAAACCAAAATGCTGACGAAGTGGTTCAGCATATCCAATACCAAAACATGGGTTTGGAAAACAATCTGGCAACCATGATCGAAAGGATCATGACTCAGAATGGGATGAACATGGGCTTTCGAAGGCCCAACTTTACATCTCCATTGTCAGAATACGTGTTACAAACGGACTTACCTCCTAGATGCAAAGTCCCCAAATTTACTAAGTTTTCTGGGGACACGACAGAATCTACTGTCGAGCATGTGGCAAGATATTTGATCGAAGCAGGAGACATTTCGAATAACGAAAACCTAAGGATCAAATACTTCCCAAGTTCTTTAACCAAGAACGCTTTTACTTGGTTTACAACTCTCCCCCCCAATTCGATCCATCATTGGACCCAGTTGGAAAGATTGTTCCATGAACAATTCTACATGGGGCAAACCAAGATAAGCCTGAAAGAACTGGCCAGTGTGAAGAGACGTTTCACTGAACCTATAGACGAATATCTGAATAGGTTTAGGTTGCTCAAGGCGAGATGTTTCACACAAGTGC